>JAOTQQ010000012.1:30391898-30467892 GCA_026546715.1 Gallinago undulata | reverse complement strand
CGGCAGCGGCGGCGACGGGGCCCCGGCCGAGCACGGAGAGCGGCTCCGTCCATCCGACTCCAGCCCGGCGCGCAAGGGGCGCTCCGCCGCCCGCCCTGCCCGGCCGCTGGGAGGCACTTGGCACCGTGCGGGGATCAGCGGCGGTGAGGGATTCCGCACCTCCGTCAGGGAAACAAACTCCCGGCGGCTGTCCCCGCCTACCCCCACCCCGGCTGCTGTCCGCCCCCCGCCGCTCCGCCAGGTGGGCGCTGCCCGCCAGCCGCCGCCGGGGCCCCTGCTCCGCGCCGCGGGGCCGGGGGGGGCCGCCGAGGCCTCCCGCAGGGCCGTCGAGCCCCGTCGCGTTCGGGGGGCAAGCCCCCCTCCCCCCCCCCCGGTTGCTAAGAGACGCAGCGGGGCAGGTTCCGCGGGCGGGCGGGGGCGGGCCCGGCGGTGAAGTCACTGCGCCCGCCCGCGCCTCTTTGTTTGGCGGCTCCCGGCGCCGCTGCCCGCCCCCCCCGCCGCCGTCCCGTCCCCCCCTCCGCAACGGCCCCCGAGGGGAGGCGGGTGAAAGCCGCAGGCACGGCGCTGCTTCGCCCGGTCCCCGCCTCCCCTCGCCCTGTCAGCAGCGGGGGGCTGGTTGTGGCTACGTAGCAAGGAGGCCGCCGCAACCAGGCGCTCTTGCCACCCTCACCCCCGCCTCCTTCTCCTCTTCCTCACCGCCCCGTCGCTGCCCCCCACCTCACAAACACCCCCGTCCCCCTCCCGGGGAGCCCCTCCGCCCGGCTCCTGGGGCGGCCCGGCAAACAGCCCTCCCGCAGAGCAGCCCTTCACGCACACCCCCGCGCCCGCAGCCACCGCCGGTTACTTCACGTTTACCTCAAAGCACCTCCCCTCCTTTTATCGCTCTTATCGCCCTCCCCGAGTAATTTCTGCGCGGAGTTTCCACCCCTTGGGGCCAAGTGGGAGGAACGCAAAGGTTAACCGTGCCCGGGGCCGGGCGGAAAGTACCTCGCCGGGCGGGCCAGGAAAGCCCCGCCGGGCCTAGGTGCGCTCTCCTGCCCGCCCGGCCCGGCCCCGCTCCCCTTCCCGCCTCTCCTGGCGTTAGTTTCGGTGCACTTGGGTCACTACAGCACCCCCGCAGCGCTACAGGCACGGGAAAGGGGTGGCTGGAGGGCTGCCCGGTGGAACATAAAAGGGGTGTTGGTGGACAGACTGGTGAGCATGAGCCAGCAGTGTGCCCAGGTGGCCAAGGCGGCCAGCAGCATCCCGGCCTGTATCAGAAACAGCGTGGCCAGCAGGAGTAGGGAAGTGACTGGCCCCCTGCACTTGTCACTGGAGGCCTCACCTCGAGTGCTGTGTCATTTTGGGCCCCTCACTACAAGAAAGACATTGAGGGGCTGGGGTGGGTCCAGAGAAGGGTAACGAAGCTGGTGAGGGGTCTGGATAACAAGCCTAATGAGGAGCAGCTGAGGGAGCTGGGGTTGATTAACCTGGAGAAAAGGAGGCTGAGGGGAGACCTTCTTGCTCTCTACAGCTACCTGAAGGGAGGATGTAGGGAGGTGGAGGTCGGACTCTTCTCCCAAGTAACAAGTGATAGGACAAGAGGAAATGGCCTCAAGTTGCAGCAGGGGAGGTTTAGAGTAGCTATTGGGAGATATTTCTTCACTGAAAGGGTTGCCAAACATTGGAACAGGCAGCCCAGGGAAGTGGTGAAATCACCATCCCTGGAGGTATTTAAAAGGCATGTAGGCGCGTAGTTTAGTGGTGGCTTTGGCAGTGTTAACGATTGGACTCTATGATCTTAGAGGTTCCTTCCAACATAGATGATTCTATGATTCTGTGAGGATCTGTGAGGAAGAGGCCTCTGCTTCCAGAGGAGGCAGTGGGTGGCATTTTCACTGCAAGTGAAACCCACCTGGGCACCTTGTCCTGGGTTTTGGGCCCCACTGTGGGGGAAGGTGTGCCAGCCATGGGCCTCTGGGCTGAGCACAGAGCCAGCCGTAGCCATCACGGTGACATCCCTTCATTTTTGGTACTACCGAACAGATGTCAGTGCGTGCAGGATCCCAAAATAGCATCTTGACATGGTGCCCAAGCCTGCCTCTGCAGGGTACATCGCTAATAGATCAGGCAAATGCAAGCAGTGTAAATACTAGTGCTGTTTCACAGCCTTTACAAACGAAAGGCTGCCGAAGCATTTTCAGGCCCTGTGCTATGCCTCGCGGAGCTGAGATAAGGGTGGTTTATCGTCTGCATGTCAAAGGTCAGAAGCTGAACACACACTGGGTTTGTTCAAGGTTGCTGAGGAAGGGACGACAATGGAGCAGTCCTATACTCCCACTCTTGGGAGTTTTTAAACACTGTATCATCTTTTTGCTTCATCTTGGAAAAATCCCCTATTCGACTGTCATTCCTCAGGCAGCCACGGCCCAAATGGGGATCTGGGATGTGAGAAGGCCATATGCAGTGGGGTTAACATAAAAGGGTAGCATCTACATGACTTCAAATATTGAGACATTCTTGACCTAGAAGCTTTATGATTTCAAAGGCTGCAATTTCAAACTATGTAAGTGGTGAGCTACGTGTCCCATGAGAGCTCAGTTGGGTGCTATTCTCTGAAAGGTAAACTAAACTCAATTTACTTCTATTTGAGTATCTAAGTCTATCTTTAGATAGACTATAGATATCTATCTATAGACACTATCTATAGTGTCTAAGTCCTGGGTCATGATTTTGCAAATTCATGTTGATTCAAATGTATCTAGAAAAAAAGAGTCCAGGATGAGACACAAAGAAAATAAGGGAATATTTTTAAACAAAATCCCAGCAGAAGCAAAACTCAATGAAACTGAGATATCTCTGCTTTGGGATTGTCACCTGTGTAGGCTAAGTAGTGCTGATAGAAGGAAGTATACAGCTAATACTTTATATGGATATATTCTGTATGAATCTCTTTATCAGATCAGAACTTAAATTATCATAAGCATCGTAAAGAAAACAGTTGTGTCCTCAACAGCATGAATTAATTGTGAATCTCTAAGCATAAACTGTTCACCATACAAATAGGAAACAGAGTCCTTACATGCCCTGCTCCTGATGAGAACGATATCCAAGGATTTGGCATTCTGGGCAGAAAGACAATACCTACAGTCTAGCATGGAATAAAAAAATGGATAATTTTCATATAAAATCTGAGAATAAGGTAGCCAAATTGAACACACTAGTCATTAATTTAAACAGTGAGAACATAATGAAAAGGATGCCAGTACTGGGTAAGAACTATGCACCCTGAATAGTAAAAGTCACCAGTATCAGCTGTGACAAAGAAGCCAAGAGCTGAAGATCCCAATAGTTGCGGCCTCTATCAGTAGAGGCCACTTTAACCCTTCAAAGTGTTCTGGTTTATGTAAAATGCAGCTTCTCCCTTTTTCTTTAGCTTCACTCCTCCCATGGTGGAATCCAAAGACTTAAAAATATTTACTTTGCAGTGATAGCATCTTTAAATTCATTATTGTTTAGGCAGCATTTATAATGTAGTAATATAAGCTGCATCTCAAATAACATTATGCAGGAGATTTGAATAATAATTCCAGTTTTGCAAATGAAGAAACTGAATTATCTAAGGTCACGTAAGAGACTTGTAATGAGGAGTTTAAGACCACTGGAACGGGATTTAAGTCTTGGCCCACTGTTGGTCCTTGGAGATATTTGAAACTCAGCTGAACAAGTCCCCGAACAGTTTGGTCTAATTGGACCTGTTTAGAGCAGAGAGCTGGTTGGGCCTCAGGGGGCTTTTCCCAACCTAAGTTATTCTATGAATTTTTATGGTGGAAAGTGTGTAATTCTCTGTTCTTATATTACATGTATACCAAATTTCTTGAAGTGTTGTAACTGTGGCCCCTTTCCAGTATTTATATTTGCTGAATTGAAAACAAAATGTAATTGTCTATGACACTGTTGGCAAATAGACTCTCTTGTCAAGAAACAGTTTTGAAAATGTTACATCTGCAATGAATGTTGACTAGAGCTGGTCAAAAACCCCAAAGCATTTCTTAAAAAACCCATGTTCCTTTTTTGGTTGAATATTTCCAACCATCTTGGCATTTTACACGATTAAAATCCCCATAGAAAGCATTTTGGTATACTTAAATTAATTGCACTTTCCCCCAGCTTCCCTATTTTAATAATTTAAAATCTTGCTGGAGTACAGTAATAGTTTTGGATTTGGTAGCTTCACTTGATTCCACTGACATGCAAATGGTATTTCTTTGCTATATAACTAAATAAAAGGATCACATGCTTGTCTGTCAGATCCAATTGCTGTTCTTTTTTTTTGCACAACGTTTGAATATAAACTGCATCTGTTTCCTATAAAGAAGTCAGTATATTTTGCAAATCTTTCATAACCCATCAATTTAAAATGATGGAAAAATTCAAATTCAAATTCAGCTGTTCCCAAGAAATAGATTGCCAAGGAGTCATAGGCCTCTCCCCCAGCAGTGCAGACCATGAAGAATCCACCTATGCTGTTTTTTATATCCAGTAAAATTCTATATAAAATTCCAACTGCCCTATGCAATACACAAAATTTTTAAGGAAATGTAATTTTCTAATTTTGACAAAGTTGTGATGCATTTCTATGTAAGATATTAAAACTACGCACATTGTTTCTCATTTCTAGGCTCAGTTCTCACTGTGAAAACTAATAACGTAAACTTTCAAAACAGAGTATTTACCCCTCAAAATAGTATTTTCTATTATTTTTTTCATTAATGCCTACCTTAATTACCAAGTCCATGCTACTGCACTCCCTGATGCACAGGGCATAAAGAGAAAATGGTACATTTTAAGGAAAAACAATGATCCAAAATGACCAATACTCTAAAGAGAGTTTTCCATGAAGGCTTCTGTTGATGTCTCGGGGACGTTTCTGGTGGGCTTACAAATCTTGCTTGGGTTTGCAACCTCAGTGGCTTCAGCAGGCCTGGAGCAAACAATCTGGCAACTTCTGAAGCATTATCTTTTTGCATTTACCTTCCTGACTCTAACAGTTTGGTCAATATTATGCAGAGACAGGTGGAATAACACCTTCTATTTTCCATACATTCCAGTCTAGTGACATTTGTGCTTATTGTATCTGTTGTTCTTATTCACCATTTATTTGTATAGGTTTAAATAGGTGAAGCTTTTTCTGGTCTAGGTGCCAGCAATATTCCTTCCCTTCTGCTTTTCTGTGCAGAATTACTTTCAAACCCCACAGTACATTTTGCTTACTTTCTTATATAACCAATAAAATTCTAAAGTTTGTATATGAAAAATAGAGTATGTAGTCATCTAGAAATCCCAGATCTCGATCTTGCATGCTTCAGTGCTTGCCAGAAGCCCACTGAAGAAGGGTGTGTTATAAAACAAGAAACCGGAGATATTTCACACTGTTGCAAGAAAAAAAAAAATTGCCATTCAGATGGATTCTCAACTGAAATGGTCACAGCATGCGGCTGTGATCTCATCTTACACTGTCCGAGATGGAGACAGCAGTGGTTTCTTGGGTGAGAAGGTATCAGCCTGTTTAGGATTTAATAGGTCAAAAACAAGCCTTTAAGCTCTATGTCGACATTTGTTTCCTAGGACATCTGTAGTACAGACAGCTGATCGGTAAATTAGCATTGAGGGGGGTCTTGGTGAAGGTTCTCCTGTTCTCTGTTTAAAAAGGAGTGGGGTGATTTTTCTAGAAACGAGCAAGCAGAAGACATTACCAATATAGTCCAACTAAGATGCTCAAAAACATAAAAACGTGTTGTAACAAGTGGTCAAAGCTTAGGATTGTTTATTGAAATGCTCAAATAATCTCTTTCTGGAAGTATTTACTGAAAAAAACACCCAAACAGCAGTATGTTGAGTTGAACAGATCTATTCTGAAAGAAGAACATTTTAATTGTTGTCACATGCAAAGTTTTAAAGAACGCTGCTAGCCTAAGATTTTTCAGTACTTCCACTACACTTTTTTATGTGACGGAACTGGTATTTCAGATAGAAGTGTTTGCTTCCTTTTGACAAATAAACATGTGGTGTGCTATGACAGCTTTTCTGATTTCAGGCAAAAGAGCTCCCCTGTGGCCTGTCTTTAAAGTACAAAATTTACCTGGGGTTCTTCTAAATGCTGTCATTAATATTTTCCAGATATTACATCACAGGTTTACAGGCACTGCGGCTTGATTTCTGGGAGGAATAGGAGAGAAGGGCACTAAACCTGACAAGTTAGTGAAATAGCATTATTTCAGTGGGAATTTTGCCTGCAGATCAGACCTAATGTTACTAATCTTTGTGCCTTCTTCCTGTTTTCCTTCATTGACTAACAGAGAATGAAGAGTGTATTGTTTGGTTAGTTTTATATTCAAAAAGGACCCACCCCAAAACAGTGATTACAGTTTTGATGCCATGATGTATGGTTTTCCAGCTCCATGGGAAAGGATGGGTGAAGGCCAGGTTTCCTCTTGACAGATGTAGGTGTAGATGCACTGGCAGTAAGGCTGCTGAACTCTGAAAATAAAAATTTCAAAGGAGAGTTTGGGACATAAACAAATAACATTTTCATTTCTATAGAGGAGCAACAGCCACAGTGAAGTTCAGCAAAAGGCACACATTTTTATCAGATTTTTTTGGGGTATTATTGCGAGCTGAAACTATCCACATTGCACTGGCACTCTATGTGTTTTTCTTTCTTTTACCTCCACCCATTTCCTTTTGTTCTGCTTGCCTGCCTCCTACCTTTCTCTCTGGTACTTGAAAAAGGTATGTAGTCTCCACTTACTGCTGAGAGCCCGCTTAGGTGCCGATCAAGTGCCTGTGTTACACCTTGTGTTTTTACATTTTCTTCTTCCTCAGAATTTAGTTTTTCCTCTTTTTTCTTTTCATTGAAGACTGTTGTTCCCATTCTGCCTCCCTCCTCACCTGCATTAAAATTAGGTGTTCACTCTTTCTTCTCATGTTTTTGTTTTTTGTTTTTTTTTTTCCTTTCCTGTTTGTTTGTTTGCTTGTTTTTCTCCTCAATCACTTCAGATGGATCCTCAGATGTTTTACAGGCCTCTTGCTTTCCCCATCTTCCCCCTCTCTGCTTCTCTCACTTCCCCAATGGAGTCCCAAGGTGACGATTGTTGCTGTGGTAGCCATCTCAAACAGCGCTGCAGTCTCTCCCTCATCCTCTTTCCATGGTGATTTCACCCCTTCTCTGTTCCCAGGATCTAAAGTATTGGGTTACCAAAGGAGGAGATGAAACATTCCAAATAATACAGCAGGCCTGACAACGTGTTGGAAAGTTTGCAGAGAAAATTCCCAGGTAAGCCCCTGTCACCATTAGCTCATTGTATTTCCCAGAGGTTTCCTGTGTAATGTTTTACAAGGAACTGGTAAAAAGAAAAAAGATAGAATATAGTGGAGAGGCAGTAGGAAATATTTCTTGGGACTTCTGAAAGATTAAAGTTCCTCCTGAGAAAACTTGAGGAAATTAAGTTAGAGGTTGAAAGGGAAAGTTAAGTTGTGGTTTAGAAACAGCACTTGTATTGTTTAACAGAAATCAGTGCTAGTTTTTAGCACAGCGTAGCCTGTATAGATCAGGCTCAAAAGTATCTCACAGTTACAAGGCAGAAGTTTGTAACTGGGTGATGGATGAGAACAAATAATTTCTCCTGCCCACAGCTGAGCTGCTCAGTCTGGTGCATTGAGCGGTGGCCGATGAGTGGAAAAATCCCACAGGCAAACTCTGCGTACGTGTGGCAGAGGGGGGAAGTGGGAGGGCTGGGGGAACAGGGACAGGGAGGGTGTGTTTTTACAGAGTTATCAAAGGTTTCGAGCCTCTCTGATAGGATTTCGGCTGCTCTTGTCCTCGGTCATGAAACGTGGTGTGCACATTAGAGTCAAGATGCTCTCTGTGGGGTATTCATCTGCATATCCCCTCCCCTCTCACACCAGATTGCTGCTCAAGACTCATGACAACTAAAATAAATCAAGAACTGTTTTATGGTGACATTGAGAAAGAATGGAGGCAGATGGGGACAGTTAGAAATAATAAAAAAACCCCATCACTTACTGATTTTTGTAATTGTTTCAAGTATGTGTCTGTATATATGTCTCCTCACCTCTCACATCCTACTTATCCTTAGATTGCTATCATTTTGGCATAGGAGCATGTATGTTTGGGCAGCACCTCACACAAGTTCATCCCTACTTCTGAAAGATATCCCTACTTCTGAAAGATATCCTTACTTCTGAAATATTTTTTATTCATATCAGTAAATCTTCTCTTGTCTAATTCCAGGATCCAGTAGAGCCGTAGTTATTGGTTTTACTGTTTTTCCTTCATGCTATAATAAAGCTAAGATTCTTTTTAAAATAATGTATAATTAACTTGCGGAATTCATTGGCACCAGATCAGAACTTGGTAGGATTTAAAAAGCGAGGAGATATTTATATGAAATTTATGTGCCTTTACACTAGCCAAGATACAAGTTCTTAAGGAAGGCAAGCTTTCATGCTTTAGAACAAGAACCAACCATTGTCTGGAGCTGCGGAGAAATTTCCCCTGCAGCCATATAGCGATGTGGTCCTTTAAAGATGATTTCTACCTCTGCTGAAGCGTCTGGTACTGTCTGTTACTGAAGTCAGGACAAGGCATGAGAGGGACTATGGGATTCATGTATTGCTAAGAAACAGACAGCGCTTTGGGACAGATATTTCTAGCCTGAGTCCAGGAGTAACTGAATTGTCCAATAATATTTAAAGAGTCAGTATAAACTGAGGAGGACCAAGACCTACAGGTTGAACATATCACAGAAATAATGAAAAGAATGCTTGTTGGTATTATTCTAACACTAAAAAGTTGAGTACAACTTCATTTCAAACTGTAGGTTGATTCTCTGGTAATTTTACATTTCTTCTATGTGGCCTTATACACTTCAGAGCCCTCTTTCTCCTTATTCAGAGCCTCACTCTGTGTTCTGCAGCCTACCAAAAAGTTTTGATGAGATCCACTTATATGAGGAGCAAAATAACATTTATTGTATAATGTTATGAATTCTAGATATACAGATATATTAGAAAAATGCTCCCCAGCATACAATTTCATTATGCAAAATTGATACTTCCTTGACATTTATAATAGATTCAAAATGTCTGTGCAAGAAGTCAGTATTGCCCACCTAGTACGGACATCGTGAATAAAAACCAATGATTTTAAGTTAATTGATGGAAATTATCTATAGTTGTAGTGAAGTTGAGAGCTGAGGCAGAAATCTACCTGTTGGTGCAAAAAGGAGTCAGTGGCCAGGGTTTTCTTTTCCATCTGAGCTTCTGTTATTTTGAAGTAGCTTGAATTTCTAAAAAAATACATAGAGAAATCTTTCCTCCGTAGAGAACATAAGAGCTACCCAACCTGCTGCTGCCCTCCATTGTATCACCCAGATTGCAGCTGGGGATGCCACCCCCTTTTGCTCTTGAGCCATCCATTGCTCAACTGTTTATACTTTCTTACTTTCTTTATTCTGGCTTTCTTCTTTTACCAAAAGCAGGTAACGTATATATATATTTTTTCCTAATTTTTAGATTGGCTTTCAAATCCAAAGTGTATACAGAATGAAGAAATCATTCTTTCTGGAGTGCTCTTGGACTAACAGCACTAACAGTTGTTTTTTTTTCTTCCAGAGCAAATTTTTTTTCTCCTTTAATTTCTTTCAGCAATAGCGACTGTAGAGGCTTCCTGTAACAATAGTAGGCAAGCATTTTTCCATTCCAAACACAGGAATGTAGTCGGATGGTATCCCTCTAAAGAAGTATATGAAACCTTTAGGTGGCAGCCAAGGGCTACAGTTTGAATCCCTAGATTTATTAGTGGTGTGGTTTATGGTCTCTTCTTCAGGTGGCAAAGAGGATACAAAGAAGAATGGATTAGAAATTAATCCAAAAGTAAAGCAGAAGAAATTTCACACACATGAAACAAGCATTAAAAACCTGGACACGTCTGGATATACAGGAACTCACCTATTATTTGTGGTCCTTCTGCCACCCTCTGTTTCCTTCAAAATACTCTTAGAAGCACACTCTCAAGCCTAACATCTTACTCCTGATGTTATAAAAATGGCACTTAATATCGTGCTTTCATGTTGTATTCAGGACATGAATTATAATGTGTGTCTGGACCTGGAAGGAGGTTGGAAACACTTGGTGGTCCCCTGGCACACAGCTCCTCTGCCACCTCCGTGGCCCATCACAGCAGGTGGCAGGGGCTGCCAGTCCCCTTGCCACCCTGGCTCAGGAATGCCAGTCTCCTGGGCAATTTGGGGCATGCCATGGAAAACTGTGTCTCCAAAGGTGGTCATTCAAATTACATCTTCAGGAATTATGTCTTCAGGCCATGCTACTCTAAAACAGGCCTTTGTGAAAATAGTTGGTTTGTGGTTGGTTTTTTTTTCATAAACTGGATTTTTCAAATCCTGGGGTTAGTTTGGTACCGTTTTGCAGTAGACATGTTGAAATTCTGCTGAAATACATTATTGCAATATGTTATTCAGTCATCTGGAGATGTCAAAATGTTTATTAATGAAGACAAAACTATTTGAAAGAAACTGTAGACTCCAGAGACTTTCTCTTAGGCAAGAAAATGCGCCTTCTTTTTTACAAATGACTGCACAACAATATCTTTTGATACAGAACTTCTTTTTTTCTAATTTACTGTCATTTTCATGCAAGAAAACATGGCAACATTTGTATTATTTATTTTGAGAGTTAAAACTGGAAAATAAGAAATTTACAAATAACCTCATCTGTTTATTGTACTGTTCCCAAGTTTTTCTTTGTATAATTAACAACTACATGCAGCTACAAATCACATTGTTTACCTCTGCAATCTAATGCAGCATACATTGTCTCACCAATGTCTCTCTCTCAGACAGGCTGAAGTATTCAACATTGCGCTGCCAGATACCTATAGATGTGCAGAACTAACACCCAAATTCAGCAGGGAGGCAAGTAATTGTGTACTCTGATTACAAACCAGATGTTAAAAATCAAGTTGTTTAACTTAAATGACTAGTGATTCAATGATTAACGAGGTTGGTTTACATCAAGATGTGCATTAGAAAATATAACTTTCTTTTAAACAGATTGAAAATGTCTGTCTGAGTATGCGGGTATTTATTGGGTAAGAAGATTTGGTCTTTTTCCCCTTTTCCTCCTCTATTTCTTTCACATTCTTTATTTTGGGTGCACCCATGTGAATGACTGGGGACATACGCAAACTCCATTTCCAATATTTCTGGCTCTTCAGGTGCAAGCAAAGGTCTCTCCAGAAAACTTACAGCTGTTTTATCACACACCTCGAGTGAGGTTAATACATCCGCCTCTCTGCAGAACCTCTTCATGGGTTTGTGTCTACTTAGCTCTGAGTGGAAGCAAAGAAAGAGTGCTCCTCTTATTAACACTTAAGTGTTATTAACACTAAACTTTAAGTTCTTCCCTTGCTGCCTCGTGTTCCTGCACACTAGTTCACCTCCTGTCACATAAAAAGGGCAGGCATCAAACTTTACACATTTTTTGCATTTTAATTGTTCACTCCCATTATCTGCCCCAAAATGCCTTTCATTCAAGTCCCTGCTTGACTGCATTCACCTCCAGGGAGCAAGGAATAAGGCATCTAATTGACATTACTTAGTAAACAGAATGGTGTGAGCTGATGTGGAATACAGCCAAGACACTATAAAAGATGCCCCTGTCATTCAAGAGGCAATGATAGATGTTTATGTGATAAAAAAAGGTAAAGATAAAATTTTTCCTCCCAAAAGAACCGACTCCTCTTGTGCGTATATTCCTTATTACTGGCATTTTGTTTGTTCATATAACAAAACATTGGCAGCTGACTTACTAGAAGCAGCCTTACTAAACAGTCCACTTACTTTTTACTTCAATGATTTATTACTACATAAATATTTTCTTCAATTAAAAAATGCCCATCCACCTCCCATTCAGCTGTGCAGTCTCTCTTGGGGTAAAGTGTTTTTTTGAGTCTCTGCCTCATAATAATGGTTTTCTAAGTGACAGTGACCAGCTGGGCATTTATGTTCTGTCTCGTGCTGAGTTACACTGAGATGTTTTGTGACACATTTCTCTGCCCAGGGAATATTCAGGATATGGGGGTGGTTTAAAATGTTTGTTTGGATGAGATGAGAAATGATCCCACACGTTGCTGGCAGGAAGGGACTTCGTGGACTTAGTGCAGTGGGAGGTAGGAGAGGACGTGTCCGGTATGGTAAAGAAGGAATTGCACATTAGCTCATATAAATAATAATAGCAGGTGTGGTTAATTGCAATTCAGTAATACTGTATTTGAAAGCAGTTAAGTTGTAGTTTCTTAGCAACTGCTGCTGACAGCCATGTTTTAAGTGGCCAAGGCTTTCAAATTAGGCAACTCCCATAGCCTGCTATACAACAGCATTAAATGGAGAGAAACACTAAAGCAAAAGTGCTTCTACTCTCTAACTGGAAACACAACAGGGGGCCAGAGCTACAGAAGAGGCAATGAAAGAGAAAAAGCAGAAATTCTGTCTTTATTTCCAGGTAAGCTTTTCATTTCTAGCTAAGCCTAAGCCTAAGAACTGTTTAGGATAAAATGTTGGGGAGAAAGACATGGCCATAGCTTACTCAATGCAATGGGTAGACTTTAGGGAATGTTGGCAGGGGCAAAATTTGTATTTTGGTAACTTTTTTACTTTGTTAACACAATTTGTTATGTTTCTTTATGTGTCTGTCGTAAAATTTATATGTGTGTATATAAAGGTGCAAGTAAAGGATTTCATGTGAATGACTGTATCTGTGTTTTAGCGTAAATGTAAGTGTTGTAAGTAATGTTTATCACTTAAGAGCATGCTACAGCGAGATTATTTTGGATGTTGGATAAGAACATTTCATGGAAGAAGACTGTGCTAAAGCCAAACAAGAAGATATGAAGGAGCGTTAAAGGGGTAGAGTCTGAAGGGTACATCTTTTTGGCTACTCGATGCAAATTTACATTTGGCTAATTCATCCTGTTGTGTCTGAGTTGTTTACAATTCCTTATGGATGCTCCACAGAAAGCACTATTTCTGATTGTTAATACCATTCTGAGTTAGCTAGGTTTTATCCTTATTATCCTGATAATATTGTCTTAATTCATTATCCTTATAGCCAGCAAAAAGTTCTTAACTGTAATTTTTTTCCTCTTTTTTTTTCAAAACCAGAATATTTTCTGGCAATACACAGGCTTGGATACATCATCCTGGAGAAAAGTTCTCCAACCCAAGATGGAAAAGCTAATGTATTAGTTAAGGCACTCCCTGGATTAACAAGCTTCAAATTCTGGGCAAGTGCCCTAACTTGTGGCTTACTATTTTGGTGAGTGGGAATGTCAGTCTGTCTCTTACATGAACGGTATGGTATTTTGTGCCTTTATTGCAGCTCTGTAAAACTCTTCTTACTTTTTTAAAGTAGAATTTATTTATGCAAAAGAACAGTGGAATTGACTTCTACAGGTTTTAAAACACCTTAGATATTCCTGTGTCTTCTTCCATGTGCAAAGCATATTTCTCTGGCCGAGCTTTCTTTAACATAGATATATAGAGAAGAGAAAAGTTTGTGAAAGGAACTTGTTCTAGCGTGATGTGCCACTGTGTTCTTCAGAGGATAGTGTAGTGTTTATTTAGAAGGAGAGGAGGCTACACAATATGTACACAGTTCCAAAGACTGATAAATAGTAATAGGGTTCATTTTGTTCAGTTCACTGGCTGTTTAACTTTTATCCTATGTATCCTCATATAACCCCTGGTATGACGTAGATTCCAGTATAACCACAGTTAAAAGTCATTTAGTTGTTATGTGATCTAAACCATGTACAGTAATCCAAGGATCTTCCTATGATGTCTTCACACATTTAGTGGCAGTCCTTGGATTTGAAGAGAAGAACTTATTTATCCATGACCCTGCTACTATATGGTGAGTCTCCAAATATTCCTTGTCCAGAGAAAGCTTTTAGCTTTTTAATAACATCTTATGGAAGCATCTATCTACCAACTTTAAAAAAAAAAAATTGCACATGAGACTTGCTGATCACTTTAATTTATTGAAATGAGTCTGATGTTGTTTTTTCTTCTCACATTTCAGTGTTTTAATCCTGACTTGCTTATTAATTCTCCTATTTCTTCATGTCACATAAAAAACCATCTTTCAGTACTTCACTGTCTTGTTTTTTTAATTTATATTCCAGAGAGCTGATGGATACCCACAATTTTCACTGTGGGATGGTACACAAATGTTACCGTGCAGGATATATTTACCAGCTTGAATTTTAGGACAGAAAACACTGAAACTGCATGAACCTGAGTAATAATCTAATTGTCTTCAGTACCTTTAATTCTGATGAACATGCTCTTCTGTCTTTCTGCAGGTGTTCATAGACTTTTCAAGCAGAAGTACTGAATTACAAATATAAGTGGGCTCTGCAAGTGAATAAAGCCTACAATACACTGAGCCAAAATTTTCCTGATGGCCTGGCTCAGTACCCCAGACCTGAGCAACACAATCTTAGATACCTGATTTAGGCAGGAGCTGATTTGCCCTCTAATTCCCACTGAAATCAAGAGGATTGTAATCTGAAATTTGAAGGTGGTTGACTAGATCATTGCACACATTGAAATAATAAAAGCCACACGTGCCACATGGGATTTTTTCTTACAGAAATCCAATTTTGGTTCCAAACAAAGCTGCAACCCTCGCCTATCTTCTTTCTTCTTTCCTTAGGTGAACTAGGAAAGGTTGGCTTAAATGATTAACAAGAAATCATCACAGATACTGTCTAATTATTTTTTTTTAACTTTGCGTAGAAGGAATATATTTACTTTGATACTTTTATCCAAAATAAATGTGCCATCTCTCTTTACTCCGAAACTTTTCTCAGTTATTCTTGTATCATTCAAGTATATTGTTCTGAGTGATTTTCAGAAACCGCTTCCATAATTGTGTGTCCTGTTTATTTATGCCATGTAGGTATTTAAAGCTGTCTTCATTGGCTGATGGCAGGGCACCTATCCCACAAATGAACATGCTTTTGTAGTTTAAAAGAGATAATGATGTCTCTATATAGCCTTAATCTATTACTGCCAATTAAATCATTGACACTTCATTTCTTTTATTGTCTGTAGTCTATGACTGAAATGCAGCAGTGACTCACTCTTATATAAAACAGGTCCATATTTTGCTTCTTTATGCTTCTTTTCAAAGTATGGGTGTGCCAGCTCTAATATGCATGTGGCATCATTGGGAAAGAATTTGGAGGCAGCATAAAAGTATTCATTCCTTTCACCAGAATGTTCCACCTATTTAAAGATCTTAAAGCAGGCAGATGGGAAATGCCTAAAAAAATACAAGCCCAAGGGAAGCAGGAAAAAGAGCAGGTTGGAATGGGCCATCTGTGAAAACTTTTTGAGTATCAGATATAAGACTTGAATAGCTGGCATAGAGAATGAAAGCCTCATTACCTCCAGATGATGCAGATGCTGGACTGCCTTAAAATATTGTAGAATTGTCCAAACTTCACAGCAGTAATTCTGGTAAGTAGGATGAATGGCATTATCTGAGCTGCATTCAATAGGCTGACACCACCTGAGCAATTGAACAAAACAAGGGTCATTCCTTTTATGGCAGCTTATACAGAGGACTTTCAGTCTTGCTATGTTTTGCAGTGCAGCAAAGCTCTCTTTGGTCAGAACAATTTGGCAATTCCATGAGAATTCCTGAAATTATTTGAGTGAAAAACTAGCTGGATCATTTTGCCACTAGACTTAAAAGACCTATTGGTCTATGAAAACTCATGATAAAAAAACATACTATATAATTAGGGATTATTTTTTCTTAGTTTTTTTAAAAAAAGATTTTATTTTCCATTAAGTTCTGATGGAAATGTCCTCATTTTTTATTTATTTTAGATTTCTCTGAGTGCTTATGTTTGGAGAAATGAAGAAACAATTGTTTCATTAGCATTAATGCTAAAGAGCAGTAATCTTTGAAAACTCTTTTTTTAACAGTGTTATCTTGTAGCAATAAATAGTTCTCAGCCATCGAATCTTTCTCTGAGACACAAGAGAGAACTACAGAGATGACCAGTAATTGATACTGGCTATAATTTAAAGACCACATCTAAAATGAACTGTATTACTTTGCAAATCATTTTAAAGTCATCTTGCCCTGTTCTCTTCCCCCCTCTTCTCATGAGATTTTTGGGTTTGGGTTTTTTTTTTTAAAGTGAAGTTCCTAGTTTCTGAGAAAAAACTTGGAATGTTTGTATATAAGACATAATTAGTGAATACAGTAAGTGAGCCATTCAAATTGGAATGAAAAATTCCCCACCAGATTTTATAACAGCTGCTGAAGTCATGTGGATAAGCCTGCTCCCAGCCTGAACCATCACGGGGAGGAAAGATCAAAGGATTGTTCAGAACTAACCATGTCTAGAGTACGGTAAAAGAAACAAGGGCAAGATTATGTTTATTTTTTGAGGTTTTTTAAAATTGCTTTTGTCCATAATTATTTTATAGAGAACAGAAGCCTACTTTTAAAAATTTCAGGCTCAATTTGAAATTATTCACCCAGATTCTCCATAGGAACAAGCATGTTGCTATGGAGATGGACTGGAGCAAAGACAAAATATAGATACAGATAGATTCCCTGGAGGAATGTAATTCAAGGCATAAGTACACTGCTTAAACAGTATAAACACTGTCCTGGTATGCCTTGTTTTCTCCATCAAAAGTACAAATAAAATATCCCTAATCCTAAATGATCTGTTGTTGTTTTAGAAATAGCTGTTAAAAGATTAATCATTCTTCTAGTATTTATTTTACTTTTTTTAATTTCCCCTTAAAGGACAATGCTAACAACTTTTTCTTGTTGCCTAAGGGCTATTGAAAGAAAAAGAGAAATCAGCAATAAAATGGGTAAAACTTTGCAGAAAAAGCAGTGGTGACAACTTTGCTGATGTAAAGACAACTTGCTTGCTGGGAACTTAACATTTGTAACAAACACGTGAAAACGTATTCCTTTCTCTCCGTTGATACATAATAAGCTGAGCCCAAGTGGAAATTCTGAGAGAGAAAGGACTAGTGCTTCTGCTCTGAAACCCAAGCCTCTGCCACTTACCGTAAGCAAAACATCTTCATTATGCTTTTGGTTAAGAAGACCTCTTACTTTTGGCAGTTCACCAAAGGGAAAACTCAAGCTGAGGTCAGCACTACATTTGTTGAAGTGCACTATTTTACCTCCATATGCCATTTAAAATCATAACTTCTATTTCAGATTAAATATCTTATTGTATTATCATTTTCTTCTAGCTCACTGTGAAAATAGTAAGAATCCTAATATACCGTATCAAAAAAGATAAGTTAAAACTGCTCCTGTATTTTTTTTATAAGCATTATTTTCATAGTTTTCTCATTTTCTGTAAGTAGCTTGAGGAATTCAATACATATGGCCTTTTATAGCATTGCATCGTGACATGAAGAAGAAATTATTTAAGCTATAAATTAGATAGACCTCCTTCACGGAGACCCCATTCTTAACACTACATCTGGAAGCTATTGAAGCAAGCGGACTTCTCTTCAGGGATATTTTAGAGACAATAAGGCACAGATTTAAAAATATTTCTCTGCAGCTGTGACCTCCAGCCAGGTTTTTGAATGAACTTGAGTGTGTTTTATTATAATTCCTCGATATCATATGTATTACCTATTATAGATGTATGCATGTGCTCAGAATTAATCTCATTAGGGAACTAAAATATTTGGAAGCCCTTCCAAATAATTTCTGGATCAAGTGGGAAGCAGGCACCAAATTCCCTCTTCTAGTGTGCTTCTGTACATGTACAAATATCTTTTTTTTTTTTTTAATGAGTTCTAGTTCATTGGGAACTTGGTGGTGAAACGTGAATTTTCTGGATATCTTGCATTTTCATTTCTATAAATATATTTTTGGAAGATGCCATTTTCAAAAATGATCACTCATGTGAACATTAATCATGTTTGATTAAGATGCGCTGTCACTTGCTTGTACAGTTCTGGAGGTGGTTTGTTACAAGAATGCCCTTAGAAGTTAAGAAATATTACTTGAGCCTACTCTTTGCCTAAACACCATCTGGGCTTCAAGGGGCTCACTCTTAGTAACTCTTTCACTAGGAAGGTCAGGATTAAAAGAAATAGATTGTATGCTTATAGAGATTACTAATAGGGAAAGCTTCATTTCCAAGAACTACAGATGTTCCTGGTGCAGTCTGAAACAGGCTGTTTCGTGCGTGGGACATAAATGGTTTGGTCCTTGAAAACAGAGAAGGAATTGACTGAAGTTTTGGTGAAGTTTAAAGGGTAACCGAGTTTCTGTAATCAGGGAAAACACTAATGCTATGTAAAAGGTAATTAGTTTGAAAGTTTTGCTTTTAATGAAAAAGGTTCATATATGCCACAGACAGCCAGCAAAAAAACAGGGAACAAAAAGAGACATGGCAAATCTCACCTCTGGGAACTAGGAAGAGTCAGAGCTGTATTAAAATCCCATCAAGCAAAGAATGCACGCTCCGAGGTACACAGATAACAAATCAGTGGATGGTGGCAGGGTTCTTCAGGCAGGAGCAGTGCATTAGAATGATTACACTGTCAGGAAAGCTGAGCTACTATATTCAGAACGAACACATTTTCAGTGTTAGCAAGAGAGATGTTCTAACCAGATGCTTATTTCTAAATAAGCTGTGGCACCACCATGTATTCTGGACCACGTCAAATTTCTAGTGGCAGTAGAACATGGCTCAAAAGTGAGATATTTGTGTATTGACAGCACAGAATAAGATAACTGGAAGCCCAGGAGGGCTCTTGCATTGCATAGAGCGAGCTCCCTTTGGTTACTGTGCTGTCACTGGTGGCACTGGTCTCCCAGTCAGAGGTCTCCAGGGCTGATCCTGGGTGCTGCCAGGGTGCATGAAGAGCCTTCCAGATGTTTGCACAGTGGCACAGCTGGAATTCTTGGTCTGTTTTGGCAGGGCCAGGATAGTTCCTTGCCTTCCCTGGGTAGTCTCAAGGTAGTTTTGGGAATACGTAGCCCTCTGTCCCTCTTAGGCAGATGTGTAGACACAACTGTGAGGTGGCGTATCCCCTTCAAAGCAGACTTTAGGGGCCAGCCTGGCTTTTGTTGAAAACCAGAAAACGAGAAACATAGGGGTGGCTGCCTTTCTGCTCTTGCATATTCATTTTATGCTGCCTCTACAAAGTTTCAGCAAAAGACGTAGTTTGGTACATGTGAAACCTGAAGCAAGTTCCACAGAAAGCCAGATATGAATAGTCTCTTTACATATTCTCAATGGGGAGAGAGTTTTTAGTATTTTTAGGTTTAAAAAAGCACTTTAAGCTACCAGAAATGGAGCTTCTTGTGTAACTTGGAGTATGTGAAAGCAGAAGACTTCATTGAAACAAACCCACAAGGCGGCTTTACCTGCCTCCCACCCGCCCCCGAGTTGTACTCAACGAGCAGAAAAGCTGCCCTGCACTGAAGAGAAGAGCACCAAGGTTTGCACACAACGTAGGTGATAAGCTCGGCAACCGTAGAAGACAATGTTATATCTGGAGACGACATCTAAACTAATGAAATACAAATATCTTATCAAATGGGAAACAGTTAAGTAGAATCTTTGAAAAGGAAATGACGGCTTAGTGGCATCTAGTGATATTAATGCTTGTCTAGATTTTTCCATCAAAATATGATGTCAAATATCAGCTTGGGGGAATCGGTATTATATTTTACAGGAAAATTTGGGTTGTGCAGGTGTTCATATTACTACTGGGAAAATCCAAATGATATGTATAATTTTGGGGTTTGGCAGTTTAAAATTTACTTAAATTTAAAACCAAATTTTTATTCAGCTTGGGATAATTGAAGTGAGCAAAACTGAGCAAAGCAAGATGTCAGCATATATAAAATGAAAAATGTAACTTGAGCACGATTTAACCATGAAATAAATCCCAAGGGGAACCTTCTACTCTTAAGCTTGCTAAAATTTGATTACTTTAGATGTTCAAATATTTTATAAAGGCAGGTACACATGCTATTTTCTAGATGTAAATACTTACACCCTGAACTGACTATGGCACTTTTTTATGTCAGCAACAGAGCCATGAAATGAATGTAAGTATTTTTATTCTCTGTCTCCACAGCCCCAAGGATCAGAGGCTATAATGAAAAGTCTGAAGAAATTAAGTGGTATCACTTTTCTATAAGACTGAACTTTTGTTAGAGTGATTAAAACAATACAAGATCATTTAATAAAATTTAAAAACCATCAGAATTTAAGGTATTTCTAAATAATTAGAATAAATAAAAGGCATTGATTTCCTACAACTGCATTTTCTCCTGTGTGATTTTCCTACAACTGCATTTGCCTTGTATGGGAGAATTAGTCAAAAAAACCCACTGTAAAATTTCTGATGCCATCTAATGAAGTATTATTTCAAGGCAGGGGTCCAGTGTCCGAACAGATTTGATTCAAATCGAGCAGTGTAACTTCCTGGGTCATAAAAGGGGTGTGAGACAGAAGCCACTGAGACTCTTGTTTCAGCCATATCACTGCTAATCCAAACAGAAGACAATAAATTTGTCAACAGGTATTTCATAATCAGATGTCCTATGTACAGATGTCAGACTGGAGTGTAAAAAGATGAGAACTGGGAGCAATAAAGGAGGCTCTTTTCATGTTGTGCATATTTCTGACAGCAGAAGACCACTCAGAAATAACCAGCTGGTCTCCTCAGAATTTTCACATCTCTCCCTCATTTTTGTATTTGGCTTTTCAGTTCCTTATCTACCTCAGTTATAACTTTTACTTCTTGCCTCTTTCAGATTTTAATAGTTTGATATGTTACAGTTTCTTTATCAACCGGGTTCAGTACCATCTTGAAACTTTAACATCAATAAAAATCTTTCGGTTTTTGTTAAACCAAGGGGAAAAACATAGTTCTTTAATACGAGGCCATAACTTCTCTATTCCAAGAGAAGACTCATTGCTCTACTGCTGAGGAACAAACATTTGGTAAATACACGAGAAAAACGAACAGCTCTTTTCTAGTTCTTAAACTGCACTACTATTTTTTTTTTTTGGCAGGATCAAGGGGGTAGGTGTTGATGTTTTTGTCTTTCATTTTATCTAACGCAAAGCTGTCACCAAGCACTACTGGGCATAACACCCTTTGCTGTGATATATAACATGAGCTAATGGTGTTCTGCCCAAAGAATTTCTTGGGAAGAACAAGCTGTCGACATGATTACTGAATGTCTGCCTCACAATGTTTTGACAGGGAAAAGCTCAAATTTCCTTATATTAGCGCAAATCCCAAAGTATCTAGGCCAAAAACTATTGCAGAAATTGGGAGGGTTTGTGTATGCTACAATAAAATAGGCTTCTAAACTGCCTAGAATGGTAAATTCAGATTGGGCATTGGGAGCAGGTCAATGCATGATCAGTGAAACTGGAAGCTGGAGCTGTGATAAAATGCTGTATTGTGTATATACAGGCCTGTTGTGGAGAAATGCAAATAAGGTGAGAATGACAATTGGACAATTTCTGATGTGAAGTTTTTCTGTTGGATAAAAATAATCTACTGAAAATGGAAATATTCTGGAGGGTGTTGATCTCTGTAGGGACTTGGTTGGCTTTTACAAAGAGGTTTTTATACCTTGGCACCTGACCTAAGCACCAGAATCCCAGAGTTTTCATCAATAGGTTCTTCAGGAACTTGCTGGTTCCTTAGTCCCAAGAGCTCAGTCCTTCCAGGCCTCTGCAATGCAGCGTGTGAATGGACTGGGAAGCTCAGAGCTCCTGGGAACTCACTGCCCAAACACCACCCAATACAGAGGCCAGGCAACATAGGTGGCTTCAGGAACATGGATTCAGCCCTTGCAATGTTTTGCTTTTTTAAAAATCATACCTATAGATTCCCATTTAAAAGAAAAAATTAATCAGCTTTCAGAATTTCACCTTGATTTGTAATTCATAATAAAGAATATTTTTTTTTAGTGGAAGAAGAACCATGTTTCCTGACCATCTTCAAAGAGAAATATTGCCTTAAAAATCACCAGAATTGAATGATGGGAAGACAAAACGAAAACTAAAGTGCCCAAATATATGAAACAATATCTAAGATGAAGAAAGGGAAAGCTAAGTGGAGATGGACAAGCTGGAAATTATTACAATTGACCAGCTGGGTATTAAAAGCAAGAAAATGTATTAGTACTAGCATGACAATGCAACCCTTTGAAAATATCCATAATAGCAGGCAAAATGGAGCAATTTCATATCTGTGTTTTATTTTTGTCCTTTTCCTTTGCATCATTGTCTGCTGTATTCAGCCTAGAGCTGCATGTTCACACAGCGTTTATTAGTACAACACCAAGGGCAGAACTATTCACAAAAAGATAGTCCTCCTAGGGTGCATCTCAAGATTATCAGCTTTTTGGAACAAAACCCAGGGGTGAAACTCTGGCTTGATTTATATTAGTGACTGTTATTTTTAATAAGAATATTATTGCATTCTATTCTTTTTTCAAATGTTATGCAGATCTGTGAAATTAAGTAGTCTTATAATGTTTCTGGAGTCAGCAGATCTTATTCAGTACCTTCAAGTTGACCACAGTTTCTTTCAGGTCTTTCTGTTCTTTCCTGTTCCTTCTTTTATAAATTGTAGGTTTTTGGCTGTGATGCAATTTTTCATTCCACCCAGCTATTCTGTGAGAGGGGTTCCCTAGACTGCAATTGTAATTTCTCTGCATATCTGCTTCTTTTTGCAGAACTTGCTTGAGAAATCCCATTTCATACCATGCAGTAGTATTCTTCTGCTTTCCTTGCTGGCCACCAATTGGACCTGTACTTTGTGACTTGCTTAATCATCATCTATTTCACTTGACATTGCTGTTTATTTAGCATATTCCTGCTGCGTGGATTTTCCAACTTGTCTCTCTATTCATCCTGACCACTACCATTTAAACCAACATTGTTATTCCCAGTCATCATCCATGAGCTGAGGTATTTCAATTCTTGTGTGATCTTTATACAACAGCTGAGGTACTTGAATGTTTGTGTGATCTTTATATAATTGAATTTTACTGGGCTCTTTCTGTTTTTCTCATCATAACATAGAATTCTTCTGCCAAGCAATTTTTAAACCATTTTCTTCCCATGTAGATTTCTATCAGTCTAAATAATTTTTCAGTTATTTACTTTCACAGTATAATATAATCATAGACTCACAAAAAAATCTACTGGAAAGAAACTTCAGGAGGTACCTAGTCCAACTTCCTGCTCACAGCAGCTACAAGGGCAGACCCGGTTGCTCTGGGTTTTATTGTGGTCTTGAAAACAAAGGATGGAGACAACTCACACTTGTCATAACCAGGCAACCTATTTCAACTGCCTGTTTGTCCTCATGGTAAAAGTCTAGTCTGGACTTTTCTTGTTTCAGCTTATGCCCATTGTTTCTCATCTTCCCCCCCCGCATTTCTATGATTGGCTCCACCTTCTCAATTTCACTCCATCTTGTAGGTAGTCCCTTCAAAATCCCCTCAGCAGGATATTCTCCTTTTATCTGGCCACAGATGGTCACTGAACTGAAATGTTTGTGTTGTTATGTCATTGACCAAAACCCATCATCTTAAGAACCTTAGCTAATGACAGTATGTGTGATTTTTCTACTGCTTTGCCCTTTGCTGCAGACCCCATTGTGTCCTTTGCTAGCTTTTTCACGCAGAAGCCAATTAATTTACTCCAGTCAGCTCTCATAGGATTGCTTTCCTATGCTTGAGATCATTTTCTTTTACCAGGAGGTAGTCAGATTGGGAAAAGATGGCACTGTTGTTGCATTTAATTAAGTGCTGACCCCCACCTTTCCAATGGGTATTTTGGCACCGGACCCTGAATGACTTTCTCTGAGCGGCCTCCTTTTTGGTTCTGAAGCCAAGACATTCACTACAGACCTATCTGTGATTTCCTGGGCAGCCCATCAAGACCTATCATCATCACCTCTGGGATTTTATCACTCTTTTAATTCAGCTATGTCTTCAATTCCTCCTCTTTCTTTTCAATATTATATATTTTTGGCATTTTGTTTTGATTTTGTTCTGCCTTAAATAACTGCAGATAAAGATTGAGATATCATGTGCAATGTGAACTTTATCAACTAACAAAGCATAATATTTTTGTTTGGAAATCACAGTTGTTCTACTTTTAGGCAGATGATGTGCTGTACCTGATGTGTCACAGCTGCTCAAATCTGGTTATAGAGAGCCACATTTTTATATCTTTACCTTAGTTTAGAACACCTCCCATAACAGAGAAAGGAATAGAAATGCAGTTTCTATACGTAGTTTATAACATTTTCTATAGATAAAATCCTTCCTGAACCTTCCTTAGACCAGCTTTCTGAAACATATCTACAGGACTAAATAGCTAAAAAAACCTAAAACAATTTATAAAATAAATCTTCCCTGGTGTCCCCAGCTAAGACTACAGTTTGCCTTTCTTGGTGTGTGCTGTGAGCCTCCTCGCTTCAGGAATCCTGGAGTCAGGATTAGCAGAGTGATACGTGTGCAGATTTAAAACACACTGCTTGGAAAATTTGATCCATCTCATCCATTGGCTTTTCACCTGAGGGAACCACAGAAAATTCCTACAGGATCTCCAGAAGGACTTGAAATATTTTGTTATTGACTTTGCTAGGAGTAGGTGTAAGACATTGCCAAGAGCTGATGGACAGTTCTTTCTTTTCTTTTGTATATAAAGACAAGGGTATTGCACCTTAGAATCAAATCCGATGATTTGTGAGAGATTTAGCAGGCAGGTAGGTTGGGGATGCTGGCTGTTGAAAAGCTTCATTATACATAAAGTTATGATCAGCTCTACAGATTTTTGGCCAGCACGCCAGAAAAAGATTACTAGAAGTGGCAGCAAGCCACTGCAAGAAACTGTAGGGGAGCTACTTTAAGTGCAATTTGTCCTCACCGAACCTGATTATCCGATTCATTAATTTTAGGCCCTTGCTGTGTTTTTGCTCTGTGTAAATTCCTGTTACAATTATCTTAAATCATAAGCTAATGCCTAACTTTGAGAAGGTCACCCAGTAGGTGGCACTCCCCATCTGACGTAAAACTGAACCAGAAGCCAAGAAGGGAGAACCCACGGCAGGCACAGAACTGGGCAGACCTGTCAAGCCTCACATCCTCGGTGGTAGACTCATGTCTTCATCTCCATCCCGACCTCAGAGCACAGAAGCGGGGCACCTTTTGTGCCTTTTCTGTTGCCCCACTTGCAGAGGAACCTTCCCAGATTTCACATCCCTCTCTAGCAGCTTTATGCTATGGTTTCTTCCCTATTGCGTGGCCGGTTGTTTAGTCCAGAAAAAGGCTGAGAAGTCAGAGTGGCACAAAGGGAACTGGGAGCAGCGATGAACAGAAAAGCGCCGGAGAACTTCGCTGAAGGGTGACGTGGAACTCTGTAAAGTGCGTGCCTGAAGAAGGCTAAGATAAGCTTGGCATTTGAGTGAATACAGACAGATTGACAAGCTCACACATCTGTCCCAAGATGTATAATTTACATCTCACTCTTCGGTAGGTTTTTTTGTGACCTTTTCAATATTTCACGTTTTGCATAATTAACATATTTTTTCTGGTTAGAGAGGCTGAAAGGTTAGAAAGGTTGAAATCAGACATAAAGGGATCTCTCTATTGAGTCAACTGATTAAAAAGGCACAGTGTGACACAAATTAAAATTATAATTAATGGAAAAAATGAGACAGAAAAAAGCATCTGAAACAAAATGAAACCAAATGTCAAGTTCATAGAAAAGTCGACTGTGAGGTTGCTTCTGCTTAGCCCCAGAGTTTCTCTGTATTTTGGTGACTATCATCCTTCCACCTCTCATTTTTCCCGTTGGGAAACACCTCAACTATCTTTTACATTCTTCTCCTCCCTACAAGTTCTGTTCTCTCTGCACCTCCAATAGCTTTACTACTCCCAGGTTCCCAAAGAAATGGTCATGATGGAAGAAGATGATGTGTGGCCAAGGTGACCAAAAGTTGTCTGCCCTGTGAGAAAGTCCTAGGTTTTGGGAGACAGACTGGATGACAGTGGCATGCGATATACAATTAATACACAAATATATAATTTCTTTGTCAAGTCATGTTTGAAGAAACAAAAAGTGATGCATCGGTACAAGCTCTTATTTCTTCATAAAAAAACCTATCACAATAAGCTTGTCTTCAGTTCCTGTGCATATATTGTGAGAGGCCTCCTTTGCTTTTTCCTTGCTTAATCTTACTGTCTTCCTTCCTACCATTTTGTTTTCCTAAGTGAAAATAAACTTCAGAATAAAGGAATATTATTCTTCATTCCTGAGCATGCATTTTAAAACTTAATGAATCATGCAGCTGAATGTTCATATCATGATAGGTCATTCTACTAATGTTTTTATACTGTTGATTGTTCTAGATTTTTTTTTTCACCTGTGTCTGTTGAATAAATTGCTGCCTGTCATTATGTTTTGAGGTTTTATTGCATGCGTGGAAAACCAGGCTTATGAAATAGAAAAACCTTGCATTTGATAAAGATGCCTCAGAGATTGTCATAGTAGAGACTTAAAGCCACTCTCTACAGTTAAGGAATTGTCAATTTGAGAGGTACAACAGGATTTTCTCTTCTCATATGATGCTGGCCGAGTGCTGGTGTGTGTATATGTAAGAGTATGTGTTTTGGGTTACTAGAATCAGAAATCCTTATTTTTGGTGGGCAGTAATTACTCTCTTACTGTTCAGGGATGGGGTTTTAGGGCAAGAACATTTGTGTCCTTTATCACCAAGAAAAATGCCTAAACAATGTGTGGTATGGCTCACAGCTATGAAGTGAGGGATCAATTGCAGCACATTTTCCACTTGCTGAGGTGAGTATTACATACATAAATGTCATATGTTTGTGCATGTGTATATGGCCCTATTCTCTCAGTCTGTAAGCTGTAAATGAAATCTAAATTTATGCTAAATAAGAATGAGAAAACGCTACCACAAACTGCAAATTCCAGAATTATTCTGTCCTAGGTAATATGCCAAGAAAAAAATTACTGATGTTTCTATTACAGAGTCATTACTGTCAAACTCAAGCCCTCAAAATAATCAGCCTTAGCTAATTTTCCATAATTGTGAAATTATATCTTCTTAATTTGCCTGTAATTTTTTAATATTTTACTTTTTTTTAAGGCTTTTATCAATCTGTATAAACTGGATGCACTTACCTACGTGTACTTCTGTATATTCACATCTAAGTATGTGAAAATCTGTACATAGTTCTTACTTTTCCATATATATATTAATTCCAGAGGAAAATCACTCCCAGTTGCACACACCCGAAATGTCTGTTTTCCATAGACTGTCTGGCAGAAAACACTTTGTTCTGTTAGGACCATGATAACAGGGAGCTCTATGAACTCTTTCATGCCTGCATGTATATTCGCAATCTTCCATTTACACTGACCTATATTGTATTTCAGATCTTTAAAAATGATCTGATTAAACAGGTTTGGCGTGACAATTAAAAAGTAGTCTAATTTTTTAGTGGTTATTATATATTAAATTTTGAGTTAGTCTCAACTCAATTTATGGGCAGTGTCTTGCTTTCAAAGACAGAGACTGACAAGTCAGTAATTACAGTTTGTATAATTTCATCATTTTTTTTCTCAGCAAGAACAAATATGCAGACTATGTTTATGCTTCATAAACAATCTTATTAAAGCCTTCAGTATCTTACTGTATTACATATTTTATTTTTTTTTTCTTATAATCTGTAAGGTAGAAAAGTCTTATTACCTCCATTTCACATGCCCCCAAAAATGGTAGAGAATGTAGAGAAGATAGAGAAGAAAGATTAAGGTCTGACCTTCGAAAAGTTTGAGTTTCTTTAAAAAAAAATAAAATTAAAAACTCAGACTTGTTCAAGGTCATAGGGGAAATCTGGAGCAAAGAAAGGTGTCAGATTCCAGGCTAGTGCCCTCCACACATATATAGGTAATGTACTGCTAGAAGAGATTACTGAAATCCCCTTAGGGAAAAATAAAAAATAAAGAATAAAAAAAATTAAAAAGAATCATATCCTTTAGAAAAAAGGCACTAGTTGTATAAAGGTTCAAATTTTCATTCGATTCCCACTAATCTTTTTGAGAATAGAGAGTACACAGTATTTTGCAGGACTGTTCACTTACTACAGTATTTCACTCCTTATGCTGGTCAGAAATGTAGGAATGCTTTTTATTCTACCAAATAAATGCATGTTACAGGGTGCAATCACTTCCAAGCATTCTTTATTGTAGGTTGTCAGTCATGTATTTGAATTGCACCTTTCTCTGAATAAAAGGAATTCTCTACCCAGATTTTTCCTAACCCCTTTCTGAGAATTTGACAAGTCACTTGACTAAAGGTCAATTTTTCCAAGCATCCCCATCCCAAAGATTCCTCAGGTCTTAGACCGACCATTTTTCATATGTATGGATTTGAATCTGTTCTCCACAAAGGAAAAACAGGCTTTGCATTTTTTTCTTTTTAAAATTTAAATCAAACGTGGGAGACAACAAACACAAACGCTGAATTCAAGGTTTTGCAAATGCAAAAGCTTAGACATACAAGTAAACCAGAAGAACTTTTACAGTAATCTTATGAACTCTTCAGAAGGTTGTATTATTCCAGGGAATAGAGATCATCAAAACAAAAATTTAGTGTGTAAATCCCGCGCATTCTTACTAAGAGACTGGCTACATGAGAAATATGCAGAACTACCGCCAGCCTTTTATTTGTCAATATTTCCTTCTCAGAACCAGAATGACACCATTATTAGCTACCTTTGCTTTTCTCCACCTGTTAAAGAAATTAAAACTGTCCATAACGCAAAATGGGGAAAAAAAAAAAAAAAAAAAAGCAGTTTATGGTCCATTTTTTGTATGAGATGCTGATATACTGATGGTGGGCCAAAGTACCAAACTTAAAGTGTGGAAAGCCTGTAGTCTTTCAGTTTTTACTATTTTAAAGTCTAAATATTACACAACATTAATCCACCAGGTGAAGAGCGCATTCACTTTCTATTCAGCTCTAACCTAATTCCAAATATACAAGACTATCTTTCTAGGTGTACAACTGCGTACTAATGATTTTGTTATAAAACATGGTCCTTTAAATACTGTGAGAGACTATTATCACTTTTGAACATGCTGAGCTGAAGGAATAGTACTGGTTGTAGAAATGATGGTGGCATCTTTCATTTTACACCTAGGCTGTGCTTTGGAAGGACAGCCTGTGTATTATAGATTGCATTGGCAGGCTCGCATTAGGTACTCATGACTGTAAACTGTTTCTTGTAAGTATTCTCATGATTACGATGCACTTTTCTCCTTGCCCTGTGTTGCAGGCTGAGTAGCCAGCCAGGTAATGGCTGCTCCTCTCCACGCCAGGGAGCTTGAGCAGCAAAAGCTTCTCTGCAAGGCAAAGCAGCTCTGCATTATTTTTTAATTTATTTTTTGAAAACCTCTTTTGTATATTTCCTCCTTTGAGAGGTCCTGAAAAGGAAAGTTGGAATCTCATGCAAAGTGGTTTTAGAGGAAGTTTACCTTATCCGTGGTCTGATCCTTAAACACTAAGGGCTACGCCACGGAGACCCTTCATACAGAAAAGTATTACAATACTTCAGTGAGAGATCTGCCATCCAAACCTGCAGCAACTCTGACTGACAACCATGGCTTTTTTTGGCACTGAGACCTCTGACGAAAAACTGCAAAAGAAGGCTAGATGTGGAATCGTTTTCCTGTAAACACAGAAGTTTCTGAGTGCTAATCATGCTGAAAAAGGCACATTTTAATGGAACACCTCCCTTGTTACAATCAGCTCCCAAGACCAATACTTTTGATTTCAAAGTGACAAAATGTCCATACAAAGCATGCAGTAAGACTTTTTTTCTAAAAAAAAAGAAAAATCACAGCTTTTTTTTTTTTTTTTTTTTTTTTTTACTGCCAATAATGATATCTTCCAACTCTTCCCAGTTCTGCTTAATTTAGCCAGTATTATAAACTACAGATTCTGGTTTATTCTGTATGATACACAGGGCACTGGTGATGAAAACCCGGTCATGCTGAATACTGACATAGATACACAAGTCAAATTTTGGTGTTAAGATGTTTTCTGTGAGCATCTTGGAAGATTGATAGGAGACACTTGTTCTGAACAGCACTAAAAATCCTTGGTCACCCAAAGTTACTTGATAACCAGGAACCAAATATGCATTAAAACCACCTTAACTATTTTCCCAAGCATTTACTTGCAGCCTGAAAGCAATAATTTCTTCCCAACATTCATTAGCACAAGGAAAAGGTGCTACAATTACAATCCCACACAGGCCTGGTAAATATCCTATCAAACATGAAAAAATTGTGTTCTCTTCTCCTAATTAAGACCACAGAGAAGTGGTCTGTGTGCCCACTCCTCTCCACTATTCCCTTCTCCATTGAAAACGTATGTTGCAAAATCAAGGGCTCGGAAGTTAGGAAATGATGCAGCTATGATTCTTTTTGAGCAACAGTTACATTATCACAAAGTATTTTTACCTCTCTTCCAGGAGGCAATTTCTTTCCAGATCCTGATGACCCATAGGATTAACAGGTCTCAAATTCCTTTAAGATCCTGTCACAGCTCCTCCAGTGAGGGCCATTTCAGGCAACCCCAAAAGTGTCTTCATTCTCCCCCTCTTTTCTGTGTGTTTCTTCTGGAGCATAATTATTATTAGACAACGGAGCAAATGTAGACCTGAAACAGGTATCCCAAATATTTGTAGAATTTCTGGAACAACACTAGCATCTTTTTGCAATGTATCTGGCAACAATTAAGTATGAACCCTTGAGTTTATCTTCAGTCAGTATTACAATAAAGAAAACACAGAAAAGCTGCTCTGGAACAAGGAGTTTTTCTTTCTCCCTTAAGACAACATGTGCTGTCTGAACATCAAAGATGTCAATAGAAAAAAAGAAGCAAAGGGATGCGTGAACTCTGCTAACTCGAAGCTGTTTCGCAACGCTTCAGTTGGATAATTGGGCGACGTCATTTATGAAACCCAGGGATCGTTTCCATTTAATGGGAAGGGGGTGCCATGGCAACAGAGATTCTGCTCTTGTCATCCTTGGCTTCTGAAGCTGGTGAGGTTACTTCAGCCAGCCAGGGCTGCTGCAAGCCCCCGCAGCACATCGTTCTGCCCCTGGCGGTGTCATGACTTCTGCAGAAACCTTCTTGTGTGCTTTCTGCAGTCACCCTGTTTGGTAAGGAATGATACTATAGGGGAGCGAAGGATAAATTATGCTTGACACAATACTGATGGAAAAAAATCAGCCTTTAAGTATTTGTATGAGTATTTGTATGAGCTGTGTCTTGCTCTCTTCAGCCCAATGGGATTTAAAGTGGATCCTCAGGTCTTTGTAAAAACAAAGAAAAAAATAATTTAAAAACAAAGAAAACAATTATTTTAAAAATTGCCTTGCTGTTAATCATTGCATGAAAACATGTTTTCAAGAGAAGCCTCCGCAACGAGCATTTTATTGATACATCTCACTCAGTTAAAGTTATCACATGGACCTACCAAGCTTTTCTATATCTTTTCTTCTCTTAAAAATTCCAGGGTTGATTTATTTCAGCCCTTTCTCCCAAACCCTTCAGCTGTGTTAGCACAGTGTTCTCTGTACAAACCACCCCTGGCCTGGTCTTTGTTGCTGTAGTATATTAGGCCAGTCTTGGCTCTATAAATTTTCTCCTTCACAGGCTTGGCCAGATCTTTGTCTCAAATACTCTTCTGGCATTTATGGGATCCTTCATTTTTCATGGATCATAAAGGTAGAAGGGACTGTTGTGATCATCTGCTTTGCCCTCCCAGATAAAACACTCCACATAATTTCTCTGAAAAAGAGTGCACTTGAACCATAAAACTTTGCTTGTGCTGGAGGATCTGCCCCAGGCCTCTCTGATAGCTCTCTGCAGGCTTCCCATCCAGGAATGCCAGGCAGATATTTTGATATAATATTTTCCTCACTTTCTGGGCTCTTGTCTGTTGGCACCATTTCTAATAGTACCTCAGTAGTAAAGATCTGCACAACAAATTGTACGGTTTATCAAGGGTGGCCGGGTGCCAGGCCCGTTGAGTACTCTGAAGGTCATCACCTGCAAGCAATTGGAGTGTGCAGCATCTCTCTGCTCCTCTCTTAAAAACCTCCATTCCTGGAACAAATGCTGCAAGGCACAAACACACCTGATTTACATCTGTTTGCTTCATTTTCTGTCTAGTTGGAATATGTAAGCCAGTGACAGATTGACTCCATTTTTTCAGTACATTAATTAGTGATGCAGAAATTAAACCCTTAAAGAATTTTATGTAAACTGGAACAAAGCTTCATTAGGTTTTGAAGATTCTAAGTTTTTTAGCAAGTGCTTTCTGAATTTATTTTTCACTTCTGTTTTTCCCGTAGAACTATAATATATAGTTCTACATCTAATGATAACCATAAATTCTTTATTTAAAATTTGAGTTCGCTGACTGAAACACAAATAAAAGCAAAATATGCTTTTATTTCTAATTGTATTATCCTGTTACAAGGAGGCTCTATAAAAATGCACATGCTTTTCTGGTGATTGAGTACACTGTGTTTCCAGCCTTGTGTTTCATGGGGAAAGATCTGCTGTTTCCATAGGAAAAAAAAAAAAAGCTGGCTAAAGAACATGTTCTGGAATAGAATTATTCCACTATCAAACTAGTATAACTTTCCAACTGTTTTTGTGTGTGCGTGTGGAATAGAGCCCTATTATAGCAGCTTTTTTATTGAAAAGCCTTGAAAATATGACTCATGGGTGTTTCGTCAGTGGAAACGTTTGTAAAAGATGTTAGGGTATTTTTTGTTTTCAAGATGTCTGTTAACTCTGATTTTAAATGTTTATATACAGATCACATTCAATAATCTCTTGATTCAGATCATCTGAAAGTGAGTTGGTGTGGATAAAAATCACTTCATCACATTTTTTGTTCAACTTTCCATATGGCATCTGTTAGAGAATAGAGTCATTTTTAAAAAATAATGCCTGTTACTGTAGAAATTGAATTGTAAACATTTTTGTTTAAATATCTGACATCAGAAAGACATTATATGTGCACTTTAATTAAATATAAAGATTTCAAGTTAAATGTGTAATCAAAAACTTGCATGCCCCAGAGGTTAAATGAATAATAAAAATTATCCGTACTGCCCTGAATTCAATGACTAATTGGGTTGAGGTCTTTATAGAAAATGTAACAACAACAACAACAACAACAGATTGGAATATTAAGAAAGTTGTCAAGGTATATATAAAGTCATTATGCATGCTGAAATGACCATTTATTTTATTGAGAAACATGGCAGTAGCATCCAAATACTTAAAATAAAAGCCTAAACCTCTATTAATGCCTGAACTGACAGAACAATATAAATTTTCTGATCTTTTATAAGTGGGCTTCTGCTGGTCTTCACAGTGAACATTGACTGAGTAAAGGATAGCTTAAAAGAGAAATCAGAAGCGGAAGGAAAGGGACAGGGAGAAAAATATACCCTTCCTACTTCATGGATGTAACCATATTTTCTATATAGACCGAAAAAAACCCAAGATGTGGCTCCTGGCTTTTTACTTTTCAGAGCCACTGTGTTCCTGGTGATGGAATGAGGAAAGAACAGTTAATTTCTTTTTGTTTAATGAAGATCCTTTTCTTAGCCTCTGATTTGGTTAAATAGTGCTTTATGTCTAATAAAGTATTCAGTTAAAGAAATAAAAGAATACTCTGTTGAAACTATGATTTGGCAGCATACTTCTGTGTCTCTGATTCATCAGTATTTTGCTGATGTTTAGAGCCACAAAGACATTTCACTTCTGGTAATATTGCTCTTTCTCATGAAAATGAACCTGAAGCATTTGGCAGGATATCTCCCAAAGTAAATAAATAGTTAGGTTTTTTTCTTTTACCAGACAGCTTTTTTTTCCTGGTTTCCTGCTTTTCAAAAGAACAATACAAAGTGAGGGCAAGTGCCAATTACAGCAAGGCTGACACAAAGTTTGGCCTATGTCATTTGGGAACTTCATATGAGGCACTGAGGTAAAGGTGGATCTTGTGGTAAGGTTAGACTATGATTAAAAGATCTGCATCAGTCTTTTGCAAAATCTATGTGTGACTTTGGGGTGATTCTTAAATAGAAGAAGAGATCAACAATTTTTACTCAAAACCTCAGCTTAATTGCTTTTTGCTATTGGAAATATTTTAAAATGAGAGTATTGTTTTCATGAAGACCTTTTTAGAAAAAAAAATGTTTGCAGGACATATTTTTAACCTTTTTTCCCTTTTTTATTTTTCCTTTCTCTAAAATTCTATTTTAACAAACCAGTTACAACTAGTTATCTCAGAACCAAGAGAAGGTAACTTCTCGATGGACAAATATCAACCCAATTTTCTAACTTTCCCTTCATCATTCTGTTGTAATTCAAATTACTTTATAAAGAACAGTTAACAAGTAAACCCAAATTCATCTGAAAACTTTAATGTCAGGTGTCCTATATATTTTAAGAAATGTAATAAGTAGTGATTGAACAAAATAATGAGAAAATGTAATGTTTTTCTCAAGATAAAATGAAATATAGTTAAAATGAAATATATTCTTAAAACTTTCATTGAAAAACAGAGTTTTATGTCTAACAAAAAGTGAACCTTTTTTCTTGGTGTAGTAATGGCCTACACTTATCAGCACCTGAATCATGAACAAATAGTGCCAGGAAAACGGTTGAAACATTTCATTAGAGGCCACTGAAGCCTTTCCTTCTGGGCAACTCTGGGAAATGAAACCCTTGCTCTGCTCACTCTAATTTGAAGATTTTCAGGTTTTCTGTTTCGAAGTCTGTGACAACGCATTCCACTTCTGTGGTCATGCAGTTTTTAATTGTGAAAAACTTCTGATAAACTACTCAGAAGAAGCATTTGCTTAGCCCGGGTCCCCTCATCAGAAGTTTGAGGCATCCAAGCTCTTATTCTTCAAGGAACCACAAAGAATGCCAAAGACTTGGTAAGTTTTCAGTAGTCACAGGAGAAAGAAGGAAAAGGGCAAATGATAACAAAATTCTGTTGTTTTCATCATCTTTCAAGTCAAACATTTTCACCACAAGATCACTGTACATGCTTGTCCCTCAGAAGCCGAGTGCAACTTGATTCAAATGTTTTTTGCAAGCAGATGTGGTCCCGGTACTTTACAACAACTGGAAAAAGGTCAAAACAAATGCACAATTCCAGTTACTCAAAATGAGATAACAGAAATCATGCATGTTCAGTCTGTGAGGGCTATTTTCGCAATGGTTTCTTGTAAACAGTATCCAATTGTGGTTGATGAAACGTCCAACTTGCAAGAAAAAGCAACCGACTTTATTCCAGCAAACGTGGACACTGACAGAAGGTTCGTATAGAGTCCACAAGATTACTCATTGTGGAGAAGTAGTTGAGATGGTAAAGTTACAATGTTTTATTCAGTCCTGAGGCTCAACAACTGTCATGGAAACTTCTGCAAGGACTCCGATACTATGGAAAGCCTAGTACTGTACGTAGCAATACAGAGTTGGCTACAGCTCTGTTTGCTCATTACAATGCCCATGCTTGGAATTTGGCATGGCTTCAGGCTGTAAAAATCCTCCTATTGTGTGTGATACCTTGTACTTGTTTACCAAAAGATCAAATGTAATTTGAATGACACAAATGAAATGTTATTTTTCAGGCCAAATCAAGAAGTGTCATGATGACATCATAAGGAATTTGACCAAATGGGTAGCACGCGTGTGGAGGAGCACTGGTTTTAATTTCTGAACGGACTAGAACATGTCGCAATAGGAAAATTGGGAGACATGCAAAGAAAGAATTTTAAATGATTATTTGAACTGATTGCAAAGTATCATGAGTTTTAAAAATCACCCTCTTTCACACTAGTTACATGGAAAAATTCCGAAGAGGGTAGACCTTCTTTCCAGCACAAGTTTCAGCAAATTAAGGCAAGTCCTATTTCTCTCCACTCACATTTCTGAAATCTAGAAATAAGATATCAAGCAAAGATTAGCACCTTCTAATTGAAATGGCAGAACGGGGCTGCAGTAGAAGGTTCTACATGGTACAGTTTCAGATTATGTACGCCATGAAGAGCACTCACCTGATATGTTACGCTAGAAGAGCTCTAGCTATAGAATCTTTGGCAAAGAAGCAAGAATAAAAATCTGTGAAAGTTGTAATTTCTGAACTGCCACAGACATTTTGGCAGGACTGATTTGCCAAGGATTATATTCTAGGACAAATCCACCAAAAAGATGTGAAATTAGAAATTCTTGGAGGCGCCTCAGATTCCAAGGAAGAGGAAAGATCCAAAGAAAGCGTTGCTGACAAATAAAAAGAGACACTCAAATTCATCACAGTATTTTGTGACTTTTTCATTGGCTCATAAATACATTTCCCAATGCCCAGTACTCAATCAAACTTTGAACAGAAGGGGTGCCAATTATTTAAGATCTGGAAATTCATAATGATGTCAACCTTAATAGAAACATGGATGCAGACACGCTTTGGATGAATGGCTCTAATTGCAGCTATGATTGACTGATCTTCCAACTTTATTAGTATGTTTCATTTCAAGATTTGTCTGCTTCAAGGCATAAGGAAGATTCGGGATGATGGAAAGGGGGCTATGAGGTTTAGACCTAAGTTGAAGGGGCTGGCATGGAAGTAGCACTATTTTAACTAGAGAAATGAGTCCTGGAAGAAGTCCTTCTATGTGGGGCAACTGTTAGCTACCACTTATCTTCTCATCATCTTTAGCACTCTCCCAGCACACTCCCCTGCTCTGTGATGAGTGCTCCAGGTGCATTCAAATAATTTGATCAGCAAATACACAGCAGTAAAGGAACCAGAGCAAAGGCACTGGTGGGCTGGAGATGTGGCCCAAGCTACAGAGGAGCAGGAGAAGGCAGCCACATGCAGAAGCATGTGTGAGACCTGACTGGTCACATCTGTTGTGAGGCCATGTCAGCTGACAAGGCTGTTAAAGTCAGATCAGAAGTATGTATATTTGTTCAACCAGACGCCAATATTGTCTGTTGTCAAAAGCAGCAACAACAGGCCTGGTGGCACTGCTAATGAATGCTCTTTGTGGGCGTATTTAAGTACTCCATCATAACGAACTGTGGCTTTGATCCACAATTTAACAATCATGACTGAACTTGTATATGCTTTTACATGTTTATGAGGGGAAAAAAGATGATGACTTACAGCTTGCAGATGTTGCTGAAGCATTCAGTTCAGATGTTGCTGAAGCATTCAGATGCTCATTGGGAAGATCACTCTCTGGACGTTTTTCAGATTCATTAAGTTCTTTTCCCTCATATTTAAAAGACTAATGTTTTAATAAGTAGTATTTTACTATGACTACATTTTTCCACTATTAATAAAGTAAGATAATTAGCTCCTATTCCAAAAAGTATTTCTTTATTTAGTAATGAAGTCCGACATGCCAGTGAACAAAGCCAGTGAAAAGAGTAGCTAATAATATGAAAGCAAAAATACAGGTTTTTATATGGACGAGTATTTATGAGCACTTCTTATGTATCTTTGCATTTGCATTACTATAGTCTAGAAGTTTTACTGAATTGGGCCAGAATGACTGTCCAATTTATGTATGTTTTTGAACTTGGCCTTCGGCAAGAAATGCATACAAAAGGAATCCTCGTGTGTCCTCTGCGATTCTAACTGTTATTCAAAATCATCCTACTTCATAAACCAACCAACTTTTTTGTGCCGGTTTACTGAAATGCAGCTGTTTTGTTTCCTTACATTTCAAGATGGCTTTACAGCCCTTTTTATTTGCAGTTCCTACTTGAACTTCCACCCATGGGGCAGTGACACTGCTGGTCTAAACTCAAAGTTGTCTGAAGTCAGCGAAGCTGCAGCTGTTAACACCACAGTCAGCTTTGGCGCAGAACTGCAGTTTCACCACCCCTCAATAATCACAGCTTCCTCGCTGCACTTGTTTTAAAAGCCAAAGAGAATCTGGAAGAGGCCAGGTTAAGCGCAGGTTGCATTATTTTGCTGGAAAATATTTCCTGAAACCACCCATGTCATTTAAAGAAGTTTAAAGCAGTTCATTATTTGATCTTATCTTGCTCCTGAAGGTGTCAACAAAGATAAATCATTACATTCAAAATGAAGACAACAGGAATGAACCTTGCAAGATTTCTGAGCGAGCACTCCCTTGAGCCAGTCAGCACTGAAAATATTCAGTGCATCGCAGGAACGTGCCTTCACAACGAGTCCCGTAAATCCTTCGAAACCAAATATGCTACTATTTCCACAGCTTTCAGTTAACAGGAGGGACCTCGTGTGCTGGAGCGATGTTCCATGTTTAACAGCTTTGGTGGTAAACACAGGAATGAGATCCTCAGAAGATGTAAACTGCAATTACACCCTTCACTTCAGCAGAGTTGTTCTGATTAATAGCAGCTGAAGAACTAGCATTATTTCTTTTTTTTGTTTTTTTTTTTTTATAACTGCATATGCTGTACTGAAATCATACTATTTCTTACCCCTTGCAGGTTTTCTCTAAGCTGGCAAATCATTTTTAGTCGGGACACTTGAAAGCCTTAAAAAAGAAAACTTAAAACAAAGAGAAACGTGAAATTAGCAGAAGATGAGGTTGGAATATTGTCTTCCTGCTTTACTATCGTTCCCATATTAGCAGCCACGGTGTAAAAAGTGTCGGGACAGGCAGGGAGTGCTCAGCTGCTGCTGCCTCGTAAGCTGCGGGGAATGGCCGGGGGTGCCGGCGGTGGGTGGAGGGCTGCTGTACAAGCACACACTGCTCTGGTAGCGTAGGCATTAATTACAGTCATTATGGTAATCAGAGGCAAGTGGCGGTATTACCGAATTAGAGGATCTCCTTTAAGTACCATGGGCCCAGAGGTGACAGCAGCTATTCCCTGGAGCTGGCCAGGTCTGGGAGTGGTTTTTTGGCTGAAATGCTCTTGGGTTCCAGCCCTATTGCTCCTAAGGCAGCCAGAAGTGATCTTCCCTTTCGGTAGGCAACCTTAAACACTGGCCAGGAAAGTGTCTGGCCCTTTATAGAATCATAGAATCAGATGGGGTTGGAAGGGACCTCTGGAGATCATCTAGTCCAACCCCCACACTGGAGCAGGTCTACCTAGAGCACGTTGCACAGGAACTTGTCCAGGTGGGTTTTGAATGTCTCCAGAGAAGGAGACTCCACCACCTCTCTGGGCAGTCTGTTCCAGTGCTCTACCACTCTCATAATAAAGAAGTTCCTCCTGATTAGGAGTTTAGGTGGAACTTCTTATACTCAAGTTTGTGCCCAAACTTGAGCACACTAAGTGTGCTTCAGCTTAGCCATGTGAGGTCACTTGGTAATTAAAGCCAGGTCCTGTTTTTTCCCGTGGAAGGATGATAATGCCAGGCCTTTTTCTGAGAGGAGTGGGGTCGCTCTGCATTAGGAGGAAGTGTGATGTGTTCATAGCAGACCAGAATTTTATTGTTATAGGAAAACAATTTCTGTTCCAGAAACAGTGTTTTGCAGATCAGGCAGGTGTTTGTAGAGCTTTTGGAAAATTACATTTCGGTTAATGAAAGGTGAGAAGGTATTACCAGGATGGTGACGGTGTCTGGTTAGTATCAGTTGCTTGTGGAGCTGAGAGATATGTTCTCCAGAGCTTAGATTCCAGCTCAGAAAAAAACATATACATATGCAATGTAAGTAGGATAATACTGCTCCTAAAGAGCAAAACACCAAAATACACAGTTAAATATGCATCTGAATTACATCAACAACAACAACAACAAGATTAACTAATGTTTTGCTGACTCAGAAACCTAATTGAACACCTGGGTGATTTTACAGCTGAACAGTTTCTTTATCCGTGGTATGGGTTTTTTTCTTTGCATTGTTAGAAGACTTTTCCCTTGCTTGATGTACCTGATGGTGAGAAACGGATTGTCTTTTTCCAGGTAATGAGTACACAGAAAGTGAGAGCTCAGATCCACAGTTCTGGATGTCAAATCTGTGACAAAGGCTCAGTAGAACTTAGCTGATTCAAGTCACTATAAAAATAAATATGATCAAATTATCTAAGGAAAATTGATAAAAAATGCAACCCAAGCCTGTACATTATTACTTTACAAAAATTATGTGTAAGTAATTGATGCGTAAAGCCTGATCAATCCAGGTCCTATACAGTTCCGCGGTGTTTTTACAGATAATATGTTCTTAAAGCTACAGACATTGTCTAAACCCTGACTCCAATTTCTAGCTGTACGCAACATTTGAAAGGAAATCTTTACACTTCTTTATCTGATATACCACTTAGTATGTGACTAATGAGTACTTAAGGTATTAGACGTGACGTACTGGGTATGACAGGTCAAAAATGTAGTAGACCTAGACTATTGCTTCAGTTATTGCGGAAATACAAAGTCATATGGTAATAGGTCATATTTCAAGGAAATGTCACAGGGAGCAACAACGTGCTGTGATTAAGGATGCCAGGTGATTTCGAGAAGGGCCTAGAAATCAGCCTTTAGCTCCATCCACAGTTTCATTGCTGACTTGCAATTTAACTACTTCTTAGAACACAGTTCAGCCAATAAGTTGCATTTGGGTTTATCATTAAATACAGGCTAAACTTAAAATAGGATATATGTTTTCTACTAGACTGAGGAAATGTTCTCACCTGGAAGAAAAAAGCCAAAACAACCTCTCACTTTACAATGAAGAAAACACTGAATTTGTGATCCTAGGTTTTCAGAGTTTATTAGCTCCTATATTAGTGGAGCTATAATCTGTGTTAAAGAGATGAATAGTTGGTATAGGTAAAAAGTTATAATTATGTTGTAACAGATACTTAGCGAATAATTATTCAAGTTGCTAAGAAAGTATAACAGAAAAGATTTAATGTGTTTGAGCCCTTCCAAAGTTGCACGTTTATCAATCTAAAGTAAAAGGAAGAAACCACAGCTAATAAATACTTAGTTTCAGCTTTCAATGGCATAGAGAACATGTAGCTCCTATGATTTATGCCAGTGTTCAACACCTGTCTAACATGGAGACAGTGAGTTTTAAGTTTGTAATGGTTCTAGAATACATTTTTCAGGTCTTATCCTGGCAGCTCAAATCTGATTTTCAGAAGCACCTGATTTCCATATAGGCACCTAAACAAAGGCTTGACTTTCAAAAGCATCTGGTATCTCCTGACTCCCGGTGAGGCACCCGTGGCCAGATTTTCAAGTCCTTAACGTACTCATGCTGAAAAACTGGTCCATGTTGACAAGCTATATGGTCAAGGCTAGCCACCTACTACTTAATTCAGCAGAGCTGTCTGGGATCTACAGTGAGATTAGATCCTGATCCTTTTATGTCTGTGTTGTATATATGCACATAAATGCCTTCTTTTTTCCTGTATGGACATTAACTAGCCAAAATAAAAATAAAAGTGTATTCCTATGGGCAAGAGAAGCTCCTGGAGCTGAATTTCTCATGAATTTGTGTTTTGAACTGGATTTTTAACTATTGAAAAAGGAAAACATCTCTGGATTTTGTGCTTTCATAGTAGACCCACTTTCATTTTTTGTCTTCTGTGTGATTCTCTGAGGTATAATAATATAGTAACCTTTCCTCCACATAGATTTTTAGCTTTCTCTTTTTCTGGGATGAGATTTTTCATGAAACTTGCAGCATTGTACCAAATCAGAGATTTCTGTCTCTTAATTGAGCTGAGTAGGCTAATGGATTCACAAAATAGTGGTGAGTAGGATCAGTCGTTGTCATAGACAAACACAGCATTTATAGACCTTGTTTCCTGAGGAAATCAAGCTAAAAAACAACAATTAAAAAAATCTTATGCACTTCATCTCTAGCAATCAGCTATTTTCTACCCAAGTGTAGCTGAGTACAGTGTGCTAATCATTTCTGAAAGCACAATATATGAAAATCTGAGAAGGGACAGTATTTTTCTTGTCCCACTGCTCATTACTCTTTAAGACTTGAACTTTTTGGCCTGCATCGTGTTCTTTTGCCTTGCCACTCCACTCCAACCTGCAGACTTTTTTTCTTACTGTCACATGGAACGTCTTCCTCTGTGCCATGAAATATAAGTGAAGAAATCCATGCTAATGAGTCCGCAAGATTTAATGAGGAACTGGGGCAAATATAGAGTTGTCCTAACCTGAAAGATGTTATTCTTTTGCCCAGTCTAATGCTGGAGGAATAAGTGCTACATGGCCCTGTTGTCTACTGCTGCTTCTGCCTCAAATCTGGAGGCATCGCTGTGAGCCTCTGTGAGCATTTCATCAGGATGGGGCTCTGCAAAACACTTCTTGGGCCACGGGGATCTTTGCTTGTCTCTTATTGATGAGGGTGGTAGGTTTGCATGCCAAAGCCAAATCTGTTTTCCTTCTTTCAAGGTCACCTGGTGCTTTTTCTCTGTGGGAATGGAGTAAGTGAACCTTCCCTGTAGAGCATAGCAGATTCTGCTGTGGGAGAGAGAGGTTTACTAGCAACAGAGTGAAAATTGGTGTAAACACAAAAAGAAATTTTTTGTGTAATGAAGACACTTTGCATAAAGTCATCTAGCAACTAACCAAGCTAAACAGCCTTAGTTACGGAGAGGAAATGCAAATATTTTCATGGTACAAAAAACATCTTGTGGGTCGTTCCCTAGAGCACAAGTTCCAGCCCACTTGCTATTTCAAGACAGAAAGAGATTTTTCTCTACTGTTTTCAGAGCTCTTCCTCCAAGTCCCTTTTGGGGACTTCTGCCCTGAACCCTTTTGGGTTCCTGCCCTGATACTCCTCAGTCCAATTTGCCAGCTACCTATTTATATTAATGTTTCATTTGAATGATCCTCTTTAAAGTTTTCTCTTCATTAGAAAAAAAAAATCTCTTTTAAATATAGTTTAATGTTCAATCAGCATAAGGGCATGGCATACTCAGATGGTCACTAAGATAAATACTAGAGGAAACCAACAATTTTCCTGCAGTTGTTGATATATGCAAATAAGAACACCTATACTTTCATTGGGACTTTCTGGGTGGTTTTTTTTTCCTTTTAAAAAAAACAAGTAAATCAAAAAACCAAACAGATTCCAGTTCTTAGTCTAGCTCATCATAGAGCTGATTCCAATTCCAATTATTTATATTTTTTCAGAGCACAAGTAGATATAGTAAATACAGGTGAAGCCTCTGCTGCTCAATATAACGTTTTGGTTACTAAATTCCATGCTCCCCAGTGTTGCTTCAGTTTGGTCTATTGCCTTCAGCAGTTGCAGTACATATTTTTGCCACAGACTTTGGCTGTAGTTTCCCATACTGTGGTACTGTTGCCACAAGTTTTACGCGTTCATTAAAATGCAATGCCACAGATTTTTTTTTTTTTTTTTAAACCAAGTCTTCAGTTTGTCTAAAGTCTAAAAGGCAGACCACTGAGGATACAACATGCTTTGAGAGCTGTTTTTCTGATGTTTAACATTGCCCAGAACTGTATTCTGCCCTTCAGAAACCAGGTAGAACTTTCTGATTGCTTTGGTTGACTATTTATCAGGAAAGGTGGTTTTGCCTGCCAGGGTGGAGTATTCATTAGTGTTTGTAAAGCCTGCTTTGTATTAGAAACTTTTGTTAGTATAAGTAATGTCTCTTAGGAATGTGATTTTTGGCAATGTTTGATACTGGCAACAGCCCTAATGTGGACACAGAACTGGCAGAAGAAGTGCCTTTGCTGGTATATATTATACTTAAGGTTCTAGAACCAGTAAAAACAGTCAACACCACTTCTGCCAGCATAACTATACGATTAAACATTTTCTAGCATAGACCTGGCAGAAACCCAGTTTTCACTGCCACACCTCTCTTAGTTATTAAATGTTATTTCGTTGGGAGATATGCTCAAGCTCCTACCTCATGTGTAAACATCTTTGGCCAGAATATTGTCTGCCATGGAAATTTTTCTTCCATTGGTGGAAAGGAATGAGAGGAAAGAGTATAAAAATGTTTGACCATGCCTGAGTGGCTTCTTTATATCCAGAATGGCCTGAGATTGTACCTTTGTTTCCTCTCACACACGCAGGCATAAATCATGGTGTAGTGGCCACAGCTAATTTTCATTGGAAATCATTGTACAGGTAACTGTCACATAGCCCGGGGTTTATGATGACCCTCTTCTAATGGTTTGGTGGCCTGGTTCATATTTGTTAACTCATGAGCTTTAGTAATGACCGAAACAAACGGGATGAGGACAATGGAGCCCTGGTGTTTTATCATTTTTCTGATGAGAACTGTAACAAAAATGAGATCAGGACCAAAAAGATATACTACTTTCTGCCCCAACCGCTCAATCTGTTACAGGCAAATAAAATATGTTTACAGATAGAACCAAAGCAAGCCTGAGCAATCATTGCTAGTTTTAGCCAACAAAATATGCAGTTATTTAAATAAACAAACAAAAAGGAAAAAATCAGTGAAGTGGAAAGCATATACTGTAATCAAATGAAAAGTGAGGTCTTGGCCGCCACTTCCCATATATGTTATGTTATGTCAAGCCAGACTGTGACTGTTTACACTCCCAAGCTTTCCAGGATCCTGCCACCGCTACCAGTAAGGTTGCAAAAGCCAAAGGATGTGGCTTGGCGGCATTCACCCACTCCCAAAGTGAGGTAAGTATCCCGTGATGTTGCTTGTGCCCTGGGGTCAGCAGCCCTTGTCGCCCAGCTCGCCTGCTCTAGCTACAACAGTCACTGTGGTCACGGACTGACCCATCACGTCCAGCTTTCATCCAAGGCTTCCTACATACGTGTCTTCTCAGCTTCCAACCTTCCCACCTCAAAATGAACCTCATAGGTCCCGCTTCTGTCCCCCAAAATTCCTTCCCAAATTACATTGATTTCAATGACAGGAATATATCTGAGAAATGGGTTGAGTTTAGCAAACAAAAAAATGTGGAAAACATATTGCCAAATGAGCCTGTGAGCATCTGCTATTGCTTTTGTCCGTGTGTACAGCATGTAGATTTCCCCTGTATCCAAACAGTGCAGTTAATTAAACACATGAATTTGCTTATTAACTATCCACATGATAATTACCATTCCTAAGACCTAACAGTCTAAATCTGCTTTCTGGATGACTTTGCCCTGAAAATGAGCCAAACTGCAGTAAACCACAGTGTCATATGATGTTCAAAGAAAAGTTGCTGTGGAGCATGGGTTTCAGCTGAGTCTGGAAATGGAAGCTGTCTGGTCAGATCTGGTTTTGGGGAGGTAGCAGGGTATGCAGTGCTGTCTTTTAAAGTCCTACTTGAGATGCCTTCAAGGTTAAATCCGTTATACAATAAGAAGTTGCAGAGTTAAATCAAAATGTGGAACGAACAATGGGTTCGTTCTTGAACGTTCTTGAACCCTTGAACAGAAAACCCAGACAGACTATGTTAATACTTGAGCCCTTTTCTGAGGCCCAGAGATGAACTGAAATCATGTAGACACTTTTGGGTCAGCAGGCTCCCACCCTCCCACAAAGCTATGGGTACAAATATCCTCTGTACTGATTTTCTTGCTGAGAAACAGTTAGGAAGCATATTAGATATTGACTGAGTTTTAATTCATCCCTATAAAAAGAGATGTTAAAACCTAACATCTTGGTTAGGTTTGATTAGGTTGATGTCATCAACCTAATCATAGAACCATAGAATATTTTGGGTTGGAAGGGACCTTTAATAGTGAGGCAGTCCAACCTCCCCTGCAGCGAGCAGGGACATCTTCAACTTGATCAGGTTGCTCAGAGCCCCGTCCAGCCTGACCTTGAATGTTTCCAGGGATGGGGCATCTACCACCTCTCTCAGCAATCTGTTCCACTGTTTCACCACCCTTGGGTTTCACCACCCTCAAGGGTAAAAAATTTCTTCCTTATATTTAGTCTAGATCTTCCCTCTTTTAGTTTAAAGTCATTACTTCTTGTCTTACCACTACATTCCCTGATAAAGAGTCCCTCCCCATCTCTCCTGTAGCCTGCCTTTAAGAACTGGAAGGCTGCTATAAGGGCTCCCTGGTGCCTTCTCTTCTCCAGGCTGAACAATCCCAACTCTCTCAGTCTTCTCAGGAAAGGTGCTACAGAGTTTTTCTGTTTAAGGTAAAATGCCACTAATATTTTTTAAATTATTCTTTGAATCAAAAGAACGGATGGTCAGAAACATCTGGCTCTGAAATATATTTCTACTGGGAACCAACACTTGTTTTATGAGCTAATGGTACATTCAGAGAAATGAAGCCCTGGGAAAAATATCTTATCTAAAAGGAAATTTTAAGGACTAGATTGGGATGACAGGAAAGGGGTTGAAATTTAGAGTTTAAGATTCCAAGATCTTTGTTTATTATTAAATTTTATTAGTGTAACAGTGAGTTACGACTAGTTTGGGTGTCATTGTCATTAATATTAGAGACACATGATAGGCTGTACCTACCTCAAAAAAAAAACAGAAAATGAAATATTTAACAAAAATTAAATACTTGCTTTCTTACTAGCTCCGAGTAAGCCACTAAGCGTCTCTAGAAATGTTTCTGTTTTCTTCTTAGTGTCTGACAGGGCTTTATCTGCCCTACATATTCTATTTCCAGATTTGAATTTCTAAACTACACCTTTAGAGAGGCAGTGGGAGTAGAAATTACTAAATTTTTCTGTAATAGCTAGTTTTAGTACAAAGTTAATAACTCTGCTGTGTTACTCTACACTTCTGCTTCTGACTACAGGCCAGAGATCTCTCAACAATGTATTAGTTGGTTACAGAGTTTGCAGACGGGGCATCTCCTTTGTCACCATCAATACCTTACTTACAAAATAGAAGAGAATTCCCACCCCAAGATCCCATAAAATCAGGTGGGAAAGGGTGGGGTGTTGATTTCTCTGAAGGAGTTGAATTATGCTGCAATTGATTTACCATTGAAATGGTGCCATCACCATTTCAACTTCATTTTTTTTCCAGACGATTTTCTGAATTTCACCCTGCTGTGCTACCAGCCTTGGTTGAACAAAACCACTAATTTTGGCAAGTAGCTTATTTGGTGGAAATCACCCACAATATTGACACTATCTTCTGCCGAGAGAAGCTGGATTTTGCCTCTCTTCAATTCTTTTATCCTGTTTGATTTATACTTCGGTTTTTTAAAGACAGGATTAAAAAGCCTGTGAAGCCTCTTTTCATCAAAGATGAGTTTCAGCTGTGAGTCCTAAGTGCCACAAAAAAAGAGGGTAGCAAATAACAACAGGACAGGCAAATCACCTCTTCTCTGACTCCCTGTGACATTCCTGGTGTAAAGATCATTTATCTTATCTCTCTGAGGCTATAATCTTTCTCCCTCTAACCTTTAACAACTTTACCCTGCAAAATGCTGAAATCACTGAGGAAAGCACTGGCAATACAATGTCTGGGGAAAACTTGCTATTACCTCAAGCTTATGGAGCCAAAGAGGAACTCTTTTCCCCCCCCCCGCACTCTCCTGAACGTCTTGGCTTTCCCTCCTCTGTAGATGTCTTCTCAGGCCGTTGCCACCCCTCCTTCACTTGCTTCCTCATACTCAGTTGTCTGATTCTCTCACGTGCACAGAGATGCCCAAACCGGTCGTGCGGGTCCATGCGATTTCGGTGACTGTATTCATTGCCTGTAAATCTAATTATTTCTAACCTTGACCTTTATCAGAAGGTCACCCCTTGTCCCCCTCCTAAGCAAGTTCATTATATTTGCAACATGGCGCACGAAAGCAGAAAACCCCAACTCTCTTCCAGCAGCACACAAGGAGCACACCCTTCCTTCTTCTTCCCTGCGCTCGCCTATCTCTCCTCCCTAAGGTGAAACTCCCACACCACCTCTCTTGGTTTCAGGTGTAATCATCAACCAGCTGAAGGCAATTATGGGTAATGTAGTTCCGTCGCTCCCTCCTCTCTGCCTGAACAAGCAGTGTGAGGTACCTGCTGGACTGCACATTCCAGCAGGCGTTGCTCAGCACCCCTACGAGGGAGTCTTCTTGCCAGGTGTGCTCCCAGCACCTACCCGAGCCCTGAGCACGCTGGAGATTTTTTTCAAAGCTGGAGCAAGAATAAGTGCTCCTTCAACAGCGCTGATGTCTTGAGCAACAACGTAATTCGGATCTAGGAGAAAACTCTTAGCTTCCAGAATGGTGAGTTTCCTTTTTTTCTTTTGCTGTTTTGGTTTAAAACACTTTATAAGTGTTGAAATATTGGAGTAGCTTTATAGCTGGTACCAACGCTGCAGTCTGATACCTTCTTTTTGGCCATAGCCTGTGCCAGGTGCCTCTGGAGACGGTGCAGAACCCATGTGTACGTTTTGAATTGCACGATATTGTACCCTAGGGTGATTTGGGATGTGTGGAGAAAGGCAAGGCGCTTGCTAAGTGCTGGTGATTGCCTTTCCTGAGAGCCTGAATAATGGTGAACCTCTTACAATTTTAAATCAGCCAATATTAAGCTGGCCTTCTCTGGCTTTTTCCTGGTGTGAAATAAGCTGCTGTAGTTGTGTATGTGTGCACAGGTATGTGTGGGACCTGTTTTTCTTTTATTGTTTGGTTCGTTGTTGATTGGTTTGGTTTTATTGAGGCACTATATAAATTGAAATACTCCTCTTCCCGTATGCAGCAGTTGGACTGGCCCCCGACTTTGCACGTTGGGGATCAGGAGGGTGAAACAGGGTGCTGAACGCTGTGTAACAACCCTCCCCACTAACAAGGCAGCTATTAGTAATCAGAAAAAAAAGAGTTTAAAGAGCACACATACTTCTGAACTTCAAAATACTTGTTCTCTATTAAAAGAATACTTGAAAGGTAATATCTCCAGGCTAAATGGAGGCAAGACCTGTCGTGCTGACAGACCTTGAACCAACTCCCTTTATGGCTAAAAAATGACAAGCAGAGCTGGCTGGTCTCTTTAAAAATAGAATCATTTAAATGAAAGATAGGAAAGAAACAGTTCTTGTTCCCTTCCCACCTGTTGTTACCACTCAGCTAATAACAGCCCTTCATTGATATAGATTTCTTTTTTCAAAGAGACAGGTTCAAAATCTGAACAGCTTGGGAATAGTTTTTGGCTTTCCTATGAGCTGGCCATAGGCACCCTCCTGAGTAAGTGAAATCAGAAGGGAAGGAGGGAGGGGATTATTCGAGCTCAGCTGATCTTAGGGAGGTGCAAGTTGCCACACTGGCAACGCTTTCCTTAGCCCAAAACCATGTATTTGACAGCGGTTAACGTGAAATGCTCCAATGCAGAACTTACACACTGAAACCAGTTGCACAGTGTCTGTGTTGGGTGGGAGATATACAATGGCATTTACAACACAAGTATAAGCTGGTTATTGTCATGCTAGAAGCCATAAAATAGTGTTTACCTTGAGTATATTAAAAATGTGGAATACCTACAGACGTATTCACTAAACTATATAGTACAACAATATCCTGTGGGAATATGTTCAGTGGTTAATTATATGTTGCAATAGAAGGCTTATTGAGCATTTAAATGTTTGGTTTAAAATGTTGTGCTGTCTCTCTTCCCCCCCTTTCTCCCCTTGTTATGAGAATGGCTAATTGGGTTCAATTGCACTCTTCTTTGTTATTCAACTTCCTTTTAACTCTATCACAACGATTTTCAGCCTGTGGCCCAGGAATATTTGTGTTTGGTGGATTGTCTCCAAGAGATTTCTGTGAAAGGTATTCCAAGGAAGGAAAACCTTTGAAATTCTTTACCCCTGAAGTTGGATGCCTTTCCTCCTACTTTCCACAACAGATAAACTTGAGCTCCTTGAGAAACTACATGTGTTTGTTACTGTAAACTCTGGCATAAGTCCCTGCAGGGAAGTCCACCCTTGAAATATGAATATAAAATAGGCTGAAGGAGCAACAAAAGCACATACAATGCAGAAAAATAAATCATGTTGCTGTAAAAGACAAAAGACTGGCTTTTTGGACAGAATAGCCAGTTAGTCAGCCTAATCTAATGGTCTCTAAAGGATGACCTGTACGAAGAGCTGAGCTCTACAGTAGTGGCAGCTGCAGTATGGTAAACTTCTACACCCCAAACTATGGTGCATACTTGCAAAAAAAGTTGCAAGAGAATAAACAAAGCTCTGTTTGGGACTATAGACTCTTCCATACCTTCTCTTATAAAATACTGCATAGGGTCCTAGGTTACCTCACAGATCCCACAATGGGAAATGGAATATGACTGGAGAGGATAAAAGGAGATGCTTCACCAGTATCCCTTTCCTGATGTTCCCATACTCTGCTACTAACACAGAGTTAAGTCTAATTTGCCATTCTGTGTTTTTAACAACTACTTCTTCTCTAATCTCTTACTCTCTTTCTTGAGTTCTTTTCAGTTCATTTCCTTCAACTGTATTTTCAGGAGTAAACAGGGTTTTTTTTCCGAAACTGAATTCTGGAGGACAGGTGAGGTCATATACTCATGGAAAACATATATGTGTATTGGCTTTGTAATATTTTACCATATTGTCATCCACTTCTCAGTACAGACCAATATCTTGTTTGCATTTCTGCACATTGAGCAAACGTCTTTGGTAAATTGCTGAGGATCACGCTTAAACTTTTTCTAAGAAACTACAACCAGTTTAGAAATCAACATGTATGAGTAATTTTAAATTGCTCTTCTGAAAGCACCTCTTCATGTTCTTATCTACAGCAAACTTAATCTTATGCTGTTCAATTCGTTAGGCTTTCAAGTAGTTCTTCATCATCTGCTCTAGTGATAGTAATCTCAGTAATTTCAGTCTATGAGCAAACACTGTCGTATTACTTTCTGCTGACCTTCCTGTCCCACTCTCCAGAATTTACTCAAAGCGCCTATTGTATGGCACAGTGAGTGGAGGCACTTCCCTACCAAGGACTGGTGGTGAAGTCAAATCAGGGCTTTGAACCACTGAAAATGTCAAGAAACAAACTTTTATAGCTTGCAACAAGTGATGTTTTAGGCTCTGTTTTGGTGTCCTCATAGTGGAGAGGGAAAAATTTCCTTTCAGGTGTATCCAGACATCCTTTTCAAGGAATCTTGTAGGAGGTATATACTGCTTAACTTCTGTAACAGTAGGAGACCTTTCCTACAGGAGATCTGAGCATCATCTCATAAGCCAGCCTGCTCATGAAGAAGCTAACTGATTTTGTTGAAAAATGCTTTATTTACCTCCAAATGCTGCCTCTCCCTTGCTGTGTGAGTGACTCTGCAAGCCGAAATGCCCTGGAAAAACAGAGAGTAATCTGGCAGCCCAGAAGAGATTCTTCTACGTCTTCTGCTTGATATATGTATTTACAAAGGACCCTGAATGACAATTATTTGAATCCAAAATGTAAATAGTTGAGTTTCTTTGCTGTTTTTTTTTTTTTCTTTGAGCAATCTGGTCTAGTGGGAGGTGTCCCTGCCCATGGCAGGGGGGTTGGAAGTTGATGGAAGTCCCTTCCAACCCAAACCATTCTATGATTCTATACTTTTCTTCAGCTTTCTCAGTGGGGAAAGGATCCTTTTGAATTAGTAGAGGAAGTCTGCCTTCACTGTGGACTCAGAATACTTTGTTTTTGTGTTGCCCTTTACAACATACCTGTGAGGTAGGGACCCGCCATTTACTCTGGATAAGTTCTTGCACTGCATTTAAGCCGCTGTAATGGCTACCTGCTGCTGAACAGGGCAGTCCCATTTCTTATACCTTGCCATTACTTCCCACAGGCCAGCACAGGTGAACACTGACTCATGGTGCCTGGGCCAGCTCCCAGTAAGACCAGATAAGCACCAGTGTTGATGCAAAGAAGATGTAGGACTGCTGCTTTCTGGAGCAGCCAGCCAGACAGCCACCAAGTCAGATGGCATCCCCCAGAGCAGGCTTAGCCTCAAGTGGAATGCCAAATGATCCTGTCTCTTGTTTAATACCTTAAAATCTTGGAAGATTTGACCCTAGTTCTATCCCTAGCTTGCTCTGAATTAATTCTTTCCTCTGTTTCTCCATGGAGGCATATAATACTTCCCTGTATGACATGGGAGTTAACAAGTATTTAAATTGATTCTGAAATGTATTGGCTCACGCTTTAATCTGCACTGACCTCTAGTTTAGATATAATGCTATTAATTCAGGTTGTGTCTTTACTTACTAAGACAAATTGCCAACAGCCTTGCCTGTCCATCGTGCCAGTCATCTTGCAGTCATGCCAAAGCAAACAGCTCCCGTCCCACTGGCTGCAACAGGCTGTACCACAAAACATTCGTGCAACAACTTGAGGAGGAGTTGTTTGAGTTCCTACCTGAGCCCACATATGTAAAAAAAAATTCCAAAGTTTCACCAGTAGATTTGAAGTTTGTGACCCATCAGTAGCAAATCCTACAGCCTGTTTTTTTTGTCCTGTGGCCTAATTGGGACTGAACTTTGGATGTGTATTTACATAGAGAATAAGCTGTATTTCTACATGTGCTTAGCTGCGTAATTAAAAGGAAATGAGTTTGTCTGAAGTAACTGGGGGGAGGGGAGAAGCAGCTGGCAAGACTTTTAGGTAGTTTGTTTTTATTCATACATGATCTCATGCAATACCAACTCTGAGCCCTGAAGGAAAGCCTGTGATGTGATGATAACCTTTTTTATGAGTTCACTCCCTCTGATCCACTAGCCTTAATTTAACAGGATCTCTGGAAAGGTGGGAGGGGTGTGACGCAGCAGGGAGACAAGGATTCTCAATTTATTCATAGTACTGCCCTAATTCCTGCAGCACAAATTGTCACTTGTTGCTCTGTGTGAAATTATAGTGCTATGAACATGAGTAACGCCAGTCTGTTCTTCTGCTCAGTGATTTTTTTTAATTTTTTTTTCTTTTTCTTTCTTTCTTCTTCCTATCTGAATTTTAGTCAATACTAATTATTCAGCTGTGGACTGAGACTGTTAACTTGCTTCCAATAAGTTATATACAACCATCAAGTGAAATTAATAACATCATGACCACATTTGTACAATCTCATTAGTTTTCTAAGGAAACATCAAATAGTTCTCAGCAGAAGCAACTTCTGATTGAAGTGTTCATAATATCTGTCTTAAGGGATGAGAAGAGGAAAGCTAAACATGAACCTGTTGCCTCACTTTCCATATACAGGACAAACTGAGAAGGAGCAAAGCTGTCTAGTCCAACAGCTAGATGGTACACAGGACATGGGTTACTCTAACTCAACCAAGCTTAAAAGCCCCCTAGATAAACTCCGCAAAGGTTTGAGGAGAGTGTGAGAAGGTAGTGTGGCTTCCTCAGTGAGATAATTGCCTTTTTTTTGGAGCACTATGGAAGTGTTATGACTCTGAGGAATGTGTGTGAATCTAGTAGTAAGTTCTTAATGCATGCATCATCCTAACGTAAGTAACTTAATTTCTTTATCTCATCAGTGGAGAGCAAGAGGTGCATTTAGTGGCTCTCAGAGCTACCTTTCTCTCTGCCAGAGCACAGGTACTTACACTCTACCAGCTGGATCCCACCCACAGTCACTTGCCTGGCTCACACTGCCAGGGTGGATGCCACCACTGCTGGGTGGATGCTAATAGGGCTGAGCAGAAAAGTGCTACTAATCTGGAAAATATGTGAGAGCCCTTTGCACCTTGGAATTCCCCGGTGTATTTTTACCAGTAATGGTTGCATTCCAGTCACAAAACACACAGGCAGAAGGTACTCTATGTACTACTGATATGCTCAGAAAAGTAAGTTTCCCTGGACTTTTCCTCATCTCATGTAGAATATGGTAGCAGGAAGAGAAGGACAATTTCCTTGAAGTCTGAAGTTAATGGAAGTTCCATTCACCATCACTGTGATTTCTATTTATTTATTTTAAAGTAATGAATTATCTCAGACATCTAAGTTTGGTTACTGGTCAGTTGTTTTACCAGATAAATAAAAAATGGGAGAGAGAAAACAGTGTGGAGGGTGTGTGTACACGTCAGTAATTTTCTGTTACCTGTTATTTGTAGCTACAGTTTCCTCGTATCTGACTTTGATATGTGATTTCTGCTCATAGCTGGAAAGGGAGGCCAAACCTAGCAATGCTGAAGGCTGTCAGGAGGTGCTACAAATACCTGCCTTGCTCTCAAGTTAATTGCCTTTTCAGGGTGTTAACACTTTGGGACAGAGAAGGGCTCTTGTGGTATTTATACAGTTACTTTCAGAGCCCTGGTCTTGGTGGCAGTTTTCTTCCCATGGCACTCACCCGTCCTGAGCTCTGTCACTGACTTCCTGAGTGGTCTGGGCCAAGCTGTTTGGAGCAGGATTTTTTTGTGGTTAGCACATGTTTACGCAGGTCTTATGGTAGGGGTGGAAGATGCTGGAATGTGGCTATCAGTCTCTTTGTGTTTTCGTCTTCTCATCTGTAAACTTGTCTATCTTCCTTTCCCCCCCCATCCCTGCCCTTCTTTGTCTTAAACAATTGGTTCCTTGTCACCAGGATATGGTTGCCGTGTGTTTGTACAACACTTAGCAGAGGGACACTATTCCACTTAATTCTACCAGGATATAAATGAAAAAATAAAAGAAAACCCTAGTTTGGGTCCCATCAGAAAAAAAAAACATCAGCTCTGGGACTCAGAATTGGATTTTTTTTAAAACAAAACATTTTCAGTTCAATCAAAAGTATTCAACTTGACATAACAGTTAAATACAAGTCTGAAGGCTTGATTCTGCATAGGAAGAGTAAAGATGATTGCTTTGTTTCTTTTGGCTTTGAAATCTGTGAATAAATTAAATTTAATGATTCTGAAACAGTCTGGCAACTGTAGGAGATAACAGGTTTTGAGCTTCTGTGCCTGTGGTGTCAAAATTGGTGTGTCTTGAGCCCCTTTACTCTTGGGATTCGAAGACCTGGGAGGCTGAAAAACCTTCATGTTTTTAGGTAGCAAATCACCTCTCTCCAAATATGGAGCAAGTGAAGTGAAAGCTCCACTGTCTTTTCCTCCAGGCAAAAAGTTCACATATGGATTATGGGTTAAGCCTTAGGTTTTTTTAATGCTAATCTCTAAAGAACTTTAAAATGAAATGACTTACATGAATGCTAGTGGTTCAGCATCCTGAATGATGATGACAACCATTGACTTACCATTGTAAAATCTTGCTAAAATCAGCAATGTCAGATGAATTTGCTCTGTAAAATAAAATGAACTGAAACAACTGTTTAGCTAAATTCATCCAGACTGTCTGGGTATACAGTCATTTATGCTTGGTGTGAAGTTAAGCAGAATATCCTGAAGTTCTGCAGATTAAAAATTGCACAAAATCAAACAAATATCTTTACATGCTCTTACTGGTGATCTGCTGATTGATACTTCTCATCTCTGGTTTTGCTATACAATAGCAAGCGTAAAAACTCTACATGAGAAGTTTTTTAAATCACGATGATTCAAGTTTTGAACAGAGTTGTACACATTTCTGTTTATTACAGATGAAGCAACCTATATAAATATAACCCTGATCTGTGAACAGGAGCTGACCTAAACTAACTTCATGCTGCACAACATTTGGTCCATGCACCTCCTAGAATACTTGCCAAATTAAATTTTATATAAAATTTTGGAAGCAGAACATCTCTAATTTGAGTTTTGATTGTCATACCTCATGGTTTTCTTTCTCTTTTTGTAATAGACAACTCTTCCTTGAAGAATCTTATGTTCTGTAAATATCTGCTTGTCATCATCAATGACCCAAAACATAGAAGAATAATTGCCATAAAAGGGAGACTGAAAATCTCATCCAATAAATTCCACAGCCAGGATTACACATGTCTGTAGCAAGGGGATGTAACAATAGTCTCCTGTCTGACTACAGCCACAGAAAAAACTCATAATCAAAGTAACTTGCCATCAAAAATCAAGATGTGCGTTTGATTTGACATTTATAAGTTAAACATTAAAATGGTATCTACAAATTATGACAGTTGTATACTTTAATCAAAGACCTGCTGACAGCGCTGGCAAGCATACACATCTAATGGTAGGAGTGAGCTGCCTGATCTTAACTGTCTTTCAGCTGCACTGTAAATGTGGCGTGTATGTTGGTCTCCCAATCCATAAAACACATAAAATAACAGATTTGGTTAGAAAAACCCAAACAGTAGAATTTTGCATATACGATTTTGCAGTATTTCACGTAACACAACAGAGATTTTGAACCTTTATTATCTTGAGAGGTAAGAGCCAGTTAAAGGTGCCAAAGTCAGGACTTGCTGCCAGGGAGGTGAGACAGGCAGGGAAATGCTTTGATCGTCAAAGTCAGTGACCTTTTGGAAAAGCTGTGAATGCTTCCTCCCACATTTCAGTACAAATGGAGCACGGACAGTAAAATTACGAAAATGAGATCAGAAAAAGTGTTTCTTTAGGGCTGACATTTTGAAGGTGTTGCTGAATAAGCTGAATTCTCTGAGTTAACACATGGCAGGTTCCTTCAGGTTCCTAACTAGGAAAGTCAAAGTACTAAAAAGCTGTTGTAAGTGTGGGTTGGATTTCAGCTTATTTCTCTTGTAACCTTGTACCTGGTTTATTTCTGTCTGAAGCAAAGATTTATATGCTATTGCGGATCAGATTGAAACTCGTCAGCTAGAGGAACTCCAGCTTCACAGAGGTATTAATCCCAAAACAAGTGGCCTATGCTGGTACCTGTAGGGACTTTTCACCCTGGGCTGTTTAGAGATATTTGAGACACTCGTCTGTTCCTTTCAATCTGCCAACAGCTAACATAAGGGACACTGTTGGTAGTTCCCCCCAAAAGGGAAAGATTGCCCTCCCCTCCTTCAAGGCTGGCTGTCAGAAAACCTCAACTCTAGGTAGTGCATGAAAATTTCCTTTCAATGTAATAGCTGTGAAATTAATGTGTTTTTGCATGATGTTTAAATATCATAGTGGTCGCAAATCAATTTTCTGTAACTTCTATAACCTGACAATAGCCTATATAGCAGTTCCACTTCAGGTACCAAGTGATCATTCTTCTAGTGAATGGAGCAACATATGGCTGCTGAGGTGGTTTTGGATGTAAAATGAGGTGCAGGATTTTTCTGTGTAGAAAGCCAACGAGGTCAAAGAACTGCAACCTTTTAATAGTATAAAACACTGAGCATGCTCAGTCTATATGAAATTGAGAGATGAACATGTGCAGTGGCTCTGAAGGGTGAGGCAAACCAAAGGATTGACACCAGGATCTTCTCAAGGCCGAACAGTGGCCAGATCTTGCAGAGGCTTCCATATGATTGAAACTTAATTAACTGCATGTAAAAATTCTTGAAGGGGTGCAGGACTGACTGCAATTGTGGGGGCTTTTTTTTTCGGGGGGGTCTGCGGCTGGTTTGGGGGGACAGGGACAGGCAAGGGAGGAGGCTGGAGATAATATACTGAAATACTGTGGTTACGTCTAAGAGTTACTGATCTGCAGTCCTCTACTTCTACTAGAAAGGCAATAACTTCAGCTGTGGTGACTAACAGTAAAGCTTGCTGAGGCAGAAAAAATGAAATAAAAAACTGGGCACACAATTTTTGAACAGATAGAGTATAATCCACAGCATTTCGGAATCGTTTTCCTGAAGATTTTCTGCAGGGTTATCTAAGAGGCACAGTTTGGGAATTTGGTAAGTTTGATTTTCAGCCAACTTTCTGAGCAATTTGTAACTGGCACTCCAGCCATTATCTTTATTTGAGCGTATCAGCCAGATTTGTTGGGGCAGATGAGTTTTTTTTTTTTTTTCTTTTTTCAACTAAACTATTTTTTGTGTATAGAAGGATAATTTTTTTGACAATTTAGGGATTGTTTTTGGTTTTTTTTTTTTTCCCCTTTGATGTGTGACTTAAGGCGAGAGTCTTCCTTGTTATAGTGCTTGAGACACTGAGCCCCTAATTTTCTGTCCTACGCTAATTCCCTCCACGTTTCTAACAGTGTCGTAGCCAGTGCACCTGTGTGGCATTAGAGAAGCAAATAAGAAAGAAGGAAATGACAGCTTTATGCCTTCTTTCTCTGTCATACAAAATGTAAAGAAGAAATGACATGAAGTGCCTTTTTTTTTTTTTCATGGCAAATGGCAAGAAAAGACGTTATAGGGTTGAGAGGGAAAGGTTTCTTGAATGAGTAGGTACCCATCTATTTATAGTGCCTGTTCATTCTAATCCTGAGAAATTCCAGTGCTCTCAGGTTCTTCATCAAATTTTGCCCTCAAAAGTCAGTCATGTTGGCTCAGAAGAAAGATCTGGAACCAGTGGGGAGGCAGGATGCCTGTAGCAGCCTGAGGGGGAGGGGTGTTTGCAAGAGCAAGATGGAGCTTCGCTGTTGATTTTGGGGGTGAATAGAGACAATGGGAAATTAAAGTCAGCATAGCCTTGAGTAACATGAGGTCCTTCTCTGAGTTGTTGTATAAGCGTTGATTGATTTTTTGGATCACCAGCTGACTGGTGAGAACCTCAGGAATGGTTTCTGCCCCCAGGCCATCCATGGAGGCAGGATGAGGGAATACACACCCTTAAAATGCTTCCAGTGGGTAATGCCATCCATTGCAATATAATAGTGTGGTTTTCCTGGATGGGAAACCTAGCTTTCCAAGAAGTTATTGCATCCAAGATAACGGTATGTATCACCAGAGGAAGAACTGCTGTTGGAAAGACAGTTGGACACTGTGATGCATTGGAGAGAATGAAGGTGGATAAAGAATGTAGGGACTGGAGGAAGAGGAGACCTGGGACAACATCTCCCATAATTCTTAATTTCACTTTTTGAAAAAGAAAGGAAGAGAAAATCTTTAAAGAGTGACTTTTCACTGGTGCATAAAAATGGATGAAATTGGCCATTTCTTCTTATCATACCAAGCAGTAACAAGAAAAAGTATAGGTGCCTCTTCTGAACAGGTAGGAATAGATGGTTCAATCAATGACCCCGAAAGGCAGCTAGATTTAAGAACTAAATTTAGACACATAAGGGTATGCAATCTATTGTGAACTAGTTGCCTCAGATCTTCTTGAACTTGACCATTCCCTTACAAGAAGATCACACTGATACTGTCGGCTAATGTACTTTTTTCCAAAACAAAATCACTCATTTCAGTTATTAAACTACCAGCAATACTGGAAGCAGCAGCTCTTCCTCACTTTCATACGTAGGTCTTCTTACTTCTTTCTCTGAAATATGTAGTCTTCTGACATCAGGGATGAATTATTAATGGGATCTGATATTGCATAGCAGCTTATTTTCCTCTGAGTCCATTTTTGTTGCTGGATCATTACCATTTTAGAGTTGATCTGGCAGTAATATTATTTCAGTAAAAGTATTCTGTTAACAATGTTATTAATAAGTAGTAAAAGGCACAATTCAGAGATTCAGATGCCCGTCATTTGTAGAGAAACTATCTGTCATTTGATAGAAATAAGAGGGTTTTCTGCTTGTCAAGAGCATGTTGTAATTGCTATCTAAATGGATAGTTTGCAATATACTGAGAGGTACTGGGTTTGGCTTTTAGAGGACAGAATACTTTGTTATGAATTCCCCTCCCTTCTTCCCTTCAAAATTACAGTGTCAAAAATAGCTTTAAAATATTGGCAGGTTTACCTTAATGGACAGCTCAGCCTATTATTAACAACGCAGGCAAAAATGTTTTAAACGCGATGATGTCACAATCTTGGAGAAGAGTTCTGGCCAAACTTTGGGGACTATAATTGCCATAAAAAGCAACGAAGAAAAAGTGCACTTTCTGCAGTACACCTTGGAAAATGTCCCTGTGATTAAGACTCCCATCTGATGCTCTCTTCACTATGTTCCTAAAGTGCCAAGGACTATTAAACAAGTCCTTCAGTCAAAACAGATCAATACACAAAAAATAGGTATCAGTCTCTCCTTGTAAATATTATCACAATCTATCAAACATACTATTTGTGCTGTTGCGTGGTCAGTCAAGTAGAGCAAAATGTAATTTGTGGATGCAGTGAAGAATGATTTCACTTACAGTTATTAACTCTCTGAACTAACCGCTAATAGCAACTAGAGGAGTCCTTGCCAAATAGATGTACTTTCTTCTACCATATCTAATGGAATTACTTTCCCAACACAGGTGGCTGCCTGTTTTATTCTTTTTTTTATCCATGTTGAGCTGGTCACCCGTCTTCCAGCATTTCTGCCCTCTCAATATTGAACTCCCTTTGTATTCCCTGGGAGAGATGGAACAAGTGACTGACTTGGGTCCCGTCCTGTCTCCTCTCCTGCCCCCCATTCATGCCCTACACAACTGGGATTTCTTCTTGGGTGCTTTGTACACTGTGAAAGCTTCCCTGACATAGTTTAAACATTGCAAAGCAAGCTCTCCTTGTGTATTGCCCTGTTAACTTATCTTTTGGTGAGGGTGGGGGTGTCCTGTGGATTGGTGGAGGTTTTTTTGTCCCCGTCCAAGTTAACAAACACCAAATGAAAGTGGTTCCATATAAAAAGGTCCACTTGACAGTACAGGCTTTCTGACATATTTTCCTTTCCCCTGGAGCAAAAGTCTGTCATGCTTATGGGAAGAGATCTTTCTAGTCCTCCTTCTCATCAAAAGCACATCACGCTGTGGTGCCCCCATTATCTTTCTCCAGGCGCTCACCTCAGCTTGCTGAAAACAGCACCAGGAGAGTAAAGGCACCTGGTATATGTCTGGATATCAGGCTCAATTTAGTTCAAGATTGCCATTGCATGCTTTGTTCATACATCTTCAGTCTACATCTGTCCAAAATAAAGTGTAGTGACAGGCAATTCAGTCCTACAGCTGGATGTTCAAGATGGTTCCTGGCATAACCATGACCACATCACTTTGTCATATTGGTTTTAGCATGGAATAGCAAAAAACCCCATCCTACACATTTGCAATATACCTAGGTAATGCAGGCCCTTAAAAGCTGTTTTTAAGGTTAATTAAAACTATAATTTTAAGAACTTCAAGAGCCATGAGCCAATAAAACACTGGCCCTTCCTGGCAGGTGTGTTCCTTGGTGTGTTCTGCTTTACCCCGATGCTGTGAAGAGAGCACAGCTCTTGTAGGAATTCTGTTATCACATCACTGGACCGGATGAGACATTAAATGTTGAAAATCAAGAGGAATTATCCGCCTGCATGTTCTCAGCCCTTAAATTTAAAAAACTATTATTTCTGTGAAACATATAACTGCTAAGTGCCTGATTGTCAGTTCCTAACAAAGAACTACTTCACTACTTGACCTGGGTTTGATTTTCTGGAAGCTGTTACCCTTTGCTTGTTTTCTGGGTGGATAGTAAATGTGTTATTTTCTATATATAACTGGAAGAGTGTTAAAGTGTTAAATGATAAGATGTTGCCAAAATCAAGTCCCTCATTTTTTTTCTTTTTTTTTTTTTTTTTTTGTAATACCTCTGTGACTGGGGCATACAAAAGCTTTTTTTTCTTTCCTTTTTTTTTTTTTTCAAGAAATTTCCTTTATTTTCCTTGAAGTTAGCTCTGAGATCGTAAATCATTCCTGTCTTTTAATGCTACTGCTACTTCTGTTCCCCACCACTGCTTCCTGCCCTCAAAGACCACAGCTCATATCTGTCCCCCCACAAAGCTGACTTTTGGCATTAACAGACAGAGACACGAGCCTTTTCTGGAGAAGACCATAATAAATATTCTGCAGAGTTGGGAGTGCTCTCTGAGCCAAACTAGTGTGCAGGTGTGTAAGGCTTTATCTCCACTTGCCACTGACAGGTAAGCTCCTCAGTTAAAGACCCAGTGTAACTTCTGAGTGCAGACTGGATGTGATTAAAAGTCTAATGTAACAGAAAGAGAAGAAGAAATCAGGGTAACAAAATAATACATTGAGTACTTTGGAGATATCCTGCACTTACAAACCTGTGATCACAGCCATCGTTCACAAGGATATAAACAGCTAGCAGAGATTTGGAGATTCCCAGTTGCTCCCACTCCTCTAGGTTGTTCAGAAATGCTGACAGTTGAGGTTTTTGTTTCATCCATTAAAAGAACCCAAGGATGGGCAGCAGAGCTCTAGTTTCATGCAGAACACGGTACATGGAGGCTTTGCTTTTGCTTTGCAATATTGCATGGATTGTGGTGGCATTGAAACACTTGCAGCACCTAGAAATGGAAACTTTTACCATTTAATGAAACTGCTAAATAAATGGTGTTCCTTACAGAGTACGCTGTTTTGAAGGAATAACTCTGTTGGCAGCACAGTCAGTAATAACTTGTAGTACTGTAATCTCTGTGAAACAGCCAGAAATGTTTTCATAGGACCTCCAAAAGTCAAGAAACTAGCTGTGCTTCCATACATATAGTAAGTGAGAACCCAGTGTGATTTTTAACTATTATTGATTTTAGAGGGTTTTGAACGGTGGTAAGGAAATGAGTTCATAGAAGAATTAAGCTAATAAACTTGCAAAGTTTCCTCTGCTCAGCAAAAAGAAGAAATACTACAATTTAATAGTACAAAGTTGGATCCTTTCATTAATTTGTTAGTGACATCTTTACTTTCCATTTCCTGTTCTTTAAAAAGTTACTTAGTAATGTAAGCAGAAGGCAACATATTTAGTTTTTCCTGAGGCCCAAAGAGAAACCATGGAGTATTTCTGGGTGGTAGCTGAAACCCAGAGGAGAACATCAAAACTTAACTACACATTCTTGAGGCTTCTGGACAGCAATATTCCCAAATGTAAAGTTTGTAATTGAAAATAAATGCTCTAGCCCTTCTGCTCACGACAAGCAATTTTAGAAGCGTAGATGTGAGGAATGGAAGGAAGGATTCTTGCCTTGTAGAGGGAGTGTCTATGGTACAGTCGTTTTTGCTCGCATGGTGTTCCCCAAGCGGGTTGTAAATCAGTCAGTTCTGGGTCATGCGGAGCTGAGCAGAGGCTGTAAAAACCCGTTTGCAAACTTATGGAAATCTACTGAGAGGATGACCCACTTCAAGCCCTGTTTTTGTTGCGCTGAGCCTACTGGCTGTACCCTTTAGCAGGAGCTCAGGTGAAGCATTACGAGGTTACAGGCAGTAGTGAGGACTTCTGTGGGGTCTGCAGAACGCTGAAACCCTGGGTTCAGGAAGGAGCAGGAATGGTTCCACAGGGTCCCACAGGGTGATAAATTTTCAGAGCATTGAGAAAGTAGGTACCAAACTCGACAACTTTTAAACAAGAGACTAAACCAGTAGATATATTAATTGAAAATGCTTTTCTATCATTATAGGCAAAGTGATGAGTAATGGGGTCCTAATAAAACATTAAGATTGTTGCCGAGTATTAGTAAGGTGAGGGTTGAGAGCTCTCGAGGTTGAATCTTAAAAGCCATTTCTGTCTCTGTTCAAAATGAGATACAGCTGCGTTTTCTTGACTGCCTCGCAGGCACCGGGCTAAGAGAATAAGTCGGAGTTTATTGCTTCAACTGAAGGTTTCATTTGCTTTCCCGTGCTACCATGAGCTACAGCCCCACAGTTCAGCCCTATAATCAAAGATTGGTGAACTCGTGTCCAGCTGCCTCTCACCAAACTCCGAACTGCATAAAGCTGTTCCAGGCCACAAGTACCCAGGAACTGTTAAAATACTACCTTTTAACTGTAACTAATGTTTAGCTAGAAACATGTTAATCTCCCGAGAGCAGGCAGTGGTTTAGATTTGATGGTGGTGTGTAGTGCCTTCTGAAACCACCTCTTTTCTGTGTATTGCTTTCTCTTTAGAATTCCTTTTCTTCTGTTTAATAGAATTTAAATAATTCGGTATACTTAGTATGTGGTCAGATCAGGAATGTTGTGTTTAACATTCTGGTGAATACACCTTTCTCCTTTTTCAGAAATAAACTTGTAAAGAAAGTCTAACAACCCAACCTATATAACTAGCAAGTCATTTTTCCCCAGGACAGCTAAAATTGAGCCAGAGGAATGAGGTGCATCTCCATCACCTGCTTGTGTTGCTTGTCCTGTCTCTGCAAATGCATAAACTTCATCCTCTGGATACAAAGGCCATGAATCATTGTGACTAATGGTACATTGTCTGTGTAAGGAGCGTGTGGGGGTCTGTGGGGGGACACTGCCACAGGAGAGCTCTGCTTTTAACGCACCCTGCTTTGGAAGAAGGGTTAAGGGTGAATGAAAAGCAAATTGCTAGTGTTTTGCTCTGGGATGTTGATATTTTAAAAACACAAAGGAATGTGTTCTCTCTCATTTTTGAGGGCAAGGACAGTGGAGAAGTGTTTGCTTTTGGGCTTTGTAAATTTTCTTCCTTACCACTATTTTAAGCATAGCAGGGCATGTTTTCTTTGGTAGAGAGACTGAAAAGAGGAAAAAAAAAAGTTTAGGAAAAAAAAAAGTGCACTTGAAATTTAAAAGACCTGGAAGAGATTTCTGGAGGTTTAATGTGCAACAAAAATGCCATTTGCAGTACATCTGTCTCCTGACTTCTGTGAAACTGAACTTTCTACCTGAGACTTTCTTCTTCCTCTGATGTGTTTTTTCTTCCTGTGTAACAGTGCAGCAACGTGCCTGCCAGCAGCACCGTGGGTCCTGAGTCACCTGCTTTTCTGGCTCCAGCAATGTACTCCAGGCTGGAACAGCAGGGTGCACCTGGCAAACTGCTCCTTGCCCTCACCCAGAAAAACGCCACCTCTCTCAGCAGCCACTCAGGTTCACTCCCTGATCACCTCCGTAGCTGATCTCTTTCCAATCTCTTCACTTCATTCCCTGCTCACTTCACACTGTGAGCTGACACAACATCAGTCAGATAATTCTTTGCACCATTAAGCACTTGGCAGTTTTCATCTTTCTTACTCAGTAGCTACAGCAAATGAAAAGCTTAGCTTCTGATTCTTCCTATTCATAATCCCCTCTTTTTTCCAGCAAAAGGGTTTCATACCGTTCCCTTTTGCCACTGATCAGCATGGCTTTATACGCAACATGCACTGATCTCTCTTCTCTTGTGGATGATCTTTCTTCTGGATTTGTGCAGGTAAGATCCTAATTAATAGGGATGTCCTATCAAAAGTTTCATTTGGGAAGCTACTTTATCACAGAAAGTACCCACAGAAAAGGGTGAGTGTTGGGTTTTCTTATTTTCCTAGTCTCATGGAAAGACACTAGGGATTTAAGCATTCCCAGCACTGAGGCTGGAACACAGGAGAGATGGGACCCAGCCCTGGTGTCAGATCACGTGTCTCTGTTCAGGAGGCACGTTGCCTGGTACCCGACGGCGTGTGTACAGCTTGTCCTCAGCATTTCCCACATCCCTTGACATAGTGACCAAACGTGGTCATCTTTTGCACAGGAATGTTTATATTTCCCCCTTCTCTCATCCTCTTCTTGGCTGGCCTGAAGACATGCCTAAATCACAAGGGCTCCCTCATCGTGCTCTCCTACCAAGGAATGCTTTTGGAGCAGGGGGAGGGCATGACTTATTTTTGAAAGTGGTTTTCCTTTTCAGTATCGGCCTTTTCTGTCTTTGTGCCAGGCTAGAGGTGAAGATTTTAAGGATTTCCCAGAGGGAACTTTTAGGAAATGGCTCATTCTGTTTGGAGAAATTCTTAGTGTTTATAAAACTTCTATATGCAATCTTGTTGTCACGTCTCTGTCAATATACTCCCACTGCGTAAAGAGATTTTGTTTTTCTTTCTCTCTCTCTTTCCCTTCCCCTAAGGTTTCCAATTTTAGCCTCTGTGCATCTACTTGCAGTCTTGTGCTCTTTCCTCATCCTTACTTAATGCCTCACATTTCCTACAGCTACCGCAATAACTGTGTTTTTTTTAACTATTTAAAGAATGGTTCTTAGATTGCTATGTCAATTGATCAATAAGTCATCAGAGATCAGTACTGGCAAAAAATGCACTGGTATTGTAAAAAGTAGTTTTTCTTTTTGTGCACTTATTGGAATTTTAGACTGTGTATACCTTACACTGGTGACTAAACCTCCCCAAATCCTGAAGTAGCAGCCCGAGATAAAAATTGTGCATGTTCATACAGCGTGTTCAGTTTTTCAAAGTTTTGAGATGCAGGAGAACAAAACTTGCTTCCTTTGAAGGAATTGGTACATATTATAAAAGATACTATCTCTGATTAGAGATGGGAGTAACACTGATATTTTTATACAGATGTGATATGTCTGATCATGGAACTACAGTGTTTGGATTAAGGACCTATTTTAGTTTCCAGTTTGATTCTGGTGGGACATTAATAGCAGAAGCCACAAAGTGTGGGTCTTGGAGGTTAATTTTCACTTCCATCTGAAATCGGGACTTTTGAGGCCAACACCTGAGATTTCTGTTAACAGAGGAACCTGAAAGTGGGTACAGTCCCATGACAGCAGTGTGACTGGGTGACTGTCAGGCTTAGCCTGACCTCAGCATTTTGTCCTGGCTGGATAAAAATCAGCAGCTGAACAGATTGCCGTTAGCCAAAGGTAGCTCTTGTAAATTGGTACTTTTTGTTCTTCCCACTTTTGTAGTGGGGAAAAAAAGGTATCTTAAAGCATTGCATTGTGCAATGGAAACAGCCGACTTCCAGTTTCTACTCAGTAATGCTTTGATATAAGGTATGCTTCCTTTTTCCCATAACTTATCTACTAGAACTGTAACTGAAAATTCCTTTTTCTTACAGCCACAGTAAAAACAGGTCAAATGCATTTTTTAGTGTTTTTTTTTTCATTTTAAAGATGATAAACTGAGTTCTGCTTAGGCTGCTTAGGCAATTTCAGACTCCTGAAAAAAGATGACTGTTGTATCCTATGGATAGACCCAAAAATACTTCTGGGTTTTTCACCTTTTCTCCTTTTTTCCTTGTTTTTTTTTTTTTTTTTTTTTTTTTTTGTTTTGGTTTTTTTTTGTTGTTGTTGTTGTTTCTTTTCTTTTTAACCATATTTCTTAATGTTTCTATTGCCCATCAACATTTATACTTCATTACGTACAGGACCAGTGAGAGAATTCTGGGAAAGCCACTAAATGATCCCTTGGTTTATAACATTGATTTAATGAGGTCTCCTGCACAAAAGTGTCTATAATATTTTATTTCCTCCAGCTTCTGTTTCTGGGACTCAGCAACTTCAGCATGTAGGATACCCAATGCTTCTTTGAAGACCTGCAACTCCTCTTTCTGGGCACCTGAAAAGAACATTGGGCAGTGGTACCTTGGGAGGTCCATTCTCCTGTTGCCTGCCTCAAAAGGATGCTCCTCCTGCCCTGCCCTAGAGATCAGTTTGCCGTTGACCTTCTGTCTTTCAACCACAGCACCTGGTTTACAGCTCTTGTGTGGCTCAGTCCACCTGAAAACTGCATTAAAACCAAAAAGAACATTTTGTAGCCAGAACAGGGAAGAGGAGAGAGCTTAATGTCTTCTCTTGGGCTGTTACTGTGCTGGCATGGGTGCTGCAGAAGGGTACTTAAAGTCATTCTTGTACAGAATAAAAAAAATCTGACCTGTTGTTCTCTCAGGGAAGAGCATAGGAAGAATAATAAAGCAGAAAGGGTGTAAATATTTCATAGTAACTGGCAAAGGAAGGAACAGATCTAGCTCCTCCCCTTTAATGTTTCCGATCAAACTTGTCTGAAAACAAGAATTAGGATATCTATTTAAAAAATAATAAATTTATTCAAGGCCTTCTGAACAAGATGTTATCGCACAATTGGCTCAGTTCCAATTGCAAGATACTTAATTATGTGAGTCATTGGACTTCACTGTGGACTGGGGTAATGAATTGTACTACAGCTGTAGCATCTGGTCTTTTCACTGCAAATTATACAGTAAGACTCACTCAGGATTGTGATGCTCTTGGGCAGACTCCATAGATTTACTCATAAAACAGAACTTCACTTTTTTTTTTGTTGTTTGTTTCAACAGTTTCCCCTTTTTCAAATCACATACTTGCTGATGTTTTATATGTTTAACTGTTTCCTAGGAGGAAAATACTTCTAGTAGTGGAACAGGTTCCCTAAGCAGTGGAGAGATTCCACGGAGCAGATCAGAGGGGACTTTGATTGATGTGGATGACCGAACACCTTCAGCCACCTACAGTATGTCTCTTTGCAATTTTCTATACTAATGCCTTACACCTAAAGTCTGTATTTCTGCAAAATTCTCAGTACTGTCAAGAGCTATAGCTACTCTGAAAACTCCTGTAGAGCACTATTTTGCTTGATGGTTTTTTTGTTTGTTTGTGGTGGCTTTTTTATTATTTTGTTGCATGTGGTTTGCACTACTCAGGTCATCGTAGATGTCCTTGGAATGAGAACACAAGGGATTTTCATTAGGTCCCCTAGGAGAAACATTCTGAGAAGTCCTCTGGCCCCTGCTGTAGCAAATGTGGGTTAGGCAGGTTGAGAGGAAGAGCTGGAATTGTTAACCTTTTATGAATAAATGCTCTGTATGTTCATTGGGGTCGAGAAGAGGAAGTTCTTAGACAAACCGCATTAATTTAGGGTTTTAAGAACCAGGAGGACAAGGTAACCTTGGAATTAGCCCAAGAACTGGAGTCTTAGGAAAGTTAATTTAACCTCATTGCTATTTTAACCCAAAACTTAGGAAAATATTCCCCTCCACAAGGTAAGCATTCTCTGCTCTTTGTCCAGTAGCAGATGTGAGTAACAGTGGGCCTGGCACTTGCTGTGTGAGTTGGGGGGCAGGAATTATTTCCTCGCTAACCTACTGCACCCCAACATTGTGGTTACCTTGGCATGAGAAAGTGTCCAGCCTAATGACTCAGTTTTTCCCAGGGATTTCTGCTCAGACTTTTCATGTAGAAACATGCCCTTTCTATAGGGAAACAAACCCTAATGTTTCTTTTGGGATTAATTAATTTATTTGTTAATAGATGTTAATGGTGTGACTGTAATAGCATCACAGGGCAAGGAAATCTTTTGGCCTGTGGGCAGAAACAAAAGGACTTTTCAGCTGGTTCTTGAGCAGTCCAGCTCCGTCTGGTGGCCCTGGCCAAGGCTGAGTGCCAGGGGGACAGGAAGCTGCCTCTGGGCTTGCTCCTCCAGGCAGGTCACCTGGAAGGCTCTTGTCAAGACAGTGACAGAGGCTTCCAGATGGGCACCTGGGAAGCAGATAAATTTCACTTTGGTTCTTCCGAATTGGGATTTTTCTGGAACTGTGGAAAACCTTCACGATTCTGACTTTTTGTCGCAATTCATGACAAATCAAACAAAAAGAAAAGTACTAAAGTTTCTTTATTTTTTTCTTTTTGTGTATGAATGCACTGTCATTCTTGCAATTTAGCAATAATTAGTAGCCTTGGAGATGGAAAGTGTAATAATGAAGGATATAGATATGCTGAAAGTATAGAAATGCTAAATGTTCCCTCTAAAATTAAAATTCTTTACAAGGATATACAAAGAAGGGATGGTATAACCTCTGTATATAGAAAAATAACAGCAAAGTGAAGTAATAGAAACGCTTAGCACAAAAAGTTGTAGTCTATTCATTGCAGGAAGCATGAGCCTTAATCAACTTATAAAACAGATTCTGTGAACTGTTATTAATATAAAATATGAGGACTTCAGAATAAATAGACATTATTGTTAATAATGAGTATTTTTACTATTAAATATCAATTTTACACCCTTGTTTGTCTATTTAAGTGCAATCTCAGAATAAATTAGTAGCCACAAAAACATTTATCTCCAAGTTTCAAATTGTACAAGACCTCATAAATCATACCAATGAATTTTTTTAATGGAAAGTTAGTATAACAAATTCCACACACTGAGATAAATTGTAAAAGCGCTGTTATCAACTAATGCATGTGCACTAGCATGAAAAGGAATCCTGAATAATGCATTTAACTGTACTGTGTACAGCATTTGCCAAATGAAACAGTAGTTGTTTAATCTTTGCAGAGAGATTAAGGAAAGAGATCCATTGTGTTTTGTAAGAGGCCAAAAATTACTGAAATTTAAGGGTTCAAACATTATGGGACCTTAGCATACTCAATGTCAATTAATAGTTGTAAGAGCTGATAGTGATCGGCATCTTGCAGTAGATGCTTTACATCCTTCAGCACTAATTTGTCAGCGCTCTTTCTATTAACAAAGATTCTTAGTGCTACTTAGAAATCAATATTGATACTCTTTAAAAACCTGAAGGAGAAATATTTAAGTGATTTATATGTATTTCAGGAGGATTAATTTAGCCACCTGTTAGCTTAACAGACTATTGTTTGGAAACGAATGGAACGTCTCAATTCTCTGTGCGTTAAGAAATATTTTTGTTTTTCCTTTTAAACAGATGTCAATGAAAGTAAATTGGATTTGGATATTGACTGGTCTGATGTATTCAAACATGCCCATGCTGTTTCCAAGACTAATCCTTTCTGGAATGAACTGTCAGCCTCCAACCCTTTTGTACATGACATAGCTGTTTCAAACAGAAATGAAAATAATAAATACCTTTCAATCTTAAAAGAAAAACCCTATTTGTGCTCCAAAGTTTCTAGCAACAGAGATTCTTTGGCTTCCTCAGGTGATGAGCTAGATATTGATTGTCTTCTAAGAAAGACTTCATCGAGAAGATCTGGACGATCCAAGAGTGTCTCTGATTTTTTGGATATTGTCGATATCCGAAAATTTAATCCTCGCAAGACGCCACCTCAAAAGACTATAGCTTCAGACATGACATGGTTTCAAAATGACCGCGAAGCCTACAAGATGGCTTGGTTGAGCCACCGACAACTCACCAGGTCTTGCCTAGATTTGGAAGCCATGAGCCATAGTCCTGGATGGGCTCAAACTCAAGCTACAGACATTCACGTGGTTTGTAAACTGAATCATGAAGGGGGTTCAGTCCAGCTACCTGACTCAGATATCAACATTCATGTCCCTGTGGGTCATGTATTACCTGGGGAATTCCAAGAAGTTGGTTTGAAGGCTATTCTTAATCCTCCATCATCATTTAACAATGAGCTGTCTAGCACTGTAAGTCCTCTGATAGAACTTAGGCTGAGCAACCTCAACACGAGGGAAGCCATTTTCCTGGAGGTGAAAGTCGCAGCTAAAGTGAAGAATGACCCACTCAGCCAAGTTATGAGTGATATTGTGTGTTTTTTTAGTCTCAATAAAGAAGGGCCTTTTAAGAAACTAGAGAATTGCTACACTTACCAAGATACCATACAAGTGAAGCTAACAGACCTAAGTCACGTGATGTATGCAGTGATTGCCGTACAAGCAAACAAAATCCAGCCTCCAGCAACTAATGTCTGGGACTACGTTCATAGGACAGTCTCAGTTGGAATTTATGGTCCCAAATATATTCATCCATCCTTTACAGCAGTTTTTACAGTCTTTGGTCACAACTACATTCCAGGAAAACTCACAATTTATGATATTAAAAAGGCGGGAAAAAGTATGCCTCCCGTTGTGTTTCAGCTCTGGGGAAAACATACATTTCTGCTTGAAAAGCCACAAGATCTAAACATTTCTTTAATGTCCTGTGATCCAGATTTTGAAGTGAAGATGGAAGACCAAAGCAAAAATATTAAAGAGGAGGAGCTAAAAACTGGTGAAATGGTCCGCCAACAATTCCTGTTTTCCATGCTTGGATGTAGGGAGATGCATTTCTTTGTTTTCCTCGTTCAAATTAAAGTCTTAAAAAGCAGCCAAGTAATGCAGTTCCATGTGACGACTCCTGATCCAGCTCCCAAATTAAGTGGAATTGTCAATAGGCCAAAGCGCTTACAAAACCGCAAAGAAATCAAGTCTGCACCTTTGCTTTTAATACCAACAGTTAAATATCCAAAGTTTCAAGATAAAGCTTTGAGTGTTAATACTTACGGAGTGGCTTTGAAAACTGTATTACGTCAAAATAAAATTGACTATTTGCTAGAATATTTTAAAGGGGACACAATAGCTCTTCTTGGGGAAGATAAAGTAAAAGCCATTGGACAAACAAAAATAAAAGAGTGGTATGTAGGAGTTCTCAGAAAAAAGATTGGTCTTGTACATTGCAAAAATATTAAGGTGATTTCCAAAGAACAAGCTATGGACACTGCAGACAGTGAGCTAACAACAAGGAATCTTGTTGAACAAATTGCACTGCCATTCAAAAAACTCACTTACATCTACGCTGTAGTTCTCTCTACAGTATCAGAGAGTGTTTATGACTGGAGAGCTTTGGCTGAGGTGCTAGGATATTCACACATGTCTTTGGATGACTTCAATGAGGCACATGCCAATAAAGAATCAGAGCGAGTAGCACATGTTGTGAAGAGGATGAAGGAAGATTGCCACGCTAACAAAAAAAAAAGACTCTTTCTTTATGAGCTCATTGTTGTAAGTATTGCAATTTGGTTATTGGGAATGCATTGCAAAGAAACTACTCAATAGTAATGTGTGGACAAGAAAAAACGGTCCTGCACCCTTGTGTGAATCTTTTCGAACCTGAAGAGCTTACTAAAAGTTGTAGTCACCTGTAGATGGAAAATACATCCAGATTCTTGTTAAGATTAATACTTTGATGAATTAATTCTGAACAGTGTTTTGTAAACGTTCCAGGAGCCTTGTTCATTCAGTAGGTTGATTGAATTGAGTTTGTTTTCCAAAGACCATGATAGAAATAATTTTGTCTTTTGTCATGGAAGTCATCATAGTAAATTGCTTTCCTGACCAATTCATGTTCCCATTATGAAATATTTAGTAACCTTATTGTGTAGAAATGCCATTATTTGTATATCTTGTGTACCCTAAGGTACATGTCTAAGTTTGCTTCATATTTTTAAAGTAAGGGAATCCTGACCCACATGCTGAAGACAAGATATTTTTATCTACATACAACAACTTTACAGTCACTGTTGTAGTGACTTAAGGACAATATGGCAAGTATTTCAGTAAGTATTTTAAGCCAGTGGACAACTATGTTATTCGGTGCCATTACATGTGAATCAAAAGTGGTTTTAGTCTAAAAGCTTCCAGGAAATAGGATGCATTGTTAACCATCTTAATTTACTTAAGGATCTTTATGCAAATTAATTTGGAGTTGATGATTACTCAGTATTGTCCTTGGTTCTGGCTGAAAAGTCTACCAGGAGTCTACCAGTCTACCTATGTAAAGACAGAACATAATTAAATTTCTCATATGAAAATAAAATATTATAAGAAAATTTCACATTTAAGAGTTCAAGCTGAAGCCTTTTGACTATACTGAATTGCAAACTTTGGCAGAGTTTACTTAGAATCGGAGAATGGTTTGGGTTGGAAGGGACCTTAAAGATCATAGAGTTCCAACCCCCCTGCCATGGGCAGGGACACCTCCCACTGGACCAGGTTGCTCAAAGCCCCATCCAGCCTGGTCTTCTCATAACTAGTCTCTCCCCTTTGAAGTGCTGACAGAAATTTCAGTAGGATTCAGAACATTTTGGTAGCAGTGGCCACTTCAAATTTTAAAACTGCGGTAAACTCTGTGGAATAAAACTGAGGAAGTCAGAAGTACAGTTTAGTCTGCCATGCCTCTGTACAAAAAGGGGAGGTATGAGTTAAAGGTGAAAATGATCCAAACTTTTAATTGTATCCAGTGAAATAGAGTTCATTACAGAACAGGCAAAGGTGGGGCACAAGCAGATTAACAATATGTCCCATTTCATTGGTATGTATATGATTTTGTCAATGCAGATCCCTGTCTTTGTAAAGCTAGACTTTAAAGTTAGATATCATCTATGTCACTTTTGGGTTTAAATTAATCTCCTACATTTGTGTTTAATAGGGTTTCTGTATATCAGAGCAAAGGCAAACTGAACAACTTTGCCAAAGCATAGAGCGATTTTTGTACCGTGCACTATAGTCTGCTTCTCAGTACTGTGCCTACCAAAACTTCTGGTTTGCAATGAGGATTTTTGTGGAAAAATGCTTTACAATTAAATCACACAAATATCTGATTTCTGCAGAAGTGCTTCCTATTTTATTAGAAATCAGTAGCTAAAAAACAAGGAAAACTTCTGAATTTGTTTCTGATCTTTCACTGAAAAAGTCAACATTTTCCATGGATCATTGTGCTGTTAATTTGAGGAGACGGAAAAACAACTATTTTTCTCATTAGCTCTAATCCAAGCAAATAAAGAAAGGAGAATGCAACATATCTGCATTTCAGAGTTTCACTCCTGGAACCATTTTAATTTGTATGTTGTTAAAAGTTCATTTGGCATGGGGAGGAAAGAGTTTCATGCTTGCATTTCTTCTTAATACGCAACAAATTATCAGTCCTGTTGGAGGAGTAAATCAGCAGGTGCTGGCCAACATAATCAATGATTTTCTGGAAAAGCAGCAGACGAAGGACCACACCTTAGTATAATAATGCTCTAACTTCATTTTTAAGTTTCGTGTCATACTTTCAAGAAGCTAAATTTGATGTCCCAAATATTTTTATTGGAAAAGCATATTTTTCCTTTAGATTCTGTAAGCTTGGCAGGATTCATGTGACACTGGAATGCTGAAGCAGCTGAATGCCAGCTTAATTTTTTCTTAAGCTTGTGGGCAGTTTTCCTGTGAAACTGTTGGCAACAACTTTTGTAGGAAAAAAAAAACTTACATACTTATAAGAACACAAAATAGACAAAAAGCCTTCCTGTCTGCTTAGAAATGCAGAATAGTGCTATAAAAACAAATTAAAATGTTCTGTTTGTAATTACTAATGAAGGAACACTAATGAAAATGATTGTTGCAGGCACTTCTGAAAATAGATTGCCAGGGATTAGTGGCACGTCTTACCCAGGACACCATCATTTTGACTTCAGCTGTCAAGCTTGGCAAGTACTGGCGGGAACTTGCGGAGAAGCTAGCCCGACTCACAAAGCAGCAAATCGAGGCTTACGAAGTACCCCACCACGGGAAAAATGGCACGATGGCTCTGGAGGTAAGGCTCTGGTGTGCCACACTAGCTCCTCTGCTCAAACATGGCCAGGGACCTTTCTTCTTCCTTGCTTTGTACGCTTCTTCCCTTCCCTTTTGCGGTCTGGTCACTTTAATTTGTAAGCCCTTCAATGTGAGGAATTCTCATTGACTTCTGTTAGCAGCTACCTAGATGCTCCTTTGAGGCCAGTTGTTCACTGTTATTGTGCCAAATTAATTCTTCGTGGAGGTCCTGGTCTCTGTCTTGAGCTTCAGCTCTTTACTCCCACCCCAAGGACCACTTTCAGTCCCTTTGTACTGTCCTGCCCACTTGTTAATCTCAGTCACTCCTCTGCTGTCATCTCTGACACAGTGAGAAAGACCATCCAGTCCTTGGAAGAGCCACTTCAAATCCTCCTCAGCACAGCTTTGGCTCTTTCCATTTGGAAAGGAAAGGGAAAGGAAAGGGAAAGGAAGATTACCTCCATCATTAACACTTTTCTCTTCCGTGCCTGTGTAGTATTTGCCATCATTTAACTTAAGTAGCATGACAAGAGGTTGGAAGTTCTGACACTAATGTCTGTCATACCATATGAACATGGCAAATACATGCATTAATTTCATAGTTTGTCAGGTAGGTCATGCTATTTGTCCTTTGTAATGCACTCTGCTTATACAGAAGTAAGAGTTCTAAATAAAAGTGAAGTTTTCCTCTCAGATGTATTTTACTGCTTTATGAGTCTGAGGAGCAATTTAGCTGCCTAATATAATATCTAGTGCCATTTGACATGACCAGAGGTGCCCACGGCATCCATGCGATGTCAGCTATGTTACGAGACTTAGGGTAGGCCCTTTCTGTGTCTCTGAGCCAAGGGCCAGCCTGGGCTTCTGGCACACCTTAGCCTGGGCTTCTGGCACACCTTAGCCTGGGCAGTCAAGTTGCTTCCTGCATTT
>JAOTQQ010000012.1:30267695-30391798 GCA_026546715.1 Gallinago undulata | reverse complement strand
AGCCTGGGCTTCTGGCACACCTTAGCCTGGGCTTCTGGCACACCTTAGCCTGGGCAGTCAAGTTGCTTCCTGCATTTCTCTACTTTTACTTGACCATCGAAGCATACAGTAGATCCACTGTTTCCCACAGAGTTATGTGCCAGTGACTTCCAGGTCCCAGATTGGGTTTTACCCTGAACATCCTTTTATGAGCATTGCTGAATGATGCTCCAGCTGACCATGCAGTAAATATCTTACAGGGCCATCCTAAGTCTTGAGAAATTACATAAAAATAAAGCAAAATTCTGATTTTGATTGCTTGTTGAATGTTCTCTTAAAAAAACAGAACTTGCTCTTTTGTTGGCTTTCTTATGATGAACTTGACTGTACTGTCTTCTGGCAGCAGACAGGTATTTATTGGTTTTGTGTAAGTTTTGTACCAGTTCTTTTCCACATAGGTGTGAGTTCAAAACACACCAGGCTTCTAGCACTTGGTATCTCATATGAAAACTCAGCATCCTCGACATCCTCTGAATCTAATCTTAAATTTCACTGAAAAATCAGTAAAATTCAGTAAAATTTAATCTGAATTTTATACTGAATTTCAATGCTTTCTTCTGACCTCTGAACTTCTCAGAGCTCGGATGAATTTGAAAGTTTAAATAGAGAAAGCAATACTCTGTTTATATAGTTTTGTGTATTTTGTGTATTTTAACGCAACTAACACAGTGTAAATTCATACCTGTGTAGAGATGCCCCCAGTGTCGTTACAAGGTTAGTATTAGTCTGACTAATTGCAGAATGATTGCTGATCATTTACTTAGCAGGGATAACAGAGCCCTGATTAAAACCACCTTATCCCAGCCTGGAGTTTTCTAATGGAAAAGCTTTCTTTTTGATAGTAGTTGCTGGTGTGAAAATAGGAAGCCAAACAAAGATGAGAGAGTAATACATTTTGATTAATTAGTGAGGATTACCTGAAAACATTAAGCAGTTCTTTACCCATCAAGAACTGTTCTACCACCAAGAGCATTGATTGGCTGAAAAATGGTTCTACTTTTAAACTAAATATGTTTTTTAATGGGAGAAATCTTCTCCCAGATGATCACACAGGCAGCTTGAGGTACATACAATTGGTGTCTAGATTTTGAAGTGCTTTTCATCAGTAAATTCCAAATCACTTTACAGGGGATGTAGGTATCATTATTACCTACTCAGCAGAGGCAGTGGGAGCTGAGGGAAAACTCATGCACGCAGCAAGATGAGACTTGCCCAGCATGCTGCAGTGACTTAATATTTTGCCTGAAAATCTGCTTTGATATAATTCAGGAATGTCAAATGCAATTCAGTTCACCCACCACATTAAAGTATGGGGATGTGGAGAAGGACCTGCCTTAGAAGCCTGGTTTACAGTCTTAATTTGATGTGGTGATCGTGTAGATTATTACTGAGTCATAATGCATCATTGATGACCAGTTTATAAAGCTTTTGATTCCCCCCCTTTTTTTCTTTATCCTTTTTTTTTTTTTTTTCCTGTACCAGGAAAAATATCAGCTGTGACAGAGTAGAAGGCAGGGTTTGTATTTTAGGCATATTTCAACCAATTCTCTGATTGCAGTGTCAGACCAACCTTCAGCATGTCACAGCACAGCATCTTTTCATACTCACTGTCTCTTCACATTCTAGTGAAGACAGAAGCCCTGATTCTTCAAATATCCTGGTCTTACAGGAATATAAGGAAAGGAAGCGTGAGACAGAGAAAAGGCATAACTAGCAGCAGAATATCAGGAAATCCCAGCTTCTCTTGTTGACTACTTCGATTATCAAGCTAAAAATAGGAACGCAGGCACTTTCTGGTCTTAGCATAAATATAACAGTGGTGAGCTGCTTTAGTTCATTAAAATATATTGTAACACCTAGTATCTACAGTAGTGCAGTATAAACTTCTCTTTTAACATAGCCTGCCTAATAAAAGGAAAGAATTCATCACTCTCCTTCTTCCAACCTACTACCAAACTACTTTTCTTTCTTCCTTTTTTAACCTGATGGTTATGATTTAAGATAGACTTGCTTAAAGCAGGAAGTAGACACCATGTATTTTGGGTAAATGATGATACTCTTCCCTTCTGTAGACCTAAAATGAGAAACTTCACTGAAAACATAGGAACTTTTTAATGTCCTAAACTGAAGGCAGAAGCCAGACTAATCAGACTGTGAGAAAGACTACTGGAGTTATGAGTTTGATGGATTTCCATTTGGGGATGGGGGAGAAAGGCAGCAAAAGTTGAGGGAGATGTTTACAGAAATTATGACAGAATAAATCTTGGGGTAAATTGAGAGTTCTTAGCCCAAATGTGGAGAAAAGCTCAGAACTATGAGCAAAGAATTTCTCCTGCTACTCAGTTTCTTAAGGGATCAAGTAAAGCTTAAATCAAGGAAGCAGAGCTTTGTGTTGTGTATTATTTGTAATTTAGTCAGATTATAATGAGGAAATAACCAATTTCCTCCTGAATTTTCCTTCAGAACCATAAAAACTGATTTTCCCTTAAAAGAGAAAAAGATGTTAAAAAACCTGGACTTCCTGATCACTCTTATGTGTGTGTATATATACATAAGAATGTGCACACATCAATCCATATGCTTTTATTACTATGCATAAGTGTGTTTCTGCTAATACAGAAAATACCAGTACCTTTTAGAAAAGCGATGGATTTCTTTGTGGCTTTGTGTATCATTACTGCAATTGCTACTCAATTGCTGTTGGCAAAACCTTCATTGCCAATGATGAGTGGGAAACTTGAAAGCAGATAACCCAAGTTAAATTTGGAAAAGCAGCAGCTGGGAAGACAATCTTTTTGTTTGTAAAGTGAGCAAACTTACTCTGTCCATCAGGACTTTGAAAGATGTATGTCCAGCTTGGTATCTGAATCATGCTGTCATAGCTTAATGTTTAATTTTACTAAACCAATGACAAATTACACCTGCTAAAGATCTGCTCCATATTTGTTTGGCATAAAATAAAGACATTGTAGTTTGAAATAAGGAGCACTGGTAACCTGTCTTTTCATTTCCCCTGTTTCTTGCAGAAAACTTTTTAAATAGCATGTTTTGATTTAAAAAAAAATTAATTATGAAAGCTTTTGACTCTCCTGCTTCTGGAGTGTTTTGAGGTTTTCTTTCTTTTTTTTTTTTTTTTAAACAGAGATTTTCTAGATAGATCATCTTCCTGCTGCTGTTACCAGAAGACATTTTTTAAAAGATAAGAATCATGTTTAAATGTTTCAGACAAAACACTGGGGACAGTGGGATGTTGATTAATGAGACAAAGGGAGGCTTTAACCATCAAAAGCACAGCCAAACTCCAAATAGGGAAGTGGCTGTTGGGTGTAGGCATTGAGAAAAGGACCGAGAAGGAAACTGTTTTTCTTTCACCCCTGTTCTTTGAATTATATTTTCAAACAGGGATGTATTTCAACTTGGTGGTAGGGTAATCATCTGAATGAAGAATTTATCTTTCCATTATTTACCCCTCTAAGACACTGAAAGTTTTATAGAAAGTTTTATAGAGAGTTTTATAGAAAGTTTTTATATCAATATGTCTTTTATGATATAGCATTTCAGCATGGCTAGGGATCAAATGTTTATTTTCTTCCCTATCACTTTTCTACTATTGGAAAGATTTAAATTTTTTGCTCAATAATTCAATTTCTGCAACTAAACTTTTTTTTTATTTGCAGATGATGTGGAAACCTGCATATGACTTTCTCTACACGTGGGGTGCCCATTATGGAGACAGTTACAGGGATGTCTTGCAAGACCTGCAGTCAGCCTTGGATAAAATGAAAAACCCAGTAACAAAACAATGGCGAGAGTTAACTGGAACGTTAATTCTTGTGAACTGCATGGAGGTGTTAAGGGCAAGTGCTTTCTCCAAAACAGAGGAAGAAGAATAGACTATCAAGATGTGTTTCTGGGAAAAATCTCTTGAGAAACTGTACTGCTGATATTTGTGTTTCAGTGATGCTTGCAGAACAGGCAGAATGCAGTTTGTTTTACCGGAGTTGATGTTGGGTCTAGCCCCATGGTTCTCAGCTACAGATCGTCAGACCTTCCTAAGGGCTACTGAGTAAGTAAAATAAAAAAGTGGAGGATGAAACTAGGGAGGTCAACAAAAATTACTTGAATTCTGTAGGGCAGTTTCTAAAAGGAGCTATTTCTGATTGCAGTGACTTTCAAGTGGAGATCAGTTTTAAAGACAGAACTATGTATGGATGGGTTCAGCCTGTGGGGCCTTGGTTTACCTTGTTTTCAGTGTGGTATTGAAATTAAATATTTAATACATTATTTCAATTGGTGCACCAAATGCTCAACTTTAAGTCAATAGGTGCAGGGTAGCCTAGAAAAAAACCTTAGTGTTCTTTTGTCCTTAACTGGGACATAATTAACCTCATCTTCTCACAGAACAATAAGTCAACCATTATTTGCACCTGGAAAAATAGGCGTGTACTGGTCAGTCCTTCCAAAACAGCTTCTGGTGTCTTTTTTTTGGAGACTAGAAGAGAGACAGGCAATGTAATGGCTAAGGGCAACCAGTTTGGTAATGTAATTCAACAGGGGTTGTGTCTTTCTTACTTTTTACCCCCCCCCCCCCAAGAGTTCTAGAAAATTTGTCTAGATTCTGCTGAGCAGAAATTCAGGAAGCCTTTTTGGCTTTTTGGTGTGCACTCTCCATCCCTCTGAACACTTGCCTATTCCTACCCTACTGTTGATAAACAATTAGGTAAATAGAGAAGGGTGGCTTTCTAGGTACAAGGGCTGTACACAGTTCATACCTGCTTCTGTTAATAATTTTCTTCTACCTTACCGTATGAAGAATGTACGTGATGGCTATTATTTGCTCCAAAAAAGTTAACAGTTGGGTGGGTTTTAGTCTCATTTGTTTATGGAGCAATTAATTATCATTAGTCATTTGCTCTAAAAGGAACCCTGTTTAGGTGCTATCAATATAAGTTTTTCAATTACTGGGTAGCTTATTATAAATAGAGAAAATACAAGTTGAATAATTGCTACAGGCAAAACAACTTTATTAAAGTCCTTAACATAAGTTGTTAAATATATTTTTAGTTAAGCAGTAGATCTAAAAGGTTAAAGCCATTTTGAGCACCTTTGATCAACATTCATTCAGAAACATCAGCAAATACTCATGACAACCAGCTGAAAAGTGGTGTTCTGCCATCACTTGCAGTCGACAATACAAAGCCAAATTCTTTCAGGAGTACCACAAAGGAGTAACATTTCAGCCCATAACCTGTGTTTCCACTGTTGTCTCAGGTGATCTCTACTAGGAAAGGAGGTTTTGTGATTCTAAAACAAAGTTGTTCATTTAAATATTTTTTCTTCACCTCCTCTGTCCTCTAACCTGGTTTCTTTCCTACTTTCATTAAGATTTTCCGAAGCATGTGTAGCTCAGGGAGGAAAGAGCACTTTCTTGGGTAATAGAAAAGCTCACTCACCAACTGAATTAGCATCTGTGCAAGTTACCTGGCTTCACCGGACAGATAATCATATCCTGATTTGCAACAGAATGAGGAATTCAGCCCACAGAACAGCAATTGCTTTTGCTGATCAAGGAAAGGTGGAGAAAAAGGAAGTCAGCTCGTCAGAGATCCCTGTTGTTTCAGGTGCTAGCACCTATTTTATATCTTGTCCTGTGTACTTTTAAAAAGAGCTGCAGAGAAAATATAAAATGACATTCTCTTGTTATCTGTACTTTGGCGCAGAGACCAGCTGTTCCTTCCAGCTTGCAGGTAGTGAAGCCCCCCAAAAGGGAGAAAGTAGCTGTTGTCTTTCTCTTTTGTGCCAGTTCCTTTTAAAATAGGCTTCTTTTAAAAGGCATCTCGTCTAAAATGATAAATTCAAATATTAAAATTATAAATATTAAAAATAATTTCTTTAAGATACTTACAGTGCACCACTGCACCTTCCCAGGGAAATTTTTGGTAGGTTTCCCAGACTGCTGCTGCTTTCACCTTCGCCCCTGCTCGTAGCAGAGACTGTGAAGCCTGAAGAGGATTTTGCAGTGGTGCAACAGGTCACGCATCATCTCCCTGCTTAAAACTGCAGGGAAATTCTTTTTTGGCTCCCTAAGAGCTGGAATACCAGAGGAGATCACAGAGCAAATCTTTCACCTTCACCATGTTCTCTCATCGGCTGATCTTCCTGTGTCCCAGCAGGTCGTGCTCCCTTACTTAATGCCCTGTTAAGGCACTTTAATTTTTTCCTATTTTTTAAGTTCTTTTTTCTCCTCTTTTGTTAACCTGGCTGCAACAGCTAAGCAACTTGGCTTGCTGCTGCTTCTGAAGACAGGTGTCTGCTTCCATCCTTTTTTTGGACATAATAATTTCTTACCTTTAGTAAATGTGTCTTTACTACACACCCTACTGAAAAAGAAAATAATTTCTTCATTCAGTCCTGTATTTTCCTGTTATTACTACTAGTCAAAAGAGGGGGGAAAGATACAATTAACACCCTTTCCTAGCTGTGTGATTATTCCAAATATGAAGGACAAGCTGCCCAAAGCCTCCAAGGCTGAAGGACAATCCAGCCTGAGAAGGTGGTCAGTGACCGGGATTGGGAAGAGAAGTGCTGGGGGAGCAGAAGCTGTTGCCTGTTCTTCTCATGTCCAGGCCCTTCCATTGCTGTGAAACAACAGCGAAGTTGTTTCAGTCTTGAATGAGAGTTGAATTTGGCCCAGGAGATTTAGCAAATATTGACTTAGTGAGTCAGTGTTCTCCTTAGCTTGCAGAATTATGCAACTGGTCCTCCAAGTATATTTCTTTAAAAGGGAATTTATATCTGTCTGTAGTTGTGCTGTACTCTGGGGTCTTTGACTCTGGGCTTTGGTTGTTAATTGCACTCCCCATTTTTGCTTTAAGCTTCTGCTCATGTGAATGAAATGTGCACTCGTGCAATATTCTGTTTACTTTAGCAGCCCACACTGGTTATATTAAAAAAAAAAAAGGTATTAAAACCCCATATTTTATTCTCTAGTATTCAAAACCACAAAATGCCAGCTGAGAGTGGAAGCAGCTGCGCTCAGCAGCAACACACATCTAGGAGCACATGGCTTTGGTAAACACACTCTGTTCTTGACCTTTTCTCCTTTCCTCCCACCCTGTCAAGAGAGAACAGCTTTCCCATGAGCCTGCACACATACCTTCTTGGGTTTCTGCGAAGTGGGATGAGTCTAACAACTCCTCAGGAGGAGAGAAGGAAAAATGCCAGCCCCTGGTCTTTGCCTGAAATGACCCTCTGCTCCCAGTTTACCAATTTCTTTGTGCAGCCTGGGGAAAAGAGCTGTATCAGCCAGTTCCATTTCCCTTTGTATGTGTAGGCAGAAAAAAACCCCACCCTTTCACCATCCTTTTAAATTCTGAATAGGTATGTTTCTTAAGCAAACAAGCAAATGAAAAACTTGTGAGTGCATTTATTGCTCTACCATTCCATCTACCCATGATAACTGGAAAAATGGTTCCCTCAGGCCTGGCAGATGCCTTCCATGGTGGCCAGTGGCAAGGAAAACCTAGATGTTAGAAATGTTGTTTTTTTTTCAGTGGAGTTGGAAGCTATTCCTGTTGTTACAGTGCAGAGGCATCTCAGCTCCTTGCCATTTAATGGTGCAGTGAGGTGACAAGTTTCTGAAATAAGAACAGTCAAGAGAGAAGAGAAAAGGCAAATTATTCCCCCACATAAGTTCTAGTCCTCCAGTTAGGTTTGCGGAAGGATTCAGTTCCTTAGGTTTCACTTGCTTTTTTTGGAAAGCAGAGGTTTAGGAAAGGAAAAGGAAGTTTCTTTTAAAATCTAAGTAAAGGGCTACTCCCCAAGAAAGTCTCCAGACAGCAGATCAGATGCCAAGATCAAACTGCAGGGCGAGGGGCGTTCTTTGTGGAGTCCTCCAGGGAAGAAAAAGGGAAGAGGTATCAGCCATCCTTCTTACTTCTGAGGCCAGAAAAATGGGGAGGATGGGGGCAAGTGTTTCTTTGAAGTCTTTGTGTGCGTGTGTGAAATTGACTGATTTTCACAAATTCTTCCTGTAAACCTAAGCTCTGTGGAAAGCAAACACTAAGCAGCTCCTAAGAAGCAACTCTATTTTGTCGTGTTGAGCTGACTCTCAAGACTTATTCCTAAAGTACTCCTGGACTCAGTAAGCGATCAGACCAGCAATGGCCTACTAAATAATACAGGCTATTATTTAGACCTGCAGATGGTAATACTGTTTTCCCAGCTAAACTCTTGCTTTTTCATCAGCTAATACCTTTTTCAGCTATGGTCAGCTGACCCATGTAGGAATATAAAGCTTTGCTGTTTGGTTCTGGTTGTGTTGTAACTGTGAAAATTACCCATGAAAAGACAATACAATGGAGAATAAAGGGGCTGGATTTTTTTTTCCTGTCCTAGGAAGAGCATGTAGCCAAGGGCATTCTGCACATGAGTGTGAGACACCTGTCAGTCTATTGAATTCTCTGGAGAAGTCCTAAAAAAACCTGTAGATATGTAAAGAAAATATTAGCCCAGCATGGGTGACACCATTTTTCTTTTTAGTTCTGCTGTCAATAAATGCCTACAGACAGTATGGGATATAGTTCTTCAAATGACGTGTGATTATTCTTAGAACAGAAAGTGCCATTTTATATTTGTTGCCAATGTGTATATATATATCTATTTTTTTTAATTTACAGTATATATATTTTTAAACAAAATAAACAAAGGAAAATTATGTTGTCCACTGGACCTTTGCATGGATTTTATTTTCCTTTTCTAAGACATAGAAGAGAAGAGGAAAATGACCACTGGTTGAAAGATTGTGGTTCTGTTAATCCTAGGGAAATGAGCAATGCCTTTTTTCACTTTTTTCTTCATTTACAGATTCTGTGTGTTAAAAAGAGGAACGTCCACTCCTTTTACTGTGTTGTGCTGGTTTGGATAGACTTGATTTTCTTCATGGTAGCTAGTATGGGGCTATGTTTTGGATTTCTGATGGAAACAGTGTTAATAATAAAGGGATGTTTTGGTTACTGCTGAGTAGGGCTTACACAGCATCAAGGCCTTTCCTGCTCCTCACACCACCCCACCAGTGAGCAGACTGGGGATACACGAGAAGTTGGGAGGGGACAAAGCTGGGACAGTTGACTCCAACTGACCAAAGGGATATCCCATACCATATGTCATCACATTCAGCCATAAAAACTGGGGGAAGAAGGAGGAAGAGAGAATATTCAGAGTTATGGTGGTGTCTTCCCAAGTGACCATTCTGTGATGGAGTCCTGGTCTGTTGGAGATGGCTGAACACCTCTCTGCCCATGGGAAGTGGTGAACTAATTCCTTGTTTTGCTTCACTTGTGTGCGTGGCTTTTGCTTTACCTATTAAACTGTCTCTATCATCTCAACCCATGAATTTTCTCACTTTTACCCTTCTGATTCTGTCCGCCATCCCACCAGGGAAGGAGTGTGGGTGAGTGGCTGTGAGATGCTTAGCTGCTGGTTGGGATTAAACCATGATGTGTTCATAAGCAAAAGTAATTTGTTCATATTTTTTCCTAAAACAGAGTGAACTTGCTATTGAGAAGAGGGCTGTCTGTGGAGCTTGCTGGGGAAACCAGGCCTCCTTATAAGAATATGCTCTTGAATTTTCTCTTTTGGTATTACACAATCATAAAAGTAAGCTTGAAAAGGCAAATTTTTGTTTAAGAAGGTCAGACAAAACTCACACAGGTTTCTGAACCTTCAATAAAGAAATTATACTGTTGATTGGATTTAATTGGGTATTTATTTCAGCTTTCTCAAATCAAATTGTTACTTACAACACTTTCAGTACAAATTGGCCAAGAATATAGCCCATATCTTCAATCCTAAATTTATGATCAGGATTTTAATTTAAAACTAAGTAGCAGGAATTACTGCTGAAAAGTCTATTTACATATCTATTCTAAATCACAAGTTTTAAAATGTAAATGAACTGGCCTGCCAGGAATAGGGATGGCAGCACAATAGCCCCAAGAGAGCAGACAAAGATGAGTGCATTCAGCCCCACTCCACAACTTCAGAGCTTTAAACATTACGGTTGTGGTAAATTCAGAACTAGATCTAAATACAGCCTTGTCAAATACAATACCCTGAGAACAAAAGGAATCAGGAGTGACAGGGAGGAAGTGATTAAGCAATGACTGCTCAGTCTGTCTCATAACAATGAAGTTATCAGGCGATGGGTTTAAAAATAAGCAAAAGCACCTTTTCACACAGTGAGGAACTGGGCAATGTGTTACGGGATATTGTCGAAGACAAAAGCGTATATGGGTGCAAAAGGCAATTAGTCAAATTTATGGAAAAAAAAGTGCCTTGTGGATGCGGTGGTTTGTGTATACAGTCACCAGCTTTGTATAACACAGAATCAGACACTGAAAATGCAGCAGGAAGAAATATTATTATCCCGCACTTGCTCTGTTTCTCACGCTCTCCCCTGGAGACAGTGGGGCTGGAGCAGGCAGGCGTCTGCTCTCACCCTGACCCTCCCGGTGCTCTTTTAAACACAAGACCGGCACAGTCCTAACACACCCCTGTAGGCTCCTTTCTAGAACCCCATCTCCCTTATCCCAAGCTGCAGAGATAACTTATCTATTTATTTGGCAACAACTATCGTCCCTCTCCTGGTCCATGGCCTCAAGTGCCAAGAGCAGCTGGTTGAACTAAGCCACGATCCTCTGACCAGCTGCCTCTGGCAATGGGGCTGATCATGGGGGAGCACGATCCTAAGCTGCTGGTAACCGAGCCAGACTTCTTCTGCGATAGCCCTGCCCCGTGACCTGTCTTCTCTCTTGGCATCCAGCATAGCCCTACTTCATGCATCAGTGGGAAAAAACACAGAGGTGACAAAGGGTGGGGGGGAAAGGAGTGTCAGATTTTGGATGAAATCTCACATGAGAAGGCTCATTTCTAAATTCTACTCACAAGTAGGAAATGTTATTATTAGAGTCTGAAACCATTTCATATAATGCCATCCCCTATTCTTCATACAAAAGCCTTTATTGCTATTAATAAATGAGTTTTTTTAAAAAAAACAGCTAATGGATTGTTTAATAATGCTTCTTATAAAACTAACTGTGTGTAACTGAAAACCTCTCCCTGAGGTCCTATTGGTAGTAGGGTTAAAAAGGATTATCAAAACTAAAAAAAGACATATATATAAAAATGCCAAAGCCTGAAGCCTCAGTGTGAAGACGTCACAAAGCAAGAGGGAGTTGGGACATTTTGAAGAATAAATTACAGACCTTAGTCATTAGTGCCAGGGGATTATCTCATAGAAACAGAAATCTGCATTGGCTCCACATGCCTGCAAGCATTGTTAAAGGTTTTAGGTCAGAAGCCCCATTTTCATACATACAAACAAGTCTTGTCACCTTGAGACCTCCAGCAAACAAGATGACGTCAATGGCCATCCATGTACACTGCATGTCAGGGTATCAAACACACCTAACTACTGTAGGAAAACTAAATGGACCTTGTCCTTTCCCATTATTTATTTGCCTATAAAAGGCCTATATTGCTCCATAAAGCAGAAGTGATGGTGCTGCTGAGATGGGGAGAATGAGAAGGAGCTGTGCAGGCTCACGTGGAAGTTGTTGTGGTCGCATTTTCCACGGCAGGTGCTGGTTAGAAGAGTTCACCTTGGCCCCTTGGTTACATAGACCCCTTTGCCACCCAAGCTGCCAGCCTGCCTTCCCAGGCTTGCTCACTCCCTTTTCTCAGAGGTGTCCTCTCCTTGACACTACTGGCAGCTGTTCAGCATGGGCTCCCACCTCACCTCACCTCTCAGTCACACTCCTTCACCCACATCCCTGGGTCCTGAGACCCCCTGCTTCCTCTGACCCCAGCCCTCTGAACCTTCTCCTTCCCCCAAAGCTCCTCCTAAGTTGGATCCCCGCTTCCAACAACCTTAGCTCCTCAAGCTTTGTACCACCTGTACAGCACCTCTGTGAGTTTCTGTCCACCTCTGCCCCATGCCCACCAACACTCACAGGGTTTTTACAAACCCTACCAATGTCCCTTGCTGGTTCCCTGTTCTCCTGTTAGTGGCTGAGCTCAGCCCTTCGCTGGGCTCTTTGCTCAAGAATAGATTTCAGGATCCAGTCTTTGATGAGGTTGAAAACAACCTGCACACAGGCTGACCCAGCCAAAAAAAATCTGCCCACACTTTGAAGGCAGGAGAGAAGAACATATCCAGACAAAGAACAAGAGAAAACAAAGAAATATGATAGTCCTGTCTGTTAATAGACAGAAGCCAAAGATAAAGGATGATATTTTGACCCTACACAAAAGACGCCTTCTCACAGGTTCCTGGTTTCTTGCTATTTTATACATTTTTTAATAAATTAAGCCAAGAAATTTCACATCAGCACAGAAGTTGAGGCCAGTCTCCTGGTTTTAACAGTCCCTTTAACCTCACATGGTTTTTGTCTTGTTGAAGGACTTTTTACAAGTGGGATTATACTTTGAAGATTGGATTGCATAAAGGTAAGCCCTTCTGGCACAGAAATCCAGCATATTAGAGTCTAGGAACAATGTTGATGGAGCTTATGTGAGACTATTGCACTTCTACTGAAATTCATGTCATGTTATTTCACCAGAGAAGGAAATTAACCAAAATACAGGACGTGGATGATACAGTAATTAGAACCTCCACAAGATATTAAGAGCCAATCAACACATTTCAAGCCCTCTTCACAGTTTATTTTTGTCTGCTCTAAAGTATGTCTGGAGAGGAGGGGAGGGTAAAAGAGGAGACGGTGGGAAAAAGAGAGTTTATTATTGCTTGGATGATTATTATTGTTATCTATTTGTACTCCATGAATGGCTTTTTTGATGCTGAAGATCTGTTGTGCTGTGATCTCCAATAATGGAGAGTGAGAAAAAGCATAAGAAGCAAAGTGAAGCTAGAAAAACTTATTTTTCAAGGTCACCCAAAGGATGTCACTCCAGGACTTCCAAACTTTAGTTCAGGCCTTATCCATTGGACATTCCTGCCTTTATAGTTATCTGGCTTATCATAAAGTGGTATGTTAAGAAATACTGGTCTTTTGGCTGCAGCAAGGTTCACAGGTTCTTCACAAGAAGCATTTGCAGGCTCTATACAGTGAGCATTTTTTCTGTCATGTAACCAGACACGTAGCCCTCAGCTAACCAAGCTGAGGTGGTTATCTATGGTGGGTTATCTACCATTTGTTATCTACACATCTCACTGTACATGGAGAAAGTACACCCTACCTGACCAATGGTGTAGTCATGTGAGGGGTCAGCGATACCCTCACACTATGTGCAGAAGTAGGATGGACCTTTAGGAGAGAGGAGCTAGCCTGGGTTGCAACTGGAGGCCATAAAGTGAGATGGGCTATAAGATTAGCTATGTAAGAGATGTTTTTATTCACTTACCAGTGGACCTCTGAGACAGGATGTTTTTGTAGAAATCCTGACTGCTGTTATTCTTTTATTTCAGCCTTCCATTTTCCCTATGGCCAATAAAAATAAAAGCTGGGAACTAACTTTAGCATATGGAGACATTCATAGAGGAGTCCCTCTATCTCTCGGTATAATCCCCAACTGGAAGTAAGACCCGAGACTGCGTTACACCAAATCAGCAAGTTTTTCTTGAGAAAAGACAATATTTAAATAATCCAACAGTTCATGACAGATGCACCTCCAGAACTGGCAGCAACAAGAATTTTGGCCACATCTTATTAACTGAAATAATATTTCATATTTCACTATATAATTGGATCATTCCCAAAATGAACAACTTTCCTGTAACTGTGTAATTTCAGGTGAGCTCTCTCTACCTCAGCATGGTTCTTTCAAAATGACTATCACCGAGTATAGGAAAATAACATGCCAGGCTAGTTAGTCTAAATGAGAAATCTTGAATCTGGGCCCACCAACAAGCCTCCAAATAAGGTACTGGCTTTGCATATATTTTTTTTCCCTCAAGTCCAATTATTTTTGTCCTTAGGGATGCCCATTAACTTAGAACAGGGCTGCTAGCTCTCTCTTTTTCTCATTAAGGCAGAATGGGTTCATTAAAAGATGTGTATAAACTAAGGATGTGTATAAGCTAAGGATGCTCTGGCCCTTCATTATGTGCAGTAATAGTTTTCACTGTACATATTAAAATATCTTAGTTATATAACCACATTAGTCTGTATTCTGCTGGGTTTATGTTACCAAGTGTTACACTTTCAGGACAGTAGTCTTGCAAATGCTGACAAAATACCACCCCCGAAACCACGCTATTTCCCTATATTTACCTATATTAAATGGCTTATAACATGAATCATCAATTTTTTCTCTCTTTTCTTAAGAAAAAGAACTTAAAACTCCAAATATCCTCCCCTCCCATTATCCCTCCTTTTCTTTGCACCAGAAGGATGCAGCATTTGTTATACAGCACATAGGAACATTTTTGTGGGAGATACTTACTAAAATACTGGCAGCACATGACTAAAATGAGCACAAAAGTGCTTACACAAATGCTAAGAGGAAGCCAACATAGTACAGAGTAACAGGCAGAGAAATAATTGCTGAGGTTAGTTACAGAGTTCCTGTATTATGTTATTTGTTATGCCCCATCAAAATTTTGCAAAACAACTTGACTTAAAAGGAAATAAACACTAATGTCACCCATTGTCTAAAGTCACAGACTAACAAAACCCAGCATGACTCTTCATCGTTCTGGAGTTAATTTTTTTACTGTGCTTCATTTAGTGGCAGATGCCTCATAGTTTCCATTCATGAATGCAAAAATAAAAAAATATAGATTACTTTTTCTAGCCTCGTTTGGCTCATATACAGTTCTGTAAAATATTCCTCTGTGGCTAGTACTCCCCTCAAGAAAAATCAGTCATTTCTGCGCACAAAAAGTAATCAAAATTTAGCTTGCATAATCTTGTCTGTAATCCTCTTTGTAATTAGCTTAATTAATGAAGGAGAGGATCATAAGAAAGTTTTAAAGGTTTAAGTACCTACAAAGTACCTACAGACATTAAAGTGATTACATCCAAAATCTCAGTCTTCAAAATTCTCTCCTTTTTTCCTATTCTAATTGGGATTTTCTGATGTTTTTTTTGTTGGTTTTTTTTTTTTTTGACTGTTTCCCCCTTCACTGTAACATTATCATCAAGACTCATTAAGACTACTTTAAAGGCAACTCACAATACTCTAACCCTGCCTTTGTCTTTCATTACTCTTCTATTACATCTGCACCTCCTTCTGCCTCTTTGCACATCTTGGATATTGATGTAAACAGTGAAAGACTCATACTGTAGAGATTTGTAGCCTGATGCTCATAGGACAGAGCTGAAGGTCAGGAGATAATTTAGACCAACATATTTAAAGGGATTTATCACTGTGCTATTTGCAGTAACTGATCCAGAAACAGGCAGCACCGGTACTCTTAGGCAAGGCATTGCATAAAGTCAGAGCAAAAAGCAATTGTCACAATCTCCTTGAAGCAACTACAGAATTCAACTGTAAAGGGCACAGAGATGCTTTTCATCCACACAGAAAGATCACAGATGTCCACCAAATTTTGACTGCCATGGTCCCTTCAATCATGACTGCCATTTTAGTACCATTAGCAATCTGATTCTGCACCAGCAGTTTGAGTACCACACACCTAATTCTCCCTCAAACACAGACTATACACATATGAACATTCATGATCCACTGCACAGGACAAGTCAAGGTGTTTGGTATAAAGTAAAGGACAGAAACTCACACGTTCTAATCGTTCTTTGCCCGTGTCCTCTTCAATGCTCTTCGAGGGATTTGGATAGATTTAACTTTACTCTTTAAAACTATCATAGTTTCAGCTGGGATAGAGTTGACTTTCTTCCTAGCAGCTGGTGTAGTGCTGTGTTGTGGATTTGGGATGAGAATGGTGAATTCAGCACACTGATGGTTTTGGTTGTTGTTAAGTAATCAAGGTCTTTTCTGCTTCACACACTGCCCTGTCAGTGAGTAGGAGGGTGCACAAGAAGTTGGGAGGAGACACAGCTGGGACAGCTGACCCCAATTGACCAAAGGGATATCCTATAACCTATGTCACTGTGTTCAGCTGTGAAAGCTGCGGGAAGAAGAAGGAAAAGGGGGGGTTCGTAGTGATGGTGTTTATTTTCCCAAGTAACTATTATGCATGATGGAGCTCTGCTTTCCTGGAGATGGCAGAACACCTGCCTGCCCGTGGGAAGCAGTGAATTAATTCCTTGTTTTGCTTTGCTCATGTACATGGCTTTTGCTTTACCTATTAAACTGTCTTTATCAGAACCCACACATTTTTTTCTCAGTTTTACTCTTCTGATTCTCTCCCCCATCCCACCGGGGGGAGTGTGAGTGAGAGGCTGTGTGGTGCATAGTTGCTGGCTGGGGTTAAACCGTGAGAAAAACTCAAGGAGCTCACTTCCAGCTGATCAGCTAAATGAGTCACCGCTCCTTAAAGTGTCAATGCTCACAGGTGTATGGCCCTTCTCTCTCCTTCACAATTGTCTGTCAAATATCTGAAATATACTCACCTGAAAGAAAACCAATCCCTTGTTTTCCTAAATTATTTTTCTACTGATTCGCTGAGTTGAACCAGCTGCCTTCAGTGTCACAGCACAGCTCTGCTGTCTTGTGAAATCCCACCTTGAATCTGTTTCCTATCCAACCATTCTGGATTAAAATAAGCATGGAGTCATTTTCTTGGAGAAAATGACAAGGCAAAAGAGAAAAAGAAAAAGGGCCAACAGTGTCCCATTGTGGGGTATGAAGCAGCAGCTGCCCAGACAAAGCTGGAGAAGCAACACCACCCCTGGCATCTCAGCATCACAGGACACAAAGTGAGCACACTGAATTGGGAAAGTTAAGGAAGGAGTCACAGCCCTCCCAGGACAGTGCTGTAAGTCTGAGGCTGATTCATTCAATACCAGAGGCTACCTTCAAAATATAAAAATTTGCTTATCAAACTCATGTGAGTAGTATCACACAGCATCTGTGTATAGCAGCCCAGCATCACGGATTTCAACATATACTAAATGAGGCTTGGATCCAAAGTTTTTAAAATGGTAATAAATATACACAAACATAAAAAAAAATAAAAAAAAACCAGTGCTTTTAAAATAATTTAAAAAGTTTTGTTGCAAGCGTGCTTCAATTTTACATCAGTAATGAAAAAAAAAAAGCTAGGCACCCTTTTCACCACACAGACCAGAAGTGGGCTCTGCAGCGCTCTGGAAGCTGTGGTGATTGTTGCTGGAATTTTAGTGCAAAAGCCAGCAGGTACTTGGAGACACATTATGAATGGCTTGCTGGTTTTGCTAAGCTCCTTTTATATGGTTAGCTTCTTCTGGGACACATACATCTATGACACAGCCTAGGTAACTAACTGCACAATGTCTGTTTGATGTCAGCAGCAGAATGCCAGGAGCAGGGCAAACTGGGTAAGATTTAAAAGCAATGTCCCTGAGGGCAAAGAACACTAATTATTTCTCAGTACCACTCTATTTGCTCAGACTGCGAGCTCTTTTCTTTCCAAAATGTTCACTGATCGTAAACTTAAAGTGCTGGGATCTTTTTAACTTCTACTTTTATATTGTAAAATTAGCTGAAAATAAGTTTAAAAAGGTAATGAAAAAAAAATATTGGCATTTATTTAATTGCCTGAAATGTACAGAGCATGGTTCTCATGAAGGATAAAAAAAAAGGCCAGGGCGGAGTGTGAGCAGAAAATATTGGCACCACTTGTTGTGCTCTTGAAACCTGGGCCTCAGGCCGAGCCTTTTGCACACACTGGATTATACCTTGGATGCTCACCATCCTTAGATGTTTATTTCACTCTTTGTCATGGCATTTGCAAGGCACTGAATAAAATGAAGAAATACTTCTCTCTCACTTCAAACAGGGGCCTTCACTGAAAAACCCCTAAGAAATACAGAACAATTTTCAGAGATGTCCAGTTTGGCACCATTTTAACCTCGTTTAGGTTAAGGGTATCCTGGTTTAGGAAGGGGTATCTCCTACCTCTTTAAAGACTTTGAATGATAGTTTGGTTTTACACCATAACAGTAATATTTGTTCATTCTCAAGTCAGCTGAGGGATGCCTAACTGTGCACACGCCATATGGCCCTGGTAAGACTTTCCAGCCTAATTAAGATGGAAAGCAAGAGGGAACATACTGTTTGTATATTCTTTATTCTAAATAGGGATATAAAGTTGTTTAGACACAGATCAGAAATTTTCTAAGCACTGGAGGCTATGTTATTTTATGTTTTAACTCAGTCAAATGACCTTGCTAAAGTTTTGACTGTTCATTTCTGCAATGAATTTAACTCTATTGGGCAAGAATCTTTTTCCTTCTTTTAGTGGAAACCACAAGTAACCTAAGTCAAATGACTGAGCCAAATTCCACCTCTTAAGAGTGCTGACTTACAATTTACTAGTATTAATTAAGCAATGTAGATTGACCTCATAATATTTGTATTTTATGCTCAGAGACTACTGTACATGCTTTAAGAGACCTAAAACTACACGTGCATCACCTGTAGTGGTTAAACCTTCCAGCTACCTCTTATTAAGATCCCAGTGGCAGCTCAGCCCAACCTCAGCCCTCTAGCTTTGCCATGGTAAATGTGTCTCCACCATTGATGAACTGGTTGAATGTGCATTATCTGAAAGAAACACAGAGTTTTAATAATGATCACAACACTCTTTAAGATCAACTTTTACACATTACTTATGGAGAAGAAAGTAAAGAAGCCGAAGTTCGAGGTAATTAAGGGATGATGGGATTATGATGGAAAATTTTCTGTCATTTGTTCTGTTAGTCCAGTTTAATAATATGACTACAAGCATCTTTGGCAACAGTAATATACAGCTGGCAATTTTTCATTACTCTAGTGACTGAAACATGTCACATCAAATGAAATAATGCGAAAGGTATCAATAAAATAATACTAGCAAAGAGTCATTGCAGTTACAGTGTCACTAAAATAATGGATTAATTGCTCCTTTAGTCTTGCTATTTTAGTCAGATAGCTTTTAAATCTGAATGGTAGTTATTAAACAGAAAAGTAAGTCTCTTTCTGCACATTCTCATTTGAAAAATGCTGTAGCGGAGCTGAGAAACATCACAAAATTTGAACCAAACAGTCTTAGCAGAGTGACTAAAAGCACCCGAATATGTGGTACAACGCTTTCAAAATAAGGCTGATGGTAGTCTCTGGAGAGATGAAATGAGAGCAGCAGAAGTGACCAAAATGTATTTGAGAACTGATAGACTTGAATATCATGGTTTTTGATGATACTGCATTCAGAACTTTCTTCTTCTTTTAGGACTTTTGCATTGTGGTGTTGTGGAGATTTTATCTGGCTGCTGAGCCACAAGCACAGGGCCCCTGTGATGTGTAGCCATATGGCACTTTGTCACACTCACTGAACGAAAGAGTCAGTATTAATATATTAACTAATAACACAAAGGTAGTACTAGACATATTTTGCCGCATCTGAAAGTAAAGCCTGGTCTATACTGTGTCGTCAATTCCCCAAGTACAAGGACCCTTGTCCTCTTTCCGTGGTATAAAATACATTCAGACTGCAGTCATATCCTCATAAGTGCCCTGAGCCACAGATGTTTTATTGGACCTCTCAAAAAGGGGACAGTGCAGAATATCTTTTATCTATTCATGTTGAAATGAAAGCATACACTTCCAGCACCATCAAAGACAAAAGGGCAAGTCCTGCTGCTCAATGTCCACTCTGTGCTGCTCTCCTCATCAGCTTCTTATTTCAGAGAAAATAAACTAGAAAGTAATAAATACAGCTTCTTCAATGAATTAGATATGTTTAACACCTTATCTCATATATACAGTTCTACATTATTAAATTCACTTTAGAATCTTTTGCTTTTGATATGAAAAATCTAAAATTTCAAATCATAGAGTTCAAAGGAAACTACTTTGAAAGCTTTCTATATTCAGATCTGACATAACTGACCTCCATCAGGTGCTTGTCCACTCCAGCCCAACTCAGACCCAGGGATATTCTGGTACTTTCCACCATTTGCACAAGCCAGAACTTGCTAGATCTTGAAGTTCGAGTATCATTGCCCTCCTTGGGCCACGATCGATACATTGTCAGGAGTGATCAATTATTGCAATTACTCCCAAACGACGGGAGCCAGGTACGCTAAGGGGTTGCCAGGTTGTTCTGGTCAATTACTTTCCACCTTTTTCTTTCCTTTATGTTGGACCATTATGTGTCTCAGGTAACCTTCTGGCCCACTCTATTGTTATGTTGTGTGTGTGTGTGTGTGTGAGAAATTGCACCAAGCACGAGGTGGTCTAAAGGAGTGGGGAGTTGCACCACCACTCCTAGAAGCCATTGAAAATAATTTCTCATGTGGAGACTATTAATCACAACAAGAAATGAAAAAAACCCAAAACGTTGTACACACAAGAATGCTGTCTGATAAATTAGAATATAATTGAAAATGAGAGACTTGCATCTAACAAAACCAGCCACTTTGGCAGTTATGTCGAAAGACAGATTTGAATTCAGCACTGAACGACTAGAGTGTATCAGTTCAAGCTGCAGAAAGTGAATGTGTAAGCAGAGAGATGAAGAGTTTTAATAAACTAATCCTTATAATAACAGGCAAATTATCTTTAATAAGATTAAAGATTGAAAAGAGAATGACACATCTGGGCAAAAATAGAAACTTAATTTTAGAATCCCAATTCCATATTAAAGGTGGCCCTGGGTGCAATTCTCAAAAGCGACAATAAAATTAAAAAAAAAAATGAAGCAAGATCTACTGCAATGAATTATTTTTGTTTTCTTCTATGGTTACAGTAATTTAAAATATTATTTCTTAGTTTTTATTGATAATTTTTCATTAGATCAATACTATTACCTCAATACTATTTTAAAATATTTAATTGCATTATATTAAGCTTTTAGTTACCTTTAGAAAAATAATTCTGACAGGTCAAATTGGAAATCAGTATAATGAGTTCCATAGTTCTCAGAGTTTTGTTTCAAGTCATTAAAATCACAGATCATTTTGTTATCATTTCATTATAACAATTAAAATCATCAGGTTGCAGTGCAATACATTTCTGTGTTTTAATTAAATGAACTGGAAAATAACACAGTAAGCTCATGTGACGAAAGAAAAAGCTGTTCTTTGGCATCCTCATCCTCCCCAGTCTCTTTATGATGAGCCAAGCTTTACAGGTGAGAAGAGAGCCCATTCCAGATGCCTAAATAGCCTCACAATCCATTCAGTCTTTGATCTACTTGGCAAGACTACCAATAATGCAATCAGTTTTGACAGTGTTTTTTTGCTTAACAGTGATATTAAGCTGATTACAGTCTTAACGACTGGACTGAGCACACACAGGCATTTATTAAAAATTGAATAGAGCCATGTCCAGCTTTAAGATGGATGATTTATTAAACAAAATCTCTTTTATAGAGAATTCTTCCTCTCTCCCAATTATTCATAAGAAAAATATCCCTGAAGTACCAGAATATTTTTGACACTTTCTAAACAGAAACAAATTGGCTAATTTAGACATTCATTAGAGAAACATGACTTTCAAAAGTGGAAAGTAAATGAAAATGAAATGCAGGTTTTTTGATTGTTTTTGTTAGAGTTATTAGTTTTAGCTAGAAAAAACATATTTTGAGTCTACCTGATGATTCTGTTTGATCAGTCACTGAACCCCAATAAACCAACCACAGAACAATCTGTACAACTTTGCTGGAAAAATTCTGGGATCCCAGAGCCAGGAAGCAGTCTGTTGCATTCTTCGTCAAGTTTGCAGGCCTGGTCCTGCTTTTGGGCTTTTAAACTCGCCAGAAGTTTTCAAAAGGGAGAGTTTTACCAGTGCAGTGTCAGAATATGGCTTGAATAACTAATGCAAGTTCTCTCTTACCCAATGCACTTAGAAGGAAAGGATAAGATTTTTCTCTGATGTCTCTAACATCCTCCCTTTCCAAAAGCCACCCCCTAATTTCTATTGCACCTAATTTCTATTTTTAAATTCTTTCCTGTAACGCTAAAGGAAGCGTTTACACAATGCACTGCAGCATGCAGTGAGGAGGGGTGGTCAGGAAGGGTGATGCTGTCTCAGCTTGAGGGTCTCTATTACAATATTGATTAAACTGCACAAGGTTAACACTGAGCCAGCCCTTCTGTTCTGTACTCATTTTTCAGATCTTTAACTGTACCAGAATTTGTGTCTAAGCTGAAACCTATCCCCATGACTTATGCTGTAGAAATTGCTTACATTAACTATCACGTCCCACACTTCTGAAGGAGAGTTTATAAAGAGCTCTTTGAATGCAAAGGATTCATCGAAATACAGTGATCTGTTCTAAACTGAAGACCAAGATTTTCAAGATGGACTAATGACTTGAACTAGCTGTTTTTTGAATCACCAATTTGAGAGAAATTTAAAGGATTGTGCTTCAGAAAAACGTTCTTTTAAAATTGGGCAATTTAATTCTTTAGTCTGCTAAAAAGCTTGATGAGGATCAGTGGTTTGGGCTGCTCTGAATGTTATATTGCTGACATGAAGTCATTTACTGTTCTTCAATGGCTTAAGCTACAGTGCAAATCTAACTGCTGCTCTTTCAAGTTTTAACATATTCCTTCCCTTAAACATCTAACCAATAAAGAGCTTTAAGAATGTTTTCAGATAGGCTAAATTATCACGCAGTATTAAATTTCTAGAAGGCATCTCACTGACCATCTTTTAGAAACCTTTTAGATTAGTCCTCGTTCCTGACCAGCTGATACATAATACATCTATTTACAACACTTCAAGGAATGGGGAATTAGATTTCTCTATTTTATTTTACAGCTGGAAAACCGATTTACCTGAGGAATAAATAGGAAGAAATACCTTATACAGGAAGCCTGGAGCAGAGGAGTGCACTGAAGTTCTCTCTCCCATTTCCCGCTCAGCCTAAAGCCTGGGGTAGCCTTCATTTCCCCATTCTGCTCTTATGGTGCTGGAAAGAGAATGGCAATTTTTCTTTCATTATTTCAACATTTAGCAGACATACAAACTGAATACCTAGTGCTTGACAGTTCGGATGGAGTGGATTTCTTTCCCCTTTGGCAGCTTTGTCTTTTATTCTAGAGAAATAGCACAGCGATGGTAGGAAGATGAAGGAGACAAACGATTTACCTTTGATCTTGACAAACTGTGAGTTAGGCTAAACGGCAGCTTTTATTTTTCTCACTGCAAAAAAGGTATTTAATTAATATATAATTTTAAAAGTGTGTTAAGAAGGCTCAGAGTGCAATTCATCCCACTGAAATCAAAGATTTTATGCTCATCCTTAAAATGCTTTACTAAATTGACCCTTTTATCCTCACATCCATAGTATTTGCTATAATGGTGATGCATTTATGCAGGACTGTGTATCAACCATAAATTTTCATGTTTCTAAATATTTTATTTAATATAAAATTAATTTGTAACATCAAAATGAGCTTGTAAAAAATCAGTTCTTGCAGATGTATTTATGCTGGGTTAAAAAAAATAAATCACCAATGAAATATTTGGGCATTATATTAAAGCCATTTTGTGTGATAAAAATCACTAGTTTTCAAGCTAGTATGTTCCACTGAGCTTTTCACCCTTCACTCTATGCAAAATTTTGTAGAGTGGTTGTCAAAAAATACAAAATAAAAAGATTCTGTCTAGTTTGATTTGATATGATTCTAAATATCAATTGAAGCTACTGGTTTTAGGGAAGACTATTGCCAATAACAATTATTTTGGAAAACTTTACTTCTGCTTGATTAGTTAAAAAGAATGCAGTTATGGTTCTGCAGTTATCCTAAGCATCACAGTAGCAGCAGAAACCATTAAGTACTACATTTTCTTTTTCCCTGATGTATTTTTCAGTTTCGCCTCAATTAAAAACATATGTTAATTTAAAGGATACTGTCAGTTTCCTCGCTCTATACTTGCATCAGTGTTCTTACCAGAGAAATACTCAACCGTATTAAAAGGGAACATAACTGAAGAGTTGGTGCATCTCCTATTAATAATTGCTCAGTTTTTTATGTAACACAGTATGTTGGAATATATTACCGTGGCAGAAACAGTCAGAACACCTGGGTGAACTTCACTTAGAGAAAGTGGGTGGGTTTGTTATCAGGAGCAATCTACCGTTAAGCATGAACCCACTGCTGAGGAGGCTCTGCAATCTTCACTTTTAAAATGCCACAAACCTGGCTGGTTCCACCATGGAACAGAGGAATGGGGTAGATTTTTCAGATTGCTTCCAATCCTATTTTTCCATAATCCTACGATTTCTTGACATAGGAATCTGTAAAATGTATTGATTGGACTTTTAGATGTTAAGATGAGCAAAGACACTCTGAAGTGAACATCCACTTGCCTCTAATCCAAGAACAATCCCATCTGTATTAATTACATGAGCACACAGAGTGGTTTGGAAAAGGCTGAAATCCAAAGCACTTTTGCAGCTAACTCAAAAGAGATGCAGTAGTTTAGACAGGGGAGGGAAAAGATTGTTTCTGCAACATCACTTCAAAAGAACTTTATAGCAGCTTGTTCTTCTGTGTTTTCCAGATTAAATATCAAGAAAAAGCAATCAGGTGTCCATTCAACAAGATGGACATCTGTACAATGATGGAAGGCTCCATCTGTGCAAGAGACACAGATTTATGGGATAGTTCTACCTTTTCCAGAGTGCCTATGCATAAAAAGCCGCAAATGAAATAAATAAAATAAAATAAATAAAATAAAATAAAATAAATAAAACAATACAAAACCTGAACATAAAAAAACAACCCATCACTCCCCTAGTTCCACTAAAATGAATGCAGAAAAAAATAAATCTGTCAAAACCCAAGTCTATAGCATTCAAGTCTTCCTATGCAGAGACAATAAATAAATAAAAAAGAACAATCTGCAGTTATTATATTACTTACTACTAAAGACTTCATGTACAAATCTCAGTGCAACTTTCCTTAGCAAAGGTTTCTCAAGATCACAAAACTATTTTTTGGTCTAATCGACCGAGCTATTTGTCTTGCAGTTTGGACATTCAGGCAAGAAGCAAGAAACCTTCAAAGCCAGAAGTGTCATAATTCATACTAGGAAATCTGAGATATATTGGCTGTTCCATGCCTTCATAACCCACCTGTATCCTGAGTTTCTTTACAACCGAAGTCTTTGCTACTCTGGGTTAGGTGTCATAATCCAGTATTTCAGAAGTGGGAGAGAAACCTTAGGAAGGTTTTGGTTTCATCCTGTTGCTGCTCAGTACGTTTTTGAGAACTGTCATGTATTTCTAAGCAGCAGAAATAGCCTTTTACCATTAGCAGGAGCAAAATCAAAGAAGAGAACATGAACAATTCAGCAGGGCAAGATTCAGAGCTGAGTGATGGACTTGCACACCGCTGTGTGATACTGAAGAGACTGGAAAAGAGTTTTTAATGAAAACCCTAACTGCAGCATTTGCAGTGTGCTGCAGAGCAATTGATGGCCTCGGGCATACCACAAAACAACGATGCTCCTGCGTTTTTGTGCAGGATGCCAAATTCGTCCGTGTTCTTCAGATTTGCTGTCTGTGGTAGATTTTCTTTCCATTTAGATTACCAAAGACACTGCATAAAGCAATGCATTTTTTTAATGGATTCCACAACACACTAATGATAACTTCTTCAACTGCATACAGAGGTTCTGCTCTGCCCGTGCTCTGCTTTGTTATGTTTGTCATTTTATAACCACAGTAAACCATAAAGGCATACTTCGAATTATTTTCTTCCTTTCAGGTGCTCAGTGTACAATTTACCATGTTTCCTGGAGAAAACTGGTTCCAGTGTAGTGTTCCTGCAATGCTGAAATTAAAGGCTTCACTGTTTTAGGTGCGTAGCTTGGTTTCTGAGAGTAATAGCGATGAATGCAGACTCTAGATGAAAGCCTTCAGCAGTTTGAACTCGTGCTGCTATGTTGCATCTCATGCTCAGAAATAAGCTGAATGCTTTGAAGCTGACATTTTGCCCCTGAAATCACACTGACACAGCTTATCTTAAATTTTCATGGCTTCCTAGCCATTAGAGGAAAAAAAGAAAATTGATACAAAGAGAGTCATTCCCCCTTTTCCATCTACATTCAAATGTTAGAACATAAGCCCATAATCATAGGTCACTTAGGAGCTAAAATCAATACAGTGCTAACTAAGCAAAATTTGAACACCTAAATGCTGAAAACCAAATCAGAACAAACGACAGTTTCCCCAGCCTCCCTAACATCATTAAATCCATGGGAAATCAGGAACCTCTTTGTGCTTAAAAATCAATTATATGGTACGTTAACTTGAACAGTAGCATAGAATCAGCTTGAAAGGAATGTCAGTAATGTGAAAATCAATTACTAATTAGTTATTAATTATTTCTACCACTCAAGTGAAAAAATCTCTGATAAATATCTGTGGTGGAGTATGCAGCAATGTATATCACCACAAAAAAAACAGCAGACTGACCTCAGATGGCTGTAAGAACGTAAGGTGAAGAAACAGGTAATTTTATTTCCTTGTTTTGCTTCCTTGTTTATTTTTTTTTTTCAGCAAAGCTGGAAACGTCGATCTCTTCAGGAATCATGAGGAACCAGATAAACAATAAAGTGGCCCTGTATGAACACTCCTGTCATCTACTTAGGGCTACACTGGAAGCCATTCTTTAAAAGGATCGAGTCTTTCTGTCAATACCCAGGACCTGACTCAAAGCGTAACAAACACAGTAAGAGCCTTCTGAGAAATCAAAATTGATATGAGGCTATATTGGACTCCAAGACTGATAAATTATTATCTTGCCTAATTAAGTGGATCACCGATTTAAAGAAAAAAATAAACAAACAAAAAAAAAAACTAAACCCCCCAGAAAATAAATTAATAAAACAACAGCTCTCCCAAAACAATAGACACTTTTCTATAAGGAATCATGTTCCCTAGAAACCCTAAACTTTTCTCTAGATTCGGGTATTTTGAATTCCCTGATTTGATAAAGTAGCAACAGCAAACATAAACTTTGATGAAAGCGGGCAGATAAAAAAAGAGTGTCATCAAAAACTGTCTATGCAACACTTTTAGAAAGGTGGTTAGTAACCTTGGAAATTAGTCCTTGCAAGAATAATTTGTGGAACTGGGGTTATTATCCGTATTTTATATATCTATTAGTGCTAGCCTCTAAGTCTAAAAACTTAAATGCAATTTGGGTTGATGTTAATATGATTTTTCCTATAGTCTGTGAACAATACAGTAACTCTATTTAGTTTAGCCATAAACTGGTTCTGTTAAATCTGTTTCATTAATTCTGATCCTGAACAGGATATGTTGCACTGCATCTCAAAAAGTCACTACTGTAGATGAAAATAAGCCTTATAGTTTTATCATTTCAATTAGAAATTATTTTAAAATAACAGGTTCTTTGTACCTGATATTCTGTTTAAATTACTCCATACTTATCCACACAACTCTGCTTATCAGTGTCTCATGAACACAAAAGCAAGTTGCTCTTTATTATCATTGAACATAAAGAACTTTGAACCTTGATTTTCTTTTGCTTTTCTCCAATTTGCCTCTTTTTATCACTATTTCATTATTTTATCATTGTAACAGAATGTGGTAAACACTCCCCAATGCACTCCTTATGACTTGCTTTCATCACCACCAGCTTGTTACTGACATGTAAGGAAGACAAACTTTCTCCTCCTCGATGTTACGCATTGACTCCAAATACTCTAATGAAACCCCCAAATGATTATCAGGAAGTGTCTATCACAGCACTTATGGTTTCAGTTAAAGACAATTAGTCCTGTACTTATAAGTCCTTGAGACTTAAAGAAGGGACTATGCTCACAGGCTTGTTTCCCCTCCCTCCTCCCATCAAATGCATGTCTGAAAACAGCTAGGTATTTTGCAGCTGGCAAAACAATTAATTTCTAGATTAATTTCAATTTATTTTGAGCATTGTGTTTCTTGCTGTGTGTTCTAAGAGCCAGCCAGTTAACTGAATATCACAATTTCCCTATTTGCAAAATAGGTCTGATATACCCTGCCTGATGGGAGTCTCCCAAGGTTACCACAGTGGCCACCGGTTACATGGCACTGGAGAAGAACCTCAGGTCCACGCTTTGCAGGAGACCAAAGTCATAGTGCTTTCTCTTGGCTTAGAAGCAATTCCATCAATCAAAGTGCTTTGTGTGATCCTGAAATGAAAAATGCTACATAAAAAAAAAGTTGTTATTATTATGAGTTTCACCTCAAAGCTGTTAAAAGCTCATATTTCTTTTGGATAGAGATGGTTATGAGATTTTAGCTGTAATGCAAAAGAAAGTGCCTTGCACTCCATTGAACTTAATATTTGTTGGTTGGAATTGGCGTGGCTCCCTCATAAACCACAGTTACCTCCAGAAAAATTATTCAGTCAGTGAAAAGTTTGAAAGATATGTGCAGTGACATAAGGGGACCCATATATACCCCACTGGGACTTCAGCAACATACCCAACATTTCCCACAGTAAACAAGATGGAATAGAGACATAAAAACTTGACCTTTGCCAATACTTCTGCCATATTATTACAAGTACTGGTCATTAATCACATGTATTTTTATATTACTGAGTTTATCTGTAGGCTCAAAACCCATGGAAATTCCCAAGGAGTCTCTCATCCTGTAAATGTTTTCCAGTTCGTAGACCCAAAGGAAAACAAGTGAACATGATGCTGATATTAAGTACACAATGATTTTGACATATTATTTTAGTCCCATTAATTTTGGTCACAAAATCTGTTGGAACAGACTATTTTTGTTTAGACAAAACAATAATCTTCACGTTTTCCTTCTGGACCAATTGATATATGAAGGCTCTGAAGTGTTGCTGAGAAAAGTAAAAGTATATTTTCCAGCAGGCTATAAAACTGTCAGTTCTGGCTGAGATGTTTCTGAAACAGTCTCACTACCTGAAGTTAACCTTTCACGTACCAGCAGTGTATTCTGTATGATGGGACTTGCTTTTATCCTCTCACTCTCCAAACAGTGTCTTGGTTGAGCGTTACCAGTCAAAGAGATCTAAATAGTCAATTCTTCGCTTTTTAATGCAACACCTCCACGAACATCAATACTTGGCTTAGAAAATGTCTGTGAACCTTTATGAAATTTATGGTGATTAACTTCAGTAGCTGCAGTTTTGAATTTCAGAGTTACAGAAATAAATTTAATCCCACTCCCTGGCTCCGGAGGATTACTGTGAGGTTCTCAGTGCCTGGGCATGAGCTGGAACCCACAGAGCTGAGGCAGGGAGCCCTTGCTTTGCCATCACACCAGTCTCCCAGCCCAGCTGCTGTGGGGCTACAGGGCTTGTGACCCACACCATTAGCCCTCTTCTTACAAGGTAAACATAAAACCTCTTTGAAAAAAAAGAAAAAAAAAAAGAGAGAAAACATGCAATTGTGCACAATTTCTTCCTAGCTGCTAAGTGCAAGCCTGGCCATTCTGCAAAGGGATTTCACTACAAGAAGGGGATAAGCTCTGGAAGACAAACTGTGGATTCGTATTGCAACTTTCCTGCTCCAAACCTGCTTCATTGCACAAGAGCTGTTCCTACACACGATGCTTGCAGACATTAGTTCAAAGATGGTCTGATAGACTCCATGCTATGTTAATATCTTAGCATAGCAGACTACGGGAAAAGCTCCACAGGCCACGATGCAGAACCTGCCGCCCCATTCCACGGTCTCACTATTAAATCAACAAGCAGCATGCTCCAGCAATAACCCATGGAGAAAAAAACTCTGGAGTTACAAGAAGGAACCTGGAAGTGCTGCAGAAAAAGGACTTCTGGTATTGTTTGTGAGAGGTTAAAAGTAAGCAAATGTATCACTTCATGATGTCATCCCAGGCTAGCAGAAATCCATGACAGGGTTCCTGTATAAATACCACAGGAATTGGCACTGGCCCCTCATTCCTGCAAAACAGCCTCTGCCTTAAGGAGAGATCTCACAGACCATTCGGAGTGTCAGACAGTACCAGTTACAAAGAAATGCTACTAATCAAAAACCTGTCCTAAAGAGCTAATTCCTGTGGAAACATTCCTTTCTGAGAGGAGCTCCGGGCAGAGTGAAGTGGTGCTGGTGTAGCCCATCCTGGGGTGGCCCTGGGCAGTGGGCTGTGGGTACTGGGGAGCACCAGCTGCAGCCTTGGTGGGAGGTGGGGAGCAACACGATGGCTATTGCCAGCCTGGGACCACCTACACCAGGCTGTCCTCCAGAGTTACTGCTTCTGCAGCAGCATAAATTGTAAACGAGGGGCTTGAAATTAGGCGCTCAAAACCAGTAATACCAGTCACAGTAACCATTTCTGTGCAAGATACCTACTTTATTCATGCCAAGCCAGAGCACTATAAACTATAGGCTATAAACTTCCCCTACCCTTCCCGAGACACCGCCTTCACCTTTCTGAGGACTCAATTTAAGTGCAAGGTAAGGTAGCAGCTGAGACTGAAATTTTACTTATGTTTTGTTATTCAAAAGAATTCCATAATTGATCTCTTAGGGGGCTGGGAAAGTAGGGATTACCTATTTCTGTTCTGTGGTCCTAGAGATTTGTCCGTGCCAGAGGTTTGTTTTGCTGCCTTTTTTTTTTTTTTATAAGGTGATGCAAAGCTTTTGGATACCAGTCCCTGTGTAATGATCTCCCTGGTGACAGTGCCTTTTCTGGGTTACAAAGGCAATGCTGTCATTGCTGCAGGGTCTTCTGCAGGCTGTTCTTTTTTTCCAGTCCTCATGAACACTTTGTATTTTAGTCACCTTCCCTCCTCTGTTCCTCCAGGAGTTTTAGAAATTATCTCACAATGAAGTTTTACACAGGTTCACCATCAGGTCTTTAAATACCAAGCATCTACCTTTGTGAAAAAAAAAACCAAACCAACAACCACCAAAGAAACCCAACAAAAAACCCCACAAAAATAAAAAAAACAAACCCACCTTTTGGGACTAACATTTCTTTGCAAATATTAACAGTATGGTGCTTGCTGAAGAATGTAGTATTTATGATTTCTGTTGCAAAAGCCACTTAATTTTCCTATAGCCCTCGCGTCCATTCATGCAGAGCACACTAAGGTCTCTTCTAAAAATATAGGAATAAATAAGCCATATGTATTTATAGTACACTAAAAATACTCCTTTCTGGTTATAGCACAGGGATTAGTTGAGACAAATTTGAGCACAAGGATCAGTTGAGACACAGAAATTGGGACATCTTCTCCATTTACCAAAGTCATGTTCTTTTTTACTCAAATAATGAAACAAGACTTCACTGTGTATGTGTTGCAGGATTAGCAGCATGTTTTAAAGCTAGATGTAGATTCATACGCATCAGTCAATTTCTAGCTGTAAAGGTGACTTTTAAGGGCACAAAAGAGAAAAATAGTTGTCTTAAATCAGCCTGTTTCTCACCATTCATTAACAATAAGGAATGCTGATGTTCCTATTCCCCTTCCCCTTTGCATCTCAGTTCCTTTTGTATGATCAGCTCCTTTTTTCTTTTTCTCCCCCATAACACTGCACTGACTGTCATCCAGACTGAGCAAGGAAAAGGGGATAAAAGTGGGGTGCTGGTGAGATGCCCCACGTGCAGCCACCAGCCCTGCCTGTGAGGACCCGCTGACCTGGTGGAAGAGTGACAGGTGTCACTTTCACTCCTGAGGGACATCTGAGGTTTTTTCATGAAGCATGATGTCATTCTCCCTCTTCTCCCCTTACATTTCCACCGACACAATCTTTCAATTTATTTTTTCATTCACAAAATATTTCCTTTTGCCATTGTCAATATTTCTTGAAAGTTAATGTTTCAATATCTTCTTCTTAGATGGGCAGTGAGAAATTTCCTTAGACATGGTCTTTTAGCACCCCCTGCAAGGACACTCTGGAGTGTCCTACCTCCAGGGTTACGTATGTTACCATTTTAATTATTTTCTGGTCACAGGTGGTGTGCACGTTTCCTGACCAGTTTCTATTTCTGAGAGGTGAGCAAACACTTTTCTTGAATCCCAGCTTAACTCCACTTTGAGGCTGAGTCTAATCAGATCACCAAAGCTTGAACTGCACAGAAAAAGGGGGTGGAAAAAGAGGAAGGTGAAGAGGGGAAGGGGGAAAACACGTAAGAAATACAAGGGGAAAAAAAAAAAAGTTACAAAATGAAAATATGAGAAAAGTTATGAAATGAAAAGGTGAAAAACCTCCAATATGTTTTGGTTTTTAATGGAGTAAGAATATAGGTCTGACCAACAAAGCCTTCTGACTCATCCTGTCCAAGTGCTAGACCCTCTGCACTCCAAGACCGGAGGCACGTGGAAAACCCATTTCTAAGTGATTTGCTGCTGCATGAAAAATGCTGTTACAGTTATCCTACACAATAACTTTGCATGTATTTCTGCTGCTTTCACAAACTAGCTACTAAATTCAAAGGAGTAGTGAGCAAGCAGTCGGTGGAGATTGAAGTTTTATGAGGAAGAAATGTTTAGATTACATTATATTGCATCATATACTTCCATAAAGATTGTTTAAAAAAAAAAAAAACCAAACAAAACCAACACCAAAAAAACAAATGAAAAACAACCAACCCAGTGAGCAAGCCATGAAGAACTAAGTCTCATTGTCTTTTCTGCATTGCCGTGGCTTGGCTAATGTTCAGCTGCTGGTCAGCTGTAATTGAATACTCAAATGAGGCTTTCTTTAATTGCTGAATATACTGTTTGAACACCCTCTTGGTATTGTGAAGTGGCAGCCAGCTACTGGCGAGGCTGAGAAAACCTGCTGTTCCTGGTGCCTGCTGGAAAGCACAGGAATTTGGGGGGAAGCTTAGAATGACAGCGGTTGAAACCGAATAGTCCCCTTGCTGTCCTTTAGCAGCGTGGACTTGTTGCCAGTACAAGGTAAGCTTTGCCATGACATGCTGACTGGAGCTGGGACAAGACAATGGAGGAGCTAAAACCTCAGCTGCAGTTTTAAACAGAAGGAATATTATCAACTCAAATGTAAGGTTCTGACCCAAGAAAATCTGAGATATATTGTAGAAATGCAATGCTTGGAGGTCTAGAAGGACATCAGAGAAGAAATATCCCAGCATTATAGCCTAGGAAGTAAGGAACTCCTACTTCCTGCTCCTGTGAAAACCTATTTGTGTCTGTTTTGGTGTTTTTAAAAATAAATTTTTTTTTTTTTTTGATTCATATGAGTGGAGTCATCCATTCATATATTATCACCATGGAGCATACATCTTAAACAAGGTCTTTTCTCTACCGGTTAAGTGCCCTAAGTGTTAGTTTGCAGAGTCAAACACACGGGCCTTCTCCAACAGTAACTTCATGCTGGTTTATAACTGTGACAGAGGAGTTCCCCTCCAAACTTGGATTCTTCCTCCTTTGCCCTGTTTAAAGCAGGCAGGGGCCCTTTCTGCCCCTTTTCTTACCCAGGAAGCAGCTACCAACTACTTGTGGCATTCAAAGTTAAGTGATTAGGAAGAGGGAACATGTAGAAAATTATCATAGGGAATCTCTCAAAAGTTAGTATAGCTGGAGGGTGTATATATAGTGTGGCATCTTGCACATCCCACTGCTTTATTTCTGTGAAGCAGTAAAATATCTCCAGCTGAAAAAATCAGTTTTCTTTGGAGCAGAAAATTATTTTATTACAACATGGCAGCCTCTTTTTGCGTTGGGGTAGGGTGCCAGCACCAAGAGTTCTGGCTCCTTGGTGCTAATCAGCCCTCTGAAATTGATATTGCTTGAAGAAAACTACTCAGATTTTCTCAGTTTTCCCTTCTTTCTAACACCTTTCTCTTTCTTTTTTTTTTCCTGTCAGACATCTGTACCCTGGGTTCTTTATGCTTAAAACTACTGACTTGATTATAGATAGGATATGATTGGTCAAGAGCAAAGAATTCATCTAACAAACCCAAACCATTTTCATTGCATTCCACTTCAGAAAAATCTAATGTCATTGATTTTCTCATAGGGATCCCTGGGTCAGCTGGCTAATCAATATGTTACGCTAACTGATCATTTACAGCCTTTTTTAATAAGAAGTAGCAACTGAAAGGTCTTCAAAGTGATTTTTGAGGGTTAATAACTTGTCAACAACAGTGACAAAAATAACAATGAAGGCAATGTGTTATTCTGCCAAGTGCAAAGGGTTTGATTTTAGAAAAGGTACCACAATCCAAAATGATAAAAAGAAATCCATAACCTGAAGAAAAGAGGAGAGGAGAGGCTAAATTCTTTTTTAATTGGAAGGCTTCTGTCTTTGTTACTGAAAACACAAAGTGAACTCAAAGTAAGTTTTCAAACTTTCCCATAGAGTTACAGGCCTAGAGATTTCACCGAAATGAAAGCAGACAGTCTTACAATCACCAGTCTTCAAGAGACAGGTCATTAACTTAAACAGCAAATGTCAGGAGACTTCAGCTTAAAATCACAAAGTTGGCAGTGCAGAAAGGCATGTTCCCTGCAAATCAAACCTATAGAGTTCAGGTGCATTTGGGTTCAATGGTCCTTATTTTTAGCACAAATTCCATTTCAAGAAATAGCTTTAAGTGTGCTGGGATAAAAGCCACACATCAAAAAGACAAGAGGGGTGTAGAGGAACCCGTAAAGGCCTGTGGTACGCTCAGAAACTTCACTCGCCATCGCTCTTGGGTAACAGCGTGGAACAAAGCTACGGCTGAGCTGTCGGACGTTATCACTGCAGCTCCTCCTGGGGGGCAATGGGGGGAGGTACAGGGTGTCCCACCAATACCCACACGTTTGGGATAGTGCCGAGGAAGCAATTATTTTGATTTTGGCAAAACTTTAAAATTGTTGAAGGGGTCTCCAAGCGCTATAACAGTCTGAGACTGGAAATTCCCCAAAAGTGAGTTGAAAGTGGGCAGTAATGATTGTGTAACAAATAACCTTGAGCATGACTCGGAGAATGCCAATGAACTTAGTATTAGAAGTGAGATACTAAACTAGAAAAGAGCAGGAAAGAATATTAATGTAGTTCGTGTAATAAATTACCAGATATTAGATTTCCCTAAATCAAATTGCGTAAAAGACGACTACTATATTACTGTAGTTACAATAGCCATTCTGGTTTTACAAGTGCATAAAACACAATGAAAGGCTACAGTCATTTGTAAATTCCAACCAAGTCCCTTGCACGCAATTTATAGTACTGCACAATGTGAGGAAATAAAAAACCCAAAAACTTTACAGATGGAAAATCAATTTTCCCTAGGGAAATAAATAAGCTTATTAACTGACAGCCAATACTTCTACAAAAATCTCTACTTTTTTGCGTTCTTATAGCATTCAGCAGATTAATTTGTATTGCAGCTCCCAAATTTCTGTAGTAGAGTGCAGTAACAACAGTTTATGTTTCAATTGCACCTTTTCTTCTGTTGCAACTTCTATATGATTTGCATTAATTACAATGCCAGAGCTTCACCATGGGGGAGGGAAGAAAGGAATATTCAAAAAAAGGGAGGGAAGGGAAAAAAGGAAGGGAAGATTCAAAAAAATCACTAAATGCAAAAGCCCCTACTGTCTTACTTTACTGAAGATTTTTATATCTGTACCACAGACAGCAAAGCTGATTTTTCAGGTTGGTCTGTACATCTCAGGCCTGGTAAACATGAAATTTAGACACAGCAATTTTTATATTTTTGTACCTTGAAAAAAGTATATTCTCTCTGTTTTAGGTTTGGGGTGAGGTTATGGGGAGAGCTGTTTTTAATTTTTATTTATTTATTTATTTTAAAGCAGGACCTATCGATACCAGTCAGTCATTTTGCTGTGAAGATTACATCTTGGAGAATCATAGCAATTGCAAGACAAGTTACCCCTTCTTCCTAGGCTATGCGTGCTACTTTGGTATCTACTAGAAACTAGTCAATGAGTTTCTACGGGTGAAAGGAGTTATCCAGCTGGCCAAATGTTAAAGAAATGCCTTTATTCCTTTAACGTATAATCTTGGTACTACTCCTACTATTCCCACAAAATTAAGATAAATTAATAAGCATTGGGATACGTACATTTCACTTGTTAGAATGTTGCTAGGTACACTGCTGGGTTTTTTTTCTCCAGATGAATCAACATGGTCTAGTGCCTGCAGTTTGATAACAACATATATTTTTCTAATGAATATTTACTAGATTTTGGTGCCTGTTCAGATTTCTTGATAAATTTCTTCACAGAACTATTCTAGATACTAGAATTTCTTGTAACAGTAGTATATGAGACCAATAAATAATCAGAATCTGGAAGACACACCGCCGATATATTTACTTGCATATAGCAGAGATGGGAATTTAGGTGAGGCGTGAATTTTTTGTAAACATCAGTTTTCCTTCATCAACTGGAAGGACCTCTTCTCCAGATACTTAATTAGAAAAATATAACCACTGTTTCTTCACTTGCTTTAGCAGTTATTCTGAAAAGGTCTTGAAAGACTGTAAAGGCATCCACCATAAAGCATACTAGTGATATGCAGTAGGAGAATAAGAAGCATAAGGGACTTTATGCTACTGTTTGTTAAATAGCTTTTTGTCTACATTAGCTGCTGGCTTCAAGGTGTCTAGATGCCCTTGTGATCAGGACTCTTAATAAGCTTATATTGGCTATTTTACTGCTGATTGCCAGTAATTTCTCTTTTTTTTCAAAACTTTGCTGTGATAGGATCAGGATATCCATTACAGCAAGACCTGGAAGCAAGAATGAGAAAACCTACTATATCAGAGAGCAAGCTGAGTACTTATGGCCAATCCTGGCCATAAGGTGACTTGCTTCCCATCGTACTTTATTTCCGGGACACTGGTGAAAAGAATTAAACCTAGAGATCAGGTTTTGGTCAGAGTCCAACAAAGTCCCCTATATGGATCCTGAAATCTCAGGGTTCTGAGAAACACCTGTTCTCATCCTAATTTGGTTAGAAAGTTTATTTGTTCTCCATACTGTGAAGGGCTTAGGAGCTTTGGGAAAAAAATAAAAGAAAACTTCAAAAATTAAATAATTAAAATGAAATAATTAATCAATGGCAACAAAAATCCCAAACCAAATTGCCAACCAAGTTTTCTTTGAAAGTCATGATCTTTGTCAGACATGAGCTTCCCAAGAATTTTTATTGAATAGCAGAGATCAAAGTGGGTTGTTTTTTTTTCCTTTCCAAATTTTTTGCAACACAATGCTGTTCCCAGAATTCCAAGACTGTCAAACCTAAAAGCAAGAATTGCTCTGGGATGATGAGGGCACACTGATAGTACTCAAGTGAAATTAGTGGATTCTTATTCTTATTGTCGGACTCTAAGAGCTATCATCATCTCATCCAGATGCTTGTATTAAAGTGTACTGCTATTCTCAGCTCTCAAAAGGACTAAATGAAAAGCTTAAAAACTGGTGGAAACACACCATTTTCTTTGTGAGTATATCATGGGCATCTCCTCTCTCTCTATCCCAACACATCTGCTTCCCTCCAAGTGGGTAATGCTCCCACCAGAGAGGTTTGCTCGCCCAACTGAGGGGCACCCTCCGCCAGCCAGAGATGACTCATCTTGTGTCCTGAACAGGACCCACTCGAGATGTCCCAGCGAGTGAGGGTTCATGTTTTGTATTCTCTGCAGCCCTGAAAATTGACGTGCAAGCTAAAAAAGCACTCACGATCAGGCTTAGCATCAAGTGCATAGGTACTGAAATAGCCTAATTAAAGGATGAATGGGTAGAAAGCAGCTAGTGACCTTTTCAGTCTTCTGGGAGCATTAATAGAGCAAAAGGTACTATCTAAACCTAGAAATATGGTGTTGTTCTTCTGACTCCTCCTAAAACAGATTTCCAGATAAAACAAAAAGCTGTCTTAATTATTTTTACCTGATTTCCCTGGAAGTTAAGGCTTAGATTTGAAATTATCTAGAGAAGGAATTTGAAGCTCTCTCCAACTCTGAATAAGAAGATTTAAGTCATTGCAGCTGAGACAGATTATTGCTCATATTCTTTTTATGAACAGGCAGAGCATGAAAAGACATTTCTGTACAGCAAATCCACGTAATAAACTCTTCCTTTTGACAACTCTCCCTGCTTCAGCTGCTTGGATTACTTGCGTGTGTGACCTCAGCCACATACACATACGACAGAGCCCAAAATAGATCCGGAAGATGAGTCATGATGTTCAGGAAGGATTTCAAAACAAATGGACCTATTTACTCTCACAGCTGTCTCCTGAAGCTAGTACTATTTTGCAATGGTGTTATTGATTTGTTCTCTTTATATGCATCTGAGAAGTAAATTTGTTTATGTTTTGGGTTGGGGGTGGGTGCTGCGTCAGGTAATTATAACAGGAGCTTAGTTCTTCAGAGGAAACATTTCAGGAATTAATATGCTACACGCATTCTGGATGATCTAAAATGGGAACATCATAGCTAATATATCCTCAGCATTGTAGGGATTTTACTTCTTGCTTACCAAATGTCATGCAATTGCACAAGAGTTTATTTCAACATGGGGGAAGATACGAAATACAATGTTTTTCTGCCACTGCATTAGGGATGCTCCTTGCTTTCACCAAATCTACTATGCAGTATTCATGCTAACATGTTATATTTGTTGTTTATATCTACTTAATACGGTGACAGGGCTGCATGACTAAAAGAAAAGGGCCAGTCACAAAGTGTGACAGTGTAAGTTTGTACAGAGGTGTTTTTGAGGTAGACACGGCTCTGTTTCAGCACAAATCCCAACGCCTTCCAAAAAAGGTAACAAAAATTTAAGGTAGCAAAACTCTCAGCTTGGTTTTTTGGTCTAACACTTTTTCTTTAACAATAATTTTGTGCTTCTTTTAATATAATACTTGTTCTATATTGGTTCTCACATTTGACTGCCAAGCCCATAACACTTCAGCAAGTCTAATTATCTCTTTAATATGATACTAATTTAATTCAAAAGCAAGACGATATTAAAAATAATAATAATTAAAAATTAAGTAAGTTCACCCCTAAGGGCCTAAGCCAACTGCTATTGGCATGATGAAATATACATTAACTTCAGTGCAAGCTGGATCAAACCCTAACAGCAAAAGATAATTACTACATAAATCTTAGAACGTCATATACTTCCAGTGTAGCTAGTTCAAATGGCAAAATCTCTGCAAGATGATTTTGGACCTAGTTGTTTACTATGGTTTCATGTTAGCACGGTTCCATATTAAAAACTCACCATTAATACCATGCAAAGTGAGAGGCAAATAAATAAACCTTTAGCTGATGAAGTAGTAAGTGTCAACTTTATCATGTGACCCTTGTTGCCAATCAGTTGGTTGAAATGAAAATAAAAAATAAATGATTGCTTTACTTCAGTAATGCAAAGAAGGGATGAAGAAAGGCTTGTACTTATGTTGCCTATACCACGGATTTAAGATCACCAGGAATTACCCATTTGCTCCACAAACTAAGACATGAGAGAAGGGCTCACAAAATTTTATGATGAGGTCTTCATTGAACAAGGTACATAAGATTAATTTACCTTTAAAATGTGACAATGCCACAAAAAAGTAATAGCAGACTTCTATTAAATGTGGAACTTAATATGTAGCCAGCAGGCAAGAGAGGTGACTTCAGGAGAACCGTGATTCACTGAAATAAAGCTGAGTTTTATTAAACACCTCCTTACAGCTTATACTTAAAGAATTTAACATTTGTATTTGGATTAATACTCTTTGATTTACTAAAAAGATATTTATATTTCTGAATGCTGCTGACCAGTAACTGAGTGGATGCGGACACTGTAAAACACTTCATCCTAACTCCCTCAGGGTACTTCAGACTCCAGGTAGGCAACAAAAATAGCATCATAAATAATATAAAAGCATGAATACACACTTAGTCAAAACAAATCAGTAAATTGATATCAAGTATATAAGCAACACATATAACACTGATTACAAGAAAATAATAAAAAGCTCTTTTGTTTGTATTTTCTAAGCAGCAGTTGCATCCTTTACTAAAGATCACTTGTTTCCAGTCTTGAATTGGGGACTCCTGCATTTTTTAAACAAAACCAAGTATCACCTGCATAAAATTAACATGTATATAAAAAAAAAACCGCATAAAAGCATCATTCATATTTGTAGATGCAGTCATAAAAATCATCATCTGTTGTTGGCTTTTGTCAGGCTAGACAACATTTTGGTTTAGCCAACGAAGTCATAGATGAGCTTGCAGAATACAGTGATCATTCTAAAAATAGGAGTTACTCTGGCAAAGACAGCTTTGCCTCACTCAGCAGACTGTGCCTGTTACTAAGCAAACTTACTAACAGGTATAGTTTTGAACTCTTCCCTTGCTTGCTCTGCCTCTAGAAATTTACACTGCTTATCTATATAGCTACAGAGTTTGAAAACTGCTATTGCATTTTATTGTTTTTTTTATAGCAGACTAGGTGACTTTACGATGTTTTAAAGAATATTTTACTGCCTTATATATGGAACAAGTGCTTACCTTCCCTTTTCCTAAATTTCCATGGAAACTGAACACATTGCATTCTCCTGCTGACTGCATTTCTTGTCTACCTGAGATAGCACTTCGATTAAATGTGCCTTCATGGTTAACTAATTAAAACCATTATGAGGGTTCTCTAAAGCCTCTGCTAATCCTTAAAATAATGTTTTAATATTTTGAATTTAATTTTACATGCTTGCAAGGAAAAACAAGTAATACTGTTTCCTGATCTAGCTAGATACTGGTGCTACTCAACCATTTCAGCGTAGTCATGGTGCTTCAACAATATGTGATGAACTGAGGTCTATCATCAGCTCTCGATTCATGACCGGCTATAGACCCAGTATGCTGTTCCCCTCTTCACCGATTGTGCCTTTTTTTTTAGTGCCAACTGTTTCCACAACATAATTTTCCATTCCCCTTTCTCTAAGACATTGTCCTCTAACTTGCAGGCATCACCAAAAAAAAAAAACCAAACAAAAAAAAACCCCGAAAAATAGCACACAGTAGATCTGTAGCATTTTCCTAGAAATGTTCCCTTTTAGCACATACAGGTCCTGCTAGGTAAGGAGTAATGGATTCTGATGACTCACTGCAGAGAGAACTTCATTGTATCTACCCCATCTAGGAAGGATAAAAATGGTTTGGGAATGGGATCTATGTTACAGGGTGAATAGACATCTGATAAGAGCCTTAACATCTCTAGAACCAAACTTAATTCTCATAGTTTTTTAATTTTCTTTTCTAATCAAGCCAATCCTCTTCCTCCAAAAAGGTAAATTGATTATATTCCCAGATAGTAGATTTTAAATAAGTCTGTGACAGGTACCTCTGCATAATACATTTCTTCTTTTTCATCCTGGTCCATCTCATCACCAGTGGAATTTTAATTGTAGACTTCCCTGGAGAATTGGGGCAGAGGGGTGGGTGGTGAGGATTGAGGAAGTAATGGCAACTGCGTGGATAATCTGGGTCCTAGAACCTCAGTGCAAAACACACACAGGAGCTTGGATAAGCACATCCTCTAGAATGTGTGGGCAATGTTCTGATAGGGAATGAAAATGACAAAAGAATAGAAATCTTAAACAGAAATAATGCAAAGTCAGAGTCTGATCTCTATTTAGCATGATTTTATTATAAAATAGCACTTATTGTTTCTGTTTAAAAGAAATCTGCAATAAGAACCTCTGGCCTGTTAAAATACTGGTGCACCTGGTTAGTAAGGTTAAAAGAGAACATAAAGACAGAAAAGGCAATGCAAAGACCATTTTGTTTGATTTGATGTCCTAGAAACGTGAAACTGGTGCTCTGCTTCTTTTGGAAAGCAAACCAAACCAAACAAGAAAAAAAAGAACTCTGAACCCCCATATTTTTGAATGGGAATGAGTCACAATAGTTTGCCCCAGGGTCCTGTAGGGTTGTCATTCCAAACAAACAATGCTACCAGAAATAGGTGACATATTCCTCAAATCTGACACAGCATAAAGACAATAGAGTCTGTCACTTTCCTCAGGAGAGTCACTGCTAACAACAGGCAGAGACACCAGACATGAGTAGAAATATGTGGACTTGTCATCTTCCTGATGGAGGTGGAAAAAACAACAGACTATGTATCTTTCCTAAAATCTGTGTGCCTAATGCATGGTCCTTTAGAAAGTTACTGACTACTACAAATAATTTTGGTAAGAACTAAAATTGATTACATATAATTTAAATTTGGGGGTTGAGTCTTAATATTGTGCCTTGGAAGGAAATGCATAGCATCAGTGTTTGTACCATGTGCTATAAATAGCTCTTATACCAAGTGTGGTGCAGCACTTAGTTTTGTGGACAGTCAGGTACAATATAAATCAACTTTCTTTTAAACCCTGATATAATAAAGGATCATTAATCAAGCCCCATTAGACTGCACATCCTGCTGTCTTCCACTAACAATTCACCTTCAAAGTATTTAAGTTACTGTTGCAAAAATCCAACAGTAATTCTCATAATTTCAGGTTACTCTAGTAAACTGTATCTGGATGATTATAAGAGAGAATCTCCAGACTTGGTGTCTGGGCAATGTTTGGTTTCTCTCAACTGCAAAAGTCTCAGCAGGAAAGGCCATGGTGTCTTTAAAGAAATAAATTAGTCCTTGGGGCTGATACTGGCCACATCATTGATTTAGATCCCCTAACTTCTGTTATTCTTCGTGATTTAAACTCACCAGTAATCTGAACCCTATGAAGAGTCTGATCTACTACCCAGTCTTTCACATGTGTAGCAAAAAACCTTTAGCTTAAAGATGGAGGAATCTGATATTCATACTTATGACTTTTTTTTTTTTTTCTTTTTTTTCCCCCCCCTTTCTTGTTCAGGTGCAGGCAGCACCCAGTGGAGCTCAGAGTTTGTTCCATGTCTATTTTTGTACTATTTTTGCTTGTCCTGCAGAATTTGATAAATGAGGAGTTGTGGAATTGCTTATGGGAACATGATTATGCAGAATTAAATTGTCAGGCTCATTAATTATTCCGATTAAACACTCAAAGCCAAGCGAAAGGATTTTTGTGCCCCCTACAATGAATTGCATACAGCCAATCTGCAGACATTTACATTTTTATACTCTAATAAAGGCATATTAAAATGTAAACATAACCTCTCTCGGAAACAGAGCTGGAGTTCTACTCACAGGGCGCTGCAGGCAGAAACGTCTCCCATCGGTATCTACTGATATTTGCACCGATTTTTTGACTTAGCATAGCAAATCCACCAGCCACCCTAATGTGCACGTGGAGCCCTGTGCACTGCTGTGATTGCACATTCACACTCACTCTGCCTTCATTTGTACTTCAATATGGAAATATGCAAATCATCTCTTTTTACCATTGTGAACAATTAGCTTACAAAGGAAGATAAAAAAAATATTTTGTCTTGTGCTCACCCATAATTATCCTGGCATGTTAAAGGGAATAGGGAAGAGGAGGAGTCTGAAATTTAATTCTAATAAAAATACCTATCACACAAATAAGAAGCATGCTACCAGCTCTGTTTTCTTCTGAAGACACTGGCCCCTTCAGCTTTGTTTAATCACAAATCTTACATTGTTGCCAGCTGCTAAAACTAAAACCATCAGTGAAAAAGAGCACATAAGATAGCAATAATAATAAACTAACAATAGGATAAGATAGTAATAATGATTACAACCACAGAGACTGTCTTCTCTGGACACCTGACAGAGTGACAGAAGATACTTCCTTTTTAGCTGTGAAAATGTCCAATCCATACAGGAACCAAATTAAGAATCTGATAGACTCTCTCATTACCAACATCCACCCCAATAAGGGGGGAGAGAGGGGCAGGTGGAAAGGAACATGAAATATCAAAGTGTTGGGGAAGCTGCTCTTCATTTTGGCTCCATAACAAAAAAACCTGAATCTTTCCTTGAGAAACAAACTCTTCTTTGTCTGAACTTAGAAAATGCTGGACGTACTCCCCTGGTAATGTCAGAAGAGGTCCAGGAAACAAAACAAGCAGCCCAGAAATACTACAGATGGCAAGAAACACAGTCCTAAGCTGAATATTAAAGTTTTCTTAAACTCCTGGTAAGAAGTATTGTTTAGCACCGCATTCATAACTTTTCCTGAAAGTCAGTCTAATAGTTTGCTAAATAATGCTGGGAAGAAACAACTCTTTCACAAATAAATTTCCATCAAGCAGTATGTCACTTCAGTATATTTATATATCTAAGATATATAAATTCCCCTACTTTATCACCCGAAGACTTCAATTATTTTTTTCTACTATTACCTCCCTGCTTTTCCTACCCCAGCTCTATAAAGGAGTTAGACAAGTTCGTTTATGCACCTTCATATAGGGGTAAAAAAAGCCATACTGAAGTTTTGTCCTGAGCCCTGGCAGCAGGATGACATTTGCGATAATTTTCACCTCTATTCTCCAGATCAATAAATCTCAACCTTTTGGGTCACCAGACCATGAGAAACCTTCAAAATTGTCTGTCAACCAGCATATACCTTTATCAAATTTCTGACTTAGAAATGTGGTTAAAACTATTTGTCTGATTGGCCAAAAGGAGGTTTCACAACTCCTCAGAGGCAGTGCTCACCTCAGAAAGGTCTTGGAGGATGGATAAAAGAGAGGAGGGTGTTAAGAAGGGTGATAATTCCTTTAATTCAGAAAAAATATAAGAGATTTTGAAACAGCAAAAATCTTGACTTGGACTCTGGAAGCAAGAAGAAAACCAAAGCACAGAGAGGTCCAGGTTCACAATGGCTTAGAAGTCCTCCAGACCACAGAGCTCACAGATTTACATTGGTATTTAACAGCAAGATGGACAAGCACCCTTGGATTTCACCAAGAAAAATATCAGCTCAAGTGTAAGCTTTTTATTTCATAGCTTTGACAACTAGTTTACAGGAAATGTGGCTTTCAATTCTACAATGCAGCCGAGCTCAAATGTTTTGAGGAACATTTATATACGGCCTCTGCAGTTCTCTTGACCTTGGATCCACACAGTAGAATAACCTAATTTCTTGAAAGTTTACAAATGCTGGTTACCTTCACAAAGATCCTTTCTGTCTGTTTTTTATAAAACATTATATACCATTTTATAATACCCTCTGACACGGAGTTGCTGCAGTTCCGGAGGCTGCTTGGAAAGCTCTGTGTAGGGCTCTCCTGAGACCCCGGAACTCCTTATGCAGGGTAATGTGTGTCTCTAACTCTGTCCATCTTCCTCTGGGAGAAATACTCCACCTGATTACTTCAAAAAATGCCTGGGGAGTTTTTCAGTTTTCAATTGTGCTTTTGACAGTAACTGGAATCAAAATAAGGCCTCTTGCCAGAATGGCTTTAAAGAAATTTTTGTTCGAGCGTCACTGTCTGCACTCTGACTGCTGACATGAGCCCTCCACTAGCCTGTGGGGAGAAGTGATTAAGACTCACCAACATATAAATCCCACAAGGATTACACTCATCTTCCTGTCACTAACAATGACACGAACACAGTTTCATTGTAAGGATGAATCAAAGGTTATGCAAGAAGGCTTTTTCCAAATCCCATTTCCCCATTTGCCCAGTGCTGCCTCCTCTTACTCAACACTTGCTAGGTACAAAACCAAAAACTGGAAGTCTGAGAGCCCATTGCAGTCCTTGCTCATAGCAGTGTTTGCACTGAAATCAGTGTGTATTTTTCTTTCAGGTAGTGAGGCTATACAAAAATCTACACTAAATAATGCATTGAAATCCATTCACCATTTCCACGCTGTTGCCTAGGGCCAGGCTGGATACACAGCACTGGTCCCCTGCAGCAAAGCAGTGACTTCCAAGAGTCTAATTCTCCCCATGTGCTGAATGCAGTCTGTTTGGACTCAGACATCAGGGCCCTTTACGCCAAGTAAGGATCTGCACGATGCGGTACAATTTGCAGGATGGCAGAATGACCAGAAGTTAGGACTCCTGATGTTGAGTGGAGAAAAACCCTCCTCCGTTAAATTTCAGTAATTGTGACAAAGAAACATCTTTTAACTCTTTCCGTTTACTATCTTGCAAGCCAGTGCTCACATTTATTTGACACGCACTCACTTTTCTGCTTCATATCCATTCAAAATTAATAAACAACACGTGTTTTCCTTTCCTCCTATATCATTTATAGTTTGTTGCTTTCCATTTCAAAATATATATTATTGAACAGACGAGATGATTAATTTTTGATGAGTTTTTGAAACAAGCCAGATACAGAAGCACCGGTTAAGTAAATTGTACCTATAAATAACTTCATAACAAGACCAAATATACAGTAAAATGATGTTTGCATAAATATCTTTTGATCTAACGCCTGTGTTCCCTTGCACTAACATAAATCTCATTAATCACAGACATACTGAGTATGATACTTTCAAAGTCTTTGCTGCTTTGCTGCATGTTTCCCACATGGTTATGATATTACTTGTACAAACAGAGGATTAATGTCAATTGCTACAAGAAGTCTGAAGTGTTCCAGGACGTTATAAAAAGCAAGACTGCTGCTGGACTTCACCCACGTGCTAGCTGTGTGGAAAGAGATGGTGGTCTCCAATGACACATATCTTCTAGATGTTGCAAGTAATCACAGGCCCTGCCCTTAGTTATGAATTTAGAGATTTCAATGTCTGTATTTCATAAACCTCTGTGTAACCCTAAGTAGGCATTTCCTACACAAAATTAAATCTCTGAACTTCAATGCTTCAAGAAAGAAGTTCACCATCAGGAGAAGTGATGAATCTTTTAAGTTTCCCTATATTCAAAAACCTCATTGGAAAAGATAATTGTTTTTTTTCATTTCCGCTTCTTTTTGCTACCTCCTCCTTGTTTTTATAGTTTGTATGTACATGCAAATCTCAGAAATATTTGGTTTAGCTCACCAGTTTCAAAGAAAGTGTACAGTTCTAGGCTTTTCTCGAAGTGCCAATTTCTTTAAGGAAAAGCTGAAACTGTATCTGGCAGAAGTAGAAAGAACCAAAAAATCTAATGAAAGAGTCAATTCAAGTGAAGTCTTATTTTCCTTTTGTTTAATTTTGCCTAATTTTAAATCCAATATTTTGGTAAGTGAAGATTTGCCTGAATAAGTTTCCTTAGTCACAGTAAAAAGTTTCACCAGGACAATTCACATGGCACCTAGAACTTCTGCTATATGTGATCTCTGCATTCCTCATCATGTTACTGTTTATCTCCAATTTTTTTTTCAAAAGCAAACAATACAGTCTGTGTAAAAGTGGCAGGATATTGTTAATCTCTGCGACTGTTTGATATGTTGCAATTCACAGTATTCTGCAGAGTTCATAAAAAGAAAAGAGTATTTATTCAGTATGTGCCTTTCTTACCCTGCACATCTTCCTTTCCCCCTACTTGTTAATACTGCATGAAAGAAAAAAAGCATGAAAAAATATTAAAAGGAAATACTGGTGACAAATTGCATTAGATTTATTATCAACCTTTTTATGACCTTCAAACTCTTGTTCTCCATTCAGAGAGATATCTGGCTGCTTTGAGGCTTATAGTGTCAAAAGAGATGTTGCTCTGTTGCTCCCCCTGTTCTGGGTTCTCCTCTATTGTCATAATTTTCTTTATCATGCTCTTACAATATGATTTTTAAACCTCATTCACAACACTTTCTTTGTGAATGAAAGAGCATTCCAAATTTATCCTAACTCCTGTCTCCTTTACATAAAAATCCATCTGTTTCTCAGAGCCTTTCATTTTTGTCTCAACACCTAAAATCCAGAATCTTAGCAGTTATTATGGCCATAATTTGAAAGACATTGATTTCCCTGAGAGTCATTAACTCTGTTCTTTATTGTTCACTAATCTGAAGGGGCTACTGAGCTTCATATGGATAGTATGGTCCTTCCTGTAAAGGGACTACTGGCATATTAACACTGCTTATGCTAGCTGTCTCTTCTGTATTTGGGTTGTCCTCTTCCGCACATCTATAAATAAAGACAATCATGGCATATGAGGCCACTGATCTGAGGCTCAGAGTTGCTGACTACACGCGGTGAGAAAGTGTGCTTAGGGAAAATACATTTTTCAGCTACTCAGTTTTCTTGTGGTTTCTTTTTATAGCACATAATTTGGATGCGCAGCCCATGTTCTCCATTCCCTGTGCATCTTCTGCGTTCATTTGAACTTGGTGGTTATCAGGGGACTGAGACAGGGACAGTTGGATTATTTACAGCATAGGCTGCACAAATGAGATATGTGTAAAAAGTAGAACAAGTGTTTCTGTAGCTATTCTTGCAGTGAGTTATTCACCAGGGTCTCACGACAGCATTCAAAAACCTTTTACTTCTTGTGCATATTTCTGGTAGGCTTTTAGGAAAACCATAATGTAATGGTCCCATTGGAAAGTCAGGTAATCAAAAAGGCTCTTAAAACGTTGAGCTAAAATCTTGTTGTTGCATTTAGCTAATGGTGATAACTACCATGTTTTAATTTGCAAGCATACAAACAAAAGCCTGAATTCCAATCAAATTCTAAGAAAAAAAAAAATGAGCTTAAACCTTTTATTTTTTTTTAAACTGGAGAGGTAGGAGGCTCAAGAAGAACAGAAGGAATCCTGCAAGTCAATTTGAAATGTTTTTTTTCCTTATAAGCATCAAACTCTAAAAAGGAAGATTTCTTAAACAATCTGAATGCACATGTTCTTGGTCAATTAAAACCAAATAAAACCATTTTTTACCCATATTGGCCTGAAAATTGCACAAGTTATACGTATATGTTTCATTTTAACAGCACTGTGTAATTTTGTCACTTTAACTGGAGAGAAGCCACTGTGTAAGTGGTAACACATGTTGAAATCCTTGTAGATGTCTCTATAAATAGCCTCCTTTTGATAAGAAAGATTTTGGTTGGACTTAATTGATTTTTATAAAGAATGCCAGACACAGTAGCTCCCTGTAAACTTTCAATGTTCACTAGGTATTGCCTTTTTCCTGAAAAGCTTAGCATTTGCAGATATTTGGAATAGAAAACAGCTTCTGTCACACACAGTGAAGTGACCATCAGTGAAAACATCCTTTCAAATGCTGACCTTTCGATTTGTCTCTGCAGATGCAGGCAGGGTGTTAGGAACTCCAGCTACAAATTCATGACAAATTAATGAAGGGATTTTGCCAGCAATTTTTCTCATCTTATTTCTTATCCAAGAGGTAAGGTGTTGATCCAGAATCCATTCAAATCAACAGAATTAAATTCTCTAGCTTCAGGTGCCTACAGACCATAGTCTGACTGAAAATCATACTCATAGTGTTACGTGTATTGAGTATATAATCTCTACAGTCACTAGAATTCCTAAATTATTTTAGAATATATTAGCTTATAATACTAGAACATATGGTGTAATTATCAGTGGGAAAATGAAAAAAAAATAATACAACCTGTATACAGTTTAAAGTAGAATAAACCTGTAAATATTATAAGAAAATTGATCTCCTAATGAAGAGAAAGCACTTATTTGGCTCAGTAGTGTAGGAAAATAACAGGCTGCATGGGATAAATGGTACAAGTTGCTTCTTGGCATAGAATTCCCAACATAAAAACCAAGCTATGCCTTTAACTGTACCTACCACAGACTTAAATTTGCTCTCAATGAATTTACAAATATAATTCCTACTGATGTCAAAGGGATGGGTATGGTGGGGTAATGATCAAATATAATATTAATGTCTCAAAAAAAATTAAGTACTGTAGTCACTTGTTGAGTATGCTAAAGAAATCACAACAGTCAAATCCCTCCTCTTTATGAATTTTTCTGAGGCATATAACATTATGCTTGGATTTCATGTGAAACAAGTGGGTCGATAAATTTTTAAGTGCAAAGGCATAAATTGTGTCTGCATAGGCAAACAGATGCCTACACAAATGCAGACACACAATAATAGTATATAAGCAATATACAGTGTAAGGTGAAGATGTTTGGCAAAGGCTTTAAACACCAAGAATTTTCTCATCAGGGAATCATTTACTACTAGCTGAAGAATGTGTTTGGCATTGTATTCCTTGAAAGTTACAATAAAAGCCAGAATGAAAAATGGACATTAAGCTCATAATAACAAATCTAACACTTTTATTTGAAGTCGTATTATTTTTAAATAACTCAGGTTAAGTTAAGCCCATAACACTTCTAATATTCACTGCAATGCTATTTTTAATATCTAAGTAGGGAAGACCATGGCCAAAGCTGTCTGTGATCTGTTTCTCTTCCATCTACTCCTTTCAATATGATTTTTCCTTATCAATTGATTGCACCTCAGCTTTCCTAAAAGGTAGATATTACTTGGTTTGGAACAAGGGATGCAAAGAAAAACAAGAGATGGTTGCGTGTATTCTGTTGACTCTCCTGTAAATTTATGTACAGAGCACTGATTGTTGACTTTGAGGCAATTGAGAATTTTAGTAAAAGGAAAGAAAATTGTAGCCATCTGAAAAAGGCAAGGGTTTCTATTAGCCGAATGAAAGGGGACAGCACTAGACAACAGTGGAGTTTTCTAGTCCAGGGCAACAATAAAAAAAAACAAAACAAAAACCCCAAAACAAAGACAAAAACCAACCAAACAACAACAAAATTGACATTTTAAATATACTATCAAACTGGAAAGAAATAAAGTGAATGCTAAACACTGCCGCTGCCACTTGTTTCATTTTCCCACCAGTAACAAATTTATATTCCTAAAAGCAGTCACAGAAATGCTAAGGAATTGACTGTATGACCTTAAGAAATCCTACAATTCCCTCCCTCCAAAAAACAACCCCAAAACAAAAACAAAAAATAGACCCAGAATTGACTGAAGAAACTAGAAATGTAGCAGCTGTAATATTCTGATTCCACTGAGAAAGGTAAAAAAATTTTACTCTGAGATGATCCAAGTAATTAAGTTTCCAAAGCCTCATGTCTACTCCTTTCCAATCCCATTTAATCCAGAAATAGGAAAACAGAAGCAGAGAGATCTGATTTTCATGTATAGTAGGTCCCTTTTCATGGTGTCCAATAGATAAAGTAGCCTAAAGGAGAGAGTTAATTACTATTTTCCCTATTTTAAGATTCTCGTAGTGGATAGATCAACCAGGACAGGTATTCTACTGTAAGCAGAAGCTGAACAATTAAACCACCTACATGAACAGCCACATTCAGAGCAAGAAATAAATTCAGTACATCCCAATCTTGTCTTAGAGCCTTTCTTCCTTATAAAGTATTATCTTTGAAGGTTCCTTTTCTTTTAATATGGTGTCTAAGACTTTTTCCCCTCCCTGCTTGCTTGCTGTTTTGCTGAAGGAGTTCTAAATCACCTGAAGAAATACTCGTTTGAGACAGTAAAATATGTTCTCTCCCTAACGTTATCTAGCTCCTTTGCAGAGCAGTTTAATGTTCTTTTAAATTCAGAGAGAGAGAATTTATACCACAGCCACATGTTCTGTCACAGCAAAACAAAACAACATGGAAAATGACATAAATCTAGTACAATTGATTTCTAGGTGTAATTAGTTTAAATTAAATTAAATTATGTGCTTTCTGGAAGTTTAGGAATTCTGATTTTATTGCTTTAGTTTTATTACTTACTACCCAGAGAAACATTTTGTCCTGAAAATAATTCTTATTGTACAGAGAGATGTAAGAAATAAGTGATAAAGAGCCATCTGCTTTATCTTTGAGAGCATAAAATATCAAGGGAAAGATTTTTCTGATAGGTACCAGAAATTGATTAAAAAAAAGCAGGGTCAAGCCTCCAAATATGAGTCAAATCTTAGATCCTACAAGAAACATTGAGTTTTTCCAGGCATATATTTCAGGAAAGCTTACCATATGTGGGATCTACTCCATATAAATAAAAAGTGTGCTTAATAGTAAATGCTGTATTTAGATGCCCTATTCTTTAGTTGATAAAATATAGGTTCTAGAAATTCAAGGGATATATTAAAATACAAAAGAGCAGAACTCACCTCACTGCTAGAGAAGGCGTATCAAAGTAACTTGAGCTCGTTAGTAACTGCTAACGAGACCAGTCAAGGTTAAAGTGCTTTGAATTTAGAAGTCCAACAAAGCAGATACCTAAAAAGAAAGACATTATACCCCACCCTGTTTCTAAATACACCTGCCTAACCCCAAGTTGTGTTAGCATACCTGGAATTAGAGAGGTTTCCCAACAAAACATTATTCAGAGCTGTGGTCAGAGCAGCCAAGGAGGGACCCAACCATCCTTTGCTACAGCTAAATAACCATGGGGAGAAAAAGTTCCCCATCTGGCAACAACCTGCTGGACCACCTGTGGGGAAGGGGAAGCCCGTTGACTAGTTTTAGCCACACACATGAATGCTGGCCAGCTTATTTCCTTAGGGAAGAGACAGCAGTTCTGTTCCTCTGTGGCTTTGCAGAAAAACTCATGAGGATACTTTAGCAGAGGTGCAGCTTCCTGAGGCTGATTACAGTCCTCAGCCAAAGGATGGCTGCTTTGGAGCTCTTGCTAATGTGGCAAAAGAACTCTGCCTGACCCAACATCCACATAACTACTTCTACACTCGTATTGATTACGTCACAGAGATTATCAAACAGAGTTAAAATCATAGACGTTAAAACAAAAAATACTAATCAAAGCATAGGTATTGTTCTCTTCTAAATACCAAACTGAAGCTTTTAGGCAGCACTTACATTTGTTTTTCCTTCAAAATGTGTTGAAAGCTATGCTATGAAATATTTACATTTCACACAAAGCTGATCTTTAATCAGCTTTGAGCAGAGCACTTGCAACCCCAACTGCTGTGTAAGAGCTGTGATTGCCAACACATCTGAAAATCATTTTAGGAGCATAAAAGAAAACAAAAAGAGAACTGTAGCTTGATAGTCTATAGAGTTCATTTTGTGGTCTGCAGCAGTGATACAGCTGATCTAATACAGTGGGTTGTAATTCCTTGGTGCCCTTGCCCTGTGGTGGCACACCGAGCCACGTGGTGCCACCAAGCAACCTCCAGCCAGACGCCTGAGCACAGCTCTGCGGTGCAAGAAAGTACACCTCCAGTCTGCAGGATTTAAAATCAGTGCAAAGCCTTTTTTTCCTGCATGTGGCAGCTGTGGACACACCAGCACCACTGAGTACCACCACAGGCAGTCCTCAGCCTATGGAAGGTAACTGTGTAAAACCTCTCAGTGTTTAATGCACAGTTTAAATCCCTTCCCTAAAAGAGTGCAATCGCTGAGTTCCATATGGACTGAAGAGGTCTGTGAGGCATATGCAGTAGTATCACATCCACAACACAGCCTCATCCAAAGATATACATATTGCAGGAATGATAAAAGCTTCTAGGAATTTGAGAACTTTGAAATCAGATATCCTTCAGAAAGTCATGAGGGATAAAAACAACTGTTTAATAAAAGAATCGTCTTTAAGGTTGTAGTGCAAATCTTTCTTTATAGACATGCAAGTTCTGTGTACTAAACATGTTTTTGAATTACGTTATTAATTTAATCCTGTGCTTTCCTTTATCCAAGGTACTTCATTATTTTAGATGCAAAGGCAGGACTACAAGTAACAGTATACATTTGACAGAACCCTGATTTCTGTAACAAAATAAATGACTTTGGGGAAATGTTTTCCCTTTCTATGCCTCCTGTGAGACAAGATTTTTATATTTTTAAGGATTGCTTTTACTTACATCTAACAATAAAGCAAGAACTAAACACATTTTGAATAGAAAGGGGAACAAATACCTACGAGCCTAATGCAAAGAAAGAGGAATTCTTTTCACTGATGATGCAAAACAGAGTGCAAAATTTAGGTGACGTCTGCTGGTCTGACTCAGAGCAGAGCTGAGGGCTGAGCGTCAGATGCTGGGACACGCAGTGCGACACTCTTGCAGTGGGATTTCCCCTTTTGCACCACTCCAGTTATGAATCTCACAGCAGGGGTATACCACACAAAAAAAGTAAAAAAAAAAAAATTATGTTGTAGCCAGTAAAACATTCCTGATGTGATACACATAGACCAGTAAATGCTTCGGATGCCATTTGCTTAAGCAATCCGAGGGTGTAGTTAACTCCAGTTGAAACAAGCCTGATCTGGGCTCTGTCTCAAACGAGATTGATTGGGTGGGTCAGCTCAAGAGATAAGGGAAATCAAGGTGGCTGGCAATGGCCCAATTAATAGAAGAAAGGTCCTTAGGTTTCCTAGGGGAAAACATTTTATTGATTATTTTTTTTCTCTCCATGTTTTCTCCCCTCACAGAGACATTATAGAATGGATATAGCTTAATGGAAGATTCTGAACAACTAGGTCTGGAGTATAAACACTTATATCACTGGTGGTGCACATGCATATAGCCCAGATTCCCATTGCATAAATTTGCTGGATAGAGTCCCATGTCCCAGACTTGCTGATCTCTCTCTTACAGGAGGGATTTGTAAAGCTCTCTGAAAAAAAAAAAAAAAGAAAAAGAATAAAAAAAAAAAAAAGAAGGAAAAAAAGAAAAAGGAAATATAAGTTCAGGGTGACTTAAGAGGAAAAATTAATGAAAAAGAATTATTGGTGTTCAGCATAGCCTAAGAGTCAATAAATCAGAATGATGTAATTTAAGTTGCAATGCTTTTTATTCTGTCAGAGTCAGAGCAGCCTAGACACTTTCTATACTTCTCTCTAAGTCCCTGACTTCTTTGAAAAACACCCTAACTTCTCCTTGTTTGGATCATCTTCTTGTTGTCTACAATTTTTCAAACATAAAATCCCTTTGTATATGAAAAATTGGGTGTCAGATAAGAATAAAAAAACCCCAACATTTAATAATAGAAGAGCTTATCCAAACCGGATTTTTTATGTCAACCTGAAAACTAAAGGTCTGCATTTACCAGGATTATAAATTACATCTTCTTCCTACTAGGTCTCCATAGAAACACATTTAGAAAATTTTTTGTCTAACACTTAGCGAGGCAGGGATTTAAACTGTGGAGCCTGAATATTACTATTCTGCAAAGGACCTGCCTTAGTGAAAAGAGTTATAATTTTGTGGAATAATGAAGTAGTACTGCTTGATTAAAAGCACAGTTATGATTCCAGTCTTGAGAAATAGCAGGCTTCAGGGGAGAAATTAAAAAAGGTGATAATGAACTCCGGGGATGTCAATAGTGTAATTTCCAAACTGCCAAGTTCTCTTATTAAATTTGATGTAGGTTACACATATAATCACATGAATACATGTGAAAGACTCTAATTCAAGGCAAGAGGGCAATCAAATAAGGTTGTGGTTCTGTACTACACAGGAAAGTCCAAGTAACCATTTAATGTTACTGTCTGTCCTATTTGAAGAAATTTAATAAACATATAATGTGACCAATTGGGGGACAGTTGAACAAAACGTCTATGAACAACATTCCAAAGCAGAGGAGAGCTGTGCAAGGATCAAAGAGATTATATTTGGTGTCAAGACAATGAAATTATTACCGAAATATCTTGAACCAGTTTCATGCCTCAGGGAGTGCCTTACTTTAGGACTGCTTCACCAAACACCCCAAATGACTTTAGCTCCTTAGATAGCACCTAGACCTAGATTCTAGTCCTAAATCCAAAATATCAAACCATACTCCTCGAGCCCTCATAACTGTAGAGGTTTCTACATAGAAGAGCTATCTCTGATTGTCCTGAGGAGTGTCCGTGAGCTTGCGTTTCTGCATTCGCTGCATGGCCAGGGAGTGGGTGGCCTTTTCTGACTCAGTCCCACTGAGTCCACAAATTGCTTTGCACTCATTTGGCCATTGGCTCAGTCTCAGTTACAGTTTATCAAAAATCAGTATAATTTTCCTCACTTAGGCATGTTCAGGTCTCAGAGTTTGAGATTCTCTAATGAAAATTCTCAGTAAACATGAAGTAGTGAAATAAAATGTTTCTTGCCTCCCTGGTCATACCCTGCAATGTTTGCACACAAAAATGAAGACCATTCATCTATCCCAGCCAGAAAGGTGAATAAAAACATCTGTAACTAAATCTCCCCAGAGTCTCCTCCTTTAGCAAGATTTCTGTGGCTGTGGCAGTAACAAGAGCACAGAGAAGAACAATTCAAGCCAGGTCATGATAAATCTACACCTGCCTTCCTGTCTGCTTTGTCTCTGTACATATGACAAATCATATGTCTTTATGTATAACGCAGGGTCAAGGTTATCACTGTCATGTCAGCAAGTGGTCAAAGTTGGTACAGAGCGGGTGCTCAAAAAATCAATGTATCTATGACTGTCATATACAGTATCTAATAAGCTGCATTTGTGGTTTAGGTGTGACAAGAAAAAGTGTTGCTAGGAGCTGCAGGATGAAAATAGACTTTTCAAAGGAACGAGAAAGGGAAGCAAAGGGAACAGGTAAAGGTGAGAAGAAGAAAGAATATGGCAAGATACTTGCTGTGAAAGATGTCTTGTAGCCCAGACAGCACTTATTAATTTGCAACATTAATTACTGGTGTTATAGTCCATGTTCTGCAAGAAATCCATCTATATGGACAACAGTCCATCCTAGGTTTAAAAATCTATGAAGCAAGAGAAATACAAGGTAAAAAATATGTTAATGAGTAATATATCCTAAAACATTAATCCAGTGCTCCTTCTTCCAAACCATTGTGTCCCATCTGCTAAAGTTAATTAAATTACCACAATCACAGTACAACTGAAAGATTGGTGTATGTCTTATGAAATAAGACATACATAATACTAATTGATAACTGTCTCAGCAGTGATTTTATTGCAGTATTGCTATATTGACTATTTTTCTTGAAAACTGGCTTTGGACCATTTTACTTCAAATTCTACTTTTCAGTGTGATCACAGTATATCTTCTCGGGCCATAAATTTCAGTGGACCTTGGGCAGATCATCACCTAAATTTTTCTGAAATCTCCAGTCTAATCTAAAGGTAACTTACCTTGTTTGACCTCTGCCAGATGTAAATGGCACATTATGACTTCAACCTTATGCCACTTGCCTATCCATCCTCTGATCCTTCTTTCTTTCTGTTTAATCATGCACAGTAGTGTATTATTTTTAAGTGATTTTGCATAATTAAAAAAAAAAAGGAAACTGTAGCTGCAGGCACTCCTTTAGAGCAGAAATGTTGGGAAAGTATGAGAAATAGATCATGTGCTAAGTAGGGAGCATGTCCTGCAAACAGTGTTTACCCTGGACCCAGAGCTTCTTGCAACATGGAATTTGCCTAATGCTGGGTGGCCATAACAGGAGAGGGAGAGCTCAGTAATGTACACTATAAATTCGCCCTTGCTGGAAAAGGCAGAACGTGGGCTTCGTTTATTTAGTGATTTGCATCAAAAGACAGCCAGAGAGAAAAAGCTTCCAGAGATCAACTGGTAAACAATGTGGGAGCTCATTTCCCCATGTTTACTTAGAATGGCACTGGCATACCACATCTAAGGTGGCCAAATGAGAATGTATGTTTTCCTTAGTGTTTTATGTTGATCTGGTTATAAAAAACTGTAAAATAAAACTTTTGCATAGGTTCTTCAAACCAAAAGAAAGTGGAAATGAAAAGATGACAAGATCAACCATTTTCTTTCTCTGCTCCTTCAGGACTCCAGGATTCTTGCTCTCTGGGCCAAAGCCACTGTGCTGGTGAGTACAGTTCCAGTAATATCCAGTAACGTGGCTGCACCAAGTAAGCCAGCTGAGGATTTGTCTCCCAGCTAGGATACAAAATCACTAATCCTAGTCTATGGCAACAATTTACTTTCAGAATTTATCCTGATTATTTACACTTTGCATTGCCACCCGTATTCTGCTCACCTTTTATTTAAATTATGCATTGATTTTTCTCTTTTCTATTCTGTTTTCATCTGTAGTCATTAAATGGACTGTAATGGACACATACTGGGAAAATATGCCAACAAGTCTGTGCATTCAATCAGATTACAGACCATGGGTTTATTACCAAAAGGTGTCACTAGAAATCTCTGGGAAAGGTGTGTCATCCTTCACAGAATCTGAGCTGCAACACAGCTTTTGAGCTTCATATTTGTTTCTAATGCACAAGAAGTGATCTGAGCTGCCTGTGCTGACTACTTGCAATGTGCTATACTTCCTCTGCACCGATTATATTACAGGTTCTATTCAGCAAGAACTAGGCTGAGCAACCAGCACCACTGCAGAAAAAAATATTATTGGGGACTGGGGACTAGTGAGAAAGCCATGTGAAAGAGTATGTGCAGAATATCCATTAGTTCAATTACACAGACATACCTGCATTTGAATAACAGTACTATACCTATAGAGTCACATGCTTGCCAGTTAAGAAGTGTGATAATTAAGGATGCCTTATCACCCACAATTAATTTCCTTTCACCTATACATTAGGACATGTTTACAGAACATGTTTCCACAGAACATCTGCCTCCTCCTGTGCAAAAAATTGCTAATGCTCATTTAATGACCAGTTATTTAATATTTTTATATTCACAACATCATTTGTACAGCTTAGAATCATAGAATCATCTAGCTTGGAAAGGACCTTAAAGATCATCTAGTCCAATCATCAACCTAACTCTGACAAAAAAATAAATAAGAAATAAAAAGCACTAAACCATATTCCTGCGGACCATGTCAATCTGTCTTTTTAATGCCTTCAGGGATGGTGCCTCAACCACTTCCCTGGGCAGCCCATTCCAATGCTTGATAACCCTTTCAGTGAAGAAATGTTTCCTCATATCCAATCTAAACCTCCCCTGGTGCAACTTGAGGCTGTTTCCCCTTGTCCTATCTCCTGTGACTTGGGAGACAAGACCGACCCCCGCCTCTCTACACCCCCTTTCAGGTAGTTATAGAAGGTGAGAAGGTCTCCCCTCAGCCGCCTCTTCTCCATACTGAACACCCCCAGCTCCCTCAGCCTCTCTTCATAAGATTTACTCTCCAGACTCCTCACCACTTTGTTGCCCTTCTCTGGGCTCACTCCAGCAACTCAATGTCTTTTTTGTGGTAAGGGGCCCAAAACTGGGCACAGCACTCAAGGCGAGGCCTCACCAGTGCCCAGTACAGGGAGATGATCACCTCTTGGGTCCTACTCACCACAGTATTCCTGATACAGGCCAGGATGCTGTTGGCTGCCTTGGCCGCCTGAGCACACTGCTGCCTCATGTTCAGCTGACAGTTGACCAACACGTGATGCATGATGGCTCTCAGGATGATCTGTTCCATCACCTTTCCAGGCACCGAGGTCAGACTAACAGGCCTGTAGTTCCCCGGATCATCCTTCTGACCCTTTTTGTGGATGGGCGTCACATTTACTAGACGCCAGTCAGCTGGGACCTCCCCAGTTTGCCAGGACTGCTGGTAAATGATGGAGAGTGTCTCTGCAGCTGCTCCTGTTTGTTGCCCATGCTGCATGCATTTGTGTAGATGCACTTCAGCTGGGCTGAAGTTTTCAAATTGTATTTTGAAGACATAATTACTAATTGACTGTGTTTGTCCTTGGCAAACACTGCTTAAGGATCAAGGTGCTCAAGTCTTGGGAGCTGTGGGGATAAGAGCCTGCCCTGGAGACCTTCAGCTGGGTCAACATCTCAGTAATAGCTATGACTGGGTCTTGTTCACAAGCTCTCAGCTGGTCTTCATTCACTCACTTTGGGTACCATCAGATATGTATTAATGAATGAATCTTTTCAAGATCCTTCTGAGATGACAGCATGCTGTTGTTGTTCTGCAGGTAGACGGAAGATAGCTAAACTACAGAGATCAAAATTAACTTGGATGCTCAACTTGGCTAATAACTGGCCCAAATACTTTCCTTTTAAATAAGCAGGTAGTGCCCATACTTCTTAAATACGAAGCACATGGCTTCACTGGCTTGAGTGGGAAATCAGGCATGCTGAGCACTCCTGCAATTCAGACTCTAGGGAGAACAACTTTGGAGTAAGTACAATTTTTCCATTTCTAATTGGTACAGTACAGACATCACTCAGAGCATCTGCAAGAAATGAAGCAGGAATACGATATGTGACAGTCACCTTAATTCTAAAACCCCAGAGCAGGTATTTCAGGTACACTAAATGAAATAAACATACTTTTCTCTAATTTGTTTTCCTTGAGGGGTGCTTTGCAAATTCTCTGTAGAAGTAGATTCAGCTGTGGCTGGAAAAAGGTTAAAGAGTTAAGATAAGTGTGATTTTACCTGGTGTTTCATACTGCCCATATAAAGTTAACCATTCACCTACTGTCAACTTTACCCACTTTCCTGGTGAGATATACGCCTCCTGGCTTAAATTTTCTCAGTAGACAAACTTACTTCTGGAAATTCCTAGGCAGACTGTAAAAATAAAAGCACCATCTTATGGAAACTCTGAATGTCATTTATTTAATCAGCAGAGTAATAGTCTTAGATTAATGTAAATTTCTGCCACTTTAGAAATTAAAGTTCTGCCACTTTGGAAATTAAAGTAATTGGTAACAACAGTAGTTTATCACCAAAAGACAAAATTGGTGTTTAATGGTAGACAAAATAGTGACAATTAGGAATCATGGGTTCCATATCAGAATCCAGAGAGTATGTACTTTAGCAGGTATAAATAATTTGCTTCTTTCCCTCAGCATTTTAAATTATATCTTTACCTGCCCTATCCCCTTGGGTGCTTTTTTGCAGTCCCATTTCTTCCTGCTTACCCTGTCCAAGTCTGCTCAAGCCTTCTAGTTCAGTTCCAATTATAGGATGCTGCAGAAATAAAAATGCAAGAAAATGAATTACTGGATGAATGTTTGTGTCTCAGAAGATGTGTTGTTACTGACCATAGCTGAAAGGTGTCAGCAAGGTTTAGTTATAAACTTCCGTAGGTCTTCACATGCATAGCAAATAAAAGTCAATACCTAATTATAAAATAGTATAGCCAACAGGGTAGCCCTTAGCAAAAAGCAAAGCAGCAGAGAAAAATTGTAAAAGAAAATGTAAGACATCTGTTAGATATGCCAGATATGTTAAACTGGCAGAAATGGTGAGACAAACCAAAAGAGATTGGCATTTTTATTTGGATAGAAGGATTCTATGTTGGGTGCATCAGTATCAGGATAGCAATTGAATTGGAATTCACAGAAATGGGTCTAGGGGGAGAATAAAATGTATCAAAGACCTTTGGATGTGTTGAAACCCTGACAAAAGAAAGAAACTTGTGGAGAGGGAAGGCAGAAAAAAAATCAGCTGGAGCCAGGGAAGCCACATGCTTGAAGGGGTGGAGTGTAAAACATAGCTGGTAGCCCTTCCAAATGGGGGCAGTTCTGCATTTTGGCCGTGACAAGCCCATAACAGCTGTTGTCAACTTGAAGGTGGGCAAGAAAGTCAACAGTGAAGTTGACTGCGTTCTGAAGAGTCAGAGGTCTGTAGGTTGATGTCGGTCACCAACAGGAGTTACCCAGGAGAGGGGCTGCTGGAAACTTGAGAAGAAAGCAGTGTTATTCAGTGTTGAAGATATTAGGGAAGCAGACTAGAAACAAAGATATTCAATGTCCTCCCAGTTGATGAGCAGAGGGAAAAGAGAAAAGTTTCTGTAAGAGAAAGAAGTTGCAGTGTTGCTTTCTTGAAATGGCTGCTCTGTATTGCCTGCAGGTTACCCTGAGGTGAAGAGTACTGAATCTTTACCAAATTATAAGAAAAGGAAAACAATATGTTGGGAAATCCTGGACAATTTGGCACATTTTTTCACGCATTTTGACATTTGTGGAAGTTTTGATTCATTTATTTCCAAACTCACTTTTGAAATAACTTCTATTTTAATATAGATCATGTTTTAAAAATGTTTCAATAGCAAAATGTTTAGATTTTATTGTAAGAAAGCAACATGATTTCACCAAATGTTTTAATGAATTTTTGAAAGGGTGCTTTATAGGTCACTTTAATTACATTTCATAATGAAAAAAAAAAATCAAAATTTCAGCATTTCCTAAACAATGGAATTATTCCCTCCTGACTTAATTCTTTGCTACTTCAAAAGGCATTGTGCAACTTGAACTGGAAATAGGAACACTGAACTAATTAAAAATAAAATGAGAACAGCAAAAATTAAACAAAACCAAAACAATTGCATACAGAAAACAGCCCAGGAAAAGCCCAAAGGAATTATTAATGCCATCATTCATTCAAGCAATCAAGACAAATGACGTCAAGATTTCAGAATGCTGCTTGGGAAAAACAGTAAATGTAAAATATAAATTCCATGTCCTATCTAAGACAATATAAATACAAAACCAACTAGTTCTTGCAAGACTAACAATAATATTTCTACCACCTCTACCCCTGTGCTTTCTATGTATTTCTTTATTGTATCTTCATTCTTATTTCAGTTGCAATCATCCTGACAATGTCATTTTGGTGGAAAAGCAAATAATAAAATGCTGCTGCTGTTTAGTGATAAATAGCAATAACTTCAGAAATAAAAATAATTCCAGACTTTTGAGTGTTGTTACTGAAAATTATTTCTGAAACACTGCTGCAAGGAGGCTTAGGGAGAACTAAAAAAAAAAAGTAAAAAGTTTTAGTTAATTATGGTACAGGTGCTATATTCACTCATCTCAGGTAAGGAACTTGACATATAGTTTCAACCACAGATGGACCACTTTCAGTAAATATATCCCATAAATATGTATGCCAGTTGCCAAATACAGTGGGGTTTCAATGGCTAAAACATCTTTGTCAGTCTCTTTATGAAGAACAAGTACAAAGAAAAGTATACTTTAACGTGAAAAGGTAACACAAAACATCAAGCATACATCCACTGAGGCAGAAAGAAATGTCAAGTACAGGTTAATATATATTTAATCTATTCTATATACTTTCCAGTTCTTTGTATGGTGCCTGTGATCGTCCCAGAAGAAATGGATCAAGAAAAAGTATTATTAAAGTCATTATTTGACTACATGACTTTAGGACTAATACACAGAGGTACCACTAATAACAGTATCTCTAGGGGGAAGAAGACACCAAGACAGGAAAGGCAGAAGAAATGCTGTGTTACAAGCAAGAAATACAGAAAGTGCCAGTTGAAAAAAAAAGAATTGAAATTGGTGGAGGGGAGAGCTTAGAAATTCCAATGCAAAGATCAAGGATGGTAATTTTACCCTGGAGTTAGCGCAGAGCTGGTGAAGATTTAATTAAGGACACTAGCACTGAAGGAAATTATTCAGGAGGTTCAAAGGTCTCCTAAAACTTTTCCAGAAGTTTATCGAGTGTTCTTTTTTCAACTCATCTTCCTAAATTCTTAGACTCTCTATTCAGTATGGTTTCTGCTTATTTCCTATAACTCTATAGTGTATGTGAGCAAAGGATGAACATTAGTAGCATTTCCACAATGAGACTGCAGATATTTGGAGTGCTAACTTGGCAACGTGGTGTCGACCAGGTGCCAAATCATTTATCTCAGCCTCTATAGCAGCATGTATTTGATGTAATGTATTTTCTACACAGCAATTTAGAGATTTAGAGAGGAAGGAAATTAAGCTGTATGAAGAGAAAATGAAATACGTGTCTCGGGCCAAATATCGGAAAAGCTAAAAAGTGCATAATTATGATAAAGAAACACACTGGGTGATGGATAGCACATAGATGAGGGAAGCAGAGATAAAAAATGGTTGCAAAACAAATGTGAGAAGCATAACTGGAAAAATACTAACAAGATAAAATATTGGAACTGAGGGTTACCACTGTGGCAGGCTCCAATATAGCCTTGACATGCTCATCTTTGAAGGTCTTATTCAGCAAAGTGCTTTATTTTTCTAATTCAGTACTTTTTTAGGTCCACTGTAATGACCTGGGCATGTCCAAACCAGCTCTAGAGCAGCACATGGTATAACAGAATCACAGAATGGTAGGGGCTGGAAGTGGCCTTCAGAGATCATCTTGTCCAAACCCCCTGCCAAAGCAGGGTCACCCAGACCAGGCAGGACAGAAACACACTCAGGCAGATTTTTAATATCTCAAGAGAGGGAGACTCCACACATCCTCTCTGAGAAGCTTGTTCCAGGGCTCTATCACTCTCAAAGTAAAGAAGTTTTTCCTCATGTTGTGATGGAACTTCCTGTGTTCCAGTTTGTGCCTGTTGCCCCTTATCCTGTCACTGAGTACCACTGAGAAGTCTCACCCCATCCTCTTGACACTTAACCTTTAGATATTTATAAGCATTGATGAGGTCCCCTCTCAGTCTTCTCCAGGCTAAACAGACCCAAGTCCCTCAGCCTTTCCTCAGAAGAAAGATGTTCCCATACCTTGATCATCTTTGCAGTCCTCCACTGAACTCTCTCCAGTAGTTTCTTGTCCTTCTTGAACTAGGGAGCCAAGAACTGGAAACATTACTCCAGATGTGGTCTCACCAGGCCAGAGTAGAGGGGGAGGATGACCTCCCTTGACCTTCTGGCCATGGTCTTTTTGGTCCATCCCAGGAGACCACAAGGGCACACTGCTGGCTTATGATCAACCTCTTGTCCACCAGGACTCCCAGTTTCTTCTCTGCAGAGCTGCTTTCCAGCAGGTTAACCCCTACCCTAACCTGTGCTGGTGCATGAGGTTGTTTCTCACAGCCACTCCTCACAGTTTGGTGTCATCAGCAAACTTGCTAAGGATACACTCTGTCCCCTCATCTGGGTCATTGATGAATACGTTGAACAAGACTGGACTCAGTACTGACCCCTGGAGAACACCACCAACTAGATTCTTAGTATTACTGACCAAGAACCAGAGCCACAGCATAATCCTTCACTAACACTCAGTTCTGGGTGTAAAATAACCACACAGCCATGGAAAAAGCGAGACCAAAGATTTGATCACTTCCTTGCCTCTAGAAGGAAGGAAGTATAGACTATCAAGTAGAGACTAGCAGCCCTTCAGAAGTTGCCCTTTCCATCTCTCCCTGTTCTGCTGGTCAAGAGACAGACATGCTACTCAGGGTTTTTTAAAGCCTTTAATTATTGTGTGCAGGTGTAAAGCACAAAGCACTTCTCTCCCAGGGCTTTGGCCCACATCTAATGAACTTCACCTGTAGCTACCATGACGATTTGTTACTGGTTTGTTTTGTAGCATGCTGGTCTTCTCCTCAAAGACCCTCAGTGCTATACAGACATTTTGGTTATGAACCTCAGTTCCTGCCTCAGAGATGGAATTTTTGCCAGAGCAAAATCCCACAAGATGAGAAGTTTCTGTCTGAGAGCTCTTCTGATCTATCCCGAACCCACCGGCTTACATCCTATCGAAAAACAGTCTGGTTCTCCCAGTATCTGCTGTTAAGTGAGACATCCTTCAGCAGATGGAATTGGATGCACTCTCTTTTCTCCCTTCCCTGAGCAATAAAAGCTTCTCTTTGTCTTCTTATGGTGCCTCTTCTGCCTTTGGTCTGAGATGTTCTGCTGCTTTAGAAGAGGATGCTGAAGGACCTCATGAAGCAAATTTCAGGTAGGGGGTAGGAAGACGAGGATGTGGGGACCAAGGAGCAGGGCTACTAGTAGGAGAGAGGTTGTGGGACAATATAGACAAGGATTTTGAGGGCTGTGACTGGGTTGGGAGCTGCAGTTTTGATTGACAGACTGTGTGGGGGACAAGGATGCTTGAAGGATCAGTGATTTCAGTGTCACTGCTGTCAAATAATCATTCAAGAATCAAGAGTGATTTAAGGATCAGGATTGATTTTTAACTTGGCTGCAAGATTAATTGCTGATTTAGGGACTGATAAATGTGGATGGCAAGAGTTTCTGCAGAAGTAGAGACATAAAATCATCTTGCTCAAATTCTCTCCAGAAATGGATTGTACGAAATGTACCTCACAGTGGTAAAGGAAAATTAAATATTATCTGAGAGATTATAATGCCATAATCTTAATTTAAAATACCTAATTATTTGGAAAGCAGAGATAATCCTGCACTTCCATTTGCATGGTTTTCTCTTTTCTAGTCTGACTTATAATAGTGAGTTTCCAATTATTGAGATTGGAAAGATGAAGATGCATAAAATAAAAGACATGATGACATTTAAATAGGTTGCTTTTCTTAGCATACAATTTATTTACACTGCATGGAGCAAGAAGGAATTCCTCCTCCACAGGCTAAGAGGAGGTGCTCTAGAGTATCACTCTGTTCCCAAAAGAGTAACCAATCTAAACAAAACAGAAAATGAAGTAAATAACTTACTAAATTAAGGTGGTAGTGTATAGGCAGAAAATAATAATAATAAAAAATTGTGAGAGTCCTAGTATAACTTTTGATGTGAATACAAAGCTCTGAGGAAAAGTAAAAAAACAAGTAAAATTCTGCTAGGCTCCATTTTTTTAAAGAAATATATTTTAATTGTGGAATTGTGCTTTAGTGACTTTAACAACTTAATGGGAAGAATTTGCCTGCTAAAATGTAACAAGAATTTGCCACAGTGAGAATATTATTTTGTCTTATGTTCTTCTTCTTATCAAAATAATATGAATTTAGAAAAAAAAAAACTACCAAAAAATTTGCTACTGCAATAAAGCTGTTTCTAAGAAACACTACAGCTGCAAAAAACAATTTGGAGAGATAGGAACAATTATTAACATAATTAATCAACCTGAGAAAGCCTTTCTGCCTGAATCTTGTACAAAACTAAATGCTATACTAGCCTGATCTGCACATCTAGCTATCATCAAAAGGGATAATTCTCTGAGCAGAGTATAAATTCAGATATAACGGAGTTTATTTATTTATTTCATTGGTTAGTTAGTTCTAAGCATCTGTACTCACTGGAATTGTACTGAACAATGAACAAGGTAATTAAACTCAAGAATGTCAGGACACGTGCTGAAGGGAGAAGATGCAATCTGCGGCTGTACACTCTATGTGAACTCCATGTGGATACCGCATGTCCCAGTTAAGATGACGCCATACAAAGCTGCACAGAAATTTTGTTTCAGGACTTCATGTACTGTATTTCCCTTCACACTAACCCACCTGGGAGGATGTAGCTTCTAAGCAGCTCTAGCAGTGTTCAAATACCAAGAGTAAATCTTACTTTTCTGGTCAGGCAGGATGGACTCTGGTGTAGCCCTCTCTAAACACTACACTTTAAACTATAGAAGCCAAAGCCTATGTGTACACAGCCTATATAAAGCTGCAGCAATCCTAACACTTTCTGGATTCTCTGGAGCTGAGTCAGACCAGAAATCACTGCACTTCCTTGCAGACCTCAGCACTCACAAGTTGCCCATATGTCAGCTCCACTGGACACGCCGCCACAGAAAGCAAAACCAGGTTAATGCTATCAAGCTGACCTAAAACTAGGTTATAGTTTCTTATTCTGCCTATAGAATATATCCTGTCAAAATATGGAACCTGTTTTATTTTTATAACTAGCTGAAAAACTTTGGCTAATTCTCCTTATTTACAGGTAATAAACAGGATTAGTTTAAAGAAAACATTTTTCCTACTTAATTTGTTTGTTCTGTCTGTTTAAATTTTTATATAATTGCTCTCATTATGTCTCGATGAATTTGTCTGATCATAGTTATTTAGTGAAGCAGTAATATTTATGCTACATCATTTACAGTCCTTATGTGAGTAAAATTAAGCATGTGTCAGACAGAGCTTGTAATTTCTCCCTGAAGTTGAAACTTTTTTTTAATAAGTAGTGAAAAAAATTCTTCAAGGGAAGTACAGCTCTACAGCATTCCAGTTAAGGAGCTCTGAGTCACGGGCCAGTGTTTGGTTTGAATTGAAAAATTTTCTTTCAGAACTGAGTAGCAGCCACAGAACTTCTTTTCCCCATCGTTCATGCATCTATTTTATTTATTAAAAGCAATTTAGAGGAAAATGTGTTAAATAGCTGGGGACAAAGATCTATGGATTTGTTTCCCTGGAATTTGTTTTTCATCCTTTATCTTTCATAAGATTTAGGACACCATTTTGTTGAGAGACAGCTTTTAAAGCTCTGCTAACTGTAGTGACTCTGACAGCTATATTATTAAACTCTTAGTTCAGCATGATGGAAACTCATACATAAAAACTGATGTAGTTAGACTGTAACTGGCAGTACTTCATAAATTACCCTGTTTGCATTAATAATTCATTTCAAAAAGAGAATGCAGCTTTTTTAAAACGCCACCAACAACAAAAACCCACTGTACTCATCCAGTGACGTTTTGTAGCTCTTTGGAAAACGACGTCTACCAGGAAATCGTGCTTTCTTGTGAAACTCACAGGCTGAGAAAGAAACACTTGCTGTGGTAGGATAGCACAGTCTGAAACAGTGCCTGTGAAGGCAGGTTAAAAGAAAATGAATAAGACTTGGGGCTTTCGAGAGCTCTGGCTTCACCTCTTTGCTTTTTCTTAGCGTGTGAAGTCATCTCACTGATCTATGCCTCACTCTCTCACCAGCAAAGTGAGATTGGTTACTCCTCCTTTCTTTTATATTCATGTCTTGTCTATCCTAACCTTGCCAAAAGATACACTTGAATAGATACATCCCTTGATTGCTACCACAATTGCCCTCTGCGCTGGTCATCTCAGGGTTTTGAGCTAATAAATTACCCTGTTTGCAAACTCTTTGTGGCTACGTGGAGTCTGGCAGAGTGAAGGTACAAAGAGATTCCGATCTTCTTTCTGAACAGAAGTGCTGTCAAGTGATTAGTCATGCTAGATTGAAAATGTTTTATACAGCACTGTATTTTCCAGTAAATCATCAGATGTGCATCTCCTACTTTCAAGCAGATCTACTTCTGTAGCCCCTAGCACACAGGAGTACAGAAAAATATAGAATCAATTAGCTCTAAGAGACCATTGTCCTTTGAATATAAAGGAGAGCAGAAAACAAAAGATACATAGAAAATTTGTGTTGTGGGATTTTTGGAAAAATGTGCAGTAATGAATAACAGAATATTTTAATGACTGTGGTTCTTTACTTGTCTTCTAAGACTGTACCCAAATTTTAGCTCCGTTAATTTTGAATAGGCATGATCTAGCACAATATATTAATGTCAATTACCATCAGCATTTTATTTATTTCAATGATTTGGCTCCCTTTATTATTTCTTCTACATAGTCTTGTATTCATGGGAATAACTCTGCTGTCTTCAAGAATGTGATTTGTATAAAAAAGACGTGCAAAAAATTGTTATAATATTCATAGGATGTCAAGAAATGGTCTTAATGTCTTCTCATTTGTAATAGTATAACTCCAGCAGAGTCAGTTGGTTTTTGTCACCAGTGTAGCAGAAACACTCTGGAACATCAGGCTTCCGTTTTCTCTACTCTGGGGATTTTGTATGCACATTTCATTGAATTCAAACCCTGTTTTATAGGGTTTAGATCCTTGAAACACTGTAATTTCACATAGTAGAATAAAGAGAGCCCTGAATCATCTGAGAATGCTGCTAATAGGATTTAAGTAAAAGCAGCAAATGTGAGGGATAAGAAAATTTTGTGAGTATGAGAGGGATTTTCCTGTGTTACATAAAATCTGTAAGAAAAGTAGGTATTGGATTAGGAGCCGAAGGAAGGGACAGCAGTGAAAGAAAACATGGTGTATGGCAGTCAGTCAGACACAAGGTACTTGGCAGATCTGTTTGTTGCTGTCTCAGTGCTTTTATTTCACATACGACTCCTAGTAGGCCAATACTGGAGATTTTCTTCCTATCTTCCGCCTGATATGTTTGCCTGTAAGACTTGATGGTCCCACCTGTGACACTGAGCACGGACTCGTGTTCTTGCAAACACAGGAACCCATATAATGATCTTTTAGTCTTCAGTGGTCTATGGAAGATAGTCCACAAGCCCTAACTGACCCACTCTGTAAAACATTTTCTAAAACCTTCTAATAAACAAAGATTAAACATTGTGGCCAAAAGGTATCAAGAGAAATGGAGGGGTGAGGGGAAAGGGAAAAAACTTCTGAAAAGTAGTTAGTAGCAACCCATATTCTTTAATATGCTCCAGAGCATCTGGGTTGTGCTTTGGGGCTGAAAACAGTGGAGTGACTGAGGCCCTGCCAGCTTTCAGTACCCTTTGAAAAAGAAATTTGAAATTCTTTGCTACATTTTGATAGTACTTGCATTCAGTTAGCCTCTACTAAAGTCAACAGAGACTAATGATTTCTGACAAGTTCTCATTTCATTTATTCAAGATTTAGGAATTTTGGAAAAAGGTTTGGGGAGGGATTAGGAGTTTTGTTGCTGTTGTGCTTTTATATTTTGACTTCATCTCTAGTTGCCCAGGTTTTCAACTGCAGGAATTTTGGAAATGTCTTGTGGATAAAATATTCATTAATAAAAATATTGCTTTTTTCTGGCAGGATTACTTTCAGTAGTTGATACCAGATTTTACATTCCTTGCATCTTCCAAGATCTAAATAGTATGATGGCATTTTTTGGTTTGTTAATAATGTTAGGCTGTGACTTTATTATGTATTTTTCCCTTTGCTAAATGTCCTCCCCCAACCCTTACAAGTAAAAATGCAAGATTTAGTAGGCTACTTATTCCTACCTAGTAAGAGAAAACAGGGTCTTTGGGGGCAGAAGGGGAGAAGGTTATTATCATTCTTTCCCAAGACTTCTCCTATAAAGGTGGAGGTAGAGGTCTTTGTAAGAGGTGTTTCTGTAATTCTCTGATCTATTTATTCCAGCTCTTTTATATCCTTCTTGCTATAAATTTGTTTTTGTTAGGTTGTTTTGTTTGTTTGTTTATTTTAATACCAGGATTGTAACATTAGTAAGAGGAGAGGAGAAATTAACTTATTGGTTTTACTTTTGTTCAAAGCAAAGGTTGACCATGGCTATATTAACTAACTTTCTAGAAAAAAATATCAATGCTTTTACCAGTGGATTCCCTGACACTAATTCTATCTCTTAGTTTGCAATTTGAGAGAAGGTAAGACTTCAAAAAGCACATGATTACGTTGTTTAAATTAAGAAATGTGTCTTTTTTATAAAGGATTGAACTGCCTTTGTGGTTGGTGAGTACATAAAGCCACAAACATACTCTCACCCATATATACAGAAGCTTTATACCAAACTATATACTGTACTCTTCCTTATTTTAGTTATTTGGCTAGAGGGCATAGCATCAGGTAGATATGGAGCAGAGAAGTCTTTCAAATAAGATGTGAATTCTTCTTGGAGACTAATAGCTTGCTAATGGAATTTTATCAGGGAAATAAAATATGAGTATGACTAAGGAATCTTGTCAGGGTTTTGAAATCCTGCCATAAATTAGTACTTTTCTGTGCTGTCTCTATAGAGACCAAAGTGAAATGAGTAGTAATATAGAAGATCCTTTTTCTTCAGACTTGCTCCAAGGAGCAAATATTGACAATGTGAAAAAATTTGGACTGTTCTTAATTTTTTTTTTTCACTCGTCAAGTGACTTCAGTTTTCTAGTCAATGCTGTTAATTTGGCAGCTTTAGCAAGTGCTGAATTTTCCATTAAAGCTAAATAGAAAATCAGTGGCTAACAGTCAGCAACAATATGATCTACTGTGACTAATGATGTATTTTCAGCTAATCTGTGGATGCTGAAGGTCAATGGGAACTGATGTCAATGGGAACTGGTGGTGGTGGTGGTACTGGAGCGAGGATTTCTGTTTCTTGTTTGTCAGGCAAAAGTCCCTCAATGGGATGGCACATTAGCAAAATTCTGTGCCCTCGTGAAATGTCATGGTTATCTGAGAAACTATTTGCAAGTTTTTTGTTGCTGACTGCAGGAGGTGCACTAAGTTAGGCCTCGCTGTCAAGCCTGCTTCTGATGTGGTGAAATGAAATATGTGCTCTGTGTTCCCAGAGAGAGCTTTTATGACAAATGGCAGAATAATAGCCCTTGCTAATTTGTATTGAGGTATACGCACTGCTAGCTTAGTGGCATCACTGCAGCAAACTGTGAATCATGTGCAAAATGGAAAAATCCCTGCTTTTTCTGTGCTGGGAGTGAATACAGAAGAGGCTTTTGTGTGCTCCGGATCTTGGGCACTGGTGCTCCAGCTCTGACTTTTCTTTTTTAATAAAAAAATGCAGGGAACCAAAACTGCCTTGAAGAATAAGAATATAAATAAAGTAAATTCTGTTCTTTATCTGTTACTATATCTATGTATTCACATAAGGTCCTTATTCTCCCATGTTTAAAAATCAATGATTCCCATTTCAAGCACCTTAGAGTTTCATTATATGGATTCAGCTTTTTGACTGCTCCTCTCTTTTTTACCTATCCAGGTTTATAAATTGTGATTTAAACCTGGTACGGAGGACCAGCTGTGTCACTGTAACTTTAAGATACAAACAAAAAAGGGCTTTTCTCAGTACCTGGAAGCCCTTTAACCACTTCCCTGGGACATAAATTTTCTGTAAACTTTGATATAAGAAGAGTATTTACCTGCAAAGCAGTACAGAAGTCCTGTGTGGTTTGTGTCCTTCAAGCCCTGGCCATTGGATGGACTGGCAGGCTCTTTAAAAAAGTGAAATAAACACTATGGAAAAGCACCCTGCATTGAAGAGAAGACATTTGCTAAGCGGGGCTGTGTGTACGGGATGAAATTGTCTCCTGTGCACGTTTCAAAAGAGAGATCAACAGTTTGGTTCATGGGAAGCAGGCCTGAAATGCACAGCGTGAGGGATGTGTTTGCAGGACATTGTTTCCATAAGATCAACACAATTAGAGTCAGGCCTGCAACGTTCCCGCAACTTTCCTCTCAAATCGTATTCTCGTTCTGACATGAGAGCGTTGGGTATGCAGTATGCAAATGGTGGGGAATAGTTAGTTGTTTTGATTTCAGCTTGGTTAGGTGGAGAAAAAACACTGCTTCATTTAAACTTGGCATGGGAGGAAAAGGAAAATTGTGTAGGAGTTGTGAGTAGCGATGTATTTCTTTAAGCAAGGGATTTCACAGCGCTGGAGGAGTATTTCTCGGGAGTAGATTCCTCCCTGGCCAATTCACATCATGGCGAAAACACTTCCCGTGAGTAAATCTGTCATGTTCCCTTTGACTGGGAGGAGGGAAGCAGGTGAGATGAGACCATGGAAGCTTCCACTAAAACCCTGGGATGAAGTACAAGGGCAGCCTATGGCTGTATAACATCTTCTGCATTCAAGTCGTAACTTGTTTTTTTGTTGTAGGAGGAGAAGAAAGTTGGGATGTTGCCAAATGTCACAGATACAGTGAATGCAACTTTTTTTTTTTTTTTTAAAGTTGACCTTAGAAGATAGGGGATCACCTTGGTACTTTCAGATTTCCTTTTTTCTAAATCACATTTATCATTTTGTAGTTACTCAACAAGAAGCCTGAAAATGTGAGCTGAGTGCTCCTCAAAGAATTTATTTTCAAATAAAGAAAATTGAAGTGAGAAATACTAAATATCTTTCAATAATTCTCAGTATTGTCTGAAAATAATACCATTTTTACCTCTCTACTTCAGTTTTTTTTCTATAAGTCAAGTAGACCAAACACATGAATTTATTGCAACTCATCTTTTTATTTGGTAGCTTTCTTTGATAGCTTCTTCAGCCCTTCATTTGGACTCACTTTTCATGCAATTTCTATGCTAAAGAATTTTCCTCCTCCCAAATCCCAAAAGAGAGAGAATATAAATTATTATACTTTCTACAGTACGTCTAAATACTACACTCACAGGTACACACAGTTCTAGCTTTTTAAAGTGTGAGTAAAAAATTATCCTTTCCCCACTACATCTATGGAGAATTCCTAGGTGAGAATCCCAAGAGCAAATATATGGCTATTTCTTCCTGATCAGCCAGTTACTGGGCACAGTTTTGTAGGTCTGTTGAGTATCTGCATCTCTTGGTTTGATCAATACCAGCTATCCTGCTATCTTTTTTATCCTTCTTTTCCAAGAGGAATAAAAGAAAATATAGTCAAATACATATTTTCAGGTTACTTGCAGGTATCTTATGTTTAAAAGACTTATTTTCCCAGTTGATGTGCATGGGAGCATTTGCTGATGCTTAAAATAGAAATTCTACAGATACAGTCCTGTGTATTTTCCACATGAGTTTCTGAATATTTTTTCTTGTTTTATTATTTACATACTCAAGAGACATTTCTGCTGCATATCTTAGACCTAAGCCTGGATCAGAAATTCTCTAAGTTCAGGAATTTGACTCCAGTCTAGAAGACTATAGAACTTCACAGAGAGAATCCATAGAATTTAATTTATAAAAAGGTCTTGCTACAGGATAAAAACATGAAGTCAGTCAAGCATTTTCTTCATTTATTACCTACTAAATGCTTTTGTCAATATGAAAATTTTCTTTGTTTCATTTATATTAGTTAACTAAAAATTACCCCCAAAAAATTGTTAATGATGTTATTGTTTTGAATTTGATAGGTTTGTCTGAGATGGAAAATATTTAGGAATTTCTTATGCGTGTATGCATGCATACACACTGGGCTGAGAAGTGGTCAGCCACTATTAGGAAAAAAAAAAGTCTGTTACTCACTCTACTGTAAAACATTTTCTTCCTGGCAAAATTATTCCTGATGTTTAGGAGTACCTGTATCCAGTACCTTGAAAGAGGAATTGAATTTCTTGATTTTTTGGGGGGAATCCTTTTTTGAATATTTTCAAGAAAAATGTGTTTCTCTGGTCATCTTCCATATGTTTTAACATAAACATTGAGAGGTGATTTTTAGATTTTTTAGATTTCTAGTTTGTTGCCATAGGCACTCTACAAATACAAATTTTAGCAATGTCAGACCAGCCCTTGTTGATCAAAAGTGGGTAAAATTGGTTATGGTGAAGGATCTTCATAAACAGATAACTTTTGAATATCTTCCTGCTTCCACATACACCAAGTTCTTTACAGTATACTTGGGTAGAATATATATTTTCATAGCTATTCCTCCCTTCCCCCCTTTTTTTTTTTTAAGTTGTTCTTTAATTTCTTGCGTAGAACTACTAAAAACTTCATCCAGTGTGCCTCACTGAAGAAGTCATTTAGTACAGTCTTTGCCAAGTTGCTACAGAATCATCCTCTGTTGGCAGAATACTTACAGAGTTTTCCAGTGGCCTTTTTTAAACCCATTTTCTTTCCCTGTTCTTACATAAGGCCACTGCTTATCTTCAGAGTTTCTGTCCGTGTCAGCGGTTGACTCATATGCTATCTACAAGCTGGTGTAGCAGCTCTTTGACCTGAACTAACCCTCTTCTAACTGTTCTTCACTCGCATCTTGACTACTCCGGCTTCTCGTTCAAGTGGTGATTATTCTTCTTTATGTTCCATGTAGTGAAATACGATGCAGTGCCAGTGTGCTATACTTGAAATGATTTACAGCAGAGCCTGTAAATGAAGCAGAAATTGTATGCGAGCTGAACTCTGAACTCAGCTTCTTGTCTAACCATAGACTGACCAACCTCCATGCCTTGTTCAAAACAGTGAAGCTTTTGATGCTTATTGCAAACAATGCGCATGCTTTTTACCATATATTTGCATTTTGAATCTAAAGCCCAAATAAATGGGATGGGGGAAAAAAGTGTTGTCAAGTATCTTTACAGGCACAAGATAACATGCCAAAAAGGGATGTCAGCTGACTGGGGAGCAGAGACAGCACAGCTGGAGTTATTTTGTAAATTAACTACTGTTTGTTAGGCATAGAGAAGATTTTTTTCTTGAAGGTGGTATTAAATATTTTGCCTTTTCAGCACAGAGGGAAGATACTGCTTTCTCATAACAAAATAACTGCATCTTACTTAGGGCTGAAGCATTGGCATTAACTCAATGTATGTTTTGTCATGGGCTTTTGGGGAGCTAAATAAATTGCTGATTCCACAGCTTAATGACTGCAGCACATTTTCCCATCCATCCCACTACATTCCATACCCAAAAGGCTGCTTGCAAGTCCTAAAATGAATCTCCTTTTGTTTATCCTTCCCTTGTCTCATTGTGGTATGTGCTATAAAAGCAGGTGCTATAAAAACAGTACAAAGGATGGGCTCATTAGAAGGGTTGGGCTGTGCTTTTCCTAGTTGTTAAGAAGATAATCTGGGGTGTTAAAGAACAAAGATCCATTCTCTGCCACAAAAGTAGCCACCTCTAGCTTGCCACATCCACAAAAGGATTTTGGCCTCATGGGATCCAAAGCCCTCAGTTAGGTACATATACTATATATATATACTATGGTAGCTCCATATACTGCTATACATAGGTATATTTGATCTGAACTCCTAAAACTCACCAAAGTGGCTGCCAATTTTTGATAGTTCATAATGAGAAATCCCAGGGAGAATGTGTATTTTCATACACCTCCTGGCTCCATGGAGTCCATCTGCAACTGGCAGTCACAGGCAGCTGTTAGAGCACATATAGATGCCACCTTTTCTCCACAAAACGTTCCACCATGCGGGATGGTAGAAGTAATCCAATATTCAGGTAAATTGAGCCCACATACCATTTGGCTCTGATGAATTCATTAACAAGCACGCCTGGAGGTGTGAAGACCATCACAGTTTCTCCTGCTGAAGATGTTCTACTTGTGAAAACTGAAGCTCATTGGAGACTTGGTATCTTAGTGGTTAAGGCACTTACCCAGACTTCAGGGAAGACTTTCATTTCATGCCCTCCTACAATCAATGCCTGATGTAAATTCATTACTTAAAATTGATTCCCAGGTGAATCTGCTAGTTATAGGGCAGCAACGTCATGCTTCTTCCCGACCAAATGGATATTTAATTAGTCAGAGGGGATTAGTTTTAATAGGAAGGAGTCAGGCAACATACTCTACAGTGTGATACGGCTGGGTAGTTAGAGCATCCCCAGGGAAATGCAAGTTCAATTCTCTTCAAAAGGGAACAAAAAGTCTGTGCATTACCAATACCCTGATACCAACACCTCAAAACACTATGCTCCTGGATAACAGGATAGAAATGAGTGGTATCTTGTTTTTGTTTTGCTTGGGTTTTTTTTAATGTGGTTCAACTCTCCTGGTAAGCTCTGAGGATGCCTGTTTGATTGAAATCTGCAAAACATAAAGACAGAAGACTATTTCCTTTACCCAGGCTTTAAGAATGAAGGGATCTGTGTCCATGTGTTATTCTTATTCTGATAAAAGAACTGAATCATATGGTTGTCTATTTCTGAGAAATAATCCAGCAGGGTTTAGATGATGTTATTCACAGGACCAGGTGGAGTCCAGGCACAGTGTGTGTGTGGTTTCACACAGCTGCGAGACTGGAGTCAGACTTAATCTGGGACAAGCATGTTGCACTGGTAACATTAAGAGCTATAATGTCCTTGGCCACCCTGTCCCCCTAGATTTGTACCTGGGGAAAGTTTAAAAATGACTGCCCAGGCACAGATTTGAGGAGGCCCAGGTAAAATAGAAGGTAAAATACATGAAAATAGGAGAGGAGGGAAAAAAAAAAAAAAAGATATATTTATTATGTAGAGAAAAACCAACAAAGGTATTAACCAGTGCACCTTCGAAAAAGGAATGCTTTAGAAAATAATTGGATCTGTATTGAATTGATGTGTTATTCCCTTTTACTTTTAGACTTTTCTAATTTGGACAACTAGTCAAAATCAAGAGTTTAATTTGGACCTGCCTTTTCATCTATATGTATAGGTGTAACAAAAATACAAAAAACCTGTCCTGTGCACGTGAGGGGGAAGAGATGGGTTCCAACCTACACGCTCCAGTTTTGATCTACATGCACTTCCAGGTGTATAGTGGTATCTGCTAGCAATTGGGAACTCCAGTTTCCAATAAGCTTAGCAGCTGCAGCTGGAACAAGGCTGCTTTCTCTGTGAGCATCTGCCCAGACCCTTATTTCCTGAGAGATTTTGAAAGGATTTTGGCTTTTCTAGGTTTGAATAAGATCTAAGCAACTCTGGAATAACGCTGATATCACGTATGTGAATACCCAAATGTCCTGAAACAATTTTCCTCCATTGTTCTGACTTTTCTTGAGAAAATCCCCCTTCTTTTTTTCTTGGAACTAACAAGTACCAATTGTTCTCTGTTACTGAAAACAGAGGAGTACTCTGCATTCTATTATTTTGTTCATGTGGCTAAAATTTGGTAATAGATTTTTGCTCATACAGAAGGAAATGGCAATGTAAATGTTTCTTGTAATGGTTCTAGGCAGATGGCTTGTCCCCCCAGAACTCCTCTCCAAAAATAAGCTTTTTGTCTGTAAAAAGGGAAGTCCTTGATTTAAAGTTTTCTTCTGCTATGGAACTTTGAAATCAGTTGTAGCAGAGACAAGATCTGTGCCCGTTAATTTGCTGGCTCTGTTAAGATTAGATATAACTATGCTTAAAATGTGTAGCTTTCCAAAAAGCGAACAAATATTTTTAATATTCTGGAGTCTTAGAAAGTGCTAGTCCAATATAAGATACACAATACTTCAAGTCTTGAGATCATCACCCCGGTATGGATGGAATGGCATTTAATTTGACAGTTTCCAGCACTCACTTTCAAAATTGAACAATTGTTTAATGTAAACTAAATATTTATTTTCTGTAATCCCAATATTAACACAGTTACCAAATTTAGAAACAGATAAGTTACGGAGGATCACTGCCTCTTTTGAACTTCCTGAGTTAGGGAGACGGCTCACAGTGGAAGTAATTTGGATCTGGACACAAACCTTTCTTTGTATATTCATGCTTTTCCTCAAATTGCATTACATGCACATCTCCTCTGCAAGATTTCTCATCATTTATAGCTTAATGATAGTGTAACATTGCACTTAAGAACTGCTGGTGTCCCTTGGGTATGGCTAGCTGGAGCCATCTCCTGTTCAGAGAGTAAACAGGCTGTGTTAATGACCATCCTTGTTAACTTAAATTTGCCGTTTATTTATTGCTTCGGAGTTGTTACCTTTTAACTTTCCAGCTGAGGATCCAAATCTTAGTGCATAGTCTTTTGTATATGAAACCTATAATTCCAGTAAGTGTATATCTTGGTTAACAAACTTCATATGAGCTTTGGTATCTATGGATTAATAGCTCAAATAAATACAGTTTTAAAACACAGATTATCAATTTCTGTATTCCTAAGATTTGATTTTTAAAAAAGCATTAAAAAATCTAATTTAGGTAAACATTATTTTCAAGATATCATGTTTCTGCATAAGCATGAAATTATCTTGATTGAAGTATTTTTTTTTGTGCAGTAAAATTTGTGACTGTCTTGTGTTCCTTGTGGGAGGGGTTTGGTCTGATGCAGGTATTTAAGGTAAACACTGAATTCTTTGTATTTGATATCCAATAGAGAGTATATCGTATTTAATTTATAGTCAGGGACTGTCACTAACTTAGTGAACAAAGGCCTTTTTTCCCACTTATGATCAGAGCAAAGAAATACTTCAGAAATCTGAGCTACGTAAATTTTTATTCAAAGAAAGTGGCAGAGAGAACAAGTATAGATGTTGTCATGGAATCCTGACGCGGAAAATGAACTTCAGGTTCATTACTTTGTCATTGAGAACAGGAAAATTTCCTCAGTCCAGTACCCTTGTCTTTCTGGTCTCTTTCTTAACCAGCTAACCTTACCCTGGAGTACAAACAGGTTATTTTATTTCTTATAAGTGACCAAATTTCTTAGGTAGAGATGATGTGCAAGCAAGCCAGAAGTACAGGAAAGGCAACAGACCACATATTTTCACAAAGGTGAGGGTAACATGACTAGAAAGAAAATAGGATGAGCTTGCATAGAAAGAAACCTCAGAACAGGTGACATATTTTCCATGATTACTGTCTGTGGTCCAGACTCAAAGACAACACAGTTGTTTTTTTCTCTTGCATATTGGTAAACCATGAATGAATTTAAAAGCTAACTTTTTATAGCACTGGTTTAGGTGACTTCAGCTGCATTTTAGAGATCCTTTCTGTCATACACCAAATGCGCCTCTAAGCACAAGGAAGGGATTTAAGGAATTAGAAGATTTTTATGTAGGATTTGAATTGCTTATGTTTACCAGATAACAATACAATGGGTATAATAGCTATGCAAAATGTAAGTAGGATGGATTCAAGACTCTTTTAATCATAAAATCTGTAGCAGAAATGTCACATCATCTCTGCAAATACCATTCTGATGTGAGACTTGGTAGGAAAGAGCTGTTACACTGCATACAGCTGAAGGAATAGAATACACAACCGTCCTTTTGCTTAAATTGTTTATGAATTGTGCTTATGAATGAATCTTCAACTTGGATCAAGACAGCTGGAGTTAAGAATTTTAATGTAATAATTTTGTACAATTCCGGCTTCCATCCCCTAATGCAAGTAGCTATTTCAAATTCACATTTTCATCTCTCTCCTTGACTGTGAGTGTTAAGTAATCATGACTCCACTAGCACATACAGGGAGCACGTTGTTGGCTTTTGAGGGGAAAGGACCCTGTTCAAGGACCAGCCACCTTGAACGTCAGCAGTTTCCTACCAGCAATGGCTGTGTTAGTCTTAAGGCAGTCTTATACAGCCATTGTAAAACTTAACCAGTATTTGGAAAAGTCTGCTGAGACTGTTGGGTTCAGGGTGATTTAGAAGTACAAAGAAAACCCTGCCCATGGAAGAATTTTTTTTTTTTTCATTTTGCTTGAATGGTCAGATAATCATTGAAATTTTCATTAAAAAATGTCATTATGGGGCTAAGTCTGCGTGTGTAAAGTTTAAGATACCAAATATGGTTTTGTTCATAATGGAGTGTGCTAGAAATCTGCACCTCTATAAAATATATACTGTTAGAAATTATTTATATTAAAAAAAACATGTAAAAATATATGTTTAAGAAATTGACTGCTAGTAATTGACAAAAAATTATGTGAATTTGTGAGACCGTGGGAAAAAATACTTTAAATGTTTCTTATGATAGCTCTTTTCAATTATATTCTTGTGAAGTATGTCACGTCTGTATCTCTTTATCACAATTTTAATATGAGGGAAGTTGAAATTCAGAATGCCAACCGGGTCAGTTGGGTGTCCTTGTGTATGAAATAGGCAGTGCACCTAACTCAGGGTGTGCATCAGGTGTATCCTCCTGAAATAAATGTCCAGCTGCCTCCCGAGTGGTGGCAAGAACAGGTGCCCCTGGAAGCCCTTGGAGTAGCTCTGTCCATACTGCTGCAGGGATCTACAATTCTCTATGCAGGATCTCTTTCTGGAAAGCTTTTGGATTTGGACTACTTAAGGAATTTTCCTGCTAATATATGTGGGAGTGGTACACTAGCTGCCTGCAACACTAGATACCGGTTGGATTGCATCCCAATATCTTGATAGAAACTGGCGAGGCTACATCAAAGCAGCCCAAGCCTTGCACTTCATGGATCAGCATCTGAACATTTTCTCATTTAGTCCCAGTCCTTCCTGCGCTCTCCTTGTCTTGTGCAGCATATTTTTGCTCTGCATTTTAAAGGCATTGTTGATCCTGCTTTTCATTTTCTCCTTGGAGTGGTTGCAAAATACATGGGTCCATCTGAGGAAAGTACTCCTGGGTTGAAATGAGACCTGTTCTATTATTGTCCTTTTTGATGGCCACTAGCTTTCTTTCAAGACAAGACAAGACAAGACGATGATAACACAGGATTTTGCAAACAAGATCCCGTGCCTGGGTTAACTTCTGTTTGGGTGCTGTTGATGAAAGCAGCCCAAGCACTGCCCTGCTCATCACTCTGCATTGAAAGCCTGTGCTCAGAGAGGAGGGGAAAGAGAAAAGAAATTAAAAGGAATGATGTTTAGTATTTGCACAGCATTTTCACAGGAATGTTGCAAGGAGGCACAGCAGCCATTTTGACTCTCTCACAAGGCCACCCCTGCATCTGCTCAGCTATATATTTTCTAGAAAATGAAGTGCAGTTGAGAGACTACCGGCGCTTTATAGCTATTCTGTTTTGCTCATAGGTTTATGCATTGTTAATTTGAAAGCAAAGCTATTATATTTCAGATGGTGTTATGGGTTTGATAAAGGAAGTAACATGATAGATTAAAATACTCTCCTTTCAGGCACTGCAAATTGCAAAAGCAGTTGTATTTAAGCTCAGTGGTTCATTTATCTTCAAACTACACAGCTGACTCGGCACTTGGGTAGGCTGAGAAGTAAGAGGTTTTGACATTTAGCAGCCCAAGGCTTCTTTTCTCCTTGAGAGACCTGCATGTCAGCTACGTTAGGTTTTGTCTGCTGCTAGTCTTTTGAAGCAGATGGTAAAACCTCACCTCAGCTGGGTGGTGGGGACCCTTGCAGCATTTAGCAAGGCTAACCAATTGAATTAGAACTGATTGTGCCTGCGGGTATCGAGCAGCATATGATTTATGATTATGGTGTTTTAAATAAATATAGTCTGTGGAAGGTACAAGAATATAGCACTGAATGTATTTTGAAAAACTCAGGGAAAAAACAGTCACAGAAAACCAAACAGAATAGTTTAGAATGAGATAAGCTCCCTTCCGTTACAAACAGCTCCATCATAAGCATTTTGTCTACTGTAGATGTGCTCCTGCATATATTTAGTCTGCGTGTTTAGTCTTCATTAAAGCTTGAAATTATTTAAACATAAGATTTGCACAGAGCGTAGCTTTTTGCTGTAATACGTGAGTTTTAGGAAACGCAGATTCCAAAGCTGGAGTCTGTATAGATGCTGAAGTGATAAGCCCGAAATAGCAGAGTACATTCAAGGAGGTTATTGCATCGGCACCTCAGCAAGCACTTCTGTTCAGTTAGGCATAAAGCCTGAGGGTAAAGTAATGACCATTGTGGGATCAGCAGTTCTATTTTTAGGCAGCTCTCTTCCAAATCTCATCCTCTTACAACACAACATTTGCTAAATTGGAAAGAATACATCCCATACAATCTGAATAACTAGAGGTCATGAGTATTCGTGTTGCCACATAACAGCAATATATATGCATCTTTCTTAGCATCCCTTAAAATGGAGTGAAAATGTGTTTATTCATAATGAATGTCTCCAGATAAATGCCTAGCAAGGTATATCTTATTTTTGGTTGTTTAGTAATACTGTTTAATTATGCCGCTGCTGAAACTGGGAAATGCTGTAGAGAGAAGTGATTAGGAGAAGCTGAGCATTGGCTGCAAGGTACTATTGTGAACGCAATAAAAAAGCTGCCAGTCCCTTGATAAAGAATTTTTAGTAATATAAAAGATCTAATCCAAGGTGTGCCTTGCAAATGAAATTTTTAGTTGCATATTCCACATTTCCTTTGCATTGGCAGAAGACAGCTGAGGTCCGCAACCTTAAAAGAAGAATATAGTGAATGTTTTCCTGAAAATAACATAGAGGACAAGTGTAGCTATTTTTAGTTCACAAACCATCAGTGACTGTGTTGAAATATGTGTTCAGTTTTTCTGAGCCCTCTGATGAAATGTGCTTGTTAGGCACTGAGCTTCTCAGGAGGGGAGCATGCTGTATGTACTTGCATAGCACAGGACAGGCATTACCAGAAGGTAAAAATTTATCTGCAATCGAGTACTTACTATATGTTATTCGTGAGTGTCCACTCTTGGCACCATGGGTTTAATTGTGTATGATATCTTCTCATTGCTTCTGCTTCCTGCTGGGATAACCGAGGCTTCATAAAGCTGAGATTTCTAAGAATGTTTTAGGAACACGGAGTTCTTAAACTGTATTTTGTGAGGTCTGCTATCAATTTAGATTAATTTGTGAGTATTTGCACACATTAACATTTCTGAATAAGCATGCAAACAAGTGTTAAGAAAACTGTATGATTTGCATGTGTAAGCAAAGAAAGCTGAATATAATGTTAACAGGACTTTTGGCAATACTTTCCCTTGCTTCCTACATACATTTTGCTTTGACAACCTGCTCAAACGTATTTTGTTTTCCTGAAGGTAAAGAAAGCAGGCAAATGCACATACCTTGCTTAGCATGCTATTCATGCTCTCTGAACACATGTACATACCTTGTGGGGGCACTTATATTTCAGTTCTTGGAACAGACAGCAACATTCTCACTTCTGAAAATGAGGTCTCGGAAATAGTAATGTACCATAAGCAAAGCAGAGGAGAGAACAGAAAGGCAGCCTTTGCTCTCCCACCAGCCTCCCCAAAAAATTCTTCTGTCCATTTGACCAGGCAAAAACTCCTTCCTGACCACACTTAGCACTCAGTTTGACCCTGAACGTGTGAGGAACATGCTCCACCGGGCGACTAATTTCTTGCTGCTGGAAGGAGCGTAGATGCCTCCAGCCAAAATCTCAGCTGTCCCGCCCGCAGCGCTTTGCAGCAGGAGCTGGCCTGAGATGTATACACAGACCTGGCATCCTCATAACGGTGATTGCAGTTCAGTTTTTGGTTTTGATATTCCAGGAATATTAGAGAAAACGCAGACAGAAAGATTTCCAAAGAACATGCTGCATTCTGGCATCTTACCAGCTGTGCTGAAGCTTAAATCACATTGTATAAACAAAGGACAGCTATTTATAGTGATCAAAGAAATATATTTTGTGGATGCATCCAACCAAATGTTTTCTCTAAAAGGCAAACAGTTAAAGAACATGAGCAGAGACTCTTTAAATGAAACAGAACACACTTTCACATATTCTAGAGTGCTAAATACCCCTTCCTGTGAAGTGCCATTTGAGAACTGAGATATTGACTGTTCTTAAGTTCTTAATTCCTCTAAGTTGTTGGTTCCAGAGGAACACTACAAATGCCTTTGCAAAAGATAATTTTAAAACTGAAAAATTATGAGACATCCCCACATCAGTATTTTAGAGAAGGTGAAACACCATTGGAATGTCTGAATTTTCATCAGTTGGGGATGTACAAGACTTCAGAGGTCCTTTTGTAGCATTCAGCAGGGAAATATCTTATAAGGGAATCAAAGAATTTGAATTTAAGAAAGGGTCTTAAAGCACTAGATTTATACAGGTGTTATGGGCCTCTGGAGGAGTGATAATTTGTTATGTTGAGCCACTTTACTCTTCATCAAGAATAAGGTAACACTATGGTAATGATATAAATTTTTTTTAAGCACCAATTTAATGAACTGTATATACAGATACAAACATATGAAGCTCAGTGGACCATGGAATTTTTTTATTTCTTTTTTGTTTCATTGGTTACGTCTATCCTAAATCCTGATTAGTTTCAAGGGAAAACAGCGATATAGTAAAATATTTTTTTTATTTCCTCCAGGAGGTTAGACTTTCATTATCACTTGCCATTTCTGGTTTGGGATTTTTTGGTGGTTTTTTTTTTTAAACTCAGTTCAGTAAAACTGGATCTAGTGCAAGCTTCCGCAGACATGGAAAGAGCTACCCTGAAGGCACAGACCACAGAGGCTGTGGGTGTGCTGTCCTCAGCAGGGTCTTGTCTGTGATGCCAAACCCTCAAGGCTTTTGAGGTACACAAGTCCTGTTCTTCCTGCAGTTGGTGGTACAGGTGGCTGCTGCTCCAAGCCTGAGTTAAGCCCTCTTTGCTTCTCATGGCTGCCCTCATGGTGCTCATGGCTCTGGGGCGGATTACAACAAGTAATTGCTCTCATGGCCATCACCACCCCATGGGATTGGACAAGGCTGGGTGCAGCTTGAGCTCTACATCTCCCTCAGGGGTGACCTGCTGCTCTTAACTTCTCATAAATACAAGTGAAAATTTGGCTCAATCCAGTCTCTCCTTCACTGAGCTGTGGTTTCAGCAGTATGAGAAAAATGCCCACTGCATTCATGGAGAGCAGGGTAGGGTGGCTGTGACATTTATAAGAGATGTTTAGAAAGGACAATGGACAATGATTGAGATCTCTTCTAGTCCTAGATCACAATCCACAGGAATAAACAAACAACAACCAAAAACTCCTATTCCTTTCAGGAGGAAGAGAAACATGTCCCAAGCTAACAGGCAAAAATGAATCTTACAAGCAGAGTTTGACCATTGAAACTAAAAATAGCCTCATTTTGTATTAATCAGACCATTTAGGAAATTATTCCTGCTAACTCTTCTTTCTTATGCATGTTATGCCAGAGTATAGTCTATTTTCAAGGCCAGTCTATATTTTCAAGGCCAGGCTGGATGGGGCTTTGAGCAAGCTGCTCCTGTGGAGGTGTCCCTGCCCATGGCAGGGGGGTTGGAACAAGATGATCTTTAAGGTCCCTTCCAACCTAAATGATTCTATGATTCTATGATAGTCTACGAGAAGGAAATAACACTTTTATTAACTGCAAGGAATTCTGCAATCATTATGTAACAAATACAATGTTAAGTTCTAAAGCATATTATTTCTTATGATTTCTATAAATCAACTAGACACCTATTTTGTTTCTCCTTCAGCTTCTAGAAATACTTTTTAAATTTTCAGTTAAACTATCTGTGTTCTGTACCTCTTTCTTTTGTGTTACTCTCTTATATCATGTTTTTCTTTTTCTATATTTCACTGGTGCAGGTTCATGCTGTTTGCCACTCCTGCTCAGGTGCTTGGTTTGACAAAACAGACTTGTTTAAGTGTGAGTTAAAGGGCTTGACTGCACTCTGTAAAGTCACCTGGAAGATACGCTGACCAAAGTGTCTATTTTAGTGTGACAACTGAGTAATGCAGGTATCTGTATTTTAATTGAAGCACATATTTTTCATTTAAACAATGTGAACAAATAGATATGACTACCCTTAAGAACAGTAGCACATCAGAGTTGCTATACTAGAGAAGTTACAAATTTTGTCCCTTTAAAACATTTCAGAGCTTGAGCCGACTGGTATCTAAATGCAAAGCACAAACTCAAAATCAAGATGCAGTGAAGAAATATCAGAACCACTTTGTGCTTGATACTTGAAAAGAAACCAGCTAGATTGTAGAATCATAGAATCATTTCAGTTGGAAAAGACCCTTGGGATCATTGAGTCCAACCATCTACCCTACACCACAAAGTTCTCCCCTACACCATATCCCCCAACACCACATCTAAACAACTCTTAAACACATCCAGGGATGGAGACTCAACCACCTCCCTGGGCAGCCTGTTCCAATGCCCGACCACTCTTTCTGTGAAAAATTCTTTCCTAATGTTCAGTCTAAACCTACCCTGTTGGAGCTTGAATCATTCGGACATGGAGTTTGTCTGGGACCCAGCACTATTCACTGCAGGAGCCTGGAGATGATCTGTTCCTCGCTCTCACAGGGAAGATAGATTTTTGTTTAGCTATAGTAGTTCACTCTTATATTATCTGATTTCACCATTTAGGTACAGATCATTTAAGTAAAATCACAGAAAAGAAAATTAAAAGGGACTATGACACCTCCTCCTCATGAGCAAGGCAGTGTCTGTTGTTTTTCTGCATGGGCTTTTGGCCCTTTTTCCTTCCCTCCCCAGAAAGAGACAACAGCATCCTCTCAAAATCTCTTTTGTTAATAAGACATCTATCGAAAAATTTTCTTAGTGTCAAACTTAAATCTTGCTGGCAGCACCTGAATCCAGTGCTTATTTGATTTATTTGTAGCTTATTTCTCTTCTTTTTACAGCTCCCTATTATTCTTTTGAAAACTGTTGCCTTGCTAATAAAGCCGTGGCAGATAAGGGAGGTAGTGTGAGGTATTCTCCACACGCAGACAGGATGACTAAGGAAGAGAGAGAAAGGACAAGCAGAATACAAAGGGGAGCTCTTGTGATACATGTAGCTAGTTTATATCTTTAAAGCTTTTCTTGATAGAAGTGGTATGTGCTGGTACATGACAGCTGCTCTCAGTTGGCAGCGGGTTTATCTGAAGGGTCTGGACAGGTACTGTGAGGAGCTGGCAGATTATACTTAGTATTCTGCTTGAAGGAATTGCTTTTTAAAAGCAAGCCTCTGCTCTGTTCTTGAGCTCGGTGGTAGGGAACAAACAACATTAAAGTTTAGGGCTAGGGTTAGGTCTAGGATTAGGGTTTGCCTTGGAATGCCAAGAAAAATGAACTGAATTACTGCTGGGATTCCATAGGTTTGCTTCCCTAATGTTACAGCTGGTTCTGCGAGGGGAAAGGAGAACTTGGTACCATCTGTTTGGGCAAGAGCTCTCCGTTAGGAATATAGTAACGTTGTGAAATAGAGGGAGGACTGCTCTATGATGCAGTAGGTTTGCTAATCTGTCTTAAAGGACCTAAAACTGGATTTGATTTATTTCTCTAGAATTAAATTCAATACTATAGTTATAATCCTAGATTAAGATATAAAATTCTAGGATACTGCTTTGGAAGTTAATGATACATGTAGCAATCTTTTGCTCCAGAGTTAATTGTTTTCAGTTAAGGTTAAAATAAAGGTAAAAAAACCAAGAGGATGATGAGCTGCAATAATAGCTGTGTTATGAAAGGCTTAGAAGGTAGTGGCCCTTTTTGGCCACTTGCGTTTCCACAAATAAAGCCTATTCTTGAACACAAATCCTTGGCTTTGCTTGCGAAAAGTGCACGAGCAGAGACTGCAACATGGTATGTTCTCCAACATCCTAAAGCAATCACTCAGACAGGGCCAATCTAAAGATCACTTAACTTAAATAAAGCCAGCAGTGATTACAGTTAGTCCTTCCTGCATTTCTGAGTCCTAACCTTGACTTTAGCCATGAATTTATACTAGGACAGGTGATAGCCACTGCATGAAGCTCAGCATAGAATCCTAGCTCTTTACATTTGCATACAGTATTCTGAAAACGGAGAGTCTGAGCAGCTCCTGTTATTGTGGGATTTAGATACATTAATTGACCTAGATTTATGGTTGGTTCCTTTAGACCTAGAGGAATGTAATAAACTCTGGATATTTCCAGGCTATTTTGTGGATTCCTTTGGAATCCAATCTGTTGGATTCCAATGTGTATGCAAGATTAGGTTTCTAATGATGTTGTGGTTGCAAGGGTTAGAATTTGGTTAGGATTCTGGAGGGTAGAAAGTTCTGAGCTCTAGTTGTTTCTGGGTTTAGAAATGTTCACTAACATAAGCTTTAGGGCTTGTACACAAAAGGAAGTAATATGCTATGGGACTTTCCATTATTTCCATCATATTACACCTGAGTTAAATCTGAGGCTAAGGAATGCCAAGAGACTAGGGTTCATTTTACGGTAATATTATTTGGATCTGAGAGATTTTACTGTGGTTTTTGACCTATCTTTCAGTCCTTGGCATAAGCTAGAATTGGATATGAGAAAATATCAGGTTTCTTACCTGCTGTAATTTTGACACCACTGCTTTTGAGAGAGTGAGTTGTCCATATTACTTATTTGGGGTGGGACTTGGTTTGGGATTAAGTGCCTGAATTTTGGCATTTAAGTTTATGTGACTGCTTGTGAGCAAGATGCCTAACCTCTTTTTTGTAGTCAATAGAGATCTGGTAATAAGTAATTAATCTAAGATTTAATCCACAATGAATAATCTCAAAAGTTACTACAATTCTCAGGAGCAAAAGACCCCTTGATTAGTTTAGTTTTAGGATTTTATTTGGGGATGGCTAGGGATGGGGTACAGCCATGCAGCAAATAATTTAATCTGCTTGTTCTTCTAGTTCACAACTGAGCTGCTGCTTTAGTTGATCACTGGAACTTTTTTTCTTGCATCTTGTAAACTAATAACCTATGCCTGATGTTAAGATAAAACTCAATGCATTCATCAGGCACTTAATGCAAACAGCAGTAGAAAGAGATTAGCAGTATTTTTCAAATCACAGGCTGACTTCTGTTCAGCTTTCCCTGTTTGTATGAACTTATTTCAAACCCTAATCCTAACAATTTACTTAACATTGGGCTGCAAGAGGTAGACATTCACTATGTTTTTATAGACCCTAACAGAGCCAAAGCTAAAAATAAGTTGAAAAACCTATTTATATTAAGAATTAACTGCAGATTTTTCCCTCTGAAATTCTAAACCTGAGGCTCTGATCCCAGTCCTCTGTTTGACAGAATAGACTGTTGCTACTGTCAGCCCTCTTAGCTGCTGACAGGACCACTCCTAAAAATAAGTTGTTGAACCTGTAGAACCACAGAGGGTGAGCCCTCTGTTGAGTTCCAAGAGTATATGAAGCTTTGCAGTCCAAAAAAGCAGACTTTATAGGAGAGAATGTAACATAATGTAACTTATTTCCAAGGTCCTAATCAGAGACTCTGTAACAGCAGCTTGGCCAGAATTTCCCACATTTATGAACCCTAAATTTAACATAATCTGAAACTCCAGTCTGTTAGAGGCCAAAGTTCATTATTTTCATTTAAACCCCAATGGAACCAGACACAAAGTCAGGTTACCGTAACCCTTTTGTCCAAACCTCTTAACTCCCTGTATTTCCAAGCACATGCCTATACCTAGTTTGCATCTTAAAGAATATGGTGTTACTGACTAAAACTCAGCATTTCGCCTACCTCTCCAAGGAATTTGCTCTGACTTTAGACTGGTAAACCTGCTTAAAGTTAGCTCCTTTGTTAACTCTTGTTCACAAGCCTATTTTGAAACTCAAACCTTAACCTTCATATTAACCTCAGCCCCAATCTTATATTTGACTGACCAAAACTCAGCATGTTCCTTCTAATCCTGTCATACATTAAGGTCAGCTAACTTTTCCCAAATCACTATTAAGCATGGAACGTGAGGCCTTCTTTGTTCAAACTCCTAACTCTATTTCCAACCCTACTTTCTACTATAGACTCCAGCCAGGAATCTTTCCTCTCTAAGAATGTTAGTTTAAGAACCCAAAAATAAATGCTGTATATTAAACCCTTATTCTCTTTCCAGTCCTATACAAATGTTCTTCACGTGCTTCATGATCAAGATATTCCTCTGCTCCCTTGAAAAGCCAGTCTGCACTTTGTGGATCGCTATTTGGACTATTTGTGCCTATTTGCACAATTACCTTCTGAAGTAATTGTGTTCCCCATTAAGCAGAGAGGGGGAGCAGCAATCCCAGTCAGACAGTGAGAGCTGTAGAGTTGTGTGCCCTTTGACTGCATCCAGTGGTTTGGGCCAGTGGTCAAAGTGGACAAAGACATCAGATTGGCATCTTTATTTCTGCTAGTAAATTTGCACCTGAGGGTTTACGCTTAATTGTGTGGAGCATTTCTGCATGCATAGCAGGGGAGATAATAATAAGCCTGTGCTAGAAAAATAAGTGTTTTTATGAACAGGGAGTCCCTCTGAAAACTTTCCCTCCATGCTTAAAACAGATCATGCTCAAAACGAGATCCAAAGATAATAAGAGCTTAAACTATGTTATGGTTCTCTATATAGAACACAATTGACCAAGTAGTAAATAGAGAAGGCTTTTTCCAAAGCAATACTATTTTTGCTCTGATTGCAATTCTTATTAGAAAAAAGGTAACCTGTATGTGTACTGGCCAAGATGGAGTTAATTTTCTTCATAGCAGCCCACATTGTACAGTATTTTGCGTATGTGGCTAAAATGGTGTTGAAAACACAGTGATATTTTGGCTACTTTTGAACAGTGCTTGCACAGCATCAAGGTTACCTCTTTTCACCACTCTTCACACCTTCCCTCCCTCACCCCAAGCAAGTAGTGTGGAGGTGGGCAGCCTCCTGACCCAGGCTGAGAGGGGACACAGCCAGAACAACTTTCCCAAATGGGCCAAAGGGTTAATCTGTATCATCATATAGCACCATGAACACCAATAAGACTGAAATAGAGGAAGAAAGGCAGTTGTCTTCCAACTATGCCATTGCTCTTGGCTGGTCATCAGTCTGATTGTGGAAGGTGGCAAGTGATTGCTTTTGCAGACCTCTTTTACCTCCTCCCCCCCTCTTCACCTATTGAGTATTCTTTACCTTAACCCAGAAGTTTTCTTGCTTTTGTTTTTTGGAGGATGGTGGCTGATGGCTGGGACCAACCCACCACAGTATGCTAAGGAGAGGCTGATAATGTTTTTCATATGTATTTAATTATACATGCTTATTTTAGGGCTGCAGATAAAGTTCTACTGGATTAACCCCCAGGGCTGTGTGGGTATTATATATGCATATAGCTCAGGCTCTCAGCTGGAAGAATACAGAATTAGACTCATTCCACTATGTTTCAATAACATTCATTCTTAATGACAGTGAAACTGGGAAAGATAAACTGGTAAACAGCAACCAAAAGGATCAAAAATATTATTAATGCATTATTCTATTTCGTTTCAGCATTCAGTGCTTTATCATTAAGCCTCCCTCTTTTCTTCCTTCCTCACCACACTTAGACATGTTGACAAACAAAGATGAGGAATTTTAATGGCACCTACTTTGTCTTATTATTCCAGTCAAACAGTGATTTCTGTTAAGTCATTAGTACAATAGATATATGATTGGTTTCACACCTCCCATAAGGGGAAAATCATAATAACTGAAGAATTATTTTGTAACAAATTCTACAGATTGAGTTATTAGTACACTAATGACTCAATCTTGACATTTAACATTATGACTTGTTAAAGAATGAATGCTTCTGGATAGGTTTTCCAATTTCTTAGGAATAGATGGCTGGGCTATGTTATAATCTCACACTGAATCTTGTGAAATTGCTCAGCAATTGTGTTCATAGGATTGCAACTCTGCACTCACTTTTTGAATGGTAGTGAATGCTCCATAAGTTTAGCAAAATTGCCAAGGAGGAGTTACAGTTCTAAAAGCTTTTATTTTCTCTTTAAATTCAAATAATCATTTAAGTTATGCTTTCAGGAAAGGAAGTTTGCAAACTGCCAAAGACAGAATAACATCATCACAGACACAATAAAACATAATCAGGTAGTGAGAGGACAGTGCAGTTCTGGAAGATATTCATACTCGCTAATGAAGAACTTGTTGCATTATTTCAGGCTTGGTAGAAGTCATGTCAAATTAGCTTGGCCTCATATTGAAAGCATCTCAATCATGAAAGCATTAAAGGTTTATCTTTGGTTCATCACATGTCAAATACCATATGCCCTTCCTTGAGGTTTGTTTGGGTGGAAGATATTCCTGTGCTATGACATTGCTATCAATGTCACAACTAAGTCCTAACTGCAGTTTTAAGCATGTAGCTCTACATTTAAATGTGCAGTCAACATTGAGACATGGTTTCATGGCTCAGTCTTTCCACCTGAATTGTTAGACTACTTAAAAGAGCTATTGTACAAATTAGAAATTGATGTCCTCCTTGCTATAAAAGACTTTCCTGAATACACAACAGAACATCAACATGCTTCAATTTGAAATACTTGTTAGGGAAGGGCCAACACAAATTACCAGCAGATTAAATGAAATAAAGTGTGACAACTGTATGCAACATCTTGGTTTGGTCCTGGGGCACAAATACCTGCCACACCTGATGTCAGTAAGAGGAAATTGAGGAAGAACATAGTTCAAAATGATGCTGAAGCAGGTGCTCTCTCTTTGTGGGTAGCAACTACCGTGACCCTTATCTTCTCAACAGTTCCACAGAGCACATGGGCGGGTAACGTGTATACAGATTGTATCGACACCAATTTGGCAGGGGGTACAAAAATAGTTTCAGGAACACTGAAGCTGGCACCAAATCTGGATCTTCATACATCACACCATCATCGCTGCTTAGAAAAGGTGCAATGCTGTGAAAATATAAGCGTGTGGTAATTTTTTGCATGCATCAAGACTTTCAAAACGTATAGAGAGGCCAACTCCGAGGCAATACTTTGAACTATTTAAGGAGACCATGCTAGCCCGATGAGAAAACACCATCACAGACCTGACTAAATAAATCCTGGAAGATTAAGTCACTGTGGTTTGTGAATTGTCCTACATTGCTTCAAACCATGACACAGGCACTGCAGTCACTTACTATGCAAACAGAAAATGAAAGATAAGTTCAAGCAACGCTGATACAAAAGACTACATAACTAAACCAAAGCTCCAAAAACCATCTGTGCTTAATTCTATCAAAAAGTAAACTGCAAAACTGCTTGCTTGCCATATTTATCATACTAAGCATATCCTTTAACTTTCATTTTTCATCTACTGTTAACTCATGTATTAAATGTGGACTAGGAAGACAATGTTTCATAACATTACTGTGTCATCTCCTCTAGTTCATGTATTTGTGCCTGCATATAAAAGAGAGGAAAACAGACCAGTAAGTATTAACAAGACCAGAAAAGGTGCTCAATTGATATTTCTTCAAATGTTTGCAATGAGAGCTTACATGCATGATGACTGTCTCTTCTAAAAAGCAGGTGAATTCTGTCTTTACAGAAATGAAAGTCATTCGTTGAAAGGTTAACTTTGAACTTGGGTTCAGAGCAAGTAAGTAAATTGTGAGATTCTGCAGGCCTGTTGGTCCTAAGATACATGCTCTCTAAGCTTTTATTTCTGACCTTATCCTGTGTCCAAATCATGATCCATGCTGGGTTGTCTTATTCCGTAAGTTGCATACACAGGAACTGGAACACTACCAGCATCTCACACGGTAAAATTTGAAACAGAGTTCACAGAAGAGAGTGGAAAAGTGTACCCAAAGTTGTGACATGCAGATCATCAAGGAGGTTTAAAGTGATTGACTGTAAAATTTTCTGATATTTTGGCATAAATGAGTGAATTTTTCTGAGGAATTTTGCTGCAAGGGTATACATTTCTTGCAGCAGAATCCAGTTCCAGTGGCTCTCAGAAACCTGTATCACCAGCTTTCAGCCAATTGATTCTTTTTCCAAGGCAGGTCCGTGTGCTTCATGAATTACATGGAGTAGTAACCTCTGCTATTGCCCTTACGTAATGTGAGCGAAAATTTCTAGGAAAGATTTGTTTTGACATATGGAAAGATCTCTTCATTATGTATTCATAATTAATCATTTTCGCTCTTTGTGTGAAATTTCTTGCTAAGCTCAAAGCAAGTATACATTCCAAACGTGTCTGTTGCACTGACTTAATTTTTCTATCTTCTGTGGTAAAGTTCAAGTGCCCAAGATATTTAGTTTACTTTTAAATTTTAACAAAAGCTTTTTATATTTCCTTCTATTTTCGTCAGCTTTACAGACTTCTGTCACTTTTCTGATAAAACTGGCAAATTGAAGAAATCATAGAGGTCTTATTTATTTTTTTTAGAAATAAATCAAGGCACTGACGAAAGCTGTGAGACAAAGATATGCTTAAATTTGAATCCTGGCTTCACAAGTGCGACTAGTGAAACTGATACAAACCTAAAACCACAGGTATTCAAAGACTTCATTGGAATCGCATGTCTTATGCTTGCCTTCTTTTTTTTTCTGGATCATAGCACTGTAGATGGAATAATTCACAGTGATCGTGTCCCTGTCAGAGCTGCAACCAGTTTGCAAATGCTTAGAATTAGGCTGGGCTCATTGTGATGAAATGTCAAACAAATCTCAACGATAGTTCTCACAATGGAGAAATGTCTCTCACCCAAGCTTTTAGGCAAATACTCTTTCTCTTTCCTGAATCTTCATTGCTTAAAAGCCTGTATCATTTTGAAGCTTACTCTGTGTCAGTTTGTTTAAAGAGTTTATTCTTTGAGTTCTGCATTGGGTGAAAATTTTCTTGCATCTATGGAAACATAAAAACGAAGTAACCAACCTTTTTTTTCACAGCTTTCACTTTACTTAATTGGAAAATGCTGTAATTTGCTTAATTAGAAATGGTGATGTAAAATTCACAAAGGCAATGCAAAGGAATTAAGCACAAAATCACCACATTAAAATGCTAGCTTGTAGGTGTATTTTAAGCTGCCTTACTACCATGGAAATTAATGTAGAAGTTCTAAATGCAAAGAAGGCTAACTTTCTACTTATTTAGCATTTAAATAAACTCTGTTGTCCAAAATCAATTATTGCATAAGCCATTTTAGATGAAAATAGAGAAAAAATTTGAATTGCACAACACACATTTAGCAGGTCAACATTCAGGTCCATGTTGGTTCCTAAATATCATTCCACAAACAGTTTGTTAAAAATTTAGAATATCTTCTGTTGTCTTCTCTCCTTTTATCCTTTGATATCCTCTCCATCTCTCAGCGGTGATACACGTTCCTCTTTTCTGTCTCTCTCTCTTGAAAGAAATGATTTTTCATGACGTGCTTCTCATATGACTCTTTTCCAGACTTAAATTTGTGTCCCCTCAATTTGGTTGAATCAAACATTTATGAAAAAAAAATAAAAAAGAAATACAAAAGGAAGAAGGACTTTCAAAATTTTCAATATCAGATGCCAGCTTGTGCTGCTCCAGAAAAAGTGTTTCTTCAGAATGGCTAACAGGGATTCTGGTGGAACTGCATATTAACTTCTAATGTGTGATGTCATTTTTATATCTTATATTTCTTGTTTTTCAATTTCTGCTGTCATACAGTTTTAATGAAATGTTTCACAGAACTCTTTGAAAGCTAGCTGTTTCATCACTTCTCTGAAATCTTAGCCATATGTCTCTCAGTAGCTAGTAGTATTTTAATCACAACATCAGATTACTATTAAACCCCATCCCACATAATTCATTTTGTCCTAGGCACACGAAGCCAAAGGGTTTGGCAGCAATAATAGAGGTGTTGACAGAAAGTTTTTGTTTTCCATCCTTTTCTGTATGTAGAGAATCAATTTCCACTGGAGTTCATTAGTGAACTATTAATATAAATGCTCACAGAGTAACAGAAGAAAAATCTCCTCCTCATTGAACAGAACAACTAACAGCGTCCTAGATAGGAGACCCAAGTATGCAATTTTTTACTAACCTAATATGTACATTTGTGAAGAAAATAGCAATATAAAATCTCTCTTTTTATGCTATGCTGAAGGCCTGGATTACTCACAAATCCTTGCTTAGCAGAAGGTCCTTCTCTGGAGGCCCATATCTATTGGCTACAGAGAGCAAGCTGGCTGCTGCCAAAATTCTTCTGTTCTAAAATAAAAACATTTAAAGAAACTGTGCACTTTGGTGCTAAATAACTAGAGCCAGGATGAAGGTATTAGACAAACAGAAGAAAAATGAGCACGTGTACATAGCATTGTATACCAAACAACAGAAGTTTTTGGCAGTTGTCTAACTACAATGCTAGCCAAACCCAAAAGCACAATAGCAGGAGGATATTCGTTGTAGACTATAATTTAATGCAGAAGCTCAGTAATTTCCCAGAAACCTTATACAAATCAGAAGTTGCACCAAGTATTTGTTTACATCATTACAGGAGAGTTGCATTTATTTCAAAGGTACCTTTTTTGGTGTAGAAAAGAATGAAATCTGGCCAAAGCTGCACACTACTTTCCTTTAATGATGCAAAGTACAGAGAAATCACATCTTTCCAATGGTAGTCTGAAAATGAGAGTTCCCTATAAATTCATAATAATTAATGTGAGGATACTGCAGTTAGACAATGAGGAGTCTGGCACAAGGGAACCAGATTACTGTAATCCACATAGCTGATTCTACTGCAGGTTTAAAAGATTTTGTGACATTTAAAAAGAAATATAATTACTTATTCTACCTAATGGTCTGGTAAATCATAGATACTCTTCTCTGTAGCTATTTGTCCCCACGAAAAGGACTTGTCAAATGGAACTCTTGATGACAGAGGGCAGCAGATGATAATTTCATAACATTTTATATTTATTGTGCATTGGAAACATACATTTACTGGCAATTCAGTGATGTTGTTCTTAAGATTTCTGTCCAAAAATTGACATCATTGTGTTAATTGTTCTTGGTTTTTTGCATGTTTTTATTCCTGACTTTCCCTGGTAAACACCAGGGAGGGGGTTATTATTGTGCTTGAAGAGTGGACAGGAAAGTAGGACTCAACTTTTGTCTTAAAATGATTTCCTGCTTTCCTGAGAAGAAGCCAAAATGATCAGGCTCTTTTGAACTGCTTGTCATATTGATTCAATTATCACTTCCTGGGCCATGCTGTGGGCTGAACAATGGAGCTACACGGCTTTGATTTTCACCAGTTCAGCTGGCTGAATGTTTTCGGTGATTTTAGCACTGCAATGAACAAACCCCCAAGTAAATTGAAATGTTGTTCTAGCTCTCTCAGGAACGTTCTTCTGCCCAGAACCATTGCAGTATGTTGTACAAAAGCTTTGTCCTTTCTTATGCCATCTGGGGATTCCCAAATGCTGACTAAACTGACAGCTGCCTACATACAGCAGATGTAAAATCTTTCTATACCAATCTGGCAGAAAAAAGGAATTTAACTGGAACTAAGAATTGTATGGCTTCTATTTGTTTGTTCTTGCTCAGTGGTTCAGCTCAGGTCATGCTTTGGAAAAGCAAATCAAACTTCCTGGGTTATATTCAGGCTACATTTGTACTTCAGATATTTTGAACTGGTGTTTTTCTGTCCAGATTATCTGGCCACTTTCCAACAAAACAGCCAATTTGGGATGGTCTTGTCGATATGAAGATTAGCACAGAAAGTTGTTTGTTTTCTTTCCTGTGGCCAGATAGAATTGGCTAAACTATATTTATACCTGATAAACATGGGAAGCAGAAGTGAGCTCTAATACACTATGTTAGGGTATTAAGAACCAATTCTAAATTAGGGCAGCCCTAAGGCTACCCTAGGTTACATTCAGGCCAGCTTTAAGTGGCAGAATAAAATACATGCAATATGCATATATATACATGCAATATAGCATGCAGTAGAGCAATATACAATAATATAGAATAAGTGATCATGAATTTTTTCTGCAATAAGTGGATTTAGGCTGAGGACAGACTCTGACTCAGTGCACTGTGTGTTATAGGAGTCAACCATGGGATGAATTCTGCTGTGTAGTTGCAGTACTTCAAGCCATGTATCTTTTGTGTCTTTAATGCCTGACTTTTATATATTGAATTGCTGTAACCTCAGTGGGTTGGATTTCTTCGCGCTAATAGACCTGATTTTTCAGTCAAATACTCTGCCCTTATTTCATTACTTTTGAAAATGAGAAACTATTGGTCTTAATTTATGGACAGTAATCAGCTTCTAAACAGCCCCACCACACCATAAAAAACTGCTGAGGAATTGGCATCTGGGTCAAGTGTTAATGAATATGCTGAATTAGCAGATGAGGACTCTGGCAGTAACCATGCTGACCTGTCCCTGACCAACTTGTTCCTCTGATCCTTCCCTACCTTTTTATATGCTTCGTAAACTCATTATGCTACTTTTGCCTCATTTTAACTCTTTCTTTCTTTCCCCTCCACCCCTCTTCTTCTTTTATATTTGGAACATCTGGTTTCATGTTTCTTGTCTTTTCAAATTGTCTTCTATGTGTTTAGTGTAATGGCAAATAAATTACTGGAAAGGGGAAAACCCCCAAATCCTGGAACTTACACAGCTATGCACTGCATTTAGGAAAGGGTGACTGACATTGGGAGTTTAGGCTAACTGAAGCTTTGTAAATGGTATGTGAATCTTTTCCAACTGTAGCCTTAAATTTCCATTTTGAAATTTTCATTGCAAAGGATTACTCTCCTCCGTATGAAATTCTCTAGAGTATCCCTTCATGTTTTCAACTTGTACTTAAGTTATACTGCTTTCAAATTAGTAATACTTTTATTTCCCCAAGGTAACAGTTTTTAGATATTCAATAACTTTAAAAGGAAATTATTATAGGAAAGCTACGTAAGCATATACCCTTGAGAGCTTAAAATGATTGGGATTATTAGAATGGAAAGAAAAGCTACATAAGAAATCCAAAAAGAATAGCCCATACCAATAAGGGCTTTCTACATGATTTATTTTAATTCAGTCTTCTCCAGAGATTTCTTTAACAGTTAACATAATTAAAAGACTAAGCCATTCATCATGAGTTTTGTGTTTATTTTTCTTTTGGTGATATATGTATATAAAAGTGATAATAAGGCAAATCAAAGAGGCCTACTACTATATTTGTCTTCATAGCTGGCTCCTTTATTCCATGACTTTCTGAGCTACCAGAGCAATGAACTTTGACTCTGCTGCCATGTGTACAAGAGAGCAGTCATTCAAAAACAGTTAAAACTTCTGAAATCAGAAATCTTAAACGTGAATATTCTGAGGGACTTCAAGAAACCTTCCAACTATAGTGTTTACATTTATGTTGCTTTTTTGCAAGTGTTCTGATAAATTAATACGGTTTCAGGAAAATTTACCTGAGTGGTGACTTCTAAGGGAGAATTATGAAATATTTTTAAAAAGGGGAGTTTATTATTCTGGCTGTAAATATTCATGCCTGACTAAGCTTAATATACTCATCCAGAAATGGGGCATTATCATACCATGTGATCTATATGTTGAATCATCTCAGGTACAACTATTCCATGGTGAATATTTGTATAATTACATAAAATACTGACTTGGGCCTGTTTAAAATATTAGGTGAATCATTTCTAATGCAATTTGAGGAACTCATGAAGTTTGCTTGAGTTCATCAATTTTTTTACTACAGTTTGCTTCCTGCATGGTGGAACTTTCCTTAGGAAAAAACACGTTGGGATAGACCAGGTAACTTTGTGTTGATAGGCAAGAATCTGGAATGAGAAATATTTCCCTACTCTCATGAATACATAGTGAATGCTGTTCTAGAATCACAGGGCAACAGAAGTGGGAAAAGACTTCAGGATTGTTGTTTCAATTAGATACATACAGATTTACCCTATTTGCATAATCAGTTCTTAAGCTCTCAGTGAATTAGACATTGTGTTATATTAATCTCTGCTGTAACTGAATTGAGATAAATATCACAAAGTGGTATGATTTCATAGACAATAATGGAGTTATATTAACTGTGAATTTGATGCATGTTTTCCCTTCACTTCATTTTAATGTTAGATATAATTCCTTGTCAATATTTTTTTGTGTGCTACATATAAAAGACTTATTGTGAGCAAATATATGTGCACCTCTGCAGAGTCAAGCTATGTTATAAAACTCAAGGTGAAGTTCAGCATTGTCTCAGATGAAGCTACTACTGTGTATAGAAGACCACACAAAATATATGTGATGGTTTTGTGCTGTGACCTTTGGAGAGGTGATACCATCAATGCTTTCTGAAGTGTACACTACTGTAGTTCAAGATAGATGGATTTAAATATTATTTTATTAGATAGCATTTATTGGAACACTTGTTCTTCTAGTCAGGCTTTTGCATTCATCAGTAAATTTTGCTACCAGGAGTTATGCTGCTGGAGACTACAATCTTCTTTTCTCCCACTCTTAAAATTTGGAGCCTTCCATTGTTTTATTTTTCTTCACCAAAGTGTAAAATTCTGTGTTTTGTAGCTTTGTTGACAGATTTACTGAGCTGGAGGACGTCCTTGGTGATCAAAGGAATGCTGCAGGTTTTTCACTTCAACAATTATTTTGTAGTTTTGTAAAGTATAGCACAGCTTACAATGTACATGCAGTATTCCTCACCCAGGTTATCTATTGATTCTTTTGTTGTACCAAATAAAATAAAAATGAAGATGATGTTGACTGCTCTAGGCTGAACATTTATTTTCTTTTATTCATCTTGAAATGGAGAAACTTCTTGACTTTTTTTCTTCTTAGATATATTCATCCTTTTCTTTGGGACATTATGCTACTAACAAATATTTTCTTCCTACTTTTTAAAGATGATTGGGACTTCCCAAGACAAGGACTTTAAAACTGAGCACGTTGCACAATATGATCAGTCTGACCTTGTCCTCACCACATATAGAATCTTCCTAGCCAGGATCTGTTTGAGAGAGAGTTGAGGGAAGTCCCATCAGTCAGCATTTTTTTTTCTCTTCATCAGCAACAAAATGTGCTGAGTTTAAAAGATCATTCAGAATCCAGCCTTTTGCAATCTTTCTGGTGGGTGGAATTGCTCATCTGGATTGATGTGGCATGTTATTGGGAAAGCAAGTTCAAGTATTTTCTGAAGGACTGGATTTTAGGAGGAATTTAATATTCATTTTGGGGAGCTGCTGTGACTATTAGAGTTATTCTTTTTTTAGAGACAGTGATTAATTTGCTGTGCTACTTGGACTCATAATAGATGTCTGCTATTTTGGCCTCACTGAGGATTTGTGGCAGAGCAGACCTCACAAAAGATTCTCATTGTGTTGTGCTTAAACCACACCTCTGCTTTACGTAGTCACTCGCATGACGATAAATATACTGATGACCCATAGACAGAGAGGCCCATAGAGCTGGTGAAGAAGTTCTAACAAAGTAGCTTTATTTCTCCAGCATTCATGAGAGCTATCTGCTTCAGAATATATTCTGTTAGCTTGTTGTGAACTATTCCAAAGAACTGATTGTTTCTCAGGCCAGTCCACAATAACCAATCCCTCTGGCTTGTCTCCAGTACTATCTAGAAAGATTTCTTCCTCAGGCAAGACTTCCCAATGTGATTTACAGCCCAGTCTGGCTATCCGGACAGATATTCAGTCTCCTGAATAATACAGAAAAAACCTGTCTCCTTTATTGGAACCTAACTTCTTTTTTTGCAGAGGGAACTTTTTTAGGAGTACTATTAGATTATGTCTAAAACTTTTTATGGCTTCCTCAGCTGGGGATGCCAAAACACTCAGCATTGATCAAACAGTCCTCCCACCAAGGCCAATGGGATCACAGTGAGCCTCTGAAAGAAGAGCTCCTGAAAAACCACATATCCTGTTAACCATCTGAGTGCTCTGGGCTCAAGTAAACCTCATGAAGTTCAACGGGAGCAAGTGCAAGGTTCTGCACCTGGGCCGAAACAATCTCCTCGGTATCAATACAGACCTGGCAACAAGATGTTAGAAAGCAGCCCTGAGGAAAGGGACTTGGAGGTTCTGATGGACGAGAAACTGGCCATGAGTAGGCAGTGGGCACTTGCAGCCCAGAAGACCGATCGCATCCTGGGCTGCATCAAAAGAAATGTTGCCAGCAGGTCCAGAGAGGTGATTCTGCCACTTTGCTCTGCTCTGGTGAGACCTCACCTGGAGCACTGTGTGCAGGGCTGGAGCCCTCAATATAAGAAGGACATGGACCTGATGGAGCGGGTCCAGAGGAGGGCCACAAAAATGATCAGGGGGCTGGACCACCTCTGCTCCAAGGACAGGCTGAGGGAGCTGGGGTTGTTCAGCCTGGAGAAGAGGATACTCCGGGGAGACTTAATAGCGGCCTTCCAGTACCTGAGAGGGGCCTACAGGAAGGCTGGGGAGAGCCTGTTTACAAAGGCCTGCAGCGACAGGACGAGGGGCAATGGGTTTCAACTGAAGAAAAGTAGGTTTAGATTGGCTCTTAGGAATAAGTTCTTTCCAGTGAGGGTGGTGGAGCACTGGAAGAGGTTGCCCAGGGAGGTGGTTGAGGCCCCTTCCCTGGAGACATTCAAGGTGAGGCTTGATGAGGCCCTGGGCAACCTGGTCTAGTTGGGGGCGTCCCTGTGACTGCAGGGGCATCGGACTAGATGACCTTTGGAGGTCCCTTCTGTCCCAGATGATTCTATGATTCTATAACAGCAGGTATTGTAGAGAGCTATCGATGTTTATTGTTTGCACCCTGGTAGCATCCAAAATATATCATGCTGTGTCCACACACCCATAACGTCAAGGCTGAAGGGCTTCTTCCCTGTTTTGGCATCATCTTAGTACCATTAGAATTTCACATGGAGTCCTTGACTTGGAGCATTTACTTATGCTACAATAGTAGAATATTTGCCTGTGTTCACTATGTATAAATTGTCTGTCTTGGGTTAACATTAAGTATTATGAATTTCCCTTGTCGTTTTTTTCTTTTAGACAATTATTTTATACTCTGACAATGTTGTTGTTGTGAGTCATGATGAATGAAGAACTGGAAGTCTGGCAATAAACCTCCACCATTATTAGAATATAGAGAAACTGTCTACACCCACAATCACATAGGACTAATATTGTTAATGTTTTTTTTTCTTGCATTAAAGTAAATAGAAGAAAGGTCTACAAAATTATGTGTCCAGACAAACAAAGAAGTCATTTACTGGTTTTGTTCATGCTGATATAATTAATTTTTAATGTGCATTTTGTAGAAAATATTCCATGACCAGTTCCAACCTAGAAACCTACTGTACAAGAAAGATGTTAATAAATGTAATTAGTTAAGTGGGCTTGTAGTTAAATTAAAAATTGACCATAAGAAAATACACCTTCCTTCTTGTTCTGTCACCTGTTAGAAAAATGAATTGTACCATTGATATGGTTCACTAATCTAGAAAAAATAAGCAGGTAGTTGGAGGTCAATGTTTAGCAATTTCACCAAAATAAGCAGTGAGCAGCTAGTCAAGATGATTTGCAAAGCTAAGCAAATATCCAGAGAACGAGCTTTAGTCTAATGAAGACCATGAAAGTGCTCATACCTCAGCACGGCATCAAGCAATCACCTTATTATTTGACCAAGACCTAACACATTGCACCTTGTCTGAATCAGCAACAAATATCCCAGTTTCTCTTCCTGTGCACACTTTGGATGCTTTGAGCTGAACCACTGTGCCCTCAGACACTGAGGAGAAAAAAATTACTGAAGTATTCATTCTTGATGTGCTTAAAACTGTTTTTAACCTTATGAAGTGCATATAGCCTCTAATTTACTTGGAGTTTAAGGTTTTCCAAAAATAACATTGTGAAATATCAGTGCAGGATGTTTCTTTATACATATGGCAAAACACTTTCGCATCATCATAAGGTGCCTGAAGCCCATGTGTATTGAAGCAGATTTAATTATGGAAATTATTAATTCCTAACAGAAATAAACAAAAAAATTTAAACTTTTCAAATACTTTTCCCTTTTTAACAAAGATAAGGCAAAGTCAGTTCTTACTGTCTCAAAACCTCTCCTTTTGTCATGTAACTTTACGTAACTTTACCACTCTTTTCAGGAGACATTTTTATAGTGGGATGACTTTTCCTCTTTTTTTAGATTTGTCATCTAACAGCTCATCCTATGGGTTCTTGCTGATGTGGAACATTCTCTAAAGTATATGTATATGTAGGGCTTTATTTTTAGAGATACTTCTTTGTATTTCAAAGCATCTGCACAGCAATGTCTCCAGTTGGACAATTGCTCATGGAAAACTCATATTCTAGAGCTCACTCTTGAAAAGAAATGAAAATTGAAACTGAAAGTTGAAAACTGAATTGAATCTTCTCAAATAAGTTGTACAGCACATGACGTTTACGAAATCTAATGGTAAGTTTGCTCAACACTCTTCTGGTCAGCCTTTTATTTTAGTGAGGTCAATGACTATTCTATTTATATTTCACAAAATGATGTATTTAATATAAAATATTGCCATTATTACCTTCAGAGCACTTCTCCATAAATAAGTATGAAAAAGCAAACCTCAGAGTAAGCAAGGTGGAATTATAGAGTGAAAAAACTAAAAAGTGAGGAGAAATAGAGGCAGAAGACACACTAGAGAGAAAAAGAAAACACATTTCTACTCAAGTCTGAAATGGAACAAAAAGGTCAAGAAGTATAAAAAAGCTATTCTGCATGACTGAACAGATGAGCTGCATAAGTTTTGTCTATATTGAATTTTGTATGAGTTGAAATAGCAAAAGACTACCTACGGTGTATACCCGGGCATATGCAATATTCAGATAAAAATTTTCAAGCTCTCACAACTTGTTATTGGAAGAATTCAACTGTTCACTTTGCATAGAGACACATATTGAGATGGAATGAAACATGACTATTTGACCCAATAGGTCACTTTGAACGGAAATTAAAATTATATGTAACTTGTAAAACCTTAAATATCTGAAAACAGACAAAGAAATAATACTTATGCCTCTGTCAGTCAGCCTTAACTATGTGGATGTATCCTTAAGCGGTTACATTTTTTTCTCAGAGTTTAAGGACCCCAAATCCAAGGTGTTCATACCTTGGATGAGGCCTGTCATTGAGACTACCCGTACACCTGGTGGTATTTAGAGCTAGTAAAGTACTTTCCCTCTCTCTATTTCCATCATGCATGGCTGTCAAGCCTACTTTCTTGTATTTTAAAAGGAATTAAAATATACACAATGTACAAGAAATATTAAGGAAAAAATAATCCTTACAAAAAATGAGCATTACGTGGTGGGCTGGCCCTGACGAGCAGCCAAGCACCCACACAGTTCACTCCCTGTCTTCCAGAGGAACAGGGGAGAAAATAGGAAGAAGAAGAGAAAACTCATGAGTTGAAACAAAGATAGGAAAATCACTCAGCATTTACTGTCATGGGCAAAATAGATTTGGGGAATTTAACTTATTTTGCAACATTTAATTCCTGATTAGAATTAATTCCTGATTAGAATTAATTACTGATTAATTCCAGTATTAGAAAACAAAGATGACAAAAATGTATACACTGTGGGCTGCAGTCCCTTTGGGGGTGCATCTGCTCTAGTGTGGGGTGTCCATAGGCTGCTCCAGCACAGAGCACCTCCTGCTCCTCTGGCCTTGCTGCTCCCTTCTTCTAATTTTTAAGCATGTTTTCATGAAGTCACAACAACCTCCTCTGCCTGGTTCAGAGGCAACACCAGCTCCACTGTTGGGCTCAACTGTGTGCTACAGTGGGTCCATTGCAGAGGTGGCTGGAACTCGCTGTGTCTGGCACAGGGTAGTCCCTGTCCTCCTCCTCCAAGCTTGCCATTTATACCCACACTTTAGCAACATTATTGCAGAAAATTAGTTCAGTTGCTATTAACTAAGGGTTTTGGAAAACCAAATTACCTGCTTGTGAAAAGTGCAAGGCAGCAGTTACCTGACTGATGTTCTCCTCATGAAAAAAGTTCAACGTTCAGGGCACAACTTGCCAGAACGTGAGTCCCAGCTGATTTGGTATACCTTACAGAGCCTTTTGCACAGTACTAATCTTCAACATCAGCCCTGTAGTCTATAAGGGCCTTGAACACGAGCAGATGAGTTTCATCTTAAGGAAACTGGAGACACAAGATGGTCTGCAGAGCTCAAGATATGGCTTCACTGCCAGACAAACCTGGTTCGCCTGACTGGCACCAGTGGTAGATGGATTTTGTTCCCCTCTAGTATTAAGAAAATGTACAGCAACATTAAATCTCCCCTTGATCTGAAAGTTGAAAAGTTCGATGCTTAAGCTGTTGGTGGAGCCTGAAGGGTGTTACTTACAGGAGAGACTGATGCAACCAGTCTCATTAGGGTGTGCATGTGCAGATTTATATAAATGAACTGCATTTTTTTAACAGTTATGTTATTAAAACTGCTCTGATACCAACTCACTCTGTAATGCTCTGCAGACACAAAGCACCTCCCATTGGCTAAAAAGAGCTGTGGTGCAAAAACTGAGCATAAGACCAATGTGTGTTTTTCCAAGAAGCTGAGAGACCAACTCTCCACAAGAATAATTAGCTGCTGAAGTAATTAGCAATTTTGGCTCTTTCAGACCACAATCAAACATTCACTCAAGCCTCGAGGATCTACTGAGTCAGCGTAGGTAAGGCAGAGCAGACTGTAATGAGCAGCACATGGGGAGTCGGATCAGCTGCCTCTTGCTCCTGGGTTCAGAAGGACCAGGTGGAGAGATGGTGGGCAGCCTTTTGGTATAGGTTCACATCAGTGTGTGTGCCACTGAGAAGCACCTGTGCTGCTCCTTCCCACAAGTTGATGCAGAAAGGAATAAGAAAAGGCTCCTTAGAAAATTAGCTTCAGAGTAGCTGAATTAGGGAAATTAATTTTATGGATGATGAGAAGGAAAAAACTTGCTTCTTTTTTTCCTTTTTTTTTTTTTCTTTTTTGCCACTGAACTCGGAGGCTGTCACAAGCTGAGGGAGGCTTGAGCGACCTGTCTGCATTGCTGAGACAGACAACAAAACCGGACTTTGCATATCCTTTCCTTTTCTGAAAGATGCTTGTATTCTAAGAGACCTCCCAATATCGAACAGTCCTTCAGTGGCACCAGAAAAAAAAAAAAAAAGTGGATGTGGATTTAAAGGAATACTGTCTGTGAAAAATTCCTCCTTCCAAACAAATAAGGATTGAAAAGTTGAATTCCATCAAAATCCATATTTTTAAGTAGCTGTTACTGCATCTATGTTTAGGAACTTTATTAGCATTCTGTGAAGCTGTAGATCAAGGTGTTCTTCACCTAAAACTTCCCCCTCAAATTAAATAAAAAGTCTTCTGTACTTCACAGAATCAACATAAAACATATCAAAAAGAGGAGGTGGCATGTTGATAAATGTATTTGAGTCAAATTCTGCACATACTTAACTGAAGTTTTTGTTCAGAAACACTTTTTTATACAATGGAAGATTTTAGACAAAGATTAAGCAGGAAGACCATGGAATAAAAAATTAAGGATACTGGTCTACATCAAAACTGACTTAAGATTTATAGGATCTAATACACCTCTACCTTGCCAATGAAAAGAATAACTAGAAAATAAGAATAGCAGTATTATGTATCAGAAAGCAGAATTTAGTAGAGAGCTCCCAGCCAGTTTGCTTGTTTTGTCCATGACACGTATTCTTGAGGCGAGATGACATTATTCCAATTTTGTGGCATTTTAGAATCACTTCATACTTTCTCTGAGCATGATCTTGGTGGGTGCAAAGCAGAAAAGAATGAATTTGAAGACGTCTTCTCTGCTACTAGGCAGGAGACTTTAACAAGAGACACCAGACTTGGGAATGTGAGATGCCTGTCTAAATAATTGACAACTACAATGAAGTGAGGGCAAAAGTCATTCCCAACCAGACTATATTTAAAACTGCTAACCTGAGCAGGAAACGTGTCTGAGATTCATCTTAAAAACTCTGCTGTGCATTTCCAACTTCAGCCATCGGCTCCAGTGGGTTTTCAAAGGGGAGATTTACTGAGAGAGTTACTGCACAAAACTAGCAGGGAAAGTTACATTGGGTAGGGAAAGTGACATTGTACTGATGAAAGCAAAATACACTGTTACATTACAGCAAAGCTAACTTCGAAACCATCGCCTGTCACAAAACTTCTAGCTGGGTGTATGCGTTTAAAAGAATTAGTTCCATTTGTGATCTGAGGTTGCGCTTTGCTCAGAGGCTTTTTCAAGAGCTTGATTAGCTGTGGGTATGATGTTACGTTCCAGTCAGCACATAGGCAGAAGGAAGAAGACCACTATCCAAAGTGGTTTGGGTGCCAAACCACTGAGTGGGCACCAAGCTCGGGGGTGAAATTCTTCACCGCGTGAGCATGCCCTGCTCCTGCCAAAGTCAGTGGGAGCAGCATGTCTGCATTGAAGTCAGATACATTTCCACAGAGAAATCTTTCTTGTGTTCTTTATGAGTATTGTTTGGGTTTCTTTTGCTTTTTTTTTTTAATAAGCCTGCAAACCTGCAGGATATTGAGAAAATAGACACTGGATGAAATCCCGGTTCCACTGAAATCATTGGGAAAATTCCTATTGACTTCCCCAGGGTGAGCTGCCATCTACAGCATGGTCCCTTGTGTATTCTTTCTTGGTGACACCCAAATAAAATGTGCTTTGCTTACAAATCAGAACATGTTTTGGGGTTTTTTTCTTTCAAGCTGCTAGCTCTTTCAGATCAGCATGGTAGCTGAAATGCAAGCTGTGCTCTTCCCTGCATCTCCTATTATTACCTGTCATAAAGAATCCACAATTAGGGTTTAGCTGGCAATTGCATTGCTGATACATGAGGCAGATGAAAATCCAGATTGTTCTTCCAAAACTGTTTTAGCTGTATGTTGCTGACATAATAGCTTTTTGTGGTCGTGGTGGTGGAATAGGAAGCAGGTATGTACCTCCAGCCACAGTGTCAGATCAGCAGTCCAACAAAATCAGTGGGATGGACTCCCATCTAGTAGAAAATTTATATACTCTACAATGTTGCTATCATTTAATTTCTACAATCCTGTAGTTGGGTTTACCACAAAAGGTATTCCAGTGTACCTGTTCTCTGCAGGTGTTTTTTGAATGTCTTCAGTGACAGCAGGACCACGCCTGTAATACTTGACACCAGTACCTGCAGACACACACAGGAAGAGTTTCACTGAATTTCACTGAATTATTAGAGTTGGAAGGGACCGTAGAGATCATCTAGTCCAACTCCCCTGCTGAAGCAGGATTGCCCAGAGCTAGAGCATGTTACTCAGGACTGCATCCAGGCGGGTCTTGAAAATCTCCAAAGAAGGGGACTCCACCACCTCTCTGGGCAGCCTGTTCCAGGGCTCTGTCACCCTCACTGTCAAGTAGTTTTTTCTCCTATTCTGTGAACCTCCTATGTTCACAGAATCACAGAATAGCAGGGGTTGGACGGGACCTTTCAAGGTCATCTAGTCCAACCCCTTGCCAGAGCAGGGTCACCCACAGCAGGTTGGACAGGAACATGCCCAGGTGGGGGTTGAATATCTACACAGAAGGAGACTCCACAGCCTCTCTGGGAAGCCTGTTCCAGGGCTCTGTCACTCTCGAAGTAAAGATGTTTTTCCTCATGTTGTGATGGAACTTCCTGTGTTCCAGTTTGTGCCCATTGCCCCTTATCCTGTTACCAGGCACCACTGAGAAGAGTCTCACCCCATCCTCTTGACACCCACCCTTTAGATATTTATAAGCGTTGATGAGATACCCTCTTGGTCTTCTCTTCTGAGGCTGAACAGACCCAGGTCCCTCAGATGGACAGTTTAAAATATTTTTTCAAACAAATGTGACTTTAAAGAACCTCAGTGGAATGAGACCATTTCTATAATACCACTGCAATCTGTTGAGACACTTTACCTACTGAGGAGTGAGAAATAGAAATCGAGAGGGGATGAGTAAGGAAAAATACAGGGTGTTTGGAGTAGAAAGAAGGACAATTTTTCTTTTGCAGATTGACCAGTGGAGCAGGAAATGTCTTGTACCTGACAGGAGTTTAAGTCAAGCAATTTCTTTATACATGGAAACCATTAGTTTTCAAGTTGTGTGCAGGGCAGACAAACTAGCTGGCCCATGCCTTTGTGCCTGTTGAAGATGACTAGTATGATGACTTGTGGCAGATGTCAGAAACCTCGTGTTCCTTCCTGTGAGAAATGCTTCTAACTTGATTTCTGTCCTGTTGGAAACAAGTCAAGTTAAAATGCTTCCTTTTGCCACAGAATGTCAACATCAAGTTAATAGTTATTATTATACATAGCATAATTTCACATCAATCCACAAAAAATGGAAAACAAAATGACCAAGAAGAAATAAAGCAAATCTTTCACATTGTTTTAATTAAAAGTAATTGAAATGAAGACATTCCCATGCAATTCATATTTTCTTGAAAGAACTGTTCTCTTAAAATTTTTCGACCCTATCTATTTATAGATATTGTTTGTACTGCTCTTCCTATTTGTTTCTTTTTGCGTTACTGCTCAAATAATTTCAAATTGTGATTTATGCTTATATGGTAACATGAAGAATTGAAGCCAGCGACATCTATTAAAATAGCCTGTGTCAGAGATTTTACTGTACTTACCTCATCCTGAGGCATTTTCCTGTGATCTCTTGGAATTAATTTAATTTGAAAAATGTTGTTCTGGAGCTAAAATACATGGAATAATAGTAGGTTGTTTTGGAAACTGAATAACAAGAAATAACTTCAGCCTTTTTTGTCAGGCTACTAATTGTTTTGTTTATTTAAATTAAGAAAACTGTATGCCTGTAGACATGTTATGAATTCTCAAGATTATACAGCATTCTCTCCGCCCAGCAGCAAGGATTAAAAAAAAAATCTGTAATTAATGTTTCTCTTCGCATACTTTTGTAAATGAAGAGCAAAAATTTTAAACCCCAAAAAGCACTCCTTTATTTCCCAAAAAGGAAAGGCTGGTTTAATGGCTCTTCAGTTTATTGTAGGCCTTTATCCTGGTTGAAACAAGAGTCGAAGTCAGGTACATAGTCTGTCCTCAAGAGCTGGGGTGCTTGTCATGAACCAGCTCATGAGGAAACCTTGTTTAGATCCAATAAGAAGTTGGGGACTTTCCTTTTAATGAGGATGCTCTCTTGCCAACAGGCTCTGGGCTGAAGCATCATTGTGTCTGTCCAAAACCACAGAATATTGTGCCTTGAGCTGTCATCAAAGCCCTACTGACTCAGACCTGGAGTGACAACAGGACTTACTGCTTTCTTCTACACAAACAAGTGGCACTGGAGAAGGCACAGCGCTGACATGTAACAAGAACCAGCCTCTGAGAGGGCATGCTCTAAATTGAATCAGACAAAAGGAAAGTGCAAGGATTATTTCTGTCTTACAACTGGGAAATGCAGTATGAAAATAAGAGTTTTGTGAGAGGGCTCTCATGGTCTCAATGCACGTAAATACCTGAAGAAAGAGTGACAAGATGACAGAACCAGGCTCCTTTCAGTGGTGCCCAGTGGCAAGACAGGAGGGAATGGGCACAAACTGGAGCACAGGAGGCTCTGTCTGAACATCAGAAAACACTTCTTTACAGTGAGGGTGATTGAGCACTGGCACAGGTTACCCGAGGAGGTTGTGGGCTTCCCATCCTTGGAGACATTCTAAAACTGTTTGGACATGGTCCTGGGCACCCAGCTTTAGATGTTCCTGCTTGAGCAGGGGGCTTGGACCAGATGACCTTCAGAGGTATCTTCCAAATTCACCCATCCTGCCATTTTGTGTTTCTGTCTCATCAGCAAATCTGGAAAATGACCATGCCACTGTCCACCCTCAATCTGATGGTGCAGGAAATGCCTTACTCTGTGCCTCTGAGCTCAAGTACTTTGTGGACTAGTTTATTCACTCATTTTCATGTTATTTTCAGGGAACAACAGGTTACTGTTTAATAGACTCCATGGCCTAATGAGAAGCAAATATTCTGATTCTTATATATACCTAGATCTCTTTACGCTGCTCTGGAAATGCAGTGGTTATACATGAGCATATGGTGTAGAAAGGACTTACCTTGTCACAGAATTGTTTCCTCTCATTTTTACATGAGCTGATGGCACACTAGTTTCGGTCGCATAGTGATTGGAGTGATAGAAGGGAATACAACATATATCTGGATGGGGCTTTTTTTATTTAACTTTAAATGTGACTATGAATTTGGCTTAGTAAATTTGTGGCGTACTTCACTAGCCTTGCAGATTTTACTCTGGTGAATGTTTTCTGAGGTCTTTTCAAGCTGTGATGCCCTGTTTTCTTCTTTATCAATATTATATAAATAAGGCCATATACAAATAGCTTATCTATATTTGCATGCTAGAAAAATTTCAGAAAAGGCTTTGTTTAGATCGTAAACAAGTAAGAACACCTTTTTTTTGAAGTATGTATATGATTTAAATTATTTAAATGTCTAACAGGTGTAATCACTGCTTTCTCTGAAAGTGCGAATATTCCTTCTAAATCAGTAACCAGAAGGAGGAACATTAAATAATTTGAAGCAATGCTAAAACAGATGTAATATAAAAAGACAGTCTCCTGTAAAAAGCATGGGCTCTTTCCTATGGTATTCAAATTCCATGTCTTGATTTGTAATATATATCTACAGTGAGGGCAACCATAAATGAATTATGAATGACAAGACAATATTCCAGGGGTGATGGCTTTCCCTGAGGTACTGCAGCTTTGGGAAATAGCTGACGAATATAAAGGTGATGTGGTAGGAGTAGGAAAAGTTAGAAACCATAATTATTCTGTAATTAAATATGGGTGCGGGAGACTTCTATTCATATCTGTTCCTACAGGTTAGATTCTTGGGTGATAATTCATTGGTTCAAATCCACCAGTTTTAAAACAGTTAATGCACTCAATGTTTAATTCTACCTCCATTTAAGTCTGTAAATAACAGAAATGTATTTGTTTGATTTGTTTGTATGTTGAGTTGCATTTGATCACATGAGTTGGGAACCAACTAAAATATGCTTATTTCAATGATGTTTTATCTTTTCCTTCCAATTCCCAAATATCATGGAAGAGTAAGGAGAAACCTATGCTGTTATTTTCAGTGCTGTTGAAGGGAGATGAGGTACCATAGGCAAAGGGAAAATATATTTTCTGTTTATTATATTTTAGTGACCTTTTTTTTTTTCTTCTCCAAATTATTGTTTTTCATAAAAGCATCTATTTCTGAACTACCATTTTTCATTTAGGCAGCTTGCTGGCAAGATACAATTTACACTGTATTTTAATTTCATTTTGATAATAAATTTAAAATATTTTTTAAAAAAATATGTGCACCTTTAGCATTTTATTTTCAAAAAGAAAATACTGTTTTGGAGTCATTTAATTTAGATTAAAAGTTAATTTTTGAGAAAAATATACAGCTCAACTGTATTAAAAATTATTCCAAATACACTTGAGAGAAAAGGCTCATATTGAATGTACTAAAAGGGAAACATCCTGAAATGGTTAGCAAGTTATGAAAAAGTTCCAATTTTTTCTTTTTCTTTTTCTTTTTCTTTTTTTTTTTATGGTAGTGTTAGAGCAGTTAAAAGATGCAAAGCATGATCAGTGACTTCTATGGGTACGGTTTAAACTGAGAGAGCTTGGAACAGCAGTGAGGGAAATCATGCCATTGTAAGAGACAGCCTGTTCAGGCTGAAACAAGAAATGTAAAAAGCAAGTGGCAATGAAGTCTCCTAGAGATGGCTTTGAAAGAAAATGCCAGTCCCATGAAGAAAACCTGCTCTGTTCCATCAGTGGCTGTGGTGCTCCCAGAAGCATGTTAAGGAAAGGATGAGTCTGTGAAGGCTTTTTAAAATACACATTTCTCAGACTACTGGTGTTCTATTTCAAGATGCTTTGAGTTTCGCTCTACACACAAAAAAAAATAATTAACCCTCAAAAATAATTATGCAGTAATAAGCAGTTTTTAAAGTAGTTTAGTGTAATTATCATATGGAAATATAACACACAATGTCAAAAAATGTATCAGGAACACATGTTGGGGAATGCGCTTTGAATCAGAAACCAAAACACAGCTTTGTGATCACCTTTTCAAGACAAAAAGCACTAAGCAGAAGTCAAAATACTACTGCAATATGACTGTTAGAAATTATTACAAAATCAGTCTTTACTATTAGCCAGTACTAACTGTTCTGCTAGTTGGCAAGGTATGGGATTTTTTTTTTTTTGATTGCTCAACTACAGTAATTGCTGCCAGATGGATGCAATTTTAAGATCATTATTCGTAATCCTTCCTGTGCCCTCAGTATTTTATCTTGAAACAATTGCAATTAAGATGTTCCGCAGCAGTGTTTTTTGCTGAGACACGTTCTTTTCTTGCTCACCCAGGTTAAAAACGCTACTAAATTAATCATTGTACAATTTAGCTGAGGAATATAGCTTTGTTGATACACTGTTATTTTAAACATTTAATTAGAAAGAGTCAGAGAGCCTGATTAGCAGCACAGATCATTAAGACTGAGATGCAAACCTAAGTGCACTGTTTTGTTCCGCCATGGGTGGGTGGCAACCACCTGTGTAAGCACAACTCTCCTGGCACCAAGCACAAAAGTACTTCAGTGAGGGGAGATTTTACCAGTGGGACCTGGTTTCTTTGTCAGATGATACGTGTGAACTGATCTGATTGAAACCCACGGGAACCATATGCACGAAGGGCAATCAGCAGTCCAGAGGGCTCAAGGTGTGTCTCTAGGGATGGTTGTTTCACTTGCTCTTCAGAGCTGTAAGGCCAGAATTCTAACTTCTCATATTATATCTACAGAATATATTTGTATAAAGCCCAGATGTGACTTTACTAGTCAAAAAAAGGGCCAGGGTGCCTTTGGCCTCCTTCTGCTGTTAACACTGCCCATTTTTGCAAAAGCTCCCTAATCTCATGACAGTGATGTGACTGGACAACTTTCCCAGCCAGACAGCAGATCTAGCCACTGCTGCTAAACTGTCATCAATATACAGAAACCATTGACCAAAACCAATCTCCGTTTTATAGATGGATGTAGTAGGATTTTAGTCTAGCAATATACCCTATGTTGCTTCAGCTGTAAAAACTACTTGTAAATATTGACCAACTAATAGCCATTACACAGCTATACCCAATTCAATTTAAATTTCATTCACTAGAAAGATTTCTACCAACTAGACAAGGAAATGGATCAGACTATAGACCTTTAATAAAATCATTTCTTACAGAAATGAACAATTTGCTGGGTGTAGTCCAAGAAAAGCTATGATTTCCAGGCATGTTGACAAATCACCCTTTCAACTCTTTGCCTTCTGAGCTTACCATTTTGGACTCCTTTTTCAATTTCTCCATACAGTGTGTTTCTTATAAAAATGGTTATTCCAGTTTGGGATAGAAAAGGGGTTGATGGAGGCATATACGGTTGAAGGAAAACATTTTTGTTAACCATTAATTCACAGAATCACAGAATCACAGAATCATCATGGTTGGAAGGGAGCTCTGAGATCATTGAGTCCAACCACAAAAAAACCCAAAACAAAACAAAACAAAACAAAACAAACAAACAAGAACCAAAACAAAAACAACAAAAAAAACCAACCAACCAACCAAACAAACAAAACCAAAAAAACCCAAAACCCAACATCCCACCACGTCACACCCACCTATAAACCAATAAATAATCTTGGGCACTAGAGCACGCCCTGAAGAGCCATTTCTTAAATACCTCCAGGGATGGTGACTCTACCACCTCCCTGGGCAGGCTGTTCCTGTGCCTGACCACTATTCCTATTTTTGTCTAATATTTAAAAAATAAGAATAAAGTTTAGTCCCCAGATACTTTCATTTTTATTTTGAATTTTTTTATCATTTGTTTTCTCTACTCTACAATGGGCACAAAAGTTTAATAATTGTTCTGCAAAAATATAATGCAACAAAAGAAAAGTCAGTTCCAAATCTCCTCAAGTGACAGCCCAGACGCCCCATGCTGAAGGACTTCATTAGACACAATGCATCTCATCAGTGGAAAAAATTGCTCAGTGGGAGATAGATTCTGATCTAATTAAAAGAGCTGGCAAAGGGGAAATAACCACGCTCCTTATTCATCTGCAAAACTATCCTAACAGGCTTCAGGTTAGGGCTCTTAACAGGGTTTGTCCCAGCTGTTACCTCTTTCGTGACTCATCTGAAAAATATGAGCAGGCAACAGCTGGAGCCTGGACTCTGCCTTTTTCTACAGTGTATCAGGTGCCAAAAATGGGAGCAGATATTGGTCCCGAGGTTCTCCAGTGCTCCTTTCTGGGTTGGCACTATTCCTAGTTACTGCAGCAGCATAAATCCCTGTTATGCATGAGCTATACTGTCTGTCAGGCCACAGCACGTGCAGGTTTGTTCTAGCCCTCATTCAGGCCATGCTCCCATTTACACAAATGGGAGCTTTGTGAATCTGCCCGATGGAAGCTGTAGTGACTCTGATTCAGCAAAGCCCTTTAGTGCATATCTAGCTCTACAGGCGTTAGGTTCATCCTCAGTCAGGAGAGCGTTATTCATAAGGTGGATTTTGAACACGCTGTATGAGGCTGATATTACTGGGACACCTTCTAACCTTTATTGCTTGAATGCGCCGCAGGATTCTGAAAAATGATGGTAGATCTATAAGGTACCGAGGTTCTAGTCAGACACTCATTTCATGGCATTTTAGGTTTGAGAATGCTTTATTACAGCTTGTACTGTAAGCAAATATTTTGACTGCATTCAGATTGGAAGGGTTTAATTGAATCTCAATTTAATGGACTTCTGCAGAATAGGAAACTTACCCCACAAAGTCAGGGCCAGAGACTGAAAGATGGCAAAATGTCAGACAGGTTATGTAAGTCATGCAATTCAAAGAGCACTTTAATTTACTATCCTGCAGAGACTGTTTATACATTCTGTTTATATAGCAAGACAGTGATGATGTTATCTCACTTTTGCTTTGTTTTGAACATCCAAGGTTAATGTATTAAAAAAAAAAAAAAAGGTGACAGAGTCAGGATTTTTCCCAGGCATTACATTGAATAAATTACTTGGAATAAAGATTTGTGTTCCTGGTTTTATTTCAGATCAGTATGCTTAGTGCTCATCCCAGCCAGCAGAGTAAATTGGTGGAGTCTTCTTGCAAGCAGAAACAACATAAATGTCATTTTAAAACTGCTCAGTTTATTGCAGAGGACAAGATGAAGATGAGATGTGTTCAGAAGATGTCAATGAGATCCCTGTGGCCTACCTCCTGCTAGGAACTGTATCTGGTAACTCTTGCATGCTCACTTCTAGTATGGTAGTCCATTACTTAAAGTGCAATAGCTTCGAGACCATAGGCTGGTTTCAGATATGGTCTGGACAAAATGCTCACTGTCTCAGAAGATTTATTGATTAGTGAGTGGAATATAAGAAAGCACTGCATAGCAATAGCTTTCTTAATGTCTAGAGCTTCTATAAACACACTATATACGCAGTCTATAACACCTCTCGATAGCTTCACAGCTTCAGGATGAGAAGCTATGAGATGGACTATAGAGCTATGGGATAACTTCTAGTGGTTCAAAAGGAGAGTAAGAAATCCAAACTGTACCTATTTAGGGTATTACTGCAGATCACCTACTTGGCAATCATCGAGGTAAAGGTTCTAGGCAGAACCTTTTGTTCTAACTCAGATACAGAAGTGGTATGGAAATCCTCCTTTGCTGTCCCAATTTTTTTCAGACCATCCCCTCCTACTAAGAAACCTTAAGAGATGCTAAGATGTGGATTGTAATATACATGTAAGACAGAGAGAAACCTGCAAGTTCAACATGGATTCACTCCTTCAGTCTAAGACCCTGTTCCTGCCTCAGTTTCTTGTAAACAACCTACATAACAGTTTAAGTTATCGGTTTATCGGGAAGCAGATGATCTGGTCAGATGAAATAGACTTAATGGACCAACATGGACCTCGGTTTCAGCTGACGCACAAGCTAGCTAGAGTATGAAAGGTAATCTTTGCCCCAACACTTTTTAACTTACAGCCCCTCAGCATCAGAATGAAAAGCCCTCAGCAAGGTTCTTCTGAATTTTCTATCCAACTCAATTTCTTCTTTTCCCTTCTTAAGTAAAGATTACTTCCTCCTACCAAGCAACGAGAGCTCCTTCTCAAAGGAAACTGTTTTCAGGCCATCATTGGCCCAAACCACTTTGGAAAGTGTGTACAGCTGAACTCTCTTGTATCCCTAGTAAAGAGCCTGTCCATCCTGTCTAAGAAATAAATATTTTATTGATGTCTGACAAATATATACTAATTTCATACACACAATGTTTGACCATACAGTTCAAAACAGTTCCTAGAGCAACCAGTTTTCTATTCTGCCCCAGATTCCCCAGTGGGTGACATCTCCTTTTAGTGAATCAGAGGTGATGGGTCCACAAAACTCATCCTCTGGGTTACCGAATGTCATTTCATCTGATTTATATTCTCCAGATCTCTATGACAGCCTGTTTTGCACTGTGCTGCTGCACCAAGAAATGCACAAGAACTGTTTTACAAGTACTAAATTCACGCTAGTAACAGAGGAGTACTGGTTTTAATTGGGCATTTCAGGGCTGCATACTATACTCATGAACAGAGCTGCTGGGCAAACATGAGTTTGTAGATGTGTCCAAGGGTCTTCACTGGCTGGGAATTACCTGCTGTGCAGACAGGCAATCACCGTTCCTGGGAAAATTTAGTCTTTTCTGATGATAATCCTTTCTTGCAGTTTCCACAGAAACCATATTAATGTAGAAAGAGTGTTTATTTAACAGGACATTGATGTTGGATGAAAGAGACCTTCTCAGCTCAGCTACAGACTTTATATACAATGTTAGGCAAGTCACTTTGAAGATCCTGTAACTCATATTCTTGTATGTAACATGAGGGCAAGGAATTTCACATGCACTCTTAATTAATGTTTTGATGAGTGATAGAATATGTGCACAGATTTCTGATCTCTTCTTCTGAAGGAGAATCCTTCTCTCATCTAATCAAGCTCGTAAAAGGTGCCTTGAGGGGAACAGGCTTTCTGACAGTTGTAGACAGAGGGGTTAGTTAAGAATAAATCCAAGAAAAAGTAATTTATACACACTTTTAACTTGGGCTATATAGAGTACATCCAATTTTCATTATCCAACAGAAACCTGAAAACAAGTGACATTTTCCACCCAACATCAACGATTGTCACAAATCCTCAAACTTCTCTTGAATGAAAACGTGTGCCAAGTACTCTTGGCATATGTCATCAGATTTTTTTGTGTGTTATAAACCAATACCTTAATGACTTGATCCAAGAAAAACAATTGTGACCTAACAACCTTAACTGCCCCATAAGTGCCACAGATCCTAGCTCTGCTGGGGCTGAGCTATCCATTCAGCAGAAAGTTTGAGTATTGAATTTTAAACAGACAAAATCAATGACAGTCCCTTATTTTCTCCCATACAAGATTCCAATGGGTTTTGCTTCCCATTTTAAAACACCAGTGCATGCTAATTTAGAGTATGAACTAAGGAGTAAAATGTACTAGGAGTTGATTTTGCACCAAAAAAAAAAAAAAAGCAAAGAGAAAGAATGTTCTAAAGAGTGTTTTCTACACATTTCTATAGATAGGATGCAATTGATACAGCTGGTTTTAGAATGAAATCAATGGGCATCTCTTTGTAGAACCCAAGGCACTGTATCACCCCAAACACTTAAAAGCCATTTGTTAGAGTACTGCTCTCCATTGCTTTTCCTTCAAACTTAATTGAAAGGATCTGGGTGACAAAACAGTGTAAAGAGGTGGAATCTGCAAAGTAAGGTGAAGCAGAAGGTGCCTGTGAAAAGAAGAGGATTTGCAAGCTGCCCTTGAGGCTGAATTTTTCCGTTTCCTAAAGAAGATGCTGGTAGGAATCATTTAGTCTGCCATTTATCCCAAGATAGCTCAACTGATATTCCTTGGAACTGGCTAGAGAATAAATCTATAAAGTAAAAGAGTAATCCAGATTCCAAGATTACTCAAACTTCTGTTTATTTGCCCAAGGCTGCTACCTTATAGCTGGCACATTAGTAACACCAATCTTTAGGGAGTCAGTTCCCTCTTGGAACTGCACCAACATATTTCTCATCTTGTAAGCAGCCATAGGGTGTCTGTACAGTTTCAATTTTATACACAATTTACCTAGGGTGAATTGGATTCAGCGGCCTGAATTCTGATTTAATGCTATAGGCGCAGTTCTTATTCACAATAAAGCTCTCTAATTAATTGGTTTAGAGACACATGGAATTAGGGAGTAAATACATTCAACCACTTTAACATTATGAATTCAGCTATGAATACGTGCTCAAAAGTGTTACATAAAACTGGTCATTTCCAATGGAGAAGCTGTAACCTTCTTGGTGTCTCTCCTTTCACCCATTAGAGCCGTATAAAATGGACTTAGTATAAATGAATCTTTGTACTGATTTCTATTTCTTCATTGCCAGTACTATGTCATTCAATTACCCTTCATCCCACTGTGTGACTAGAATTTTTTTGTCATGAACCATTTTTAAAGTCTACAATGATAAAAAAGAGGGAAAAAAGTTTTCCTTCAAAGAAGTGAAGAAGAATAAGATTGATGACTTCTGTTCATGAATCCAACAGTTTAAATTAAAAAATCCAAAGCCCTCATGACTCTAGTTAATTGTACTTTGGAGATGGGATTTCAATATTTAACTTTCTTCAAGTATAATGAAAACTTTCCTGCACATTGAATGATTTGTAAATTTTTTTCCCCCAAGTATTTCATAACAATCTTTTTGTTATGGGAATCAGAAATACAGGAAACATTTCAAAACCAGCCAGTTGAGAGAATAAGCAGTTAAATAACTCTGGAAAAGAATGCCTTAATGCTGCAAAGATGTAAGCATGTGCTGAAATGTATGCATGAATAGTCCCATATGTAAAATTAATTGCCTAAATCAGCACATAATGATGATGCAGCACAATAGTAGAAATAAACCAAAGTGATTACATGGACAAAGACTGTATCTTTTCATTGTAAAAAGATAATGATTAGAATATTACATTTCCTTCCTGTCTTTATTTGAAAGGGTGCAAAACAGAGTTAACTCAGACAGCTCCTCCTGGGCAGTCATATTAACTCGGACTGAGGTCTTGCTTAGCTCTTCACCTCTCTGCAGTCTGCAGATTAGAAAACAGGCGCCCAGAGCACTTCCTCTCTTGCCGTTGGACTCCAGTTTTATATCCCTGTTTCAATAACTGTCGTATGAAGTGATCTCCATCTAGGACACCCTTTTCACAAGGTCTCTTCCCCTCCCCATCTTTCTGACAGCTTATTATGACTGAAGTGGAAATGTTACATAAAACAAGCTGTTTATGGAAATCTTATTTCTGTCACATGAGCTCTATCCTGATATGACAGCACTCTATCTGGCTGCAAGTATTAAATATATTCATTATATCTGTCATTAAGCAACTCCCCTCTTATCACCACTGGTTTTCATAGTCCTGGTAAAATATACTCTGAGCAGTAAAGTCATTGCACCTTAGCACACTTTAACGTTTATAACACTCTGACATAATAAGGATACTGTCATTGCAGAAACACCTTCCTACACCCATGTGGGTACTTGAAAATCTGTGCTTTCTCCATCCTCCTACATAAATATAGTAGCTTAGGAACTTTTATGCTGTGCCTTGATTTTTAATGATAAGGGATGTCAGGTACGATTTAAAACATGAGATGAAAAGGAGACAATTCAGCTTTAGCTATTAATGCAGCTTTCCTTCAGATGCAGTCTCCTGTTCTGCTTCTGTGAACTGGGAAAAGTGTGAGAAAATATGAAACAACAAAAGTTTTCAACTAGAAGGCATTAAGATCCTACCTTAGGATCCCTTTCTTTCACTCTCGGTCACCTAAAGAACACAAACAGCTTAAGGTGACAGACTTTGATGCCAGTCTAACTCCACTCACAGCAATTAAGTATGCAATGTTTCTACAAATCAGACCTAAACTCTGGCCTGCAATGGTGGGTCCAATCTTCTCAAGTGTAGATAATACCTATGTATAGCTTGTTCTCTTGCACTTTAGCATCCTGTCTCCACCCACAACAATGGTTCAATGACTGTGTTCTCAAAATATGAGAGACAGGTTTTGGAGCCCCAAAAATAAGTTCCACCAGGACTTTGATAATCTTATGCTCTTGCCTCCAAATTGTGCCATTAAAATAATGGAAAAGCGTAGGTTGCTCTTCTGGTTTCTGATGCCAAAGTGTAGGTTTTCTGTACAGGTTGGGAATTCAAGATTTTTGCATACAAGGAAAAATTCCATATATACTTTAGAATAAAGTAAAGTTTAGAATAAAAAAAAAAAATAGAATGTGTATAAAGAAAATTAGCTAAATTCTGCCCCAGGACACTAAAGATTTGAATCATGATCTAGATTTTGGAGACATAATTGTTGAAGGAGTGCTTTTACCCTGTTGTTAAGGTAACTGTTTGTAGGTTGGTGGGTGATCCATATTTAGGAGACAGAAGACACTGGATTGAGTGTTTGTGTGTTACCATGTTGTGCAGCACATCGGGATTGTCAAACTGAAGTCAGAATGGCAAAGCATTCCCTGTATCCCAGCAGCAGAAATAGAGATTGGCACCAAGCAATCCAGTATGGCTCACATAGCAGCTCTGGATCTCGTTATATTTTGCTTCGTTGCTCATTTGCTTTAGGACTGACACAGCTCTGGCTGTTGTCAGAGTGACAAGAATGGCTACAGTAGTTGCCTATTTCAGCAACAGTGTTTTGGAAGACACCAGAGAGTTTTGCAGTGGCGAGACATGACAGGATCCAGCTTTTGTACTACTAATCCAAGAGAAAGATGGGGCTTCCGCCTGAATTTTGACAGCAGCACCTGGGAGGAGGGGTCCTGCGCCCACCCCAGCGAGGGGGCTCACCCGTTAGGGAAAGGTTGAGCGGTGGCAGCCTGCAGCTGGCATTGCCCCGGCTCTCCGCGTCCCGCCGCCAGACCGCTGGGGTGCGGGACGGAGAAGGTGTGCGAGCCGGGGGGGGTTCCGGGGGGGGGGTGGGGGGTGGGGGGGGAAGGACCGGAGGAAGGTGCTGTGCCTTGTGGCCCTGGGGCGGGGCTGCCGTGGCGCCTCGCCTGTGCATTGGGTCTAGATTCATACATAAATATAGCCGGGGTGGGCTCGCCACACTCCTCTCCCCCTCCCAACCCCCAACCCAGGAAGAGAGCGGGGGAGAGAAATAAGAGGGGGGGGGGGGGAGGAGGGG
>JAOTQQ010000012.1:30225829-30267595 GCA_026546715.1 Gallinago undulata | reverse complement strand
AAAAAACAAAACAAAAAAAAAAAAAAAAAAAAAAAAAAGAAAAAAAATACTCCCAGTGAGGTCATTTCAATGAGAGCGCAGGAGACGATCAGACAAGGTCGACTTTTCCGGAGGAGACGCAGCCCCTGAGGAGGCTGCTGGTGCTGCACGTACCGCCCGGCCGCGCTGCCCAGCCGCCCGCCGCGCCCCGGCCCCGCCGCCGGACCGGCACCTTGGAGAGCTCCTCCGCGGCGGCGGCGGCGGCGGCGGCGGGGGGGGGGCCCGCGCGGCGCTGCGCGGGAGCTGCGCGCGGGCTGCGCGGGCGGGGGGGGGGGTGTGTGTGTTGCTGCTGCGCGGAGCCCCCGTCGGGCAGCCCCACCGCCCCTCGGCAGCGCCCCGCCGGCCGCGGATGCGCCGCTCCGCCCCGGCGAAGGAAGAAAAGTTTGGGGGCGACTTAGGGCCGCGGGAGCGGCGGAGGAGAAGGAGGATGCGCGGTTTCCCCGGCTGATCGGGAAGGAAGGATGACCGAGGGAGGATGTGCACCAGCAGCCAGATCATCGGGAGCCTCCTGGTGCTCTCCGTGCTGGAGATAGGGTTAGGGGTGTCCAGCGTGGCCGTGGGGGCGGTCAGTTTCAGCCTGGTCCTCACAGAGCATAAACCTCAGCTGGGAGACTCTTCTCCGGTATGGAGCGGGGTGTGTGTACGTTAGCCATTTCACTCTCTCTTTAACTCTTTATGGTGATGATCAGACCGTGCGAAGGCATCCCCCTCCCCTCCCTTCCCTTCCCTTCCGCGTGTGCATGCTGCGCCGAGAGCCTCGCCGGGTCCATTTCCGATGTGCATGGGGTACAGTCCGCATACTCTCGGGGCGAGGGGGGAGGCACCGGGGGCAGAGATGTATGTGTGTGTTGGGTGGGAAGGAAGGGGGGAGGGAGACCTCTTCTTTCTTGCTTCTTCATTTTTCAATTTTGCTGTGAACAATTGAACTTTCTGTGAACCCATTCTCTCACCTGGGAAAGCCCGATGCCTCCAGTGGAACACGGGCCAAAGCTTACAATCTTTAAATTGACACTGAGTTTTGCGTTTAAAAAGAATAGCCCTGTCCCTTATGACGAAACTGTCAAACGGTGTTTTAAAATGATGTCGAGGGTATGTCAGATGAGTTCTGAGCTTTTGGAGGAAAAAGAGAAAAGGAAATGGGAAAGAAAAGGAAAGATATGTTCCCATGACCTGGGTACCCTGAGCTTCTTGTAAAATGAACAAAAGATTCAAACACCAGTAATGGGTTAATAGAAGCATCATGTTCATATCACAGAATATTTCTCACTTCTCAAAGACCTTTCTTATTTTTTCAGTTTGAGTTATGCATGTTTCTAGGAAGAATTTTCCTCCAAATGGTTGTTTATGTTTATGAAAGAGTAGGAAATTTTGAATATTCAGTCTAAACATGAGTGGGCATTTTTGAACTCCAAAGCTGGTTTTGGCCAGCTTAGATTGTACAGCAGTATTTCAAAAAGGATCGTTTGCTTTGCTTGAGATAAGATGATAAATGCAAAACACTCTTGATTATTCATCAGAGTAATTTACAGATTCATTCTGACAAAGTGCTTCATGTAATATTCTCACTACCAATAATTATTAATTATTGACAACAATCATAAATATTTTTTGCAGTATATAAACACACCCGTGATTCTATACTGCAGAACAGGTAGGTGAGAAATGAGAATGATGACCAGATAAGATAAGGCAGTGGCCAACAGGTAATGATCTTATCGAAATCTCTTCAGAGAGGGAGATTTCTGATCATTGCCGATGAAGAAAAAAGATTACTCAAACCCAGTGTCTATCTGAAGATTTAATGACAGGCAATATCTTGTGTTTCACTGAAGTCAAAGAGTTTTGACCAGTCAGTAAGATCAGTCTTTTATGCAGTGATTGCATTTTGTGACAACGCTATCACAGCTGATACCATTTCATGACGATGCACATTTTCTGCACAACTGCCTCATTCATTTTTATGGTTTCTGTTACCCCAGAGTTTGTACTATCCATAGATCAAGATCCTATTCCATTACATGTTCACTCCAAGGACCTTACAATCAAAGCAAGAGACAGATGTAGGATAAAAGGATGAAAGGTAGTATAAAGAAACAACAAACCCAAATCGATTGGTATAACAGGTGGTTGCATTAACACACCAGCATTCTGGCTGATTTCAAGCTGTTTGTAGGTAGAGTTTTAGAAAGGAATAAGACAGAGAAGACAATGAAATGATTTTGCAGACATTTATAGGAAATTGTCTCCACATGTGAGTGCAGAGACATGGAAGGGAGCCCAAAGGGTCTTCTAGCAAGTGGGTGAAGGATGCCCACAAGCAGAGCCAGCAGAGGCAGGCATCAGCTGCTAGGGACTGTGCAAACAGCTGCAGGTTGGGTAGGCAGAGAAAGACCACAGAGAAGCTGCAAAGTGGAAGCAGGCAGTTTCTGCTTCACACAGAAGAGGAAACAAGAAATCACAGCCACGTGCAGAGAGGGGTGAGATGGTTACAAAGGCTTATTCCTTACCTTGCCTTGAACCAAAGATCCTTGGTCTATATTGTCACCACTATTGCACGCTCTTTGTACTATTCCAACAGTTCAAATTGCCTGTTAGATTGTTTTCTTCTGACTAGCAGGTGAGACAGGTCTGGAAGGGGCCAGCGATATACTGTCCTGCAGTGGTACTTAGGGCCATGGGTAACTGGGTCCAAATTAAAGCAACTGGAGAAAGGTTTGTTTGCACAATCCTCAGAATTGTCCTGCTGCAGAAATGGCATAAGCCACCTTTCTCCTTGGTGGATCTTACACTGAGCTGCCTGTATTAAAGAATATATCTTGCATAAAATATGTTATTGTTTTCCAATTCACATGCTTGAATCAAGGATTTCCTTTGAAAAATGAGCATTAATGTTCTTTTCCATCAGGAGAAGAAAGGGACATTTTAGGATGCAAAACACTGGAGTTAAGTTTAACAGTATAATTTCTCCTGTTATAATGTATCTAGAAATACATTGAAAACTTTTGACCCTGTTCTATCCTTTATGTGGGTGGAACTCAGCAGAGGCCCAAGTTCATGAGGAAGTAGATGAAGATAGCATCACCATGGAAACCTTAACCTGAATTCCAAAAATTTGGCCATCTTAAAATCATGTACATTCTATCTCCTATACTTGCCTCCATTTGATGCTTTGCATTTGAGGCACATTAGTTTTCTTCTTAAATGAGTTTTCTTATTGTTTGCTGCCTCCATTCAGCCGGATAATTTACTAACGTAACTTTAACTACGTGAATCTCACCCATAGGATTAGAGATACAAGTGAAGTTAAGCACGGGCTGGAAGTGCTCTGATCATTGCATGCCCTGCATTATGTATAAGCGAGCCAGCTAAAGTGAGTAGACAAGAATGAAAAAAAAAAGGAAAGCCTAGACAATGTCTACATCAAAAATGGATGGAAATGGGAAGTTTCTAAATTAGTTGTTCTCGTTGGGGCTGAGTTGGATTAAGATAGTAAGAGTTGTTTAAAAAGTAACCAAAAGAAAAAAACTGAAGGTGTGACTGACTTCTCAAATTGCCTGGAGCATGTGGAGATGACTATCCAATTTATTTTACATGGTGTCCAATCTGTTCTTTTTAAAATAGGCCATGCCTACTAAATTAAAAATAAATAAAAAACAAAACAAAACAAACCCCAACCCCCAAAACCAGTCCCATGAACATGATGTTGATTTATGGATGTTCTTTCTCTTTGCTATGATTGTATTGGTATAATCTACTCCACTTAGTGTCTGTCAGACTTTTTCCTTCCAGAAATTGGGGTATAAAATCCACCATTCTAATTTGGTTATAAGACGTACTATAGAAAAGATCCAACCAATGAGCATACTGAACTGCTCACACAAACATAGCAAGAATAACAACATCCATAGCAAAGTCTTTTGCAAAAAAAAAACCCAAACAAGGAACAAATCAGAAGATAATACTTAAAAAAAATGTTCACAGATATTTTAAAATGCTCACGTACTTTCCCATCTATATTTAGAACATAATGGTTCATCACTATCACTAGGAGTAGTGACTGTATACTCACACACGTATGTATATGGCTCTAATACTCATTTATTCTGCAGTGGTGACAATTCGTGCTATAAGTGAGATTCTGTCACAGAGAGAGAGAGAGAATGAGAGAGAAAAGCCACGTCTTCAGTCAAATATGCCATCTATCTTCATATGCAAGAGAGATACCTGATGATTCACTTCTGGCTATGCCCCTCAAGAGTAGTTGTTTCATCCCTTATAAAGACAAATATCTAAATGTATTTGAGAGATACAACCCTGGATGTTGATTGGTTTGTCTGTCTGTAGAGGTAGAGTTATTGTTTTCATGATTTGTGATTTGCATTTATAGTTTGGCTACAGAAATTTGCTCCAAGTTGGTGCTTGAAATATTTGATTATTTTTTTACCCAAAATTTGAAGGAAAAGAGAAAGGGTCAGTCAGTATGGAACTCTTCCAGAGCAAGAACATCATTTTAGACTGTTAAATCAATGCTGGTGGCCTAAAACTTTAAAAACATTAAATTTTGCATCTAGTGTTTACTACTGCCAAGTTTCCTTTGGAAAGAACAGTCAAACTATTTTATTTTTTTTCAAAAGTACACTAAAAAATCCACATTATTGTTCAGTATGCAGACAAAATGCAGATGTGATCCTACTTTATTTTAACATGTGCATTGCATTTTCATCATAATTCTGGCTGGCTCCTGTTCCTGGTGAAATGAATTGCAGCACTCAGTGAGCATTGGAAGCAGGAGAGGATTCTGTACCTATAGATGAGGGAGGATGTACCAAGCGTGGGAGCTTCTTGCCTTGCATGGAACCAGGACGATTCACTCCAGCTGAGAAGTCTTTCAGTAGGTTTTCTTTATCATGCAGACACTCCAGAAGCATAAACCAATCTGGAAGATGGTCTGTCCAAGATGACTTGTAGTTCCTGGGTTATATTTCAGAGGATCTGTTGAATATAGACTGACTTAAGCATATGCTTAAATGTTTTGCTGAGATAAGACTTTATGTCACCTACAGGGAATGATCTTTAATTTATTAATTTCTGAGGTGAAAGCAGTCATACTTTAAACTAAATATTTGATACACCACCAATAAAAAGCATTATTTACTATTTGTTATTCTGATAGGCCCTTAACAAGTAAATAAATATAATAGTTCTGTCCGGAGAATTTGAGTGTTTTTCCAAATGACCAGAGGTTTTTTGAATCACTGATGGCAGGTAGACTTCCAGATTCAGAGACCCTCTTCTAAATTTCCTTGAGTGTTTCTAAAAACTTTTTCCCAGTTTTAAAAGATCTCCACAGGCCTGGAACCAGATGAATGGAAACATTAATCACAGGGACTGGGATGAAATTTAAACTGCTTGAATATAGCTTGAATCATTGGGAATTGTAGCACCACCTGAGCTGCTACCACCAAACAGCACAGTGCCAGGTCAAGGTATTAGCTCAGATTAGACAGGTTTTAACCCTTTGTCTCACTTCAAATAGCAGAGCACCCCTCTCAGCATGACAAATTTGGTGGGACACGGGGTTGGGTTGTGGCAATGTTGTTGCTTCTGGTTCTGAGCCTGGGTGCCTTGCTACCAGCTAAATATTCCTGTCCCCACAACCCCTTGCATGGGACAACCACAACGTTAGAAGTTTCCATCCCCTTTTTGCAAAGATTATTGTATTTCTCTGTGGACATAACAGGCAAACCTACTACCTGGGATTGCTCTTTTTGACTGTTGCCATTTTTCTTTAGTTTGATGCCTTTGTTTTCATGAGTGGATTCTGTGCCCTTTATGCGTGTACTAAGAAAACTTAATCCTTGTTCTGAAATACTGCTTTGAAGGAGAGTTACGATAAGAGATGCCTTCTCTGCTCAGTGTTTCCTTTAGGGATTTCAGCTTTTTTCTCATTTGGATGGTGTTGAAGCATCAAGATTATGAAACAGATTGGTCCTTTCTAGACATTACTGATTTCAAATTCCTGGATATTCTCATGGTAGTCACATGTTTATACAGTTTTAAGGTAAAACACAGATTTTCTGGTATACCACCTGACACGAGTAGATAGAAATGAAGTTGCTCATTCTGTTTTGATGGTTTATTCTTCCACATGGGGGATTATTTTAATAGGTATGATAAGCTTGCATTGCGACTGTGTTAGATTCAAATTTGGAATCGTTTCCCTTCCTCTATTTCATCAGATACATATGGATGACCCAGAATGCTGGAGAGCTTTCCAGAGTGTATGTCGTTTGGGCTGCTTCTTTGTCATGAACAGTAACTAGGGATCAAGCAGTCCTTACATACAACAGGTTTTCTCTACTATTTCCTTCAGCCTCTCTCCAGAAAGCTTTTTCATTTTCTCAAGGGAATTACACTCACCATTGCTTTTGCCTCCTCAAAACAGAAGAAAGAAAGGTTTCTTAGCTTCAAAATACAATATAAAAATAGTTCCTTTTCGTCTGCATGGTGGAAACCAAAACATCCGTGGCTCTCTGCAAATATAACTAAAACTGAATCTTTTTTTTCAGACTACCAGTAAGAAAGCCTCCTTTTTTTTCCAGAAGAAAGTGAAAGAGGCCAAGTCTTTTTTTTCCAGAAAATATGAAATAGGGAGGGATCCAAACCACAAAACCTGAATTGAAATTGAGATTTTAGCCTCCTCACTGAAATTTCTCAGTGTTTGGCTCTGAGGTTTTGTTTCAAGGCCATATTTAATATAAAGTAAATTAAAGTAGGCTCAAAATAAACGTTCTCCTTTTCTGGGAGGTCCCTGGTTCTTTATGCCAAAGTTCAACAGAACAAAAGAGAGTTTTCCACCATTTATCAGCAGTCCTGCCTAACCAAGGAGGATCCAGTTGCCTAGAAGTTAGCAAATGTGACACCCATCTACAGGAAAGTCCGCAAGGAGGATGGGGGGAACTACAGGTCTCTTAGTCTGAGCTCAGTGCCAGGGAAGGTTATGGACCAGACCATCTTGAGTGCCATCACATGGCATGTACAGGACAACCATGCAATCAGGCCCAGTCAGCATGGGTTCATAAAAGGCAGGTCATGCTTGACTAACGTGATCTTCTAAGACAAGGTGACTCACTTAGTGGATGAGGAGGAGGCTGTGGATGTTGTCTAACTAGACTTTAGTAAATACACGGTCCTGTGTGTAAAGTTTAAATGGTATGGCATATTGACATGAAGATTAAATCCTTCAGGATAGCCAAGAACAGAGAGAGAGTGGCAAGACAGCAGAACCCCTGGTGGCTGTATTCCAGTTAACAGTAATATAAATTAGAAGAGTTAAAATTAAAAGACAAACAGGAACAAACATAGGAAATTCCTTTTGAGTCTGGTTTGTGCTCATATTCTTCTTCTGGTACAAAGAGCTAGCGTAGTTTCTCCCATCCACTTCTCACTACTCCTGATCACAACACTGAGACACCAAAAAAATTACAGGAAATTACTATAGCAAAAATTCCCTGAGCCCCTAGATATTCCATCAAAAGGCAAGGATCAGAGTCAATCACATAACACTGCACTGACTTCCTAACCTGTCTAGAGGTCTCCACATGAGCACAGTTTCTGAGCCCCAGGTATTGCAAATATTCTCTGTAAAGCAGTTTTCCACTGCTTCCAGTAAATTAGAATCCTCTGCAGCCTCAGAAGAGAGTGGTAAACTTGGCTCATCATTTTCAAAGCTTTGTATGAGGTTTAATTGCCTGACACTGTGGCTCAAATTCATCCATTGGTTTTAATCACAAAATGCCTGCTGTCATAAATAAATAACCATACTGCTTCTTGAGCAAGCCTTTTCTCTGTGAATATAACACAGAATGTCATCTAAAAAAATGCCCCCCAAAATATCAGTCCTTTTCTTATATCAGTGCTTTTCTTCCAATGTTTTTAACATGTTCAGAAACACTAGTGCATTCAGTTTCACAACTTGTTTGTCTCTTAGTCATATGGTTTATAAAATTTGGCCTGACTTTCTCAAGCTCACACAGAAGAAAGTGGAAGAACCAGGAATACCCAGCTCCTCTGAGATAGACTAGACTAGAATATTTCAGTTGGAGCTTTCTTGAGCTCATTAACTACAGAACACCTTATTCCTTGTGTATATGTGCAATTATTGTAGATGTATATAGAGAGAAAATTCAGACTATACATACAGACTGTGACACAATGCAATATTATAATAGAATCATATAATCTTAGAATATTTCAAATTGGAGGGGACCCATAAGGTTCATCAACTCCAACTCCCTGCTCCTCGCAGGACTACCTAAAACCAAATCATATGATTAAGAGCATCATCCAGATGCTCCTTGTACTCTGACAGGCTTGATGCCATGACTACTACCCTGGGGAGCCTGTTCCATTGACTGACCACCCTCTCAGTGAAGAACCTTTTCCTAATGTCCAAACTGAACTCGCTCTTACACAGCTTCATTTTATATCCTGTGGCTAGTCACCAGAGAGAGGAGATCAACACCTCCCCCTTGAGGAAGTTGGAGACTGCGATGTGGTCACCACTCAGCCTTCTCTCCAAGCTGAACAAAACAAGTGACCTCAGCTGCTCCTCATAAGTCCTACCCCAAGACCTTTCACCATCTTGGTTGCCCTCCTCTGCACACACTCTAATAATCTGATGTCCATCTTATATTGAAGCGCCCAAAACTGCACACAGGACTCAAGGTGGGGCTGCACCAGTGCAGCGTAGAGTAGACAGTCACCTCCCTCAGCCAGCTTGATGCACACCAGGACATGGTTGGCTTTTGTGGCTGTCAGGGCACACTGTTGACTCATATTCAATTTGCCATCAGCCCATACTCCCAGATCCTTTTCCATGGGGCTGCTCCCCAGCCTCTTGTCTCCCAGTTTGTACCTATAACTAGGGTTACCCTGTCACAGGTGCAGAATCTGGCACTTGCTCTTGTTAAATTTTATATGGTTGGTGACTGCCCAGCTGTTTAGTCTATGTAGATCTCTCTGCAAGGCCTCCCTGCCCTTGAGGGAGTCCACAGCTCCTCCTAATTTAGTATCATTAGCAAACTTTGACTCCTGCATCCAGACCATTAGTCCAGGGAGTCCCTCAGATAATTTAACAACTCTGGAATACAGTAGTCATCCCTTGGTCTTGAGAAACCAATATTTTAGGGATGTCAGATTAGCTCATTCACTATTATTTGGATAGCAACTGGGAAATATCTTAGGTAATGTACGTGTATATGGCACTACCTAAAGGCAGTTTGGAAAGGTATGTGTCCTGTCTTTGAAAAACAGTAAAGAATAGCAGAACTGCCCAAACTGGTGGGCACTAGTGCTGAATGAATATAATTTTCTTGATGTTCTTTTGGTCATGTGCAAGGATAATATAATTTGTTCATTACATCCCTTCTAGCTAGCAAAGACTGTACAATGGAAATAGAAATTCTTCTCTGACTGAAATCAATGGTAAAAAAATCCATTGACGCTAACAGAAGCAGAATTAGAGCATTTTTGACAAAATGGGTGACCTATTCTTTCATCTTTGAAAGGTAAATTACCCAAACCCCAGCTTTTTAAACTAGTTAACATACACTGTTATGAAACTATCTTTGACGGTATCTTCCAGATCCTTTCTGTAAGCTCTCCAGAACTCATAAATTTTTTCTTAGACACAATTTTCCTTTTAATCCTATTCAACTACAGAGAGAAATGATACTATCAATCTGCTTTATCAAGTCTGACTGAATAGAACTTAATTAGAACGATGTCTAGAATAATTTTTTTTGACATTTCTGCATTAATGTTGAGAAATGCAAAATACTACATGTGAAAATGTGAAGCATGTTTTCATTTGAAGTCAACCTGCGATGACAAGATTGGGAGTGAAACTCCAAAGCTTCACGGAGAGCCTGAGTGAAAATTTACAAGGCAGGTGTGACAGTTTTGAGCTGAAGTCTCCTCTGCCTGTGGGAGAGGGGCAGAAGAGCCCTACCCATTGGGCTTTTGATTGTTATTCTGATGGATGAACTCTAGTAGCAATTACCAGTTGTATGTCCTGAGCCATACAGTGCCATGGTCTACCTGACTGAGCCCTCTCTGTAAATGGATTGGTATTAACTCCACATCCCAAACTTAGTATAGATATAAAGAATATAAAAAAAATATAACCATATTAATTGTAGGAACTGATTCAATGGGCCTAACTCGGAGAAAAAGGCTTATGCTTAGCTATATGCATGAACTACTTTAGTTGGAGGGAGATAAACTATGTATTAAAGCATCTCCTGAACTGAGGTACTGAAGTTGCAAAATTTTGGAGGGTAAAGGAGATGCACCTGCAATATATTACATGGACCCTGAATGCTGTGTAGAAACTGCTTAATCTTTTTACACTTCTCATGTAGCAGCCAGGTCTGTTCTGTGATTTAATCCTAAATCAAGGTCAAGTAGAGCCTTTTGCTAGAAATACCACCTCAGCACAAAAAGCAATGATGTGGAAAAATCCAGTTTTAAAACTCTAAAATTACTTTCCAATAGGGGTGTAGGGTTAGCTTTACTGAAAATAAGTAGCACGGATTTCTTAATAATGGAGTTTATGAGGTACTGAAGAAATCTTTTGACAGTATTACAAACACCTGGAGAAGGCCTTATTGCTTTCATATGACTACTGTAGTTCTTACCATGACTGCTCCCTCAGGGACTGTTCGCTGTTCCCCTTGTTAAACTTCGTTGGAGGAGGAAAAAGAGACATCAGAGAATACCATCGGTCTTTGCGCAGGTCACTAAAAAGCATTAACATTTATTCATATCAGCTGGTAGGGGGTGTTTCTGGTTTTGTTGATTAGTTTTTGTTTAATGCTAGATGCTACAATTGGCAGATCAGTTTTTGAAAGGGCGCTATCTGAAAAAAGTACAGATGCCTTCATGCTGTCTCTTGCAAAGTGGGCTATCTAGAATCTGAAACAGATTTTCCTGCATGTAGCCACATCAACAGAGGTACTCATGTTTACACCTGCACCCACAGAGGTGACTGAATGCCACTGCTGCCCAGAGTTCCACTGGCGCGAGGATGACAATCCATGTCTGATCCCTCAGCAGTTCACACTGTAGGATCAGGGTATTAATTACCTCAGCGATTCTTGGAAGTAGATTATTTGCATCTACTTTGACTACTACTTTGATAAACTTTTCTTAGAAAAAAAAAGAGTTTTGCTTGCAACACTGTTTTTTTTTTCCACGTTCTGTTTACCCATGCAGCTTAAAAATAGGGGGTTTTTTCTTTTTTTTTTTTTTTTTTTTTATGAGTAATCATCCTCAGTCTGACTTCTCATTCCAGTTTCTTCTTCTCGGATAAGTGTGTTTATGGTTGAGTTATAACTTCTGAAACATAAGGTTTGTGATAAAAACGCTGAAAACAACCGTAACCATTGCCTAACCTACTGTTGTGGTCACCACTACAGCAACACAGCAGGATTTAAACTTAAGACCTTAAATGATGAAATAATTGGTGTTTTTTTTTTTCTTTGCAGTTTCTGCTTTGTGGTATATGTGGAATACTGTGCGCCAAAAAAAAATCTGGACTTGTTGTAAGTTTTTCCACTGCATATGTAACACATAAGTGTTTGAAAGGCGTACTTATCTAATTTGAACTCCTTACTGGGGGCGAAGTCCAAATGTTTCTGATAAAAAGTCAGTAAAAATTGCAAGTCAGCAGTCCAAAAAAGTAATCAGCGCTTTGGGTTCATCAAGCAAAACAAGGGAGTTTTCAAATGGCCTATTTATGCCATGCCTATTTAAGGCACACATCCCTATTTATCCCTGTCTGGAAAAATATGGATGGAAAACCTGTTGACGCAAATTTTTGCCAATTCAATACAAAAAGTTCCTCAATAACTTCACCGGATTTTAACTTCTCTCCTCCAAAAACCCCTTTCTGTGAATTGTGACATGGCCAGGCTGCCACCTCAATGAGGCTGCTGAACAACTTAGATCCTAGATATCATAGCTGTTCACTGTTTTAATAAGGTTTTTTTGCAATTAGAATCATGAATAAGCCAGTTTTAAAGTGACGGTGGATGTTTTCTGTCTCTTCTAAGAATCAGAAGCACAGAAATTTTTCTTACTGAAGAAAAATGGTGTCATAGCAGAACTTTATGTTAAAGACATGATCTTATTGTAAGTGATAATGTCTAGTTTAATTTTCTGTCAGCTTGATTATTCTGCCCTGTACAGATGGAAGTCATGTAAAACCAGCATAAGTGTGAAGAGAATCCAGATCTCTCTCAGATTATTTTTGCTTATCAATGCGTTATCCTGAACCCTGTGACATTGACAATCTCATTTCTTAAAGCATGAGGACCATAAACAGTTTCTAAAAGCTGTCTGTTCTGGTGGTCTCACGGAATAGTCATTTCCCAAGGGACCGCAGCATACAGCCTGAATGCCACATTCTGGATTAAATTCTCATCCCAGTTGTGTACAGAAGTGGTCTGTAAGGCTCCATAACTTGTTCCTACCACAGTAGGATAAGTACATATACAAAACCATATTGAGTAACATCAAAGGCCCATCTAGATCAACATCTGACAGACCATCAGTCAAGGAGACAATAATTTAGCAGTGTCTCCATAATAAGGTCTCTTGCCCTCAAGTCATTTGTGGCTCAAGGACATCCTGGACCAGGGTGGCATCTCTGTGATTAAAGTGATAGGAAGTCTTTAACATGTCTCATTAATTGCAGCCTGTTTCACATTCTTCCAAAGTTCCCAAAAACATTTCAGCAAAGTTAAAAACAAACAAACAAACAAACAAACACAGTCACTGCGCTGACCTTCTGTAGAGCTGCCTCACAGATTTCTTCGTTGTTTCTCTTGCTTCTTTGTCCAGCACATTCACCTTGAACACTTCTGAAGTTCCCACAAAAAGCTGTAGAAGGCTTCCAGTGCTATCTGACTGCACAAATTAGAATTGAACAGGAGGCATAGTCAGATGGCACACAAAGCAAGAGAGATTTACTGTGAGGCATCTACATGAGGCATTCACTCCTGAGGAGTGGTGAGAAACTGCACAATAGAAAATTATGACAAATTCTTTCAGGATACTGTTTTCAATGAAACCCTGGAAATCAAAAGATTTGACTAGCTTTTAACATGAGCAACTCATTGTACCCAACTTTATCTTACACGCAACATCAATCTTAACTCTTGTACACCAGAAGGTATTGTATTCCCTTGGAGCTCTGTAGGAGCTGAGGGAGATAAAAATGAGTGTCTGTGTAGTGTTTTGCAGCACATGATGCTATTGAAGCATTGAATTATGGTTAGTATCACTTTTATATGAATGAATCTGTCTCAGAAAAATGTTACTGTGACATAATCTCTCTTGTCTTTCTTGACAGATGATACTTTTTTCTGCCTGTTGCATCTGTGGACTAATTGGAGGAATCTTAAATTTTCAATTTCTTCGTGCTCTGACAAAGAAGTCGTCTGCTCTCTATTCTTTGCATCTTGCCTCCATGTCTCTTGCATGCATTGGAATTGGTGGTTGCACCCTTTCTTCATGGCTCACTTGTCGGCTAGCCAGCTATGAACAAAGGCGAATGTTCTCAGAAAGAGAACATTCACTGCATCACTCCCATGAAATGGCAGAAAAAGTGAGTTGTGTGTCCTCCTTTATTTGTTGTGCTTCTCCTAAAATGCTACTCTACGTCTTAACATTTACAATTGGCAAGAGATGTACTCAGTTTTCAGTGTTATATGAGGAAGAGCTTCTGGGAAATGAAACGCTGCCATTCTGTGTAAGCTTTATTATGTTGCATTATATGGAGTTATTTTTAGGTACTGTATATTTGCAGTACATCCATTTCAATGAAGTACATCCATTTTCAACATAATTCCATTGTATAGCTGTTCGAGGGCTTAGCTGCTAAATATAGCACTTCATAAATAATTGGAAGCCTTATTAATATGGATTATCATGTATTGTACTGTGAAAAAGCACAGAATGCTTTCTGTAACCACATCATTGCATGCTTCAAGGATTTAATCAATTTCTTCCTCTCCCAAGTACTCAGCTTATAAAGTGGGTTATTTAAACAAAAAAGCCACAGTTCACAAACCTAGATGACTAAACCTAAGCACCTAAGGGCACGTGTAGACACCTAAATGAAACTGGTCTGATTTGCAGCAGCACTGAGTGTTTACAGCATTTACTGCCTTTCTCTGTTAAAAGGAAGCTTACTGAGGTATCAAAGTCCATGTTTAAGTGCTGAAAATTAAGCTCTTAAAGTTGAGGTTGTAGGGCCAAAAGAATCAATTGAAAAGAATTCTTGAAATTGGCGCCTTGGAGTTACAGACCTGATTCATATTTGAGAAGCAAAATGTTCACTGACACCCTGAGCTTTACGTTTGGACTTCGTATCCAATGCCTTTCCTTTGAGAAATGAGTAGAGAAGGGAACAAAAGTCAAGTGGGCTGTCCGTCTAAACTTCCACAGGCAAGTTGGCATTACAGTTAAGTTCAGCAGTCTGTATCGTAACTATTGAGATCTCTGAACAGCAGAGCAAGGATTAATTCATTTGGACTGTAAAACATTTTCAGACTCCCTGACAAAACATGGTATAGGAATTAATTGTCCATTAGGTAAAAATTACTTGTTGCTATTCTTTGGTTTCTTGAGATGAGACTCCAAGCAGACATATAGACTGAATTCACCTTAGAAGACATTTGAAATATGTTTTTAAAAGTTAAACAGTATTGGTTACAACAGTAACAAAACAAGGTGATAAAATCAAGAGAAGAGATAAATTTCTCCCTCTCATTTTAAAATGAAGCAGAATTCTGTTGAGCTATGCAGGCAAGTATGGCCACACTCTTGTAGATGGTAGGCTAGATCCTGCCTTCCAAAGATACTCTTGCCTCAACAAGGACAAAGTTGAAGCTCATTTGAGAGAAAAAGAGAGGCTGAAGATGGCCATGTACAGCAGTAGTTCACTGTCTCCTTTCCTGGCCTGTTGACCTTCTGAGTTTTTAGACAGTGGTGAGGACTGGAAGGTGCCCACTTATCTTGGGTGAAGGGCCATGACGCATGTGCAGAGCACATGCTCAGAAAATGTGGAAGGCATCCCACCTATGGTGGGCTCCCTGCATGTGTGTTGTAGAATCCAGTATGCATGCGTAGATGGTCTGACCTGGGACTTCACAGACCTACAGCCTGTGGACAGCCTGCTGCTGGCAGGTTTCAGTACATCAGCTCAAGGCATGCCCCTAAAAAATAATGTAGGCTACTTAAAAGCTTACATTAAATTAGTCCCTGATTTAGAAAATAGCTTTAAAGTGTTTTATATATAAGACTATTTTGTATATTTATACTATATACAGTAATATAGACATGTACTGCATGTGCATTTGTTTGTGCTATATTTATTGTATAATTGTTATATTTATGTTAGAGATTGAGGGGTATTGAAATAACCGACCTGCCCAGCTGCCCGGTGGTTCCCCCGACACCAGAGTTACCTCCAAGGTACGCTGAACACTAGGGAGCTACCATCTTGTTATGTCACTTCAGGAAGGGCCACCTCTAAGAGCAAGTCATAGTTTCAGCTAATCAAAGTTGGCTGATGCTGTGATGTCACTCTGAGTCAGGAACGGTGCTTCCAGGTAGTGACATAATTCTACGTGGTGAATGCTGCAATCTGGAAGTAAGTTGAGTATTTAAAATATTCACCCTAGTTATAGACATCCAAATGCTCCTATTTGGATGTTGCCACCATTGACTCACTCTGCTTCTAATCTGTGTGCTCCTTCATTTCTTGAATTCAGCAACATTTTTTTAATTTATGAATACTTATATTTTTGAAAATAGAAATATTGGGGGAAATAAATGGTTTTCAATATTTTCTGAAATTATGATGATATTCTAATAGCTGATGTCTGCAGAGGATTCAAGCGATAAAGCTGACAAAAGGAAATTTACACTCATTCATGAGTAGTTTTCTGACAGAGCATTACTAACAACCTGTGGTTTACTGGTAGTATTAAATTGCTTTGGTATTCTTGGTCCCTTTCCCATCTGACTGGTGTCTTCAGCGTAGATCCAACAAAGAGTTTAGGAACCTACAAAGAGGCAAAATACAGCCCCTCGTTCCAGAGAGCAATTAAGTCTTGTCTACTTGATCTACTTTAAATGGTAGCTGGTAACACCTGAGAAGGCACCAGTGTTTCCAATTTATGTTGAACTCTGAGTTCCTGTTTCTGCCTCCCAAACTATTTATAAAATCAAATATTGTGGATTAAAAGAAGAGAGAGAAAGAGTCAGACTAGGAATAAAGACCAGGTCCCAGAATTTTCTTCTTTTTACCAAGAATCTCAGCAACTATTCTATAGAGTCAGGCTCTTTCTTTCTGATTTTCTTTCTCTCTGTTTAGCCCAGTGAATCTTGCTTTACTTTCTTCACAGAAACTTCCACAAGACTATCAAATCCCTCTTCTTCCACATTTTCTCCAAGTGCACACAGGAGGTAGAAGAGGTGAATTTAATCTTTCTGTGCAAAGAGCTTCTGGTTCTCATGCAAATATTTTAGAAGTAGCCCAAAAGTGGTACCTCCACCTCATCTACCTGAATTTCAAAAACAATAGCCCAAACTGCATTTTTTTGTGTGCCCATTCCTCTTGGTATAATTGGATGTTGTCTAGGATATGCCATCGGACATAAGCAGCAGATCATTTCTGCATCCAAATTCAATTTGGTATGAAACAGGTCTAGGACTGCTCAGAATAAGGCAGTTCTGAGCATAAACTCTTTGTGGCTTTGCAGCCTTGAAGGTCAGAGAACTGCTTAATTAATGTAGCCATCTCCAGGCTTAGACAGCTGCTAAGTCAGTATTGTTTGGATTGCAATTTGAGAATTAGAAGATCTAACTCCAAACACATCTTGGTTTAGGTGCTTTAGGATTCTGACTCATGATCAGGTCAGCTTACTCCGAGATGACTCATCTGCAACTTGAGCAGCAATTGCTGAACTGCTAAAAATTGTAGTCTGGCATATTAAGGGAAAACCAAAATCAATCCCATCCCCAGACAAGCAGTCAAAACCCTTAGATCCTGTTTGGATCTAGACCTACTTCCCAAATGTCTACCCCAGCTAGCATCGAATGGCATCTGTTTGTACACGTCAGCACAGAAAAAGGTTTGAATGGAAACGAAGCTTTAATTACCATCTTGTTCCTTTGTAGATTACCACACAACCTTGAATTTATGCACTTTCAAAGAACGTCACAAAACTTGCACGGATGCCATCAGTGTTGTATGTGTGGTCTGAGAGTAATGTCCAACTCAGTCAATATCAATGAGTCTATCAGGTTTCAAACGTATTTAGATTATGTAGGAAGAAATGTGATTTTTTTTTCTTCTTTTTACAGTGAGATTTATGAAGCCAAATAAAAAATGTAAAGTTTTTCTGACTGATTGAAATTCAGAGCTTGTTAAATTTTTGTTACAACCTTAGCTAACTGAATTTCAAACACCATAAAATAATTGTAATTTTAATTACTCTTTTCTATTCTTATTCCAGGAAATGACAGACAACCTAAGCAATGGTGGCCCACATCTGATTTATAATGGAAGTGTATATTAAGAGATTTTTAAAAGTTCCATGGAAAGAAGTGGGTTTAGAATTTTCTTCAGGAAAAAAATAGACTCCAAGAAATTGAGAAAATGGAACTATCTTAGCTTTTATGGCTCAGATGTCACAACTGCAGAACAGCACAGTTGCATTTCCCTTTTAGAAACATGTTCAAAATTTGTCTCCTAAACTTTTTGCGGATATACAATATTTATTCATTTCCTGGCTACTCTCTTTTGGTTTTTTTTTTTTTGTTTTTGTTTTTGTTTTGTCTGAATAACTTCAGAATTGTGATAGTATTTGAAATAGACTTGTCAAGACTCTTCTTCTCATGAAGACTCAGAAAAAAATTTATAATTAAACTGGACCACATTTAGCCTGGTCACAGGATTCCTAAAAAGAAGAGAAGAGGGCAGAGGAAGGATGGCTCAGGGGAATCTTTTTCTCCTCCCCACTTAGCAGCATCTGGTGTAATATGATGGCTTCAGATCATGTGGCATGGTACCAGCAACGCATCTGCACAGCTCCCCTCCCCACATTGTGAATGCATCCAGCCTCAGTTTTCCCAGTATATCGTATCAAAAGAGAGCGCAAATTACTCTTCCAAACGTCTCCCATTTCACGTTCAGAGTGTAAACGAACAGTGTGCTGAAACCAACACCGACGTCTTTGTTTTGAAAGACAGAATGCTCTAAGAATGCCATAAATCAAAACCTCAACAATGCCTTGTTGTAAAGAAATTGTAAATATTTCCAATTTGTGAATTAAGTATATTTCATAATTTGTTCATAAAAGATGACAAATAAAAAGAAATCTAAACCAGATATTTTAGAGAGATCTTTTTGTGGGGTTTTTTTGCTTGTTTTTTTTCTTGTCAGAAAGGTCTTGCAAAGCTGAACTGTCATGCTTGTATTTTTGCACAACACATTGAAAGGTTCCTAAAAGGATGAAGCAGGCTCAGGAAGGAGAAAAATGAAGGCTGAACAGAGGTATAGTCAAGGTCAGAACACGCTGGCAACTTTGCACACCCACAACAGAGTTTGGTGTCCATTAAAGGGACAAGTTTAGTGTTAGGGGACATGGGTTTAGAGGGACATGGCTTAGTGGAAACTTGGGAGTGCTAAGTTAATGGATGGACTTGATGATCTTAAAGTCTTAAGGATTTCTTCCAACCAAACAATCCTATGATTCTAAAGCAGTGTGTATGTTAAGGCAGCAGCTTTAACTAACCCCAAACGTTACTGTAGGACCTACTGGCTCATATAGCCATGAAAAATGGAAGATGTAATCTGTAACAGAACACATCCAGCATAATATTTATATAAGATATTAATGTAAAATTATTCACATGTTACATAGTGAGTCTATGACTGCGTTGTAAAGCCCAGCACTTCAACATGAGTTTGAGATGTGAACATTGTTGATGATTGGTTATTTATACCCACATTCCCAGACAAGTGTGAATAGAATCTTATTATTATTCAAGCCATGCTATAAAACCCTCAAGAAATTATATTGTTTTGTGAATCTATATGGTATAAAATAATCTTTAATTAAATTATTTTAGGTTTTTCAAAGTCTATAAGGGAGTTTCCCATCTAATTACAACATAGGAAACATCTCCACTGTGATTTACGGTGCTTTCTTAAACATCATGGAAATTAAGCTAACCAGTTAAAAACTGGTTCACCTTATAAGGCTTTTTTTACTTATCTATTGTCTCAAAGTGCTTTTGAGTCCTCTGTAGGCCCCTGATACACTAATATGTATTACTTACATTAGTAATTGTTAATGAGAAATAGACATTAAGACACCTCTGCTCAAGGAAAGTGCTCCCTTTCCCAGACCCCATAGCCTTTAGGCTGTCTCCTCTACTACATTCCAGCTTTTTGGGGCTCTTTATAGGTGCCATTGCCTCTTCAACTTGATGTTTCACGTTCTCAGCAACGGGAAACATGGGATAAGTCTGTTCTCAGCTTCTGCCCCTTTCTAGAAGCACTTTTGCTGCAGCTCTGGACATAACCTGTCAATGGCAGGACTAGCGCCTAAATGGGCTGCAGAGTTGAAGAAATGTATACTGGACATAGAACCAGAGGAAATGGTTCTGCAAGATTCCCTGTAAGATTCCCTTCTTCACTGTGTCCATACAGAGTATCAAAGGGCCTTATAAAAGAAAAGCAAGAGAAAAACTTTAAAACTGGCTCAAAACTCCACCTTAGAACTACGTGGCTGAGGTTCATTAGCTCTGTACAATTGTAAAATCACGGTTCGTACAGAGGTATCTTGGGACACTTCAGGACACTTCAGGACACGGAATAGTAGCTTCAGATCCTAGAGAGGGGTTTGCAATTGTAGCTCAGAATCTGCTTAGGAAGGACATGAAAGAACACACCACAACCCTGTCTATTTACTTATCACAAACACTTCATTTCCTGGCATGGTAGTAATAGTATGGGATGGCGCACGGGAATGGGTGATTCTTCAATATCCAAAATAGTAGTCCAGTGCAACAGCCCCTTTCTCATGCTTTGGAAAAGAAAGGAGGATACATTCTCTAAGCTCACAATGTTTGAAGCCTTACTGTAACCTATCAAATACAACCACACCACTTTTGCTGCTTTTCAGGGGGTGCTGGAAGGAGAGAGATCTGGACTCCAGAGAACAAAAGATTCTATTGTTTGGTGGGGTTATTTTTTTCTTCTTTTGCTGCCAAGCCTATAAAATGCAGAAAACTGTCTGGTCCCTGCATGCATAAAAGCCTTGAAAATGTAATGCTGAAATTCAAAAGACTTGGGAACAAATGTGACGAAAACAACTGCTCCTACAAAGCAAAACATACAAAGAGAATCAAAATTCTTAAATTCAAAGTAAATTACCATAATATAAGGATGTGGTAGGGGAATTCTAGGAAATGTTTCACTTTGTTTAATGAAGTTTTGTTCCGCAACTGCATACAGAGTTCAACTGTAATGGAAATATTTTCTGTATGTTTTCATTACTGGTACAGTTGAAAGGACACTCATTCCACTTGTCCAACTGTATGAAAACCCAAAGTTTTCAGAATGCGACCAGCTAACATATCTGCACCAATAGCTTGAAGGCTGGGCACCAAAATTCATTTTAATCTAAAGAAGATGAAGCATGTATTGTCCTTGATGCAGTTATTTCTGATTCATCCTGCTGTAAACGCAGATGCTGGCTCAGATTCTCTCAGAGATATTCAGCTGCTATTCACTAAGTCAAGAAACACTCTTCCTGAAGGGGGTTACTTATTGAACTTTGTGCGTAAGACTTAGCTGGTAAGTCCTTAATGTGTGTTTTAATATTTTAGGCTATATTTTAGGCTATGCTTGGCATTTCATAGAACCTCAGCCTATGAGACATAGACACAGACATACACACATGTTTTGAATTTAAAACAATCAACAGCTCTTATTGCAAACTGTGGAGAAAAGTGCATATAATATGTTTTAAATCTTTGTCTTGCACAAACTTCAATATATATTTGCTGCATTAGCACATACGACTTTCCCTTCAGATGGTCCAGAGAGGTAAGAAGGACAGTGGAGCAGGTCAGATTCAGTAGGAAATTGATATGTAGTTAGCCATAATCACAAATAATTATATTTATATCAAAATTTTCCTTGAGAGTGCAATTTTGAAGATAGAGAGGAAAGACAGTATAATGGTATAAGCCACTTTTAATCCTTTCAGGTCCCAGACCCAGGCAGGTTAAGGAGTTAAAAGAAGCCTTTTATAATTAGAAGCTTAGAAATACCTAAAAGCAGACTGGCATTAGACTACCATATTGTTATAGACATTACTGCATAATTCTTCTGCCTAGAATGGTTTTAGCTAGCTTTCCCTTCCTGTATCAAAGTGACATCTTTAGCTCAACTATAAACCTCCAACAAGTTCCACAAGATTGTTGTACATGCATCTGAAGACAGATTCGGAAGAATATTTTGAGAACTCATACAAGGACTAGGCAGATAGACTTGCAATCTCCAAGGGAAAAATGAAAAAAAATGGGTTTAGTAAAACATAATTTGATTGTAGTGAAGATGCTAAATTCACCCTAATTTAATATTGTCAGCCTGAGGAACTCTGCATGAACTGGGGAAGCTTCTTCGGGAATTTTTACCCTCCTAATTTCCCCCTAATTATAGAGTTATGAAAATGTGATTCAATGTTCTGAACGAAAAGACTGAGCTGGGTGGGATGAATCAGTAGGTAGAATTTCATCAGAAAGTTGCATGTCTGGAGAGATTTGTTTGGCTGTGGAAATGTTGTTCTGCTTCAGAAAGAAGGAGCTTTGATTTGGAACAAAATGTCCAGAGGGCTGCACCAAGGTGTCTCTTGCAATCTCTCTACAAAGTAGCCAAAAAACCATCGAAGACACAGGATAGACACACCTACTTCTGCCAGGGAACTAATAATAAGCTCTGCAGAACATCCTCACAATTGCTCTGGTGTTTCCTCAAACGAGCCCTGAGCATATAGAGAATTGGCAATTTGGGTTGTTTTTTTTCCCTCTTGCATTACATTTGATTTGCTGTAAGGTATCTTTAATGTCCTTTAACCACTGAGTCACAGCAGGTTATTTTAATGATCTCCACATCACTGTAATTTTGCTTTCTAATCAGTAGAAGGTAGGTTTTTTTTTTTCCCAGAGATCCTTTCTGAAATCCAGTTTTAATCCTGCCATGAGCTGCAACGTGTGTCCTCCTAAAAATATATACGGTTTCGGCACATTGAACAGGCTGACCATGTACATGAATTAAAAATAACTCTCCATCCATGAAAATAGCTGTGTTGATGAAATGGCATAATGTGCAACGGTAGCATGCTAGGAAGGCAGGAAGAGGGACCACAAGCACAGAAAGAAAAGACTTTGGACTGCAAAGTGTCACTATGGTGCTGCATGTAATTACACTGATACAAACCAGGTAGATGAGTCAACACAGAATCTCCTTGTACCCTTAAGAAAGCAGACATATATTTAGAAGGAGCTAAGAACCGTTAGGATTTCCTGCCCTCTTTCTCACATCCCATTACTAGCAGGTAGGATGAGACAAACCACATGATATAACTGGGAGCACAAACTTGTGCAGCCCCTCTCCCACATCATTAGGTGAACGCTTTGTTCTCTCCCTCCCACTTCATGCTGGTTCAAGCTAGGAGGTCATGTTTTATGTCTTCCCTTACCTCTTCTCTAAAATAGAGCTGTATCCTTTAAAGTCTTTAGTATTGAATAAATTCTTACCTTCCCTGCCCAGGGAAAGCAAACACAGATCACTGCCTTCCTTTCACAGAGAGACTGCAAAAAAAGCAGATCTAAATCTAAACCCTGAATTCCAAACACCCAGACTGACAGTATTAAATTCCTGTGGTTTGCTACCCTTACTGGTATCTTTGCTGTCTTCCCCCCTAAATCCAGGCATAAACCCCAGGAATGCTGACAGCTAATATTTTTCTGAGGACTATTTATTAACTGTGTAGCACCCTGGAAAAATACGTGTTTCACAGCTCCTTTGGTAACCATTAGACATGAAGGACAGCAGGTTAATATTGATACCCACACTGTAGTAGCAGCAGCAGAGATCTTGAAATGGCCCAAGAGTTCTGGTTCTAACACTAGAAAAGGCACAGAATTCTGTATCATTGTATATATGCAAGGGATTATTTTAGTTTTATTTTATGCTCACTAAAAATATTGTATAAAACAATGAATGAAACTGTTAAATCTGTAAATTAAGACATTCAAACATTAAGAATACCTGAATGCTGAATGGATTTTAAGACTAGAAAGCACCTTATGGTGAACTAGTTTTTCCTTCTGTATAGCACAAGATGTGATACTTCATCTGACAATTCTTGTATCAACCACATAACATCTGGGAAAGCAACATATATTTTTAGAATTAAATATGATCTTTGTTTAAAGACTTCAAAAGATGTATTCTGTTACCTCCCTTATACCAACAAGCAGAAACTTTCCCACTTTAAAGCGATTTGTTTCTATGAAGAATTTTTTTTGCTTTATTTCTTGGGTACTGGCTCTTACTAAATTGTCTGCTAAATTAAGGAGCCTGGGAGAAACTGCGATCAATTCATGTCTTAACTTTCTCTTGGTTCTTAAATTCTCTCACTGTGGGGCAGATTTCCAGGCATCAAATGTATATATATATATATATGTTTTACTTTTTTTCATAAACCCTTTCAAATTTTGCCATGTGAACTTGTATTTTCTTTCCTGTGCATAGGAATTACGACAGTATCTTTAATTACTTAACCCATTCATCCCCTGCTTTAACAAAGTTACACTGGACTGAGAGCAAGCAGGCTAAGGGTTCTCATCTCATTTCTTTCCCTCATTGCTTTGAACTGATCTTTATACTATAAGGATTTTAAAATTGGATAAAATGTTGTACTCTCTTGGCTTTCTTTCCCCAGTTTACTCTCAGACAAATGATTTATTTTACCCATAGAAATAATGAAGAAAATAAGGAATTCTTTGTGTTTTAGAATCTGTCTCCTTCCGTGATTTCAATCAATGAATAGACAGATCTCTTGTGTGGATTTCTTTCAGGCTGGCAAGTTTACTCTAACACTGACACCTATACACCTAGGATGACAGAACCATGCACATATTCATATATTGCTCCTGAACATCACCGATCATGTCCAGTAATGCACTGTGTGGCACAGGCACACCTATTCAGCCCCAAACCCACGCCCAGCTCTGCATGGGGAGCTCTGCTCTCTTGAGCTTTCAAAGCCAACTGTGCAACAAAGGTGGAGATTACGTTTCCATCTGTCAAAAGAAAGATGTTTGCCTCATGTTAAATGGTTTGCTCAAGAGGGAATGACCTTTCTTCACCCCTCTTACGATATACGTTAGCTTTTTCAGAGTCTATGCTACAGACTTGGGTCTTGGCAGCTTCTTGGCAAGTAATGCATCCAGGAGCATCCAACAAAACAGCTTCAAGGATGGACAATCAATTTGCTATTCAAGAAAATGTTGCAGCATTCTCAACTCTGTGGTCACTCTATGGCTGCAGTGATAAGCTTTGTGTAGGCACAAAGGAACTGATTGCATCCCTGTAGCACAAACTTAAATTCAATAAATTCAATACTTGGTTTGAAAATCCCACATATAAAAAATAATGAAAAAGATTTTCAATTAATTGTTCATGCTTTATGAAGAAAGAGTAGTTTCCACATGTACCTTGGGGCCCGACTTCTCAAATACTAAATTAATGTCCCTTTTGAGGGTTATATATAAATATGTGTTTAAGGAACCGCTTCCACTGAGAGCATCGGGACTAAGACATGATTGAAGTTAAACCTTGACAACTGTCTAAAACAAGGATTCTTTTGTGAACAACTAACATCGAGATGAGTCCCATGACTGGTAACTACTCTTGCTTTGCAGTGGTGTCAATGGGAGAATCAGGCCCTTAATCTGCTTCACCTGGAACTCTGCAAAAATATCAACTGGCTGTGCAGACATAAGGCACAGAAGTGATCAATCAGAATAAATGAATTTTATAAGTACAGATTTACTGGGGAAAAAAAGAAAAAAAGAAAAAAGTAAAAGGACAAACAAAGGGATTTCTATTGCTTTCTCCCCACTTTTCCATCAGCACCCAGTAGTGAAAAATGCCCATTTCTATCAGTCAATGTAATCACTGCTGCCTTGCCTGAACAGTCCCCCGAGGTCGCCTGCGCTGTCCTTCACCCCTCACGGCACCTACATTTATAGTCTACAGTACTTGCAAGTCTTTCAGATGACTCTTTCTAATGGTTCCTCCAAATGCACTGCTCTTAACCCCAAAAAAGGTTCATGCTTGAACTCTGAAGGTTTGTTTGGAAGGATTTACTTCTGATTTCAAGTAAATGTACATTCTGGGGAATTCCAGCATATTTATTGGGTCTGTCAAGGAATGAAAACATAACAGATGCCCACCAGCTTACTGGCAAAGAGAAGAGGTTCTGTCAAAACAGCATATTTATTTGGAATTAAGAATCTAATTTTAAATCTCCTTCTTTGGCGACAACCATATCTTTGGCATTTACATTTCCAATGTTTATACTACTGTCTTAAGAACACTTAAGTAGAACCTTTATTTCCAAATAAAGTTTCATAACTTGGCAGGCTCATGCTTGCTTTATAAATATAAGAACTTTAAATCCTTTTCCGTATAAACATGTGCAATATTTCCTACCAAAAGTGTATGACAGCCAAGAAGTTCAATTAGTCTCAATCTATAAATCTGTGCAAGACAACTCATCCAAAAATAAAGCATCAGCCTAGGCATAATTACAAATATACATGTCCAGCAGAGGGAAATAAATAAATACCCTCTAAGTATGAAATCGCAGTGATTTGCCAAGAAAATGATACTGTATGTTAGAATACCCCATAGGTTTCATTGGAACACAGTTGTGGTGAAAAGGAGCGTTCAGCTCCTCCTGTCAGCAAGCAACTGTGGAGATGGTTCAAAGATACGCAACACTGATACAGGCACCTTGCCTTCTGCTCCGACACACAGAATTGAAAACAGAATGAGAAAAAAAAAGGTGTATTTTTCCAAGTGACACCCTCAATACACATTGTCACAGGAACAGCCCCACTGATTGTACAAGGAATGATTGCAGAAGCAGACGCCACTCGCTGAGAATGAGCGCAGTGCTGTTTTAGCCCAAATTGGTTGGATTTTTGGATAGTTCAGCAGCAAGAGATTAGGAGAAGGCTTGAGCCTGGGTTTAAGTGTGCTGAACCCTGTGGCCCTCACTGTTTGTCACCACTGCAGCCATGTTGCTTTGGAAGAGCTGATCCTTGGCTGCCCATGAGCAAACTGGGCTGGATGCTCTCACTCCACCCCTGACTCATCTGGCCACGAAGAAGTTGGGCATGTAATAAAGCACACAATGTCCTCACATCGCTCGTCTCTAGAGTTTGGCTTCAGCCTGGTTGTGCTGGTGATCCCGAGTTTGACAACAGGCCTGGGTTTTCTTAGAAAGTCTCCAGTGGAAGTAATGTAACATGGACTCAAACTCAGGCCAAAGCAATTTAAGGTCAGGTAAACTTAAATCCCATTGATTAATCTAATACAGGGATTAGATTCTGATAAACATCTTGGGTAGCTGTAAACTAGGCCTTGCAAGCCTGATATCTTCTGTGTCTCACTCTCAAAACGGAATATCCAACGTTTCTTCAGACATTTGGCTAGTCAGGGAGAAAGGGATCAGCTGTGCTCCTTCAAAGGAAATACTTCCTCCTTCAGGATCCACAGCTCTGAATCTTTACCTTAAATCAGGAACCTGTGAAGGAACAGAGCACTTAACTCAGGCTGCCTCAAGAGGACTTCATGGTTCTAGCTCTTGAATCACACCTCGACAGCAAGAGCCCACTTTTCTCAGCCTGAATGCATTCCAGCCCCTACCCCTGTGTCTCAGGAGTGTTCACCAAATGTCTTGCTAAAGGTTAAACTGGGAGGCCCTCTTCTGTCCAAATGAAGCATGCATAATTTACTGCACACAGAAGAGCACAGCTCTGGGAGCTACTGATTACGACAGTCAGCTACAAGCCCTGAATTTTTCTGCCAGTTTGTCACACCATTTATTTCAGGTTTGGGTATTGGGTTTTTTTTTACCTCCACCACTGCCTAAGCAAACCCCAAAGCAGAAGCAGACTACTGAAAAAAAGCAGCATTACCCAATGCCACCTCCCTCTCCAGCAACTGCAGGACAGCTCAGCTTCAACCCCAGTCTTTTTCCCTGTCCTCTCTCAGCCATCCAGCTGAGTTGTTAAAGCATCCCCTGATACTGCAGGCTTGCTTCTCCTCTGGCTGGGAAGAGCATCAAAGCCCTGGCTCACTATTCTGGCCACTGCATAAAATAAGGGCTTGTCATCCACCTCCATTCAAAAAAAAAAACCTACAAATGTGTTGGGGGGAGCAGACAGCTGATACCATCCACAGATTTTACAAGTATTCTCATCACACACCATAGATTAGGGCCTTCAAGACCTGTTCTGCTTAGAGGTTGGCTCTCAGCAAGGTTTAAGATGGAGCTAGAGAAGGAGCCTTATGAAGTGGGGCAGGTCAGCCCAGTGCATTGTGCTGAGCTTCAGGCAGCACAGAACAGCTCATACTGAGTTCTGTCCCAGGATTAAAATGGAATTTCTGAATTGGAGCCTGAAATCCCTCTCAATCCCTTTTTAGCTGTTTAAGTCTTTCATAGGATGTGATCATTTTTGTGGGACAGTACCCTTGCTCCCTTGGCAGTCACTAACAGGGCCAACTGAATGAACCAAACATCTAATTTAACTTTAACTACTAGGCAGCATGTCTTACAGACACACGTACACATGTTTCAACATAAACACAGAGTTAGGCTTACAGAAATGGTATAGGAAACCACCATTTACATGATCATAATTTTAAAATAAAAATTTATTGTGTTTCCAGAGTGTTAGGTGTTTGAGAAACTCTTTTATGGCAACAGCAAAAAGAAGTGTTTTAACAGCAGTAATATAAAGCTTCTTAACTCTACCAGAAAGAAGTTCCAGTGTGCTCTGCCTCACCAGTTCAGCAGGACTATTATACCCTGTAGCTGCTTATTAACCTAATCAGTAGTGACAAATAAAAAACTAAAAAAGGAAATCACACACCAGGAGCTTCCTACTAATCTCAAATAACGCCATAATAATAGTAGCCAGCCCCAAGAGGAATGCTTTTTAGTTGATTTTGCTGATAGAATACTCAAACAGCTAAGCTGCGTGTTTAACTGATGTATTTCAGGAAATCAGATCTGGTTTTTTTCAGCATATTTGAGTTCCTTTGTTGATAGGAGTACTCACAAGTATCACAAATAGCTGGAGATATTTACAATAAATTAATTTAATTAAAGAAAAAAACAGCAAATACTCTTAAAGCAATGCAAAACACACTAATACAGATGTTTACAAAGTATAAATCATGGATAATGTCTATGTGGTAAGTGCAAATTATTCTAATTACACAATTCAATCAAGCTGTCTGTAGATTCAAATTCCTCCTTAAAATGTATATGTATTCTTTAAATTCTTTTACTATTAGCTCACTAAGCTCCAAATATAAACTTATATAAATAAATACTCTTAGCATTTCAGCTTCCCACTCATGTCTCTCATCTTTCACATGTATCTAATACACAAAAACGCATGCAATGAAGAAATATCCTGGGAGAGGTTACACTGATTTCAATAAAAGTTCTCACTTATATATCTTACAAGATTTATAAGAATATAGAAGGGGAATATGGGATCTGTATATTATATGCAAGCTCAGCATTAAGCACAAGTAGTTAAAATGACTGCTCTGTGCCCAGCTGTCCTGGTCTAGACTCCTCTCCTCCAAACTTCTGTGGGGAAACTGCAGCGTGTTGGATGAGCCCAGAAGACTGGTTCACTGGCGAGAGAATAATTTAAACTTCTAATTCAAATTCTTACTGGATTGCCCTTTTTGTCAAAGGGCAGCCTAGACTGGGCAGCTATGTTGCCTGTGGACTCCACCTGAGACTCCAGCCCTTGCCAACCCTTTGGCCTGTGTTTTTTTATCCACAGCACAAGTGGTTTCAGTGAAGTCCATTTTCAGAGCAAAGTGATCTGTGTGCCTAACTGATGAAGAGCTGAGATTTAAAATGTCGTCCAACCGGAGGCTGGAAATGTGATATTTCCGAATTTCTTTCAGCACCTGATCACTAGCAAATATCAGCAAAGTCAAAACACTGAGCAGTGCTGAGAGTTGCAATTGGAGGGTCACGTTATTTTTGGAGCACGGAGTGCTTTGAGAAGGCCTATTTCAATTTGCAAAGTACGCTGATGTAATACGCTGCTGTTGTGCTGAGTGAATACGTTAGTTACGCTTTGCCTCATCCAACATATACTACGCAATCCGAAATATCTGCTGAGCAGCAGTACAACAAACGTCATTAATCAAATGTCAGTGAACCAACTAACCACAGAGTGGCATCTAGGACATTTATTTCCTGATTCAAGTTGAGATGAATACTGCAGAACTTAGCAACTGCAGTGTCGCAACTTTTGGTGAAAGGTGGTTGCTATTTTATGGATAACCACCACAGTGGTGTTACTGTTTAACATCTGTTTAACTGAACAATGGCATCCTGTTCAACATCTTAATTTATGATCTAGATGATGGGGCGCACTGTAACCACAGCAAGTTTGCAGATAACACAAGAGGAGGAGGAATGGCTCATGTGTCACAGGGTTGTGCTGCCATCCAGAGGGACCTTGATGGTCTGGAGAAATGGGCTGACAGGAACCTCGTGAAGTTCATCACAGAGAAATGCAAAGTCCTGCATCTGTGGAAAAACAATCCCATGCTCCAGTACATGCTGGGGGCCACCCAGCTGGAAAGCAGCTTGGCAGAAAATGACCTGGTGGTCCTGGTGGACACCACATTGAATGTGAGCCAGCAATATGCCCTTGCTGCAAAGGTGCCAAATGGTTTCCTTGGCTGCAGCAGACAACATATTGCCAGCAGGTTGAGGGAGATGATCCTTCCCTTCTACTCACAGCTGGTGAGACCACACCTGGAATACAGCTAACAACCACCAGGGTCTCTGGAGAAGTCTCTGTCCATGCAAATTGACACAATGGAGCTATGGCCTCTATTTGTCCCAAGAGCAGGAGGAGCATATTAATGTGTATCCTATACTGTCTCAGCTTGCAACTAGGGAGTACTTTCTAAGCACTCCCTGAGGCATCTAGAATGCTTCTGCTGATGTCTGCCTTGTAAATGTATAAATGTAGATGTATAAATAGTGTCTCAGACCACAGGACAGATTGTGGGCTGCTGCAGGGCACAGTTCTATCTGTTCTGCTTTCCTCAGCTTTTATTAGTATGAACTCTGATTTAAAAGACTGCCATGGCCTTGTTTGTGTTACTGCCAAATACTTATTTTTCTGTAATGAAGCTGTCATTTCATCTAGACTCATAGAATAATTTAAGTCAGATGGGACCTTCGGAGGCCATCTGGTCCAAAGCATTTTTTCAGTATTTCAAAGAACAGAGATCCCACAGCTTCTCCAGGCAACCTGTTCTAGTGTGTGATCACCCTAACTGTAAAGAAACCTTTCCTTGTATATAGTAAGAATTTTCCCTGCTACAACATGCACCCATTACCTTCTCATTCTTTCACTGTGCACTGCCAGGAAGTCTATGGGTCCATCTGATTGCTAAATATTAGGTTGTTGAAGAGAGCCAATTAATTCCCCTCTTGGCCTTCTCTTCTCCAGACCAAACAAGCCCAACTGTCTCAGCCTCTCCATTATATAGCCATTGTACTATCATTTCTGTGCGTCAAATATAGCACAGCAGTGTATGGCCTTTACTCATTGAAGATATTAGTAATATTTCATTAGCCATATTTACTGATGATGCAAACCTGGCTATGTGGGACTCAACTGTCTGTGTCTTACTAGCTGGAATGCTCAAAGATTGCTACCATGTTAATTCTGTGTAGCAGGGGCAGAAACCATTTCTAAAGGCCCCATGCAGAACGTACTGAAATCAAAGTAAAAACTCAGTCTTGGCTTTAAGTCAAGACACATCAGTTTTCAGAGCCTTTACATCCCTTTTCACTACAAAACAAAGAGTTCCCTCCATTCAGAGTCAAGTTGGTATTTTTTAATAGGTTGAACAAACACTTGAAAAGAGTTCCACTGCATGATGCAGAAACGAGAACTAGAGACAAAGTAGGTTATTCTCAAGGCCAGGCTGGATGGGGCTCTGAGCAACCTGGTCTGGTGGGAGGTGTCCCTGCCCATGTCAGGGGGGTTGGAATTTGATAATCTTTAAGGTGCCTTCCAACCTGAACCCTTCTATGATTCTGTTACTTACATACAGATGTACTCTTATAATGTATTCTTAAGTCTTCCGATCTTCTGTAGATTTCTAAGGCCCAAAGAGAAGCAGATCGGCTGCATCATATTTTATTACTCTATATGACACTAATAACTACACCACTTTTCTAAATTGCCATTGTTTCACAAAGATGCCATTTGTGTTTCTTGGGTTTTGTGTGTTTTAAAATGACATGAATAAATGCTGGCTATATGCATTAATATAGGACAGCTCAAGGGGTCCACCTCTAGAGCAAACGGGAGCACAGCAGGCATTACACCCTCCCTCCATCACACACAAGGGACTTCTTCTCCAGCTGCTTGGTGGGTAAGTAACTGCCTGTGCTGTGTGTGAGCCGGTACTGGCAGAGCTGGCAGGAGTGGAAACGCAGAGCACCGCATGGTCCAGATGGCAACCAAGGGCTACACTTCTATCAGACAGACACCTTTGCCTTGGCGAATGGGTGTGACATTGAGGGCCACGCTGAGGTACCTCTACAACGGAGCAAGCACATCGCACTGGTCTTTACTCAGACCAATTCCTTTGGCTTCAGTTGAAATTTGCTTGAGTGAAGGCTAACACGTATCTTGGGATTTGACTATTGCATCTCATTCGCTTCCAGGAAGATGGTAATGGTAAAAATAATGATGAGAACCTTGTGATTAATGTCACATTTAAATTTACATAAAGGACAATGCTGCACTTCAGAAATTTCTCATGCTCTTAAGGGATTTGGGTAAGTGAAAAGAGAATCTGAAATAAGAGCAGCATTTTGTCCACGCTGCATTTATTTTTTTACTACTTTCACCAGTCTAGGGAACACTAAAATTGTACTTTTGTCATGACTCTCACAGAAGAATCCCTGATTCTCATGTTTTGTTTTCTTTGGTTGTTGGGTGGTTGGCTGTTTGTTGTGTTTTTTGTTTTGATTTTATTTTTTTTTTTACTATAACCATGACATATTATCTTGGGACTTTTGCATGTGGGTGGATGGATGTGATGGTAAGCAGTTGAATCAGTTCAATGAGAACCCTGTGAGCTGCCAAACTAAACCATGAACTCAGCAGGAAGTTAAAAGAGAACAGAAATTCTCTCTTTAAACTAGGACAACCTGGCAATTGCCTAAAAATTATCCTAGGTCTGTTCTTAACCCCTGTCATTCAGAGACATCATTCAGGCATGAAGAGATACCTAGGACTGAATCACTTAGAGGTGAGGGACACTCAGATAGGTTTTGAGATAAGAGCTCCTATACGCACAGTACATTGGAGATAAATTACTGCAGGTCCATTTGCTTCAGCACCTAGAGCTGCTCTGCTCAGATACAAATGGTGACATCGAGCTCTTCAGTATCCACCCAGAATAATGACTACTATCTTTTATTTGCCTGAAGGTAGATAATACTGCTATTGATAGTCAAAGGCTCATCTCTTCTAAGGAAATCAATGACATTAAAGATTTTCTGGAGTGGTATACAGCTCTTGAGAAGGGCAGCAGTAAAATAATAAATCTGCAATTGTTTTACATTGATGACATTTTTTTTAATGCTTGCCTTCAAGCAGAGATTGTGGAAGAATTTCTTCATAATTTAGGCAGATTTTTATACATCATATACTAATTCAAAACAAAATATTATCTTTCAGTTAACAAAGGATATTCCTGGAACAGGAATCCCAGTATTTTGGGAGAATAAACAGCCAAATGTTATGATGCTTACTCAGCCTCTTTGGTTTACAATATGAAAACAGAATTCCCATCAGATTTGAGGTATTTTTTCTCATTCTTGTAGGCTGGAAATACAATAAGAACTTTTTCAATGATATACCAACAAGTCCATATTTGATCCAAAACGAAACCATATAGTCATAAAACAAAAACTAGTCACATTTTTGAACCTCAAAAAAGACTTGTCTCTCATTTCCATCACACTTTGGGTAAAGGCTTCATTTGTCCAGTCTTTTAGTAGAAATGCATATACCTCTAACTGCTGAAGAAAATACAGACAAAAGAAAGCAGAATGTTACCATAAATATAGGTGATAATCTACCTGATGAAATCTGTAGGTGAACAGAAAACAAATATTCATAACGGACTTCCTTGTCCTTGTTTTTAACACTTCTCCTGAAACTCACTTGCAAAAATCAGACTGCAGGACTGGGGCTTTAGCTTGAAAGCAGACTAGCAGATAAAATCAAGTATCTTTTGTTCAAATGAGTGGTTACTTTGCATCTCTCTTAAATGGCAAATTCCTCAGACTGGGGACCTGGTCTCCAGGCCAGAAGGATTTACAGTTTTCCATTAAAAAAAAAAAAAAAAAAGTTAAGACATGCAAAATTTGGAATAGCCCTGTAAGTTAAAAATTTTTGTGCCTCAGCAAACACTATATAATTTCTAGAGTTTGGTCTGAGTAAGGATATAGGTCTAAATGTCTGAATGTTCTTCATTTCATTATAAATGTCTTCACAATTCTTCACATGATTTAACAGGATACAAACAGAAAAAAGACAGAGAACTAGTATTATTTTGTCTTCAGCAGTATCTTGAAGAAGTACAGCAGTCAGAAAGCAAGATGACAAAAAGACATTTTCAACTCTTAAAATTAATAGCAGCTGGCTTTTCTGGAGGCAATCCCCTGTTGATCCTTAATTCCTATCTTTCCTTGCAATTTTAACATAGTTGGAGTAAAGGGTTGCTTGAAGTTTCATAGAGTATGAACAGCAAAATAACACAGACAGATTGTTAAGAGACACCTCATTTACCCCATTTACAACCTGTGCATCCATCTTGTCTGTTAGCACAATTTGTCAGAATTTATATTTATAAAGCTGTGGATAGGCCTTACTGCTCTTTACGTTGGCACAGGCCGTTTCCCTCACTGGTTTCTGTGGCAACATCACCTCTTGTATTCATGGGAAAAGTCACATTCTCACATTATTTGCTGTAATTTCAGCCAGTATCTGAACGCATTTCACCCACTCCCTGGAAACATGGAGGAGAGACTCGGCATCAGATCAACAGCCAGATCTCCACAGGTGGTGATGTCTCTGTCATTGAAACTATGCCTTCAAACACCAACAAAGCTGGAGAGGGGCACCACAGCCACAGAACCAGCCATCCTACCGGAGGTTCTCTCTTTCCCACAGATGTAAGGCCAAGGAGCTACTTGGCCTCAGTTCTTTCAGTAATGTATTTATAGATGAGATGTTTTATCTCCTGAAGAGTTATTCACAGTGTTGGCAATACTGACGACCAGCTGTATCAGCCATTTCCTGGAAGGTAGCAACCCACTTGGAGAATCAAGGGCCCAAAGGCAAATCTAGCCAGTCCCCAGCTTCCAGGAGATATCCATCCCAGACGTTGTTGTGCTGGTCTTGGCTGGGATAAATTAATTTTATTCATAGTAGCTGGCTACATAATGTGGCTACATTTTGGATTTCTGCTGGAAACCGTGTTGATAACAAAGGGATTTTTTTCATTATTGCTGAGCAGGGCTTACACAGACTCAAAGCCTCTTCTGCCTCTCACTCCACCCCACTAGTGAGCAGGCTGGGGGTGCACAAGAAGTTGGCTGGGGACACAGTTGGGACAGCTGACCACAAATGATGAAAGGGGTATTCCATACCATGTGGAATGGGGGAAGAAGAAGGAAGGGGGAGGATGTACAGAGTTACAACAACGTTTGTCTTCCCAAGTAACCCTTCCATGTGATGGAGCCCTGCTCTCCTGGAGATGGCTGAACCATGGGGTCTGCCCATGGGAAGCAGTGAATGAATTCCTTGTTTTGCTTTGCCTGTATGTATGGCTTTAGCTTTACCTATCAAACTGTCTTTATCTCAACCCATGGGTTTTTCACTTTTACCCTTTTGATTCTCTCCCCCACCCCACCGGGCAGAGTGAGTGGTGCTGTGGTACTTAGTTGCCAGCTGGGGTTAAACCACGATAATCATAAATGTCACTACAAAGCAAGACAAACTATTAGCTGCAAAAAATTAACATAATCACTGTCTTATCGCATTTATTCCCCTTAATGTTTCTTTAAGTAATTTCCTAGCTATTAAAGACTGATTTACACATCACAGCACTTTAAATTTTCAGCCTGCCATGAGGTTACTATCCTTCTCTTGGATGATGGCACTTTTCAGTATCAAGGCTTTAGTGTGCCATCTGGTGGATTGTCAGCAGTATTCGGTACATTTTCATTATGTACAAACCCAACAATACAGAGATGCCCAACGTACTGACAGGAGAATCCACTTTCTTTGGTCAATGTCTTTCTTAGAGAAAAAACAGTATTCACCTTATCTTTGTTTATTTGCTCAAATTAGATTTTTGCCTGGGAATAATAACTTAGTTCCTCTCATATTTCCAGACAAATGAGTTTTTACTACTGTAACTATTGTAACTTTACCTAATCCCTTAACGTTGATCAATTTTGTGTGTAATTGAATGGTGGCTCTCTCAGAAACACTTTACAAAACTAGCCTAACATAATTCCATATTTCAGGCCACATGTTGAGACCCTATATGTAATTCAGATGCTTAATTCTTGCTGGCCAAACATCCTAGGATTAGTCTCTATTTGAGATGAGGGTCAAAGATATTGAACCAAACCTATTACCATGCAATACAACTTCAAACAGAACCAAGAGTTTGCATACTGATTCTTCATTCTAAGTACCAGAGCAACATTTGTCATTAAAAATACTGTAGGTTTTTATGACACCATCTGAAAAATGTAGCTAAAATATTTGAAAAAAAAAATAATCTGAGCATGAGTTTTCTACTATATCCACCCTTTCTTTGTAACTGTGAGGCATTCCTTCATTTCTCTTACAATGAATTGAATGGATTCAATTTCAAAAGGCACCAAGTCCTGGGAGCACATGGCCCTAAGAGGGGGTTTATCTTCTACTCCAGCGAAGTGCCATGGGCACTCTTCCACTCTGCCTGAGATGCAGCACATTCCATGGCAGCTAAGACTTCAGAGGCTGCCCTCTGAATGAATGAGCTGCAACTGCCACAAAAGAGCATTAATTGGCAGGTGGACGAGGCTTCTACCCAACATACAATGTCAGTTCAGAAGCCTGGATTGAAGATGGCAATGACCATATGGGAATAAAAGCAAAGATCAGCTGAGAGGTGCTGGATATGTGGCTGTTAATGAGTCTCCTGACTGGAGTCTGGCCTTCTTTCCATAAAGAGAAAACAAGACAAACACAGGTGAAACAGAAAGGAAAAGAACAGCAGTGATTGAAAACACAGCTTTTGCTTTTGGTCCCGATTGTTACTGGCAACCTGACCGCTAGAGAAAAACAGGCTCAGTAGAGTTTTATCAGCCACTGTGAGACTTGGCAAACGCACCAGCACTGTGCTGTTTTAGACATTGATTTTAGCTGCCTCTTTGGACACAGGCTCGTTGCAGTCAGTGCTGCTAAAAGGTCAGCTGAGACAGACTGGTTTTAAACTGAAAGCTAACATTGAGAAGTGAAAAGAAGATATACAATTAGGGAAGAAAAAGAAGACAAGAAATGGATGTGGGGATATCAGGATTAAATGTTAGGGTTCAGATGGTTGTAAGAACTGAACTGTGACAGGGGGCAGGTGGCAGCTGGGTTGAAATCCCTCTCTTTTGTCAGGACACCTTTTACAATCAGGTAATGAAAGCCCAAGTCGTACGGTGGGTCTAAAGTCTCTAGGAGACCGCAAGACAATGTTGCTTTTGGTCCAGACAGGCTGTGTTGCATCAGCAAGCAATGTGACCTGACAGATGTGGACTCACAGAGAAAAAGAAACCAGTTCTGGGACCAGGTATCTACACGAAAAGAGTTTCAAGAGGGCCATTTTGAATTAGCTCTGGCCTGACCCCATACACTTAGTGACCATTAGGATTTCAAGTTCATTCTCCAGGTTACTTTAGCCTGAAAGGAGATCTGGAAGACCCAAGAGCACTTTGCAATGAAAACCAAGGCACAGTAGCAGGGATGTACTGAGATTCCATCAGAAAGTGTGGGCCAGATCTCAACTAAAATACCTTCACATGAGCACATCGCCTTCTGCCCTGGGAAGTGATTCTTGGCTTCCAGGCCAAGTGGATTTAGTTTATGAGTGGAGTTTTCTTGGCTTCCCAGCCAAGTGACAGAGTGGATGCTAAAACACCACCCTCTTCGAAGCCTACTGGCCTTGTCCACACAGTTCAGGGTGTAGCCCAGCCCTCTGTAGGCCCCATACAGTATTTCTAGGTTTTAAGATGTTATTATTTTGCTGCAGGTTTTCAGTTTACAGCGCCTGACACAAAGCAAAAAAATTTTTGCAGCCTGCCAGAGTGAGACTTTGCGTAGGCTGCCAGAGAGGGCATGTGCCACGTGCTCTGGGGTACGGCACGCAAGAGTAAGGAGTTTTCTGGGGACACAAGTCTGCAGGGATAACCCCGGATTCCTGCAGGAGCAGAGGGAGGAAACCCTTCTGGCACCAGCTTGTCCAACCTGCCTACAGGGGGAAAGACAAAAGCCCACATTTTCATTCAAGCTGCCTTTACATCTTGCTCCGAGTTTTTATTTAAGGAGCAAAGCTAGTTTTTTATTAGTCGGAATAAAGTTGATTGTAAGTCTTAGTCTTATATATATATATTTGTTCTCACTGCAAACTAAATCCACTCATAAATAAGAGTTATAAAATGTATATTTCATTTAGAAATAGAAGTGGATGCAGTTGTTGTACAAGGTCTTTAACCAAGATTGAAAGCACATTGCAAGGATTAAATATGATCTGAAGAGATGAAATAAAAAATACAGGTATTTTTTCCAAAAAGCTGAGAGTATACAACATACAATCCACAAGAGAATACAGATTAGAGTATTCTAGACATTTTCTCTTTCAATTTTGCAAGTTCAGTCTGACATCTGAAAGCCATTTTTATGTCAGTTCTTTCACACTAATCCAACTTAACTTGAGTAAACTACTGCAAATTATACTGTTTGCTTTACCTGTGAAAACTAACAATGTCCTGTCTTCACAGTGCATTCAGGCAAAGAAAGCCTATAAAAATATAGTAGTTTCAAAGGCTTTTGCATCACTTAACATTTTATAGGGAGTTCAAGAATTTCTGTCATCTGATGTAAGGCTTGTTTTTATAGAACAACAGTGTTTCTGAAGCCTCCATAATGTAAAGAAATGTTAATGCTTTTAATAAAATTGGTATATCAAAAAATTATTTTTATAACTCCCCACGTGGATTCAATCAGCTTGACAGTGTACATTTACCAAAACAAGCTAAGCTGATATGAGAATTAAATCAAAGCAAGAATACTTTTTCGATGTTTTGCACCAGTTCAGTTAAATCAGGTTAAAATTAATTCTTAAGGCAACACTGTGCAACTCTGTGCTTATATAAGTCTTCACTCATCAGCCACAAGTTCCATTTGTTACAACAGGAAAACAAGGGTTTTTTTTGCTATTCCGGAGTCTCACTTCTTAGGTCACAGAATTACAGAATGACAAAATGATATGGGGTTGGAAGGGACCTCTGGAGATTGTCTAGTCCAACCCCCCTGCCAAAGCAGCTCCACCCAGAGCAGGTTGCACAGGAACGTGTCCAGGAGGGCTTTGAATGTCTCCAGAGATGGTGACTCCACCACCTCCCTGGGCAGCCTATTCCAGGGCTCTACCACCCTCAGAGAAGTTTCTTCTCATGTTTAGATGGAGCTAAATCATGGCAGTGTACAGTTCACCTGCATCCCTTTTCATGACTTTTTAAGTTTTCTCTTTCTTCTCCTTCTGTCTTTTAGTATGTGGTTAGTAAGTATTACCAAATTGCTTATTATATGCACAAATTAGACTTAGGCCTTAGCAACAGAAAACATTCTGCATTCTTAGAAATGCCATATATGAAGATAAGCATGTAAGGTAATTTGACGTTGTGTGTCTTTTGCCTGAATCATCGTATGTTCAACTTAAATTTACAATGACATCATAGCACAGTCATATGTCTACACTACCAAACGTTTGACTTAGATTCATGGAGTAACTGAACTCCAGTGGAGGGTGGGTGGTCCTTGGATGCAACATAATTTGAAAAGAAAGAGTAAGTGACGCCTATCACAGAGGTATCATCTGAAGAGGTGGCAAATAGTGCGCCTGGGCCCCTACAGACGGGTTGTGGAGAAAAACCCCTGCTTCCAGGTGCAGCCACAGGCTACCCCACCGGCCCGGGGCTGTGGCGCAGGCGGCCGGCAGGAACCTGGGGGGCCGCAACCCCGCGCACCCAGAAGCCCCGGGGCCCTCTGACACCGAAACAACCGGCGTGGCTGCTCGGGGCGGCTTCCCCGCCTGCCCAGGGCCCGCCGCCTGCCCGGGACGCCCAGCACCGCAGCCCTGCCACTACAAGGCCGCAAGGCGGACCCTACATTCCCGCCCCCACCAATCGGAAGTGCGTCACTCCCTGCGGCCGGGCCCCCGCCACTCTGCGCCCCTATCCTGCGTGACGTCATCACAACGCGCCGCGGTGTGCGCGGTGGCTGCTTCCGCCCCTCGCAGCATGGCCGTGTCCGGGGAGCCGCTGCCGCCCGCCCCGGTGCTGCCCGTCGCCGCCATCCCTTCTTTCGCCGTGGCCCGCGGCCTGGTGGGGCGGCGCTACTCCTGCCTGGTGGTGGCGCCGCACCGCCGGCACGTCGCCCTGGCGCCGCGCTACCTGGGCCGCAAGCGCACCGGTATCCGCGCCCAGCTGGACGCCGAGCTCCTGCGCTACTCGGAAAGGTGCGGCCGGGGAAGGGGGGACTGGGCTCGGCTCGGAGGAGGCCTCGGCCCGTCCGGGGGCTCCGCGCTGCTGGCTGGGCCCGTCGATACCCTCCCTGCCCTGGCCCGGTGGTGGTTGTCTCGGGCCTAAGAGCTAACGGTGTCTTTCCTCCGCCCTCCTTCCCCTTCCAGCCTTCAAGGTGTGCCGGTGGCTTACGACAACATCAAGGTGGTGGGCGAGCTCGGGGACATTTACGACGACCAAGGGTTCATCCACCTAAACATCGAGGCGGACTTCGTTATCTTCAGCCCCAAAAAAGGGAAAAAACTGGTGGTAGGTAGTTGACGTTGACCTGCTTTGGCAGAGGGGTTGGACGAGGTGATCTCCGGAGGTCTCTTCCAACCCCATGTGATTGTGTCTCTTCCAACCCCATGTGATTGTGTCTCACAGGGCAGTTTATTTTTTTTTTAATTAAGCGATCGCAGCTTGGCTTATCTCTATCATCTGCACGGGTCTGGCATTTAGGTGGAGTTTTTAGTTTGGTTTCTATTAGTACATATCTTTTAGTTTATATTAGTAGTTTATTCGTGTATGAGTAGTTTACAGTAGTTTAATAGCAGTTTGTAGTAATAGTTTTTATTTTCATATATCTGTACTATCTGTCCCTGTATTTGCTAGATTAAAGATGAAATAAATTTGGGGCCATAAGGTTTATATATTATTAAATACTATATCATGATTTTGTATATCATTTATACGATTGCTTCTTTCTGAAGACGAGATAATTCTCAAATAGGTGTGTTTGTTCTTATTAAACAGTGGCAGGAACGTTTAGGATGCTCTCAGGAGTTTATTTCCTTCAAGTACAAGAGCTGGTATATGAAGTTGAAGTTGAAGCCCACCTTTCAGTAAAACAGGATGTGCCACTCACAGAACAGCTTTAAGTTTGTTAACACCCTTGCTTCAGCATTTGTTGGAAAAATAAGCTGAGAGTTACCTTCTGTGCCTTGTTGGGCCATACCTTTCTCAGCGTTACATGTGTCTTTCTAACTGTGATTGAGAAATTTATGTGTCCTCATGCTAGGAAGAGGATGGAAAAACCCTCACTGTCTTTCATTCAGGCTTTCATTCAGCCTTGGGGAAAACAAAGGTGAATAACGTTTGACATGCAAATGTGTCAGAAACCCACTGAATGGAATACTTAAAAGCTTTTAATGTGTCATCTCTATTTTTAGCTGCTAAGTAGTGCTGTTCCAGCTTGAAGGCTGTTTTAGGCAAATAAATCAGACTTAAATATGGCTTTAAAGCAAAGTTGATGGCTGTCGTTGGAGGAGTTACGTGTTCTATTCAGGTACTCGTGTTCTATTCAGGTACTCGCTTTGGCCAAATCCCATGTTTTGACTTTATTTCACTTGCCGAATACAGGTTCATTTCT
>JAOTQQ010000012.1:30156476-30225729 GCA_026546715.1 Gallinago undulata | reverse complement strand
TTAAAAGCTTTTAATGTGTCATCTCTATTTTTAGCTGCTAAGTAGTGCTGTTCCAGCTTGAAGGCTGTTTTAGGCAAGTAAATCAGACTTAAATATGGCTTTAAAGCAAAGTTGATGGCTGTCGTTGGAGGAGTTACCTGTTCTATTCAGGTACTCGCTTTGGCCAAATCCCATGTTTTGACTTTATTTCACTTGCCGAATACAGGTTCATTTCTATTTTTGGAGGAATTGTATGGAGAATATGTAGGAACAGCTTTGATTTTAGTGAAGAAGAGTTAGCTTGTTTGCTAAACTGAGTTTGTAACTTGTACAAATGAAGTCTTTTTGCAGTGTCCATATAGGAAACTAAATGTATATCATGTATGCGTTTAAAGGGGTGATCTTTACTGTAGCTTCGTATGACGTTCTTTTTCTCTTTTAGGGTATAATTAATAAAGTGGCCCCTAGTCATATTGGCTGCCTGATACATGGATGCTTCAATGCTTCTATCCCTAAACCTGAACAAATGTCGATTGTGCAGTGGCAAGAGCTGGGGTTAAAAATAGGGGATGAACTGAAATTTCAAGTATTGCACTTGGATTCTGATGCAGCTGGGGTGTTCTTCATTCGAGGAGGACTCACTAAGAGCAGGTACTGTGCCTTACTAGAGAATATTTTTAACTGGTTTGATGGCTTTGTTACAAGGTAAATTATTTGAATTAACATCTTAGTCTTTAAGCTTTTATATTTTTACATATGCCCATGTCTGTATATAGCCTGTGCTATCTTAAACTAAACTTTCTAGTGTTAAGGACTTGGAAGTTTTCTCCGGAAAAATAAAATCATATATTTTTTTTTTGAGCTTTAAAAATCTTGAGTGTGCTGAGCTATGAACTCCTGATTGCGTAAATAAGAATATATTCCAAACAGCACTCCCAAATGTCTGGAGTAGCTGTTTATGGACGTGCATAGGCTTTTCAAGTGAAAACACTCCAGTTCCTGAACACAATGTTTACAATGGTGTTTAGACACACAGAGAGGTACACTGTACTACTACTGACAGAATCATAACATTTTTTGTTTGGTTTTTCTTTTTTTTTAATCTGGAACTATGTTCCAGATTAATTGTTTCAGTGAATTTAAAATGAAATGTAATGATTTTGTCCTCAGTGCCTCTGGGGAGATCTCCTCCTCCATGGTTTTTAACTGCATTCTTTCCAGTTTTGTCCAGGATGGACATTTTCTCCAGTGCTCTGGGTTGCAAGGTACCTGCTGGATTTTTAAAGTTTTGTTGCTTTGGGTTTTTTTTTCTTCTCTTTTTGACTTTTTCTGGCCTTTGTTTTAACTGTATAGACTTAAGCAAGCCATTTGCTTGGTAAGACCCACAGTGTGTCTTATGTATGATTGAACAGGCTGTTGGCTGTGCATGTTTGTGAATAATTTTAAAAAAGCTTTACTACTCAATGTGTAACTGAATTTATGGATGAAGGAGTACAAAAAAAAAGAGGAAATATCAAAATGTGCTATACAGCATTTTAGAGGAGAACTTTAGGCTAAGATTTGGAAGAGAATATTGGTTGAATATATTCAATATTGATTGAAGCTAGTCATGTAATAGAAGTTGCCATCAAAGAATTAAGCTGCCTTTTTGATTGTAACTACAGTATCATGTCCTCCATTTGTTGTGTTTGGTTTTTTTTAGCATATGCTTACCTTTTATTTATGTGCTATAAATGCTGTGTTTTAGCAAATTCTGACATCTCACTGGGTGAGGTACACTTAGATGTCTCTACTTCTGCTTATTTTGTATATTTCTTTACAGCATGCGGCGCAAACAGTCTGTGACAGTTACTGACAGTACAAATGGAGATGAAATTCAAAAGCTTGACCACCAAGAAAATGGCTTGAATGACTCTGAGGGGCACCATGTCACAGGGGAGCCTCTAGGTGAGATGGATAATGGTGGAGTGGAAAGTGCAGAAGAGCAACGTGTTGATGCTGTTAATGGATTATGCGATGACAAAAGCAAGAAGAAGAAGAAGAAAAAGCATAAGCAAGAAGCACAGGAACATGTACTGCCTAACAGGGACTCCAGTGGTTACCAAAGTGACCATAAAAAATCAAAGAAAAAGAAAAGAAAGCATTGTGAGGAAGTTGGAGAAATGGAACTATCTCAGCTGTCCCAAGAACCCAAAGCTAAAAAGAAAAGGGACAAAATCTGAAGTGCCTTTCCTGAATAAGATTTCAGACGGTTTTGCTATGCTTCCAATAAAATCCTGTTTTCAAAATGCATGTGTATATTTCTTTACTAAACAATCTGCTCTGCTAGGTGAGGTGATGTTTGTGTGCATATGTGCACCAACAGCTCTAAAGGTGGGAGTTTTTGAGGAAGTGACAGAAGAAATGGGATAGAAGCAATATCTGCCTGTTTTATTTACTGGAAAATAAGGCACAGAAGAACAGTGGCACGTAATTACAGGAACACATGCATCACCTCTGTCTGCTTCCCGATTTTGTGCATTAACCAGTAGCTACCTGGGGTCTTTGCTACTCTAATTCCATCTTTGCTGCTTGGTGTCTGGATTTTATAAGAGTAAATGAGCCTTACATTTGGGGTTCTGGGAAATTCAGCCCCTCAATTCCCAGGGGCTGAGATTTTTTATTTTTTTTTTTTTTTTTTAAATTATAGTAAGGGGCCATGAGTGCCTGTGAATGAGGCTCTGCAGCCTGAATTAAAGGTTAAGCAAACTCTAGAGTTTTGGGTGTTTCAAAACACCTTTTGTGGTACTCAAGGAAAAACAGTGTGATCAGTTGATCCAGAGCAATCAGGGAAAACGGGAGAAGATTATATTAATCTGGTGTAATGAAGTACCACTGAGATACAGACCCATAAAGCAGTTGGTTGGCTCTCCCCCTCATTTTTTTATTTTTTATTTTTAATAAATTGATGTAGGGGGAAGAAGTTGGGTGGGTAGATATAGAGGATATATCAGAGAGGAGGATGGCATATTTTGTTGATGCCTACAGGAAAAGAAGGATGGAGGCAGTTGCTATTGCAGATGAGCCAAAGACTGTAAGAGTTATGTGACTTCATCTTTTCTCGTTATAGCTCACTTTCCCTTTTAGGAAAGGGAAACCCACCTCCAGCAGACCCACTGTTGGTGACTGCAGCATGAGCCAAGCCCCACCAGTCCGTAGAACCAGCCTGTAGCACCATGAGTTTTGTCTTGCTCTGTTCCAGCGTTTCATCAGCGTGGAGAGAAGGGACACCTTCGGACGGGAAGAGCTGAAGTTGCCACTAAGGAATCAAGTAACATAAAGAGTATAAATGCTTTTCAGTACTACGCATGCCCTTTACCATTCTCTTACAGAAAAAGGATTGCCTACTGTAATTTAACAAACTATGCAAACTGGAGTTTTGATGGCATCAAGTAAATTTTCTGAAAGCCTTATGCATCCTGTCTCAGTTATGGGCTTTATTGAAAGGCAAGTTTTTTTTGGCACACAAGTGTGACCAGCACCCTCTTGTATAATTTTTTAAAAATTTTCTTTCTTGGCTTACAACAAAGAGAGCAATTAAAAAATAAATTAAATGCAGAAACTTCGTGATTGCTGAGCAAGTAGTTGCTCCAGTGTTGCAAATATTGTTACATTAAATGTAACATTACATTCAATTAACATGCAAATAACAACTGCTACAAAATAAAATTGTAGATTCCCTTGCCTGACTATTGTAGGAAGCAGTTGCTGGTTTTCTGCTGTTTTGTGTCTTTGGAAGGAGAAAAGTGAAGAAAAGAATTGAAGAAAAGTGCTTTTCACAGTTGGAGCCAGTATTGGCAGCCTCACAGCTGCGTTGTCAATGTTGCTGTAGTCACTGCTTCAGCATTAGCTAAATATGGCAAGAAAACTTGGATTTTCAATTGTGAATTGTTACTCTATTCATGACTTTAAATCACTTCTGTTTTTCCCCTTAAAAAAAAATAAATCTTCCAATGCTTCAAATTGACAAAGGAAAGAAGCTGAACTTGACACCGCATAGAAGTTTCTATGAAATTTGATTATTATAGATGTTTAGCTTTCTATGTTCCCCTCGACTACAAATGAGTTGTATTGAATTTTAAGTTGAACTGAGATTTTTGAGTGTAGAGAACATACGTTTGTAAAGCTTCCCTTGAGGGCAGGTGGCTTCACATTTGTTTGCACGGCCATTCTGTTCCTTTTTTCCATTTGCATTCTAATATAACTCCTTTCTTTCACATAACAAAGAGTAGTCTAGAAAGTAAAATTGTATTTTGTCATATAACTATATTGATAGTTACACCAATGTAACTATCAGGTGATCTAGAGAAAATATGTGCTCTTCTTTTTCCTAGTGTTTTAACATTAAGTTGGCAACAAAGCCAATATTCACTTCTGTCTGTGGTTGATAATCTTTTGCCTGTATTATGAAAACTGTAGTTCCAACTTAACCAGCTATAAGTTTCTAAAGCAGGAACTGCTTCTTTGGAGAACTATAAATATTTTGATTCTGTAAACATACTTCTCAGTGTATTGCGTGCCTTTGGCAGAAGAGCAAGCGCTCTTAGAAGACAGTATTTTTAGCCCTCAATTGTCTTGTACTCTCTGAAGCTTGAAATGATCTGCAGTGTTAACTTTTTCTCTTTGTCTTTTCCTCGCTTTGCTTAGAAACAAATTCTTTGCTTTTGACTTGTCAGATTTCTCCTGCTTAAAATATGCAGCCCAAACCGCCCAGAGGACGAGCTCTAGGGAAAGGATTTTTTTCAAAGGGCCTAAGTAAGCTAACTGCCTTCTGGAAAACATGAGCCTTGATCAAATCTGCCTCTGAATAAACAGTTTGCCTTTGGAAGAATCCCAACTTTTGATAGCCCTCAGACAGTACAGACCTTTGCTGTAAGAAGCATAGGGGTAGTTACATAGCCAAACTGTTGGAGTTGTATTTTTTTTTGCCATATATCTCTGAAGAGCTTATGTGATCTGATGCTCTCAGTTATTAGGGTTGGCTATGAAAGGACTGAAATAGTTTCATTCTAATAAGGCATCTATTTTTCTTACCCTAATGTTGATTCCGTTGTGCTATTTAGCTTTCAGAAATTCTGTAATTTCAGTAAAGCCTGAGTGGCTTCAGCATCCGTTAGACTTAATCTGCTTGTAGGGAGAAGATACTTTGTCTTCTGGATTCATGTGAACAAAAATAAGAGTCTGAAAATCAAGCTTTGCAATTCTCTGACATTGTCAGTTTATATAGGCACAGATCATGATTTTTGTGTCCATCATGACTTTACACATTCCTAACTTAGATCTGGGTTAAGCTCAGATGTAAGTCTTGTAGCAAGCCATTCAATTGACCTGATTTGAGTTCCCCTAGAGCTGACCATCCCAGGTAAAGATGGGTAAGAAGGAATAAGCTTTAGTTTTCTCACTTCACCTATGCTCCTTCTGTAAATCTGTGGTTGTGCAATATGATGATGGTGATGTGAGGACAAGCTGATGCAAATAACTTTTTATCTTCCTATTAATTAAGTACAGCAAATGTCTTTTCTCCAAAGGCTGTTTTCTCATTTTATGAACAAGTTTTAGAGATAGAAGAGTAATTACTGTATTTATGAGGCATGTAATCAAATTTCTGAATTACACTTGAAAGAAAAGGTTGTTGAAAGATGTTAAAAAGCTGGATGGAATTTAAATACCATCAATAAGACAGATCTCTGTTTCATTAAGAAATAAAAAAAACCTATATGAATAATTTTTAGCTGAATAGTAGCTGTAGATATAAAGAGAAAAAATAGGCTGAATATCTCTGCAATGTCTCTGAGAGTTCTCACTAAGCTTGAGGTGAGTTTCGGTCTTAAACACTTTCAGCACTTTAAGGCACTTCAACGTCACCAGCAAAGGACTGTTGGAACTAACAGCGCTTCTTCATATCATAAAGATTGTGTGAAAACTTGGTGAAGGATTATTTCTCTCAGCATTTTTCTATTGAATGATTCTAATTCTATAATGATAAATGTAAAAAGGAAAAACTCCTATATTTTCATTTTCTGTAGCACTTTTGTTTTGGTGGTGATGCTTTTTTTCTTACCACTGAAAAAAAGCTATTCTTGAAATAATATTTCTGGTGGTTAGGAAAACTTGAGTACAGAGAATTCTGATACTTCAGGGGTTTTTTCGGGTGTTTTTCTTTTTAATGATTGCAGTTATTTATGGTTAGAATTTTGTTTCTTTACTGGATCACACTTTGGAAAGATTTCTAAGACAATTCAATGCATTTTGTAGAAAACTGACTAGGAGAGAAGGATTTAAAAAAAAAATTAAAAAAAAGACAAGAAAAAAAGTAAAAAAAAGTTGGGAATCTCTTCATAAACCCAGAGTACAAAGGGTAAAATTTCAGTTTAAGGAAATTTTTGAAACCTCACAATCTGCCTAAGAACAGAAGGAAATCCAAGACTTTTCTTAAATTTTTCTCTCCACCAGAATGTTATCAGTCAATTCAAAATGCTTCTCTACTTTTTGGAAGTGTGACATCATAACATATTAAAAATGTACAAATAGTCATTTCAAGTAGAGAATAATTCTGTTCTAAGTATGTGATTTACATTGTTAAACAAGGAACCAAAAGGGGTTTTTCCTCCCAATTCATATTCTGGTGAAAATGCCTGATTTTTATTTTCTTTTTTAAATGTGTCAGAAAGTGATCCCAAGAAAACTACCGTGATTCGCTATGAGTTTACACTTTATATGTCAAATCAACATAGGACTTCAAACTGTCTGGCTTGCAGGAGGGTTCTGCCAGTTCTCACCCTATGCCACATGGTGGAGTATTGCTTTTTCTGTCAGGCTTTTCCACCACATCTGTCATCTAAGGAACTCAAAACTTCTGTGAACTTGTATTTGAAGAGAGGAAGTTTCTGGTAAGTGTTTTAACTTCAGAGCATTACTTTCTATTAGTGCTGTGCTACTGGAGCAATTACAAAGTCCCTTGTCAAAAACACAAAAGGTTCTGAATGACAAAGGACACTCCTGCACCGTGTTGTACTTTTTGACTGCTGCTGTTCCAGCCTTGGACTACATTCATAATGCCTCTTTTAAATTAATAAAGTCAGTGAGAGCCAGCAGATTTATTTAATTCCTTCCTTTGCAACATAGCAGGGTACTTCTGTATTACAGTCAACTGTAAAGAAAACTTGTTTATTCAGGTGAAAAATGAACTAATATGTAAAGCTGCATTTTATTTTTTTTTAGTCTAAATAATATTTTAGCAGGATGAAGTATAATGCAGCCACAACACAGAGGGCTAGTGAGCTAACTGAAATAAGACTGGTAGAGACAAACAGAACTTGTATGTGCTCTGTATTTCAGCATCAAAACCTTTGTATATTCATTGGTTGCTGTGACTACATTAGTTTAGTTTCTAGTTTTCCTATATCTGAAAGTGCAGTTAATACGTGCATTCATCTGGATTTTCACTGTTCGTATTTCAGATCCTTTCCTTAATTTAGTTGTATATGGAAAGAGGCTTATGTGGCCATGCTGTGAATACAAGCTCGTGCAAATGCTGTCATGTGTAGGTGCACTTGTTTGTCCTTCCTTCGCAAATTTTTAGTTATTGGCCAGTTTGCAGACTTCTGTTTACTTAACTGAAATACTGAATTCCTAAAAGTTGCATAGAAACAAGTCATTGGGCAGGGGAGAGAAATTATATTGGTTCCCCCACTGAGGAAAAAGTGAGCCAAGTTCAGCTGTGGTGAGCTCTGACCCTCCTGTGGACTCCACGGCAGTGGGAAAAGCTTCAGGCAGAACTTTGCACCTTATGCACATTATTAGGCACAAGGAGGTGAGAAGGGAAGCATCCTTAGCTCTGGTGCTGAGGAAACAACTTGGTTTTGTCTTTACTGCACTTATGGTTGTTTTACAACATGTAATTATTTTGTGTTTATTCAGACTCTCTGTTTTTCTGGGTTTGCTGTTCTCCTTTGCTTACGTGGGACAAGGAGGCTGAAAAGTCTCTAGTCTTCAGTTCATCACAGCACTTTAGTTTTCACATAAGGCCACTGTCAATCATCAAAAGTTCAGTATTGATCATGTCAAGTCTCAATGGCTGATGTAAAACCTGGAATTCAGATTTTAAGGAGCAATTTGGAGGTGGGAGAATTTCTCTGTACTGCCAACCTGCATAGGCTGCTGTGCTGTGACGCCGCCACCTGCCACATTGGAACTATGTTAATGTGAAAAGAGTGACATCAGATTACACATTTCACCCTCTGCACTATATCAGTCACAAAGTGAAATACAGAAACCGTCCTGGCAGTTGAGACCATAACCCACTTGACTGCCCTGAACTACGGTAGTGTGCCCAATTATGCTTGTCTTTGTTTTGGATAAGAGTGTCTTAAGTGTTTGCCTGTGTGTGCTAAGTGCTTGTTTCACTGGGAAGGTTAAAAGGTGTCTTAATCCTGTTTAGCATGTTGAGTGATGTTCCCACCCGAACATAAATCCATGTGTTTTGCATGTAGGCAATGTAACCATTAGAATCTGGCAGAAAAGGCGGCTAACAAAATCTTTACCTCTAGGAACAAATTACATTTTGAGAGCAAACTGAGTTCTGCTTATGGAATGGTTGCAGGGATTTTTCTCTGAGAGGGATTTCGGGCTTGTGTGTGCTGGGACTAAAAAACATCAGTAAGACTCTGCCATGTGTGTCAATATATTGGTAATAGAATATGCAACTATACTTGTGGTATGTCTGGGCTCTGGAGTGGATGTGGGTCTGGTTCTGATGGCTTCAAGCTTAGTCATGAAAGTATCCACTGACAGTTTAGGAATTGCAGGATTTTTTTAAGGTTAACTAGAGAGTGAAATTAAGGGGGTTCTCTAAAATCTCAAATCTAAAAAGACTAATTCGTAACTTTAGAGGCAGCACTGAATAAATCTGCTGTGAAAGACAGCTAATGGGATATAATGGAACTGTACACTAAACTGCTAAAGATTTTCACACAGCTTTCTAGTGGGATGGGATATTAAAATTCATGTAGGACTCTATTAAGAAAAACAGTCTATGTGGGACCAGTGTTCCTGCAACTCTGCTTATTAAAACTCTAGAAAACAGAAGCTTCTCTGACAGATACCATCCATGCTTAAAGACTTTGATTCTATTAGTCTTACTAAAAAGTGTCTTTCACCACTGAGCTGTTTCATTTGCTCTTAGTCTTGAAACACTAACAATATATTTTGAAAAAAATTAAATATCTTTTTTGTAAAAGGTCTTTAGTATTAGAAAATCAGCAGTGTTTGTTTGCAGGTACTAAATTTAATCCAAACCACTTTTTTCCCCTTTGAGTTGGCAGATTGTGTAATTTCAAAAGCTTTATGTACAAACTATAAGGAAAGTAGTATTCTCACTAGTTCAATATAAAATTAGCAGGCTGTTTGTGAAATCAGGACTAAAATACTGTTCAAGTGGCAAATAAAGTAAATTCTTACTTTTGTATGTCTGTGCAATTTATGTATTGTGATTCACAGTACTGTGCAGCAGGGCCAAGATGGGGAATCACGGGACTTCCGCTGAAGACCTGAGGCTAAGAGTTTAGGAGGGTATGGTTAAGAGGTTACAGGAGAGTAAACCTTTGATTTCAGTCCACTCTTCATAAGATAATATACCTATCTGATCAATATCAGAAGAAAAAGAAATGAACGTGTTATCTTAATATTTTATGCTCATTTAGGCTGAAGGTCCTACGGTATTGTTTTGGCACGGGGCTAGTGGTGTGTCAGCTGTCTCCAGGGCCCCTTGACAAAAGCAGAGGAAAGTATCCTGCTGTGCCAATACTGTAAAATAAATAACATTCTCAGAAGATTAATACAGAGCTGAAGCACAGAGCGTTACTAGTTGTCATAAAACAGACAGAAAAAGGGTTGTGTTCTAAAAGGCAAGACTTAGGAAGTGATTGATCCCAGGGAAGGATAAGTTTGTTGATCTGGAAACACCATTTGAGAAAGAAACGATGAGCAAGTGTCCAACAGCTTGGAAGTTATGAAGAGACATGTGTCCAAAATGCAGATCTTTAGCTGAACTTCTTCCAAGAACATTTAACCTTGTTTTGTCTGGAAATATCACAAATCTGAACTGTGCTTTGAACTTACACTTATCAGTATTGGTTTTGCTTAGTCTGGATAGTAATTGAATGCTATCTGGAGAGCTTTATTTCCCTATATTGATACTCTTCTTTCTAGCTGAAACTAGCAAGAGAAATGATGCATTAATCACTTAAAAAAAATAAATAAATAAAAGGCAACGCCCAAATGTACTTATTGTGATGTGGCAGCTAAATTATTGTCTAGTTTCCTTGTGAGTTAAGTTTTGCTATCCATTTCCAACCTGCAGTAAGAGTAATGAGATTCATGTCTCTCTTCATCCCTCTCCACCACCCCTCGTAAATCAGAGGGCAATCAGCGATTCCAAACTGCTTACTGTGCTCCTACAGATATTGTAAGTGTTGCTTAACGAGAAGTCAAACAGCTAATCATAGTCACACACACTGTAGGTAATTTATGGCTATGCCAGGGGTTCTGCCACGTGTTCCACCAGCTGGATCCTGCTGTGGAGGATCAGTCAGGGGGCTGTCGGGATGTGCTGCTGCCCCCATCCAGCCTGAACCTCAGCCTTCCTCTCCATGGGCTAGAGGTGTACGGGTAAGTCCTGTCGGAACTCAATGCGTGATTGTAGCTGGAGAAATGTGTGCCACCCAAGAACCAAGCATATTTTGGATTAATTGAAATTCTGAAATAATTAAAAAAAATAAAAAAAGAAAAAGATCTGTTATGAATTGAGAGGGGAGTTGGCCTTTTGGTATCCTTCTCATATCATGCTAAATTTGTATGTCTCAGTTACGTAAATGACATTTCATCATGTTCCAGTCATTAGCAGCTACTCCTGAGACAGGAGTTGGAAGAGGCAAAACTAATTTTTGAGAATCATAAGGAAGGTTCCTACCCAGCCCAGTCCAAGGGCAGGCTTTCAGGGTCAGTCAGAGGGTAGCGCACATACAAGCATCCTGGGTGCAAGAAGACCACACCTGCCCCGGCTTTTTGAGATGGTGAGTTTGATTTAGGAGGATTCAACAGTGATGTGTCCTATAATTTTTTTCTCATCTTATTCAGTTTTAAAATTGCTATTTAGAGCACAGTATGTTATAGTTAATTAATTGTATTAGTATAACGACTTTCTTCTAGAAATGTTTCTCAGCTTTCTATTTATTGATTCGTCTGCACTTCAGGAGTTAGCGCCATCCCCAACTCTCAGTTTTGATCCCACTCACTAGGTGCTCTTTCTGTCACTCTGTTTTTCTCAACATGACCCCAACAAATTAATCCTATTTCTTGCAGCCTTCAAAGAATCACAGTTTTCCTTTACTTTTCTAATCACAAACGCCTGGTTTCTGCAGCTGAAGCAGAAGTTAAATGGGAATCCCCATCTGTATTTAATGTGCGCTTGGCACAATGCCTCTGTTATTCCATTAAAATTATTTCTCCCTTTTAAAAGCCAAGGGTGAAAGACTAGTCTTGATCAAGTCAATAGGATTTTTGCCACGGAGTAGTGGGGCTACTGAAATCAAACCTGGAATCCCAGCAGGTACATTTTTATTGCTCATTTTTATCTATGAACATCAGGTTGCCCCTTCTTGTTTCCTTCATTACTGTCTTTGTAACAGTACTGAATTTTAATACTGCAAAATAGACTTAGCATTTTCAGTCAGTTAGCAGAAGTGGAAATAAGGCTCATGGAAGTCTGCTTATTTTAATTTCTTTTTTAGACTTAAAAAGTTTATTACGTTTATTCATTACTGAGTAAATATCTCTTCTAAATCCTCCAATTTTTTTCTCTAGTTCTAAGAACCAACTATTTTTTGGCGAAAAGCCTTTCCAGTTTTCTGTATTTATAGTGGAAATCTACAAATCTGTTGCTTTGTATGGTTTTCCTATTCATTTTTTATAAATAACAGACATATTTATGTAAGAAAATATGTTTTTTACATTCTCCAGTCCTTAAAACTGATCATGAGGAACTAAATAGCAATTATTGAGGTCAAGCCCAAGATTATGTACCTGAGGATCCAGCAAATAGAGGAAAATGACCATGATCTTCATTAGAAAGTGCCAACAAAGTCAACTGCTCCCGAACAGGGAGTGTAATTCTCGTCGTGGGCAGATGGAGCCTGTGAGTATTCAGTTTGTTATGGTTCCCTATTTGAAGATGTTGGCAGAGTAGCTGGATGAAATCAACTCTTTTCATTTTCCTGAGTGGTAGAAAATATCTCCATTCTCCTTTATGAACATGTAATCGGCAGCGTCAAGCCGTTAAAAAGCTCAGCACAAAAAAGTATCTGCAGTCCCCATTCTGATGTAACATGATGTCCTTTATTCCTACACAGTAACAGATGGCATATTACTTTTCTTCTCCTGAAGTGCTTGCTCTTGGAGAAAGTTGGACTTTGGTAAAGGTAAAAATTTCTTGTCAGAAAATTATGTAATTTTATTTATAATTACTTAATGTACACATCAGGAAAAAAAACCAAACAAGCATGTTTTTCCTACTTGTGTCACCAAGTGGTACTCTGACAGACTTTTCTGATGCTCAGCTCTCTAAGAATAATTCTTGGATTGCTTCTATGTATTGGGTGCAAAGTTATGATTTAATCTCTGGCTGACTTCTCAACATCATAACTCACACAGCTTTCCCATCCTGTCTTGAACCAGAACATCATTGCTCTAATTAAAACAGAACTTCCCTGCCCCCTCACTCCACCCTGTTCGTTTTGGTCTAGATTTTTCATTCGTATTTTCATTCATATTTTGACCCTATATGATTGAGCCAGTTTTTTGTGCATCACGTAAGCTGAGCTCCACAAGTTCATGTAACCCCAGCTGCTACAAAGGAAGGTCTGGGCAATGGAAATATTCCATATTCGATGTCAGCTTTGTTCAAACAGGGCGGGTGCCAGCAAAGGTGACTGTGAACCTGAGAGCCCATAGCAGGCTCCTGTGCAGCTCATGGCCTTGGCTCTAAGGTGGTTTGAGCATCTTGGCAAACTTGCTGAGACCCTGCCAGTGCTGCTGTGAGGTTCACAAGCACATCAAAGTGAAGACACCGGCTCTGTTTTTTTAAAAAAAATTGAGGCAAAAGCTCAAGAGCGCAGTTGCATGAATTATCTCAGAGGAGCATGCAATAAGAAAAGAAAAACAAGTGAATACTGAAGAGCTCAACCTAGGAATAGACCTGATGCTAAACTCTCACCTCTTTAATTTTTCATAGAATCACAGAGTCATAGAATGGTTTGGGTTGGAAGGGAGCTTAAAGACCATCGAGTTCCAACCCTCCTGCTATGGGCAGGGACACCTCCCACTAGACCAGAACTAAAAAGCCCTAAAAACTAAAAGAACTAAAGTTCTTTTTAGTGTGACATTTTTTGTCTCTTTTAAAAGAAAGGGCTTCTGGGAGCAAAATGTAGAAGAAGAAGAAGCAGGAGAAAAAGGAGCTCATTGCAGACTTTTTACTCATAACATTTCTGTTCTGTCTTCCTAAAGACAATACCTGCAAGCTTTATTTATGTTAAAAATAATCCTAAACTTAATGTAGAAACACTGCAAGCATTGATCAGCTCTTGGATTTTCTCAACAGCAAGTATTTGGTACCCATATGCTGGTAAAATTCTAGTGTATTTTAACTGTTCTCCAGGTTGCCTCTTGTGCCTGCACAGCCTTTATAATTGAATTTCACCCAGAAAACCATCATATTCTTGTCACCGAGTTCTCCAAATGTAAAGGAAACAGAGGAAGTCCCAAGTGATTATAAGTGAAATATTTTTTACTAAATGTCAGCATGATCTCCCATCAAAACCAACAATTTGATGTGTTTTTCCATACTTCCAGGCTTCAGCCATTTGGTGTGGTAATAAACATCCCCAAATCTTATGTCACTGATTGTTTGGCTTCAGTGATGATGAAATATGGAAAACAAAATGAAAGAACATAAACCTTGTCTGAGATTTATTTGGAGACCGTGCGTGAAGCATACCTGGCTTCTCATACTTATCATAGCACCTGACAGAAGGGACACGTTCAGCCTGAGCCATGTCTAGTTTATCTTGTCAGTGTCTGAAACAGACAGGGGAAACCTTTCAATGTTCTACTTCATAAAATTGTAACCAGACTGATAAATCTGTTTATTTTTCCTTTAAATGTGCCCTGGTTTCCATAACAGAGACAGCTTGCATGTATGCTGATGAATGGTTACTCTCCCATCACAGGCCTTTATGGACACTTTGCCAAGAAACTTGTTTTGTGAATTCCTCAGCTTTTTTTTTTTTTAATTCTTCTTCTTTTTTTTTTTTTTTTTTCCTTTTCCAGCACCTGAAAACTTGCAACTGGCCTGGCTTGAAAGCTGCCTTGGCAATTTTTACTAAGGCACTTACTTTGATAGCTAAAAATGACCTTAAAGCATGATTAATACTGTGTGGGGGTTGATGACATAAATCTGTTAAAGTGTGCCTGATGTACAGCTTCACATGTAAGAATGTTATAGTCATATCCCTGCACTAACACATTGACATTGAACAGACTGTAGCAGATATAAGAACTACAAAAAAAGTCCCCCCACCCAAAGGGCTTGAGTTATTTTTATGAATTTGTTACCAACAAAACGCTTTTGGTAAGAGAATATAAACTTAATGAAAAATAACAAACAGTGGTTTGTTAAAGGTACATTGGGACATACTCTCTAACTCACATAATTCTAGTCGTTGTTACTGAGAATGTAGGTCCTTGCCCCAGGAGTGAAAGAGTTCACTCTTTCTGTCCTGTACTGTTTTAAATGCAAAATAGTAACAACATACAACTAAAATGGGAATAAATTCCCAATTCCACAGCACCAAGAAATATACGTCTGCACAAATCTGTCAGTTAGTAGTCATTTTGAATATACATATTTAGAAGACATAGGTAAATTCCTTCCTAACCTAAAAAAAAAAATCAAACAAAAAAACAACCAAAACCGAAACAAAACAAAAGAAAAACCACAAAAAAAATTAAAATCATAAGGAGATAGGAGAAAGAAGGATGAACTTTGTACTAGATGATACAAAATGAACTGGAGTTTCTATCCCTAACCAGAGAAAATGCATATCTTACTATTTTGCTTTTGTGACTACGGGAAATTAGCTGAATAATTAGATTTGCAGAGGAGCAACTGGGGACAGTTTCTAGCTAAGAGCTCTTGACAGTAGCTCACACTGTGCTTAATCATGGGAAATTACTTTAATGATCTTTTTGCTGTATATTGGCAATGAGTCTCTATCAAACGCTGTTTTATCCTAGTGTGATTTCCTTTGCCTTCAGAAAAATTTTGGATAGACCGGCGAGGGGGAAGATGAGTATCCTAGAAATACTTAAAATGCAGTGCTTCTGTGCCAGGTCATCTTTTCCATTGCACAGATCAGCCAGCAAACTTCCATTTACAGCCTCATCCCTGTCACCAGCTCCCATGTCCGCCAGGGTTACAGGTCTTCGTGGCTGCACAAAGCAGGAGAAGCTTCCAGCTGCAATTTTAACAATAAAATAAAATAAACATTCTCAGCACAAATAGACTATTCTAGTTTCCATGTCTGACAGTTTGGCACCTTTCACAGCATTAAATTATCTTAAAACATTCATCACTACACAGGCTTTGAGAGAAGCAAAACAAGTGCTAAGTAGGATTGGAGACTCGGTAAAGTTTGTATTTAAGATGAAACAATCATTTAAACTGACAGAAGAGACTGTGAAAACAACTCAGAAAAATAACTTATTTCTATTTAAGACTCGGTAAATATTAAGAGAACAAGAAATGGTACTCAAACGGGTGTTGTGGTCTTCTGTAAAAATAATAAAAAAATGACAAGTTTGATTTACGTGAAACTTTGTAAAACCATTCTGCATCCCAGCCTTCCCCAAACTGAGCATTGTATGCCGTTTCAGCTTGAACCATTTTTAAGGAAATCGTTCCTTAAAGCATGAGAATTATATAATGAAGTAGTCCCATCTTAATCCTAAGTGCAGTTTCATATGTGTCATTTTTTAAATAGAACAAAGTATGATACAAAAAACATTTGAGTGCAGAAAGAATGTACACATTCTATTAAAATTGCAGCGTGTGCAGAAACTTAAAGAACCTTAATACAGTAAAGCTGTAAATCATGCTACTGTATCTGTATCCCAGGAGATAGATTCCTACAATACAAAACTAACATTAACATTTTTGCTAATGCTGACTAGCCTGGCAAAAAGCTTCATATGGTTTTATGGGAGGAGAAGGTAAGAAGCCGTTTGTCCTATGTTTGTGTGAGAAGTAATAGTTCATAAATTAAAAGGAAACTTAACAATTCCTTTTAAAAGATGAATTTGTGTGGCTCGTGACAATCCACATGCATTTTGACCCTGTTTAAGATTTCCTAAGTGATTCAGGCTAGGTGCTCCCAATAATTTTGTTTTTAGTTCATCGATATCAATTTTTTGAGACCTTCTTGGCTTTCCATGACCTAGAGTCTCCACTCAGTTACAGCTTGCTGAAACCACATAATGGTTTTCCCCTACAGGATAGATAAATAGCATGACTTGTCTGACTCCAAAGGGAAAAAAAATAAAAAGAACAAAAAAATCCCCCCAAACTAAAAAAGCTTTTTATTTGTGTTCTAACGCAGGAGGGTTTCCAAAGTGGAAACTTCCAATAAGCCCATGCATTTATCACAGAAGTTGGTGTCGCTGAAGTTTGAAAACCATTTGTCATATCCATGTTCATGAAAACACAGAGGTTTGTTGCTAGGATTTGTACTTCTTGCTATCTACTTGATCTCTGTGTTTGTATTAGAAAAATAACATGAAGGTGATTAACAATACTTTTATTCAGCCTAGAAATCTTCAGGGGTGGATTACAACGTGGAGTGGACTTGGATCTTATTCTGAACTCTGGAACATGACAAACACACTTGGCACAAAAAGCTAAAAATCTGATGTAAAAATGTCTGTTTTGATTTTCCAAGTTCAGATATGAAAAAAGCAGGCAAACAGGCTGAACAGTTAAGAATGTAGCTGACTAAATTGTTTCTTCAGCATTAGTAATTTAAAGTGTTACAAACAGGTCAGACAAACTAGCCTTCTCGTCAACAATATAAATGTTTTTTATAGTGTCGGTTGCACAGAAATATGTGGAATGGCCCTGGTTTTTTGACATGACCTTTGCTTTTGACATGTCTGAATCCTTACTTGCCTTTCCTATTCTCACATTTTAAGCAACATAAAATAACCAGATATGTGGGTGATCTAGTTCATTCATAACAGAATATAAAAATCAATTAAAGGATCAGATAGAAAAGCGTCTCAGATTTTTTTAGCGGGTCTAAAGACAGTTCACTATTCTGGCAACTTCACTTATTTAAAGCACCAGAATCACACAGTAGCTTGAATTCCATCTTGGAGTAAGGTTGAATAGAGGATTTAAGTGGGGTTATATTCTATTTTATCTGCTGCTTCTGTCCAACCTTGCTGTAATCCCCTTCTTCCCTAATCATTGCAAAAAGAGATAATTTATTATAATCATAAGGAGGGGGAGAGAGAAATAAAAATAAACAATGACATCTGTTCCTAAATTTTCCTTTTCTCTAAATTTCTCTATGCCTAAAAGAAATACAAACCCTTTTTTTTCCCTCTTTCAATATAATTTTATATTTTTGGAACCAAGAAACAGAAATATGTATTGGTGCTATTTTTTCAAGAAAACAAAGTAATGAGACTGTGTGGTGCCATGCAAGATAGTCTGAAATACCACTTGTCATTTTTTGACTACATCACTGCAACCATCGCTAGGATAATACTGAAATTTCTTGTGTGTATCTAACATCTACCTAAAATGCTGTGAGATCTCAACTTTGTGTCACTTCTTTCAACATCATCTCTCTTTAGGTTCCCTGGGAATTTAGTATTCAATTTATCTTGCCAAATTTGTGCCAAATCGAGCGCTCTCAGATACTTTGTGAAGTCATTAGGATTATCCAGATCCAAATAGGATACAGGAGTCTCAAAGGAATATCTTTAAAACCACATTTATTTCAAGTTAGGGGTTTGCTTTTGGTCCTCTTGCTTTCTACTGTGTATCCCCACAGTGCTATGTTTAGATGCCACCTACAAACTGAAAATCTTGGCCTCCACATTCTTTGGCATTGGCTGTTTGGAGGATGGCTTTGTGCACCGAACCTGTGCTTTGGAGACGTGTTTGGGTCTTCCACTTGTCAGTACACTGTGTCGTGCCCCTGTGAGCTAGGCCACTCTTGACCTAGACTGCCACCCCACGAAAAAAGTGTCTTTTGGCCACTGTAGGTCAGTAGGAGCAAGCAATAGCTGGTAGGAGCCGAACCAACCCCATCCTTTAGCTGAGAGCGGGCTCTGCTCTCAGTAGAGGGCAGTGCTAGCACCAGAATAATAGAAATTAACCATAAAGGACTATTCTATAGGCTTCCCAAATGCGTTAACCAGGCCCCTATAAATAAAAAAAAAACAAAAACCAAAAAACCCCAGCCCAGAGCAGGACTTCTGAATGCATTCACACAAGGCACCTCTTATCACAGTGGTAGAATAAGAGCACGAGCTCCACCCAGGAGCTATTTTTAATTATAAAGGCCTGGTTTTCTGAGCACCCAGAGAGGTGGGGTTAGTAGCACAGGTTAGGAAGGAATCTCCAGCAGCAGAGATTTTTAAGTGATAATTGTATTACATTAATGTCCTGGTCAAAGAAGTTGTAGGGCTGAGGGTGTCTGACATACTGCCCACTGTTTGGTCAGCATTAATCCTATCAAAATGAGACATTAACTTCTACCATCACTCTTAGGAACAGCTGAAATCTTCCAGTATTGCCTTTTTTATGATTTTACATGAGTAATTATCTTGTCAAAGTTCGGTTTGCTCCAGAGTTTCCATCTTTTTTAACACTGATTAAACTCCACTGCCCCCCCAGTATGTGTTTCAGCACCACAGCTGTGAAATTAGAGAAGGAACCCCAGATGCAGGTTTAAATGGCTAGAAAGCAAAAATGGAGTAAGCCAATTACAAGTATCCCATCAGGCCATCTTGGAGGCCTACTGCCATTATCCACACAAGTAGCATTCGACAAACTAGTCACTTAACTGGCTATAATTTTAAAATCTCCTTCCCCATGAGACTAGCTATAAAATCAACATGTGCCAAAGCACCAGGATTTAGTTCCAACAGCACACGAGAACCTCAGCGAAAATGCTACCTTTAAGCTTGATTTTGAACATGGAAATCAGATGTTTCTGCTCCAGCATTGTCACAATGCCTTGGTACCAATTAATTTTACGCTGCCTGCGTGGTCTGGAAGCACGGCTGTATCCACGTACCACCATCGAGCAACCGTAGACGTGGACTCCGCAGCTTCTCCCATTTTTGTTGCTCCCATTTTTCCTGCTCCCATTTTTCCATTGTCATTTTTTAAAGAAAAGCCATTGCTTTAAGAAAGAAATGTTGTTGTTTTTCTGGACAATGCCAGGTTCCTAATTGCTTAAACACATGCAGTCCTGCAGGTCTCCGACCAATATAACCGACAAGCAACCTTACACATATATATAACAAACTCACCAGGTTTTAAGTTAAAGTAAAGTGAGAAAAACTAATTGGCTGAAGGGTAAGCATAATAAATTCTGGAGGAAAAGTGTAGCTGATCCCATCATAAAACAACCAGAATGAGAATGTGCTACATAATAAACTAAGTGTTACTGTTTTCTACAATCACTCAGGCCCTGCATTTTGATTAATTGCAGATTCCGAATTACTGAGAAAATGGCAGTTAATTACCCCTAACACCTTTGCAGGAACAGCTTGGAGGAGACTATGAAATTAACACTCTGAAGTCTGAGTTAAATATATCATTTTAGCTTAATGGAATTTAATAATATTGTAATTCAAACGTATGTTGCACAAAATTAATAGCTTTTAATACTGAAATACCTTTATTTGATCTGTCCCATGTTTTATGCGCACTGACATTTATTGATTTCTTCTGAAATAACCATCGTTTCCAGAAACTGGAGGAGAAACTCAGGAGGGCGTATTTCAGGTGGGGTATGATTCCGAAACCAGCAGTCATCACAGAGGTTTGAAGCTCTTATCTCAATAGCTTGGCTGACATTTTCTGCCCTGCCGTTAACTCTCCCACAGGTTGATCGTATCCAGTGACGGGTCCAAAGGGTCAAGCCATGGTTTCCCATCAAAGCCCTGGGTGGAGAAGACGTGGTGGGAGCCCTGAGCTCTGCTGCAGCCGCACCAGCCCCCGGGAGCTTTGCTGGAAGAGCAGCCGATGCAAACCCATCATCTCATGGAACCATGAGCAGCCTTAGAGATGCTTTATAATTTGTCATGGTGAGCTGTTTAGACAGTAAGTAGAAATCCTCCAGAGATTAAGAGAAGGAGGCTGCGGTTAATCCCACTCATACCACAGCTGTATCTATGATGGGCTTGGAGGCGCAGCTGGCCATGGAAAGTTTTATGGAGATTTTTGGAAACGTGGGACACGCTGAAATTACATCTTTTTAACAAAACCCACTGGGTGGCGCTAGGCCGTGTTTACCGCATCTGTAAAATCTGATCCTTGGTTCTTCTCCACTTCGATTAAAACCCGCACGTTATTCATTAAATTATAATTTGTTTGGACATAGGGGAATAGAAAAAATAATATCTGATGTCTATTTACAGTTTGATAGACTCTATGAAAATTAGAAAGGAGTAACTAGGCTAATAGAAAACATATGCCCGAGAATTATCAAATATGTCAGTTTAAACAACAAAAACCTTCAAGGTAGTCAAGTTGTCTGAAAAATACTGAACTAGATTTTACATTTAGGAAAATCCATTTACATACTAATGAAAAAAAAAAAAGGAAAAGTGTGTGACAGTACATCCCCACATCCAAATCACAGTCTCATTCACACAGCATGGGATGGTTTTCAAATTCAGGAGATAACATGATTCCTGCTTACATCGTGGCAACAGAAGTTTTGTAGAGTTTTGTAAACCCAAATCCACATCATTTATGAGTCCTGTGTTGTCCTTAAATGAGTCTTTAAAATAAAGTCTTTTCCATGTCTGAAATAGCTGACCATGTAAATCTAACTAGATGAAGCCTGAGTTTAGGTCCTTTGGTTCAGAAATAATACCCATCATAGGTGATTCTTTTGAGTAAGGAAAGGGTTAGCAATTAATTTAGAAATAAATAAAACAATGTATTCACCCTGCAAAGTCTGTATACAACTTTCAGTAGGGACAATGTGGCAGTATGCAAGCCCAAATATAATGGCTACTTCCAGACATACAGCTTTAAAAAAGAGGTAGTAAAAAAATCACTGGAGGCTAAAAGAGGACCAAGAAATATGCAGAGATATTTTATAGTTGAAAGAAACTACATATGCAAAAAGTGCCAAATTTTAAATGACATGCCAGGAGTACAAGGGTCTTGGAAAGGTATTCAGATAGGCATTTGCACAAAAAAAAAATAAAAAAAAATAGAGAGGCTGTATTCCGTAATTTTTTATATTTGAAAAAAAAAAAAAAAAAAAAGGAAAAAAAGGTGTGGATGAACAAATATATTGTTTCATTCCCAGACTTACTACTTCTTATGCAGAACTGTTTTAAATGAAGAAAACTCATCTGTGTGTACAAATTCACGGGACCACACCAGACTCCCCTGATTTCATCATCTCATTTTTTTTCAAGTAAAACAGTCTTGACTACAAATAAATGAAAACTTTCTAAGGGAAGACCTACTCCCTGAATCGACTTGGTTGAATTTTACCAACAGTTTGGGCTTGAGTTGAGTCCTGACTATGCTATTATTTTTCTTCGAATTGAGCAGAATGGTTTTTCACAGTATCACATGAAAGGCAGAACAAATGTAAGGCAGGTAAAACCAATTTAACTTGTAGTGGTACAAAACATTAAAGGTTGGCTATTTGAGAATCTGTAATATCTACTACGGATGATAACCATTTTTCACTGTCAGTTTTTATATTAGTTTAGAAATTGCATCGTGACATAATTTCCACAACTGGGAGCTGATGCTTCCCAAACACTTATTCAGCGCAACAAAAAATATTGTTTAAAATACAGTGGGCATCGTTACCCAGACCTGCCCAAAACTGATGCCCAATGCTGCATCCCTGATGCCCCGAGGGAATTGCTGCACCCCAGCCCCGAGCAGAGGAACGGTCCCATCCAGGTCTGTGACACTGCCACAGACAGACAACTGTCCCAACGACTGATCCTGCCCTGGGCCTGGCTGCACTCTCTCTTCTTGCTTTTCCATTGCCATCTCTCAGTTCAAGGCAATAACACTGTGACCCACTATTTACCCATTGCTTTGTTTTGCTGGCCACTCCCTCAACAGAAACTCTTGTTGAATATTTTGTCCAAGTTTTTACTTCCCTCTCAAAGAATAAATCCATAATGCTTCCTGTAAGAATGGGAATAATGCCCAGCTGGAATGGAAACCTTAAAAGCAAAACACTGAAAAAAAAAAAGTATTTTTCTGGTGATTATGTTAAATCTTTGCTGTACACTTTGTTCTTTGCAAGTACTTTCCCAAATCATTTTTTGTGTTTAAATTTGTGCATATTATATTCAAGCTAGAGGCTACCTTGTGTGTCAGGTGAGGATACAAATAAAAACTTGGACCAAGAAATTAAGTATTCCTTAGCAAGTTATAAAAACAACATCAATGAGCAGTTGGTAAAGCAATCAAGGTCCCTAGCTGAAGCGTACAGCAAACACAGTGACCTTAGCCTTTCTGGTTTGATTTACAGCAGTGTTGGAAAGTAACTTAAATAGGTGTTGTGGAGCTCCAAGAACAATCACGTCAATGTATTGTTTAAATTGTTATGGATGTTAATTAGATTAGCAATTTGATGTTGAAACCTGCAGAGGGAAGTGACTATTTTCTTTGAAACTCATTCTTCTGGGCTGAAAATTCAGGAAAGATGAAGCTGGAGGAATCGGTGGGGTCCTGCTGAGTCCCGGTGTCCTTATCACAACAGCTATGAAATAACAAAAGAACTACTTTATCTGATTTTAGAGGTATCAGACACCAGCATTCATGAACTGTTCAGTACAGGCACATCAACTGTGGCATGACACACTGGTATATTCCAGTATCAGGTCTCCTGTCACGTGCTAAGTGGTGTGCTGTCAAATCAGAAACATTCATTAGAAAAATGGATTAACTCTTACACTCCTAACCTACCTGCTGCTCATTACCAAAGTAGCTGAGCATCTTCCACATATATTATGATAATTAGCAAAATCTTTATAAGGTTTCAAGGAGTCCCTGCCACTCTGCCATAGTCTACGCTGAAAAAAAAAAAAAAAAGAAATAGAAAATAAGCACAAAAATTCCTAAGAAGTATGTTTTTAATCCTGTGGAACTTGCGCTTTTGGCAAATACTACAATGGCTGCTTTAATAATATAATGGTAAGGTATTAGGCTTTCTCCTCATAATCCAGTTTATACTTTTTTCAAATTCAAAGCAATTATACTCCTTCTAAAATCTTCAATCAAATCTATAATCTTTGTCAGTCAGTATCCACAAATTATTGTTTGAAGTGCTCATATATACACATATTTTGCTGAACTAGGGCTACAGAAAAGAGAGAGTGATCTGCTGAATCCGCTCTTCTTATTGCCACAGGCTTTCTGTAAAGGTCTGGCAGGCCTGATGTTGTTTAATCTTTTAGAGGCCAGAATAGGTCTTCTACATATCACTGCTGCAATTATAAAGCAGGCCGTCAAATGGAGTTGAGTCTTTAAACCAATCCAGCAGCTGGAACTTCAGATTTGCAATTTTTTGTAGGGAAAAAAAAAAGTAAATGGAATTCTAACTTCTAAATGGAATTCTAAATCTAATCCTGAGTTCACATCACATAAAAGCAATGTGAAACCCCTGATGTCAGTGACCAGCTCTGGTCAAGTGTCTGGTTGAAAATTCATTGATGTCAAAACACCCAACTTTTGCAGAAAGGAAAGTGATAGGATAAATGCCCTCAGCTCCTGGAAAGTAATTCTGATTCTAGAATATTATCTATTGCAGAAGAGCTTTGATAATAAGCTATTCAGGCTCTTACATTTCTTATGCATCCCAGCTGAGTTCCTTGACTCTGAGACTCATGGCTATTTTGGAGGGAAAAGTGGTTTTGTTATGGTTTTTACCAGGAGTGGGAACCCAAAACCCCCACAACTGTTAAAAGTTCCTGTTCTTCAAAAACAATAACTTCTTTCCCCATTCATGTGCCTCCAAGTGCATACAGTCATGATGGAGCCCCCACGTTCACATGAGTGTTACAAAAGTTTGTAATTTTATCCCTGTGACTTCCATCGAACAGATGAAAATGATACTGTACATCTCATTCCTGCTTCTCATCCACAGGCTCTTTCATGCCCTCTCATTACCATCCTGAATGTCCTCAGCCATTTGTATCCATAGAAGGCCCATGAACACTTTTTAACATGTGCCTGATTTAAGAAACTCTGCTGGAAAAAAAAAATAAAATCAAATCAATGCTAAAGGCTATCTTCTGAGAAGATTAGCAAGTGTAAAATACTGAAATGAGAAACAGTCACATCAATACCATTAGGATTAGTCCCAACAACAGGAAAAGAATGTTACTGCACCTGTGCCAGGTTTAATTGCCATGAAGACTGTGAATAGCTCAGCTTTGGCATTTTCTCATCAAACCAGAATACAGCAGGCTATATCCATGGCATCTCAGGCTGCCTCAGTGGAAAAATATTGCTGCAATGAAAAATGAACACATTTCAGGGAGCCCGTTTTTAATGCACTGAGAATTCAAAGGTCAGCTACAGTTAACACTGCCAAAAAGTGTGATGACCCATTATAATTAAACTGCTACTTCTGTGCACCCTTCAGTGTGGTGGACATAACACCAAACATACATATACAAGGGAAGGGCTATGTGTGGTGTTTTTTGTAACTGTATTAATAAGCTTTGGGACAAATTCTGCACTTCCTGCATTACAGCCCTATTGAAGTCTTCAGATTTTTGGGCTATATCCGAGGCAAAGCTATATTTCTAGAGATTATTCATACAAAAATCGCAATTTACAAGATCCTCCGTTCTGAAACATAACCCAAGACATAGAGGCTGAATCGCCAACCACCAAGGCACTGAGGAACTGCAAATGCTGCAGTGACATTCATCACTGATTAATATTATTTCCTTTGAAACAACTGGTGGCTGTTTCCCCTCCTTCCGAACAGGCTGCTAGCTAATGATTACATGCCAAAAGAACTGCCTTACACACACAGATATACAATGTCACCAATCCAAGAGTTCCTACACCTGGTACAGTTAGGAATCCTTACTTTGATTATTGCCACCTTCCTTCTTCATATTTCTGCTACTTTCGCCTCCTTCTCCTCCTCTCCTGTGCATAGACACCCCTTTATAAGAACTACTGATTAGATAATAGTTGGTGTAATCCCCAGAAAATCAGCTTTTCCTGAGAGCCTCACATCTCACGTATGGTGTTTGAAGCACATATGGCTAATGTTGCCATGTAACCAGTAAAAGGTGTAAGGGTGTGTGCATGCGTGTCCATGACTGCACACAGCTAACACTAAATCCTCACTGCTGTCTCTCTTAGCTCAAGGTAATTACTGTAGTTTAGACCAGCCAAAAAGCTCTCTTTTTTGCTTTACTTATTTTGACACTTCACAAAGCAGCTGGACCAGCACTCACATCTTAATGCATCTTTTCTGTCCAGAAAGTGTTTAAAAGCAATCAAAAAAACAGCCCCGGTTTGAAAACAAAAAGACATTCTAAATCCTGTAAAAAAAGTTTCCATTATTAGATTTCCTATTTTTATAAACTTATAAACTGATATCTCTCAATGGAAAACCACTTTTGAAATGCTAAGCATCGCTGATTCTAGATCATGTATATTAAGTGCTTTATGTCTGTGTTACTGCCTGCTAAGGTCTGTGGTGCCTAGAAGGCAATGAGAATCTCAAGGATTAGTTACCAACAGTTAAAAATCATTTCTGCGTTAAATTTTTATGTTGTGTGCAAGGGCATGTTAAACAGAGCTTTTACATATTTAATGTTTTACTTGGTAGCAATGACAAGATTTAGCCACCCACTCCTACATGTAATTCTTTTTTAATTGAAAAAATTGAATTTCTTGTCATCAGGAAACCACATCATTTTCATGGGCTGTATGTAAAAATTGAGAATCTGAGTGAGTGCCATGAAGTGAGCACCCGGGAGTGTCACAGCATCCCCCCAGGGCAGGCTGAGCCCCAGAACTAGCTCATGGCCAGGGAAGCATCTGAGACTTAAAATCCGTTCTCTGCTTGAACTACGGATAAAGTTTGAAAAAGTCTTATGTGGTATTGCACCGCTAGAGACAACAGGAGAAAAATCAGGGTTTATATCATTTCCTAAGGCGCATCCAGAATGCAGCAGCTCCTTAATGTGGAGAGGAGTTACCTGCCCGTGGGCTAAGGAGCTCAGGATGCCCTGGTGCACAACCCCAGCAGGGAGCAAAGGGCTGACATCCCGCTGGGTGAAGCCTAAGGGAAAGCGGGCTGAGAGCGTGGTGCATGCTTACTGCCCCATAGCCTGGGCTGGGGGAGATTAGGTGGGTGCAACAGCATCAGTCAGCTGGGGATTTTTCCTTTGCTTCGCCTGGTTTTAGATTTTTAAATATCCCTTGGCTAGGCTTTTCTTCTCGCTTTCTGTGACTGCCCAGTAAAAGCGAAAGTGATTTAGTGAGAGGGAAAAAGCACTCATTTCCTACCACAGGAATTATACCTCCTGTGCATTATCCCGTGTATACAGGGCAGGCACAAGACCATAATCCTGAAAGAGCACCGAGTGCACAGTGTGTTGAAGGCTGGTTGCCACAAAGAAAGTTGAAGCTGTACCCAAGTGGACTGAGAGGGGTGGGTAGGGAGTTAAACCTCTTTCACAAAGTTGTTTAACATTTCAGAATACATTACTGGATTTGCAATCACTTTGGCTGTGGGGTCTTATAACCAAACAGACGTCTCTTTTAAGAAGACCTTTGTATGTCTGAACAGAAAGAGGTTTGTCCTCGAGCAGGAAGCCTAACGCAGAGCTTACACAGCGATATATTTTCAGTCATGTGGCCAAGACAATAAACATGCATCTTTTGATCTGTGTGGCAACAGCGCACGAGTCGTAGTTTATGTCGGGATAGAATGAGGCAAATCTGCCAGGAGTGAGTCAGTGCTCTGGCATGCTTCTGCACATCCTAAATTTCACCAGGCTGAAACTAGGGGACTTCAAATAAATGTCTAAAGAACCCATAAAAGTATTCCAGCACGCATGATGGTTTAAGCCCTAATGTCAAAACACAGGAACATGTAGTCTATTTTGTATAAAATATTTTTTGGCCTTCTACCTATAAATTAAATCTCTTTAAAAACGTGTGCTTCTGTAGGCATACAGTTACCAGCAGTCTTTTCCTCTTTATTCGATGCAAAGAGGGGCAATAATACCTCTCCTGGGACCACAGAAGGCATGGCTAAAAATTTTAAAATACCATTAAAAATTATCTCTTATTAATTGCTGTCACGTCCGAATTTGAGCCATACCCTCCGGCCATTTAATGGCAGCGCTGCCGTTATACCTTGTTGCCTTACGACATTATCCGGGCAACCGCAGCGGTACCTTATTTCCTAGAGGGGCTCTGTTTACAAATCAAAGTGCCTCGCTTAAGCGCAGCCTGCTGAAATGCAGGGCTGTTATTAGGAAATGTGAGTGGGCTGAAGTGGGGATCCCTGTAGAGTTAACTTGGCAGCCTTCGAGATCCTGGCTCAACCTGATATTAAGAGTGAGTCATCAGTTTACCCACACAGCAGGGACCTCTCTTTGTACTTTTCACTGCGAGCAGCTCAGCAGAGGGCCAAGAGATCCAGCGTTTGCTTCTCTAATTAATAACCAGCTGAAAGGAACTCCTTGTTAAGGAAGACCTGGGGTATTTTTTTGTTGTTGGTTGATTGGGTTGGGGTTTGGTTTGGTTTTTTCCTTCTTTTTTTGTTTTTTTTTTTTTGTTCATCAGTGTTAAATGTTGATAAATAATAAAAGCACCAGTCAGGTCTACCACCTGGAAGGCTGGTCTGCAGTGTGTGTTAATTGCCTAATACAGGCTGCTTCATTTCCACTGCTGGGTCTAGGGCTCAGCAACTGCCCCGGCTCCCTTAAAGTTATTTTTGTACCTGCTCGGAGCTATTTGCAGCTCAGGTCTTTCATCCATGTTAATTTGGGTCTAGGCTGTTTTCCCAAGAAGACCCATGAGTTGCCCTGTGCTCGTTGAGCAGAAGGCACGCCAGTGCCCACGCCTCTCTGAGAAGCAAAGGAATCCCAACACTCTAAAGGCTGCACGGTGAACATCCCTTCCAGGTTAATTCATCAAGGCCAGCGTTTTCTTCTGGTACACATTTTAAATATTAAATTAGCTGGTCTTTCATGTGGTATTTTCTTGTTCTAACAGTTTTGTAACAGCACCAGGTGGCATGTAAACGTGGCATGAAGAGCTGTGGTGGACAGACTGTGTTCTGTACTCTGAAGCTGTCTTAATACTGATCTTGCTCTTCTCTTGCCATTACCCCAGTCCATCAATCACGTTTAAATGCTCCCCTGTAATTGAGGTAACTCTTCTGTCTCTTTTACAGCCTAAACCAAAAGTTCGTGATTTACATGTCCACTTCCCTGATTTATAGCTACAACTTATTTAAAGGTACCTCTTTCAGATGGCACTTTTGTTCTTTTTGCTCCCAACTTGAGGCAACATCTACATGAGCAATTCATTTCATGATATTAATTTCATGATAACACTACAGTCTTGTTTCATACAAGTGCAGACCCACTGAATGCAAAAGCAAGCTTTAGTTTTGCTGCTATTCAGTTTTGCTTATACTCAGGCCAAACATTTTTTTTCTGTTTGTTTAGATCCTCCCAAAGGCAAGGCACTGGAATAAGAAGAACATAAAAATTATGTTGTATATGAAAATGGTAGAACAAGAGAGGGAAAGAGGCTGAAGAAAATGTAAATCTTTCTAAGCAACCAAATGATTTGAATTATGAAAACGAGAGTGTCTTATGTCAAGTGCCTCTTCACCCTCTAAGTGTGCTATGAAATATGATCACTTGTCTTAAATACTCGCCGTCCTAACAGCAACATTCTTGAACTTATAAACACTATTAATTGTGTCAAACTTGGAATCTGAATCCCGCAAACCCTTCCTATGTTAAACTGAATGGGCCTCTTTCATAGCTGGGGTAGGTTTGAATGAGCTCAGAGCGATTATGTTAGGCAGGACAACTTTTTTCACTAATAATTCTGCATTCTTTTCTCAACAAATCTTTGAGTTAGATATTTTGAAGTAGTCTGGAGGGCAACAGGATCCCTTTTCTATATGCCACAGTCAGGCTGAGAAGGTAACGTATCCTTAGAGACCACCAATGATACTGAATTTTCCCAAAGGAAGAGCAACAGCCATGTGAAGTTATCAGAATCCTTTCCAGGCACCATTCTCCATTTGCAGTGCAGGCAGAGCCTCTGTTTTAGGTGGAACACAGTTTTTATTCCTGCAGATGAGATCAGTATCTCCTTTACATCTTGACGTAAGCATATCTAAAACAAGGATGTTTTACATGAAATGATAATTATAGGAATAGAGAGGAATATAGTGAAAAAGGCCTCCCTCTAAGTTTGCTTTCAATGAACAAGCTGACTTATAAATAGCAGCCAAACCAGAACAAAAGGCCTGTTCCACACTGCAGCGCAGGTGCTGCTGCTTAAATTAGTCCCTCAGCTTTGCTGGCTCAGATGTCCCTCATAGCACTCGCTCTTCATAGCACCCGCTGACAGTGTGAATCTGGCTTCAGCCTGAGACACCCTGGGAAGAGACTGGTGTGGGCAGCTGGGAACAAAACTAAAATTTTAGAAAAATTTTGATGTTGCATTTTATGCTTTTATTTTTGTTTCTAGAGTGGTAATAAATTACTTAGCCTCTTGATTTGATGTCAGTGTCTGTAAAGCTTGCCCAGTTCTGTTAGCCTGATTTAAAGGTGTTTTTCTGTATTATGGGTAAGCTGTTCCCATAGGGAGAAAGATGCTACACACAGACACAGGCTGGCATTCCTCAGAGATGCCACTATTCGGGACCCATTTGGTGGCATTTCTGGGTAACTCAGCTTAATGGCCTGAAAAAACTAAATGTTGTACAAGAAGGAGACATTTCTTTTATCCGGTGAACTCTTCTGTGTTTGAAAATATACCTGGTTGTTTTTTTTTTTAAATCTTTAAAGACACAAATGGCTGTTGACCACCCAGACTGAGTCACACAGTATGCGATGCCAAGAAATCCTACTTAATTGTGATCTGAATGTGAGTGATGTATGTGTGAGGGCAGTGAGGCTTGTAAGGAGGAGATGCCAAACCTGCTTTGCCATTGCACTCAGGAGAAGAGGAAACGTGATGGGAAAGCATTGGCTGAGATTCTGGATCGCTAAGTGCAGTGAGGGTGGGCTGGAGGTGCACCAGGGCTTTCCCTAAGGAGAGTGGGGAGAAGGGAAAGGCCATCCGCTGCAGTAAGATGCCACTTCATGTGTCATCTGAGGGACAATGGTCCCAAGAACTGCAGAGATCTCTGTCTAAGTGTCTTTTGTCTGTGCCATCCTTACTCAGCTCTCTTCTGCTTCCTTTGGGCTATGAAATCCCTGCCCAAGGACTTGCCAAGAACACAGTACAGTCAGTACAGTCTCCAGAAAGCTCTGCAACAACCCTCAACAGCAAGATCAATAACAGCACATCTCAGAAAAAAACAATAAATCAGCATTTATGTGCTGCTTTACGTTTGCAAAGCACTTCTCAAGCATGAATTAATGAATACACAAAAACACTCCTATCAGAGTAGGTGGTTCACAGGCTGTAATGATGATGAACAGGCACCTTTAATCCAAACCACATTGTTCAAAATCAGCACTTGGTGCAAGATTATTTATAAAACTCAAGGGCAAATCAGTGATCAGCCAAAAGCAGATAGATAATGCTAAATGGTGAGTTTAAAGGAATTTCCCAGACTTTGTCTGGGTGGCAAACAGAAGGCTGACACTATTACAGATTGCATGGGTGAAGTCTGGCTCCCCAGTCACTTTTAGCAGTCACTTTTATCCAGGCATCTTACTTAAAGTAGTATCCCTGACACAGCGAGAAGTTACTTAGTAAAAGTAGTGCAATTTCCTTCCTTTGCTCTTAGTACATGGTATATAAGGTCATATGTATATGTGATAACAAGGGCCAAAAGTTCGTTATAGAAGGCAAGATGGGCTAAAATGCTGAGAAAATGGGGAGAACATGAACATGTGGGACTGAATAGGAAAAGGATCACTCCAGGCAATTGTGTGGCACCAGAGATGAGAAAAGATGAAACTATAAGTGAAGCTCTGCCAGAAGCATGGAGCAGCCAGAGGAAGAGTGATCCATGGATCGATGGGTAGGAAGGGCTTTGGCCAGTTTTGGTCCTGACTGTGTCCAAATTCAGTAAGTGCACTTTCTGCAGGAGAAGACCGTTAAAAATTATTCCTAAAGTTTAATGTTCAGATGCTAAGTGGATTGTTGCACTACAGCCATCTGAGGGAACTGCAAGGAGTGCAAGTCAGGACTGCTGTATCAAAAGCCTGGCTACAGAATAGCAGAGTTGGAGTAGGTGAAATAAAGTGCTGAAGTAGTTTAATAGACTAACCTGAACACCAGGCTGTGACAGAACAAAAACCAGATCACTTTGATATTTCTGAATTAGCAATTCTGTTTCACATAAGAAGGAATATTCAATCATCATTTTTCTTGAAAAGTATAACCAGATGGGCAGCCACCCTAACAGCCAAAAAACATGTCTTTTGAGAGTCATTCTGGGGCATTCCATAGAATAAAACACCCCTTTCTGTTTGTTTCTAGCAGCTTTAGTTTCAGGTTCTGACAAAGGCATACAGGACTAACTGTTACACATGGAAAATGGTGCAATGGGAATACTAGCAGAGTGAACCAGCTCCTGTAAGCAGCTGAGCTACTCCATTCCTAGCCAGGCGCAGATCCTTTTAACAAGGTTTTGACCTGAGTAAGAATTTTAGAATCAGGGAAACAATGCTATTAGGGGGAACTGTTATTTTCTGGACTTTTTTTCTGCACTTTTTTCCTCACGGTGTAGTTTAAGGTAAGGAGCAGTTCTATTTCAGATGCAAAGAATATCTGGGAAAAAACAAGAGGGTCAAATTCTCCCTCCTTCCTCCATTTGTCCTTCTTCTCAGGCTACTCTATATGTATTTTTTCAGGCTATACTGGTGTTTAAATGTACAAGTTCTGCTTCAGGGAGGCGGAATCAATCACTCTATCCTCCCTGTTGCAGTCCTTGGGTTGAGTTCAGAACATGCCATCCATTTCATGAGCCTCAGACATCCCCAGTCCTGCCCTGGACAGCTTTGTATAAATTTTGCATGGAGAGGTAGGAGCTGTTCTGCTTCACCACCACTGAATCTCTCTCACTTCAAGTTCTGTGGGATTTTGGGAATGGTATGCAAATGTGGTTTTGATATTGAAGCAAAGTACTCATCTTTCATAATGCATGGTATTATCAAGGCAGGTCTAATCCTAATGTTTACTTTAAGTACTAAGTCATTATTCCAAAGAAATATATAGCTACTGGAAGGGTAAATCACTTCTAGAGAAACTGTTTCCCGATTGTAATAGGACATTGAAAAAACCAAAACAACAGAAAAACAGAAACCTCTGACAAAGGGAACTAATCACTAGTAGAAATATTTACCAGTAAACTGTACAGTGAATAAACATTTCTAATCATGGTAAAACCTGGTAGATCTGCAACTGTAAACGCTGTCCTGAAACTAGCAGCCTGATATTCAGTGATAGGGAATTATATGCTCTATCTCTCTAATATACACTTATTTGCACATAGTCATCAGCACACATACTGTATGCATGTGTGTGCAATTAATGAGAATAACTTTGCTGGTGCAGTGCCTGACACCTGATTTTGGGTTGTTTTTAATCAAGAACAACGACTGAAGGAACAGCAAACCTCTGCACAAATCTCTTCTGGGCATTGCCAGGGTGCATGGTAAGAGGGTGGGTTTGCCTGGGACAACATTTATATAAGACACAATGATTTATATCATTTAACTGTTGTTTCACTCATTCTGGAAGAGCGCCACTAGCTCTAGTTAGCAGATGCTAGTCTGTAGGTTAAAATTAGGGCTTTGTTTTTAAGTACTCTGAAATACAAAACCAGTAATATCTCAGGAGTATGTGGTTTTGGGGAGGGATAGAGATGTAGAAAGCTATATATATTAAGGAATCCTTCCTTTCTATATAGTACAGCTCCACAGTACAAGTAACTCCATGATGGACAAGCCACTGCATATCCCCGCTTCAGTGATAATCTGGACATCATGAATACATTTCCTACTCTGTTGGGTGATTTCTCCCTGAGGTTCTGTGTGCATGGGATGATCCTATATTTTTTTTCTTCCACTTCCCAGGCTCAGCACATAGTAAAGTCCTTGTCTGCAGATTTCAGACTTTCTTTTGCATGGTTAAGTTATCAGCTTTCTGTCAGGGTTGCATTATGTTTTCTGAAGGAGGTGGAAAAGGTGGGGGGAGAAGGTTTATTTTACAAGCTGCCAGTTAAGATGTGTCCTAATGAATTGAATCTGGCTAACTCTCTGTCCTCTGTCGAGCTTTCCAGACTTGCAGAGCTTTGAACCTTGCACATGAAAGGGGGAGGTATTTATTGGAATCTTCTATGACTGAAACTTTCCTGCTCATCTGAAGGTATCGTTTGTATTCCACTCCATAAAATAATGAACACTGGAGCTGTCTCTCACAAACCAGACCAGTGGTCTTGTCCAATTTTAGAGGTAAAGGTCATAAAAGTTAAGCGATCCAGCAGTGAGACCAGCTCTGTGGTAGTCTTCAAAGGACATGCTTCTGTCCCGGCCAGAAACTAGGGAGTAAACCTATCAAAGACCTAATCTCTCAGAAGGCCTAATTTTAACCGGTTTCATGTTATAGATGTCAACTGAATCTTTGTCCAGTATTTAGAAGGCTTGAGTGACAGTATTGTGGTAGGAATAATAGGTATGAAAATAGTTTGTCAAAAAAGATTGACAAGTTGGGTTTTTTTTAAATTTTAGCATTTTAACTTCCTGCATTTTCATTTTGGTTTTCTTTCCTTGTAATGAAACATTAATCTGACTTAATTTGCAATCTTTTTAAAATGCATTTTATGAAAACATTTAAAATAAATGTCACAGAAAAGGTTCATACTCAAATCAAATTGTATTTGTAGATCAATTTCTGGTTCAAATAGGCAAGCCAGGTATTTTCTCCCATTAACTGCTTTCCTTTCATTTAATTTTGCTGTCAGTTTTTCAGCCTTCTGCCCCAATCTTGCCAACTCTCACAAAACAAATGATCTGCTGTGTATTTCCAACAAGGAAAGTCCACCAAAAAAGCAATCCACATCCATGGATGAAGAAGAGCTGGTCTTTCATTTAGTAGCAAGCCTGTGCCACAAAAAGATTTAGTGAATATTTAGTTTACACCTACCAAGTATTTTATTGAGAACACAGTGGTATTAACTCTTTAGTAACAATCAGTAATACATAAATAATTTGACTTAAATGAATGGCTAATTTTTATGATAATTTTTTCTTCATCGCAATGTGTACATATTGATCAGTTTTTTGAATCTGATTTTTATAAATAGTTGAAAATTTATCATCTTCCCACAGGAAGTGGAAAGGAAATTTTTAGGAAATATATCTTCGAGTGAAGTCAGCTACCTATGTTTGGTTATCTGGTTGTTTCTGAAGGACGTGCATGTATTAACATGACTGATACATTAAATTCCATTTTAAGGCAAGTTGTTTAATATTCAGTGGAAAATACTTGTGCCAGCTGAACAAATATGTTCAAAAAGCTTAAGAGTAAAAAAACTGCCTTATTAAGCCAGGCTGAAGACTGAGATAGCCCCCTATGTTGAAAGAAATCAAATACAACATGATCCTGCAGTGGGTGTAGCATCCTAGCATCCAGCAATTGTCAGTTTGGGGGTTTCCTCAGCAAGGAATCAGATTTTGTGGACATCGACAAGATAATTTTAAAGACAATTCAGTCAATACTTGCCATTCCTGATCTCTTTGCCAGTAGATACAGTAGTGCATAGGGCCTGTGAGGACCTGTTTTGCACTGTTAAACACTGCAAAATCCACCCCAAAACTGGCTGAATTTCAGTGGCAGGAGAAGGGATTTCCCTGAGGGACCAGACCGTGGAGGAACAGGTGGGGATGATGTGCCACTGCTCAGCACTTTCTGTGTCAATTCCCCCTTTGACTAACAAAATCACTGTTAAATATAACCCAAACTTCTAAAAAAAAATAAGTTAATGAAAACCCATCACGTCTATGGTCTCTGTTAGAGTTCCAGGGTCTGGTAAGCTGGGCATCAAGGCATGAGGCGAGCTTTAGACCCCAACAGGAGGGCAGATAGAGAGGCTCCAATGCACCTTTGAGCACCATGGAGTTTCTAGCAGAGATTAAAAACTGATGTGGAATTTTTGTAATTCTTTAATGACAATCTGAGTCCTATGGAAAATGAATATTAGACCAGTATGATGACAAATACTGATGCACATTTTCCACTGTCCTGAGAGTTAATTTTCCTTTCACATTCACTTCTTTGGTTTAATCATACGATATAATAAAATAGTAGTTAACTTTCAAAAACATCAGGCAAATATTGAAAGCAGTATGCAACCCACAGCACAGTATATCTTTCCATAGTTACAATAAGTCCTATGCAATCCTACAATTAATGTCAGATTTGATTTCTCTTCTGCTTTTCTGTCCTTATTACAGCAATCATATCTGTTTTTCCCCTCTCTAGTCTTTTCTCAGACTCTCACAGCAATATTTTTCACGATCACTTACTTCACTTTTGTATATTATTCTATTTTTTGCTTCACTTTGGTATTATTGTTTCAATATTATATTAAATTTATTTTTTTCCTCTGTTCTACCTCCCACGCTCCCATATTGATATCACTTATTCCACCCTCATTTCCTCAATATTCTTGGATAGTGGTTTATGGACAAAGTCTTCAGCTGAGTAGTGTTTGAACATGGTCACTGGTTTGTTTGTGAGGTGTCTACACCATGTCTGCTTCAACCACTTGATAGAGATTTTTTATAGCCATCTTGGTTTGGCAGAACCCATACATATTTCAGCATCATTTTTACAAGGAATGTTGATCTGCTCTTTGTAGTGTGTTCCTAACACTCAAAGTGGACTAAAGAGTGCATTGATCACTGAAGGAGCCTGAGAAGGGTGATTTTAAGCAAGACTTAACACCAAAAATTAGTACCTTGGGATACATATAAAACAAATAGAAATGAAATAAAAATATTTGCAGTTCCTGAGTCTATTTGAGGAACTGAAATGAGGATTCTTTGAATTCTGTTACAAGCTAATTATTTCTTGCTCTGATCTCAGGATATTTTTTTCCCAGACCTATTTGACCATATTGGCTTTTCCCCAAAAACTGGAAAATATTTTTGAATGAGCATTTTATCTTAAATTATTCCAAACATTTTCAGTTTATTATTATGGTTGATATTTTTTGTCTCAGGTTGGCATTCTCTCTGCCCCCAGATACTCTTGTTTTTCCTTCCCACTGAAAAACCAATATAATAATTTAGAAGCTTAATAACTATTCAGTAGACTTGTCACTGATGTTCAGATTACAGTTTTACTGCTGCATAAACATAAACCCACATTTAAAGGAAAGTGCTGCGTGGAGGCAGTGTAGGTGCTGTTACAAAAGCTGGTGGCTAGAGGGAACTCTTTTTCCTTGTTGGAGAGACATTAGCTCTAACAAGGCGATGAATCTTTTGCTGCAGCAAAGCAGTCCATTAAAAGAAAAAGAAGACGGGAAAACCCTTGAAACAAAAACATTAGCATGAATTGAGAAGTGCTCCCAGTCAAGCGTAGGAATCAGGACATGTGTCGATGACATTTATCATTTCTAGAGCAATAAAGAGAGCCTGTGGATGTCCCAGTCCAGGGACAGTGGTAGGTCACGCATGGTTAAATGCCCTCCCGGTAGCCAGCTCCTTGGAAGCTGTTAGACTAGTTATGGCAGCCTGGTTACCTTGGCTGCAGGGGTGGATGTTTTGGTTTCGTGCATGGGGGAAGAGAAGACCCAGACCACAAAAAAGAGCAGGGAATTCACAGAGCAGCAGTAGGTAAGGCATTTAGGTAACGGCTACTGTACTTTTAGGCTCCTGGCCAGCAAATTAATTAAGCACATGCTTAACTTTAAACGTGTAAGTCATAGCTTTAGCTGAGCTATTTGGACGTTTAAAGTTAAGCAGCTTTAAAGCATACAGGCATCAGGTTGCTTAAGCTTTGGTGTTTTGGCTCCAGCTGCACCCCTGGGTACCACCTGGGAGGGGGGCACCGGCAGGGTGGGGAGAGCTTTTGTTTGGAGAGCGTGTTGGGGTGGCGCTTGGCAAAAGCCGAGGCGTGGGGAAGCCTGACATGTGCACAGTCTCACTCTCGTATGAAGCTGGGCTGTGGCCAGCTCGTGTACCTTACCCAGGAATTTGGAAGCTCTCCTGGCACTGTAGTGTGGTCCGGGAGACCTATTTTTCTCTTGCCTCTTATTCAGAATCTCAGATAATGCCCTGAAAGATCATTTAGTAGAGCAAATTCTGAGGGGGAAGCAAAGCAAGGATGAAAGATATGGAGAGATTATGTTGATTAATGCTGACGATTAGCATAACCTTAATGTCTGGCTTAGTACTACCTTACTCCAGTTCTGTCTAACTCCATTGAGATCAATGAGGATGGTAAGAAGATAGTATAAATCTTAGCACACTCCTCCCTGTTTATCGAGTAAATCTGAAGTCATGGCTACCCCACAAGCTTCAACTATCCTTATATGGATTAGCTACTAGAAGCCAAAGCCCATAGCCTTTTTATGGGGTCACCATTACAAACACAGTAGGACCCAGGTGTAAGCATTTCAGCAAATGTTCTTGCAGATGCGCTCCAAATGTTCTCAGCTGTGCTCCAACAGCACAATTTGCCAAGAGCTGTTGAATGTATCTAGCGTTCGGCAGCTGCGGCTATATTGCTCAAAAAACACTGTATTTGAAAGCTCCTGCCTGCCCTCTGTCTACACAGCCAGTTGGCCCAGACATGCTTGGCCCTGAGATAATATGTGGGGTGTATTCAGGCAGGTGTGGCCCAAGATCTCCATCCTGTGTGATCGTTCCAGGACTGTGCTTGTTGACTGCACAGCATGCAGGGTTGATCCTGAACGTGATCTCTGTTCTGTCCATCCCATGCTTTTTAAGCGTTGAATGGCTCAGAACCATTCAGTTGTGTCAAATCAGACCAAAAGTCCATTTAACCCCAGCATCTTGCCTCTGGGTGAGGCAAGTAGAAGTCGGTAGTGGAGAGTATAATACTTCTTCCCAGAAATACTTTCACATCCTGCAGGAATTTATGCTTCAGCAACTTAGCCAGATGTGATACCTTTCCATTTAAAGGATTCGTCCTGTCATACGCACAACACCCTGCAGACGGGGGTTCCACAAGACCCATCTTGTGCTTTTCAAAACTGCCACTGGATGGTTCCTTTTGGCATCTTCTGGTTCCATTTGTGGAGACCACGAACAGAGGTTCCCTGTGCAGTCTCTCTGCGCTGTGCATGATTTTGTAGACCTCTGTAATGTATCTGTCCTCAGGTATCCCTCTAGAGGCTAAGGAGTCCTAATGCAGTTAATTGTTCTTCACCTGAAAGTTGTTCCATACTTTTGATCAGCCCCATCACTCCCCACTCTACCTTTTTTCAGTTCTACTATGTCTTTTTTAAGATGTGTGTGCTGGGGGAGGGAACCATAACTGCTGAACTAGGTCACATAAAACCTTGGATGAATTCCTGGGTTTCTATTTTAATGTCTCCAAAGCCTTGGAAAAGGTTCAGAACTGTTCAGTTTTCTTCCTCTCTCTCCCTTCAGTAAAGCTACTCCTATGATTAAGGCAAACCTCCCAACCTCCCAGCTCGCCAGTGCGAAGCTGGAAGAGAGCAGCGCAGCTAGAAACACACTGATGGAAGGGTCACTACATTTGGTCCTCTTCAGTCTCAGGCATCCTTATCATTTAATCTCACTCACAAACTGATCAAGTCCCATTTGAAAATAAGCTAGTGTTTTTGTCCCCACTACTCCTACCAGAAGACTGTCCCAGAATCTCACTCAATCATAAAAAATCTCGTTTATCCTCTTTTTTTTTTTTTTTTTGTATTACTGTTTATTTCCCTGATATATTTATGGACCACAAACGTGTTCAGGACCATAATGGTCAACATGACTTCTGCATTCTTATTGGTAATTGCCATGGTCCTGAAGTAGTCATGAACCCAAATACATCTCCTTGTCTGTAGCTATTCAGTTTATGCCAAGATGCCTCTCAATAATTCCCCTGCATACAGCCTTTCATTTACGTTGTTGAAATTTATCCCACTTCTGTTACTCCAACTCTCCATTCTGCCTCTACGCTGCTCCGAACTTCCTCTGTGCTGATGGAAATACTGATGACTGGTGCCGAGGCAAGTCCTTGAGGAATTCAACTAGCAGCCTCTCACCAACCCAACACCTCCTCTTTGAGAGCAATCTGACCTCATTTCTCTTTCTGCCAGTCCTTTATGCATACCATACTCCTTCAGTATTAATCCCCCTCCGTCCTCCCTCCCTCTCCAGATGAATTAATGGTATAGTACAAAGTACTCAACTGAGGCTGGATCCTTCTTCTCTGTAAAGTGTGGTAATTTCACCAAATAATGTTATCAGATTAGATTGATATGATCACCCTAACTAAAGCCATATTGCATTTTATACCACTTTTTGGGGTGTCTCCATGAATTTAATTATTTTGTTCTTTAAACTTTGTTCTACAGTTCTTCTCTTGATCCCCAGCTGATAGGTCTAGCCAGGTTTTCCTCTTTCTTCAGTACTTGTCAAAAAGGAGAATGTAAGCATCTAACTGCCACTGCCAAATGTCATATATTGTTAAAAATGCTTGCCACAAGATTTTTAGTTTCATGTATGAGTTCTTTCACTATTCTGAGACAGATGTTAGCGTTGATTCAGGCTCCCTACATTTTAACTTTATTTGAATGTGATCATTTCTATTTGGATCCCCTCAATTCTCTTCAGCTCTTCTGCCTTACATCCTCAGTCTTAAAGAATTAATTTAATCTGAGAGCACACGTAGAATATTTTTAATATTCTCTTCACTGCAGCCCTGTTTTTTCCTTTGTTGTTTGCTTTTACGGCCAAAATATGTGTAAGTTCTTTTGCAACCAACCCCTAATTCAAGTTGTCTTTCACCAAGATGTGAGTCAAATAATGGAAATGTCGAGTTTCAGTGTTTTGTGGGACTTCTTGCCACAATGGGCACATTATTTGAATTTTTTTATTAGAAAATGTATTTTGAGGACATGTTATCACTCAGTTAAGCATGGTAGCCTTTTGCTCTGGTTTTGTTTTCTCTCCTGATTTGAACTTGATCTCCGCTGATTCCCAGCGCAGATAAGCGCAGTCGTTGAGTGAAAAGAAAACCCAACACTTCTTAGAGTGTTTTATAGTGTCAGAGCTGCAAGATGGAGAAAAGTGACTCATGCATTTCTGCTGGTGTGTTAGATGCATCTCACAGAAGGGAAAGGCTGGGAGGTGACAATACCTTCGTCCTCTGTGGCTACAATACGATTTGGGGCAAATATCGGCACAAATATTCTAAGGACCATGGCAGCCCACTAAAGGCTGTTTTAAGAACAACCTTACCTTCATATCTGGGTTTGCAGAACCTCTTCAGTAGGACAGTTTTAAAATGTGTCTATGCTGAAGTGCCTCCTGGCTTCAGCATAGAGCCTGGGTTCACTGAGGGCTTTGAAGTGCCCAGCTTTATAAACAGGAGAGTTGAAGACAGATTTAATAATAACCGGAATCCTACCCTAGAGCGCAGGGACAGGAGTCTGTTTCATTCATAACTGAAGCAATGGTTAATTTGGAACGTTCGATGGAACAGAACTGGTCATCACAATGTGGAGGCAGAGGCTGTAAAATCTGGCACACTTGAGACCTCCGGCTTACAAGGCTTTAGGTTAAGCACATGTGTCAGTATTTGCATGCTCTGCACCTAAATCCTCTAGCTGCTGTTGGAGCTCATGGATTACAAAAACTGAGTTATCAAAGTGCTGAGTTGCTGGGACAAGTCCTCCCATCAGCTTGGTTTTCTACAGCATTTTGCTCCATCATTATAGTTTATTTCCAAGTTTATTAGTACAACACAACCCGGCTTGAGAAACAGATAAGTAGCAAACTAGATCTTTCTTTCTTAACATTAAATACTCATTCATTAAATTTTCATTCACTATGCATCATTCTCTTTTATTGTCCGCTGTGGTTACCTTAAAGATGCCCAGACATTTACTTAAAGTAAGTTTTCAGACAGTAAGAAAGCAATCGAGTGTAGCTGTGTGCATGGAGCATTCTGTATTCCCAGGAACCAAGTGACGTTTACAACTTCTTGCCTTCCAAGGAGTGATCTTTGGGCATTTTCATACTCCAGAAAGTTCTTTTAAATATTTTTAGTCTCAGGATTGTGGGAGGGGTTTGAAATATTTTGTGCCAAGTTTTTCAGAAGGTACATTGCCAAAAATCTCTGTGTAGGAAGAGGAGAAAGTACTTAAAAAATAAAGATATTCTGTTCTTTTAAACCAGATTTCAACTGTTACACGCATGGTCCCCTTGATTCACAGAACAAAATTCCATGCACCAATACACACATACACTTTGTAATTTTCCTGATCCAGATGTTTTTCCAAACATATGGCTGTTAACCGTAAAAATTTAGAGAAAACTCATTCTGAATCTGCTTTTTCTCTGCTTGCTTTTCCTTTATACTCACTCTTTTCCTGTTCCAAACTATGATAGACATTTATGGAAGAGTATCTCAGAAAACAAGAATTTCCCAATCTTTCTCACCTCTTAGCATTCTCACCACCTGCAATTATTCTAAACAATATAACTCTGGATTCCTTTTCTCAGAAAAAAAAAAAAAGCTACAGTAAGTAAGACACTTGTGACTGTGATTGATTACAGACTACAGAAGAATGAGATTATTCTGAAGGAAAAGTCTTACAGATAAATGGATTATAGCTACTTACCCTTGCTGACATGGGATTGAAATATTCCATTTCTGCTTTTGTGAGCACAGGGTTCACTCGTGAAAGCTGGGTGGAACCGGGTAGAAAAGGGTTAGAAACACAAATACAGTCTATTTTCCTCTGTCCAAAGAGTACGAATGCAACACAAGAGGAAAAATTAAATGAGATATTAAAACGTCTTTCTGGTTTTGAGCTTGACCCTGCATTCCCCTATTCTGCTACACTGGAGTTAATGGGGCTGCTCTACTCCCACAAGGACGATTTAAGCTATTATTAGTAAGAAACAGTTCTCTTCCTTACATGCTGTTCATCCGAGGAGTGCAGAGGAAGGCATGCAGAGGGAAACTCCCGAGGACCTTGCGGCGGAGCTCCGTGTACCCACGGCCCCGGGACGATGCCAGAGCCCCTGGCCATGCCCCGGGCAGAGCTCAGGGAGTCACTGCCACCCCGCACAGCTCACCCCAGGGCAACGCCGGTGCAGGCAGCCGGAGCCACACTTTGGGAAGGAGGGTACAAGTCCGCTGTTCCCAGCAGAATCGTGCCTCCGGTTCGTGTGCTTGGAGGCACCCAGGGAAGGATTCAGAGTTGACCCATTGAAGTCTCTTGCCTCAAGGGTAGCTGCTCTTCGCTTTTTCAGGGTGGGAGTGATAGGACTTTGCTAGAAATTGGCAGCTCTTGGGGTTTTTTTTTTTCAGTTTCAGAACTTTTCTTACTTTTCTAAGCCTTTCCCCTTTCCCTCTTCGATAAAGTGGCTGTTGTATTTACTCATGCTGTGCTGGAATGTTTTTTTATTTACAAAGAAATATAAATGATGCTAAACCTTTCAATGTTAATTTATTACCTTAATTTTCCACCACTTTTTGTTTGTTTGCTTTTGTGCATGCAACTTTTGTTTTCATTCTGTTCTAATCTGTTTGCAGTCATTTTGCAGACAAACATCTGATGTAGTTTGGACCACAAGTGGCTCACAGATCACAGTCTGAGTAACAAACTTTATTGATGTTTGTACTCTTTTGGTAGATTTTTACTTCCTCTGTTTTTTGCTTAAGAGTTACAATGGACATCTGCACATCTTGAAGAAAAATCAAAGATAAAAGAGACTCTATTTTGATTTATACTAACATTTCTTCTCACACAGGAAAAAAAAAGAAAAGAAAAAGAAAATCAGAAAACCAAAAAAATCCTACTTTTAAAATGATACCACTTACTTCAGGTCCCACTTCTATTGAAGATGTGAAAAACTAAATCTTGGTGAACACCCTTATATTCAGGTAGGTGGATAGTCTGGTTCTGTTAGCATGGCGTGTGTGTCAGATGATATATGTGTGAACTGATCCTGAATGTAGCTGAATAGCTAAAAAACACAGATTCCGATAGCTAAAAAGATTAGGATTCAATTAGCAAACAGCCATACTCTATTCCTAATGAATAGCGGTGAAAAAAAGACTTACTTAGAAAATATACCTCATTGGAGAAAGATATTTATATTGCCTGAGTGACTTCTTTTTAAATTAAATGGCAGGCATCCTTAAACTGTAATTTACTGGCGCAGCTGAATTCCCCAAGGTAACAAAACAAACTCCCGGGCTGCATGGAGGAATGCTCAGCAGCACACGGCCACCAGACAGCAACAAGCCCCCAGTGTCTCAGACCTGCAACAAACTGCTCGCCAGAGATAGAGAGAGATAATAAAATTCCGTTTTCTCCTCAGCTTACTGATATTTGGGGAAAGTCACTCCTGACATACACTGGGCTTATGTGACATAATGATACTTTTTGTCCTGGTGATGCTGATAGAGGAAAAAAAAAAACAAAACACCACCAGAATTTGAAGCACAGGAATAGCTGGGCAAGGGAGACCATGAAATCCTCTGCCTCTGTTTGGCCTCTGCAGTAAATTTGGTTGCCCCAAAGGATAGGTGCTTCCATGGTTTTTCCTTCCATTTCTGATGCTGCTGGGTTCTTTGCAGGAACTTTTGCTTTCCTGCAGCAACGTTTGCTCTTATTAAGGCCCAAGTTGTGTGAGGTACTTGGGAACATTTTTGCTTTCAGATCACCAGTAATCTCATTGACCAGAAGTTTGCTACCTGCTCTGTTGGGTCAAAACTGCAGCTACTCATTTCACTTGAGCACTGTGAGGAAAATAGAGCAGCATTTCTCTCTCTCCCCCCGCCCCCCCCCATTTTTAAATATATGAAAATCCTACATTTCCCACATGCTATTAATGTCCCTTACAGTACATCTGAAATATTTCTACCACATTGGTTAAAACTTACGTTTTTGTATAATCCCATTTTTTCCTGAAGTCTCATTAACTGCTTCTTCCTTGTCCCTGCTTTGAATCAAAGCTTTTCTGTCTTTAGGGCTCCCTGCTGCTCCTGACAACACCTGGCTCTCAGTTCTTCATCGTTACTGCTAATGACTTCTGGGCAAAACCACTGGGGTTTTACAGCAGACTCACATACTGGGGTGAAGATATCAGATTTGGCAGCTTTCAGACATAAGAAGTGTGGTCAGGTGAATCCCTACCCTTCTTGTCCTTCCACCCTTGATTGCTGTTGCTGTTACTCTAGGAATAACAAAGAAATAATTCTCCTTCTATCCTCCATTACTGTCCTTATTTCTTTAGGTATCTCATTAATCTCATTTGATGAGACTATCTCCTAAACCACAGGCTGTTGTTGCTTCTCTTTGGGCTGATCTGGGATTTTTACACACTATGAATTTTTTTCAGCATTTAAATGACTCTCTGCTATAAGATCTAGGGTTTGTTTTTGCACGTACTTATGAGAAACCTCAATAAAATGGGAGCATATGCACAAATTAGGTTTAGAAGTCCCAAAAATGATTTTTCCTCACTATTCATTCTGTCCTAAAAAATAGTAAAATGACTCCAAGACAGTGAGAAAGTGTGAGGGCCAAATTCAACACTTGCTTAAGAGGCTACTGAGCTTATGTATGAAGGGTGATAAAAAATAAAGGAGGGTTATTTATCACATGAACAAGATGTGATTCTCATTTTCATGCTTAGAAAGTTCATTATACCCACTCAAAGTCTTTTTGCACTGCCAAAGGATTATTAAGATTGAAGTGCAGATGAAAAGTGCCCCCAGATTAATGCAAGAAAGACCAACAAGGGGCTCTACAGCTTTGTGCTATACTTTATTTCAAGCACCTCCAGATAAAAAGTTCAGGAACAGAAGGCTGGCATAAAGTATGGGCTAACATATTCACAATGCAAACCTCAGAACCACAAATAACTTATTATTTCATAATTTGATTTCTTTGAGTGCTGCTAGCCCCAAAAGGCCAGCTCTTAACTGCTCAATTTTCTCCATTGACTCTAATTAAGGTTTTCCTTGGCTCATGCTCCTTGTGAACTTGGAGAACTTTAATTTTTATTTTTTTTTAAATCTGCTTTTCTCACCAGGTGGAGAGTTCCCTGAAACTTATGAACTTTCCAGTACATTTTACAAGATACTTTTGTCTACACGTTTGACTGAAGATGGAGGCATTCCACAAATCCCCAAGTAGAAATCATTTTATTAGCCAGTTTGTGCACTGTATACAGGAGAATATGGGATTATTTGTTAAGAAATTTACTGCCAAAAAATTTATGGCAGTAATATAAACTCACAAGTGTCCCTTTCTGCTGAGGGGGAGTTGACTTCAGTAGCCGTATGACTGATGATGTGACAAAGTGTGATAGAGAATGCAGCTGCTGGACCAGAAAAAATAGTTCCTAAAAACCAGAGATAGAACAGAGAAATACCTTTAAAAGGAAATCATTTATTATTGTTATTGTTCTAATTAGCAATCCCTTCAAAAAGCTTGAAGATGTCTTACTTCTTTTTCTTTTCTATATTAGTTTAGAACTGGTAAAAACATGAAAGTGTTACTATTGTATTAATTATCTCTACCTCCTTGAGAATTATTTTTCAAAAATATGTTTTTTACACCATAGCCAAACTTAATTCATCTAATTTGTCTTTAATTTGAAATTATTCTCTCCTATGCAGTTTTCAAGGTACTGAATGATGTTTTTGTGTTTGAAATTCTGTGTTTGACTTTGTAAGTTTTATCAGTAATTTTTGCTATCCTTACTATCTATGTAAGGTAACACTAAGGAAATTCTACACTGACGTGTTTCTCCTTTAAATCAGGTTGGTTATTTTTGGCTTTTACTTTTTGTCATTTTTAGCTTTTTCCAGCACCTTCTCTCCCCCTTGCTTCCGCCTGTCTTCTCTCCTCCTACTCCCCAAAGCATGGAGAATTTCCAGTTTGGATTTGAACTCTGCAGCTGGCTACTCTGTCAAAAACCGGCTGAACCAAAACTCCAGATTAAGGCGGAGTGAATAGTTAATGGATATTTCTTTTCTTTTTTGATCTGAAAAACCAACCCCCTCTCCCAGAACTTTATCTCAAGTCAAATGAACCTTTCCATTCAGTCTCCAAAAAATGTTTTAGTTTAGAGTCTGTTAATTTCATTTTGTTTTTATTGTATTTTTGTATTCAACTTAGCAACTTTGATCTCCACTCACTGTTTTGAAACAAAACATTTTGTTTTGAAATAAGTTGAAGTATTGTAACATAAAAAGAAAAAGCCGCCACCTTTTTTTGGCCAAAACTATTCACTGCTCTTGGCAAAAATTTATGAATCGTTTTGATCAACTTAAAACCTTTTTTCTTTGTCAAATTTGCTCGGGGAAAAAAGAATCCATATGTACTCCATACCTAATATGCAAATATAGAATATTTGCATATGAACAATGGTTATCTGTAAGTGTAAGCCTACCACAACATAATGCCCTGTGAATTCAATCATCCTAGTCAAACTGCCATGCTTAAGATACAAATGCTCTTGTTTCCTTATTTAATGAAGACAGAACTCGAGGATTAGAACTGAAGGTGTGTGCACATCTGCTTGATCCTCTCTGCTTCTAGAGGAACGGAGACTCAGGGGATCTGCGAGTGGTGGGACAGGCTCCCCCTTCCCCAGCACTTCTCCTGACAGCGAAAGCCAGCTTGGCTTTTGAGAGCTTAAGCAAAGTAGGCAGCTGGGGCATTTTTGCTTCCTCCAGCATTTCGCTGAGCTGAGACAGCTGCCTGCATTTGCCAGGAGAGAGCTTTTCCCAAGCGTGGCTCCAGGAGACGTGGCTGTGAGAAGGGGACTCAGTTCACAGGGTTGCAGAAGCCCGGCGACAGCATCCAGCCTTGCTAGCCCAACCTCTCCTCAACGCCACCCAAGAGAAACAGACCCCATAACCGAACGTGTCCTGGGACCAATTTCAAAAGGCTTTTGGATGAGATGGCCACCATCCTTCTCTGCTTATAAAGAGGCGAGATGGGCTTTGAGGGGTATAAAACAACCTACTTTTTTTTCTGTAAAAAAGAGAGCCAAGAAACTACCATTCACATTTCTTCTTTTAATAGCCATGCTAAAATAAACTCTCCCTAGTTGTGGCTGATAGCACGGAAACATTTCAGTTTAAACTGGGCAATGCTCTAAGGAGCCGGGGCAATGGCTGGATCTGAGATACAGCACCAGCCCGTTCGTCACCCAGCACACTCCGAGGCAGCTCTCCTAACATCTGTACAAAGGAAAATACTGCTTATCGTATCTTTCAGCATTTATATTTCTTCTCAAAGGTAAATTAAGATGTTGCTTTTAGAGTTAGTTCTGTTTAATGTTATTCAGGTTTCAGTTTCAGCTATTTCACACCTTTCCAATTCATAAACACCCAAACGTTTTGAAGGATGTTGTTTGGATTCTTTTTGGCTTTGTGGTATCTGGCTCTGTTTTTGTTTATGGCTTCATTTCTGTGTTTTCGAATTTGACTCCTGATTTCCTTTATAACAGTTGCCTTTATTTTAGCCTCCGTATTCTCTAGCTGAAAGCCTGGTGCTTGAGAAACTCTTTGTAAAGGATATGTGCCATTCTGTAGCTGTGGTTGGGAGTTATGAGAGCTTGAAGCTACAAAAAGAAAACACAGAAGATTTGATAAAAACCTGCATATAAAATACCAGAAAATCTTTTGATTTCATTTTGTATTGCAGAGAATATAAAGATTTTTTTGCAAACTTCTGTGGAGAAAGTTACTCTACAGTATTAATGGTTTGAGATACCGGTCACTGAAGTTTCAATCAAATAAAGCAGGGACTTGGACTCAGTGTTTCCTCATCCAGGTGGTTTTCTCACAGGGCACTTTCAGGTGTAGGATCCATGCTATTTTATTTTTATTTTTTTTTGTGAGAAATTTCATCTTTTACATCAAATCTTTTTTGGCTTGTAAGGAGCTCATCCGAGCTGCTGCTGTTACTACCCTTGCTGTTGTGGCTCCGTTATGACTACTTTGAATGCCAGGTCTTTTCTCTTTTTTTTTTTTTGACAAGAGAACTTTAGGCCACAATATTTGGACCAGTTTTGTTTGTGACTTACCAAGTAAATACCTTAAATAGTTAATATTTGGAATTTGCAGATGGAGAAGATGAAAACACAGAAAAATTAAATGGCTTGCTAAAAGACGAAGAGTGAGCCAATGGCAGAGCCAAGAAAGGCACCTTAGACTCTTGGTTTAGTGTGTAACTCTGGCCAAGAAAATTCAGCCTTCAAAAGGGAAAACTGTATTTTGTAAAAATGATTATTATTTTGAAGATTGTGACTAAATTATGATGAACGTTTTGTCAAATTATGGAATCACTTCTAGTTCTTTACCAAGACAGCCCTGTTTTGACTCACCTCCGGGGACTGATATATTTCAACTCTAGGGATAAAAATGTTACAGACTTTGGAAATACGTGCCAGGCATAGGATCAGAAAAATGTGAAAGCTGGGTCCTGTTTCCAGTCAGAAAGGCTAGATATGGGAAGTCTTTGCTTGTCTGCTCTTGAAAAAGAGAAGTATGTTTTTATTGGAATCCAGTGGCCCCTTTACATTTGGTTTAAACTCTTTCCACTATCTGCACGTCAACTGTAAAATATAGTACTTAGATTTCAGGGATTCAACATGGTAAATATTCATGAAAGTAGAAAGACAGAGGGCTGTGGCTCCAAGTCTTCCCTAATACATTCTCTACGTAGCAATATTCCAGTAGACGTGTAGATACCAGTATAGAGAGTCTAGATTACAGACAAAAGGCTTTCTTTTCACAGTTATTTCTCTTCACCTCTGCAGTTGTATCTCTGTGACTACTGGTCGTCTGCATACCACAGGCTAAAGGCACAAGGCTAAGGTAGGTAATATTTAACCCTGGCATCAGCGTTATTTCCAGGACAGGATTTCTTCTCTTACCATAGAGAAAATGTGGCCAAAAGAAGGTGGACTGAGACGCATTTTTTTTGTGAGACTATAGCTAATTAACTGTAGCCTAAATCAATCTGTTACTATTTTGTACCCTCAAATGACATTGGGCGCTCTCTTCCTAAAACAACAATTTCTCATTAAAACACAACATACATTTAGTTGAATCATTAGCTGTTAAACCAAATAGCCTTCACTGAAATAAAAAAAAAAAAAAATCATCTTTTCAGCAAGAGGAACATCAAATGAGACCAGGCTGGTGGCCGGAGAGCTTCGTTCTGGTCTGGGGCACATAGGCCATCTCTGTTTGTTAGACTTGTGCAGCACCCCTGATCTGCTGTGGCATGTCCTACGATGATTTAAATTGAGATACCACCTCCCAATTCCCATTTCAGTCTCCATAGACACCTCTGGGAGAATTCATCCAGATTTGTCAGTCTCACAGGTAAGAAGAGAAATAATTATCCATCGCAGCAAGCGTCTACTGATAAGAAACTGCAGCTGTCATGCAAAGAGTGCTGTCTCAGGGGTGCTGTGTGACTGCAGTACCAGCACAAACGGACACTCACAGCAACATCTTCACATGTCCCAGGAGCAGACCTATACTGGGACAGCTGCCAAAAAAGAAGGGAACAAGGATGTAGAGAGAATTTTAATGAAAAGGATCATCAGAAATAGGTACAAGATTCAGAAAATAGAACAGAAAACAAAGGATAGCTAATAACGTGATTTTATTATTATTATATTATAAGCATTTCTACATTGAAATGTTCAAACAATATTTCTAATATTATTTCTCCAAATGAATGTAGTTTCTTTAGCTGTGTATACAAAAATAAATAAAATAGCCCAAGCATCATAGCAGGTTCCTATCTTCACAGGGCTTGGTAGTCCTTGAGAATATCTTGGTAGTCAGTGAGGAAAGAGATGCTCCTCCAGAAAGACTGAGATCACCTAGATTCAGCCATCTGGGACACTTGATCTTTGTAAGAGCATCTCTTTCTCATCAAAACCAGAGCCTGACCTTTGAAGTAAGCAACCAAGTTCCTGAAATGAAGCAGTGTGAATATTCCCCTACTGAATACAAACATGATACCTCTAGTTCCACTCAGAAGCTGCTTTGACTGGTTACTTATGACTTTACAGCACTGGAAAGCAGTGAACCCTGGTAGAGGAATCACATTATAGAATCATAGAATGGTTTGGGTTGGAAGTGACCTTAAAGATCATCTAGTTTCAACCCCTCTACTATGGGCAGGGACACCAACCACCAGATCAGGTTGCTCAAAGCCCCATCCAGCCTGGCATTAAAGACTTCCAGTGATGGGGCATCCACAGCTTCTCTGGGCAACCTGTTCCAGTGCTTCACCACCCTCATAGTGAAAAATTCCTTCCTGATATCTAATCTAAATTTACCCTTTTCTAGTTTGAAGGCATTACCTCTTGTTCTATCAGTACATGCCCCTGTAAAAAGGTGCTCTCCAGCTTTCTCAGAAGCACACTTCAGATCTTGGAAGACCACTATAAAGTCTCCTCAGAGCCTTCTCTTCTCCAGGCTGAACAACCCCAACACTCTCTGCTTGTCCTCAAAGGAGAGGTGTTCCAGCCCTTTGATCCTTAGCCTGGCCCCAGATCCAATAACAAACTGTTTCTGCAGATTTCTTAGAAACACTATTTGGTCAGAAATGAACACAAATATAGTTGCTTTTTATTTCTTTATTAAAAAAAAACTACAATGTTTTAATAATTAGAGAGCCTGCTTTGTATAATGCATAATGCAGTATAATACTGATAGTTCCTTTTGCCCTGTAGGATACTCTAAGAAGGTTGCACTCTTCTTTCTGTGGTAGCCCTGTTCTTTCTTGCATGGATGATGATGACCAGACATGTCAACACACACTTGATCTTTGCTCTTGACATTGATGTACTTAAGGCATTACCCTATTTTTATAGAAAAATCTCCTTCCTAAGCCACCGGTAACATGGCAGCTATGCTGTTTGCTCTGTAGTTACATTGAAGTCCTGAGATAAATCATTCACTACCAGCCTAAGCAGTACCATGCTGTAGGTGTGCACCACCTGATTTTGGCATTCTGAAGACATTCCAACCTATTTTGTTGGTGCACTGCAACCTCCTGCTCCTCCCCTTGAATCTCAGAAAGTGTCACTGGAGTGCCCATGTCACAGGCATACCCCAGACAAATCACACTTTCCACCTTGCCCTTGGCCTTGGAAAATCTCTGCTTCCTTCACCATACAGGTACCTTTTGCTCTGTGACCTCCTAATTAACCATCACCTTCTGGGAGACCGTTTGATTCATTAGGTGTGAATGAAAAGAACCAAAGCAACGATCGTGAGTTGGCTAGGGGGAAGGCGGATTTGTTTTTGGCAAATCTGAGTTTTGTTTATTTTTTCTTGGCTTGTGTTTCTCTGTGTCTGATGGGGCTCTTAGTTACCTTCAGCATGTACTTTACCCAGAGCAGCCCCGCTCCAAGCGCTCAATTCTTTTGCGCTGAGCAGAGGGAAGCGTAGCTTTGGGGACGATTTCTGTGCACTGCAGAAAGACAGTGCCATCCTTTAGACACAAAATGAGCTCTTGCCTGCACTATGGCATTGCTGTGCCTTGACTATGTTCCTGCACTCTCTACAATTTATCATTCACTATGCCATGCCTTAAGTCACACACTGCTCATTTGCATTTCTCGTTCTATCCTCACTACAGCTGACGTAACAGGCAACCCTGCTATTTGGGGAGCCTGCGTGCTTGGCAGTTAGTTGTGCACTTAGTGGGATTTCTGCTTTTTTCTGTTATTTTTTTTCTTTTTTTTTTTTCTATTTTTTACAAGAATCGTTTAAGGATTACTTTATGTATAGAACCATTGCCAATATTTTCTATAACTATCAAGTGAGTGCAAGTATTTTCCACATGCCTAGAATTGAAGCCATTTCTTTTAGGAACTAAAGAGTCACTGGAGTGAAATTTAAGAACATTATCAATGACTTGGAAGCTCATATAAAAATTCATTTTCAGGGCAGGATTAAAGAGAAATCTCTGTGGATATATTCACATTTTCATTAAGCATGCTCCCTTGCTACACTGTTGGTTAACAGTTATTACACTGTCAAGTTGTTATTTTAAGAATCCATTCAGGGATCTTGAGCTCCAGTACAAAACCATATGGTCTATCAACACATGCCGTTACACTCCTCCACAAACTACGTCTTTACCAGCAAAGCACCTCGAAATTAAATGACTATATGTAGGTGCAAACCATACCACCAATCCTTGAGTAATACTGAATGTTGGTGGTGTATAGGAGGGCACTTGGGTGGCATGGATGAGTAATTAATTTCTATAAGAGTTATGGTGCCCTGATTGCTTTATTTTGTTTTGTTCTGTCTTTCCACCGAGATAGAAAGAAGATATTTTGAATTTTTTTACGAGAAAAAAATTGTGTATATTTATGCTGTAGCTGAGGGGGTAGGTTACCAGTTTAGGAAGCAGGGCACAGAGATTCAAGAATCCGTTCTATCTCATTTGAGGTACAGCTGTTTGGCTTCCCTCCTCCTCATTCAGAAAATGGAAGACAACCAATATTTCTGACAAAGATTCTCTTCAAGCATCAAACATTTCTGTAAAAGGAAATTGATTTCTACTAAATGCATTTTGCCAAAGCTAGATCTCATCAAAGCTGGTCTAACTGATCTTACTTAGCATTCCAAAGAAGTGCTGACCACCTTATGTTCCATGCTCCAGGATTTCTCTGATTGCACAGTATGTGGGTCCCTGGAAGAACTGGGCAAATCTGTCTTCGGAATCTCTGATTTCAAACTCAGGAAGCCCATAAAGTGAATGAGTCCAAAATTTACTAATTTGGTGTGTGGAAAGTATGGTTCAATATTTTACTGCACAACACATTCACATGAACTTGGCTTTGAGCAGTATAGTTAATGTGAAGGTTTTGAGGTTGTTTTTTTTTGTTGTTGTTTTTTTTTTCTCAGAGAATACTGATGTTTGATTCAATGTTTAGAGAATACAACTACAGTAATATCTATTTTCAGCCCTGAATGGGAAAAACTTGCTCCATCTTTTTTCTCAAAGTTGATGAGTAACCTAGAATTCATTTTGTGCCATCCATACCTATTGATTCAGCCAAATACTGAGATTTTTAATTTAAGAATTTTACATAATCATCCACGTGGTCCCATGTCCCTTTATCTGTCTTGAAGTACACACTTCAAATCCTAATTCTTCAAAAACATGTGTGTGAATAGTCTTACTGAGGTTAACATGAATTGATTTGTAGGATGTTAGTAAAGTACATAGAATTCTTTGCAGACTCATTGCTTTAGTTGGTGTTGCAGAGGGAATTTAATTCTTAAGTAATCAGGGACCAAAGCAAAAACTAGTGCATAGTGCAATCTAGACCCTTACATTAAAATACTTCTGGGGCCTTTGAATGAAAGAATACTATTTCTGTCTGTATCTTCATGATGTTTTCACAGCAGAAAGTTGCATAGCCAGCCCATTGGAAACACCTGGGAGTCGTAGATGACCACCATGATTACTTTTTTTGTAGAAAGTGAGAAATCGGAGAATTGACTAGCCCTGCAGTCTGGGGACAGGCATAGGGGTGGAGTAATAGTAGAAGTGGAAAAAAGAGAGAATAAAAATGGCTAAAAATTCTGGGAATGGTATGGGCTTTTTTCCTGGACATGTCTAAGCATAATATTACAGCACATTTCACAGCCAGCCAGTGACTGCATGCACCAGTTGTAGTCTCTAGGCAGGGATTACTTTTTTCATACATCATTTAGAATTAATTGTAGTGATTCTGCAAAGTCAGTACATACCATGGATGCAAGATTAGGAGAAACTGTTTTTGTTTCAAAGTCTTTTGATGTTTCTGTTTTGAAGTATTCCATTTTTCCTTAGACAGCACACAGACTGGCCAATGATATGCAATACACTCCCTTCTCTTTTGGAAAATAGAACTTTGTCAAATGAAACTAAATCTTTGACAGTATCATGACAATACACACACATGCCTACACACTTCGTACTGGAAGGTTAGATGAAGTTCAAGGTTTGTAGACATCACTGAATCGGAGTCGTAGAGGAAGACAATCATATACATTAAAAGTATGAGAATCTGTATTCAGGACTCAGAAATACAACAGCCATTTATGTTTTCAGAGAATTACATATATGTGGGTGAATCCTCACAGAGAAGTTCTCCTCATCTCCTGAGTGGTGAGAAACACTATATGTTCCTTGATGAGACAGTAGTGACTAAAAGAGTCTGCCATGTGTCCTACACGGGTGGGCATCCCATACACATCCCATGCCACCATATAAGGCACTAGCACGGCAATAAGGTCTGGTTTCTTGGGCACTCTGAATAAAGTGAAAACTTATAGTTTGAAGAACATTTACTGTATTTTGGAGAAGTCCAAGTCAGGCTCGTAGCATGAGTTTGACAGTTTCAAAGAAATTATATTACACATAGGTCAGTTTTAAATAACTGCTTATGACTTCTCAAAATATTTATGAGCAATCAAATGTTATTTCCAATAAAAATATCAGTATTATGATTCAGAATCATTGTTTAAGATTTTATAATTACATGCTCATAGTCATGGTATTTCAGTACAGGGGAAAAGTCTTCAAAATGTTTCACCAGTGTTTAATCATACTGCAGTAATCCAATGCCTCTCAACACTTTTCAGACTGAAGGTAATTTCATATCACATTAAACTGTTCATTAAAAATTCTAACACAATTTTGAAGGATCTGATTACAATAATTTTCCATTTGTTTCTGGCATGCTCTGGTTTCATAATTGGAAATACTAGCAGATGGATTGTCCCAAAAATATGGTTCATACTTCATAGTTCATGATTTATTAAGTGTGCCAATCAGAATACTTTGATAACATTCATTATGTCAATGACACAATAGCAAACCTTGAAATTTAGAGAAAATATTATTTAAATTACACAGAGTTTTCTGTTTGGGCATGGCTTTTTGTTTGTTTGCATCTCTGTTATGCATTTAAGTAGTCTATCAATTAATTTTATTGTTGATTAAAACCACATCGTTTCAGCCTTTCTTGCAATATTTAGTTCATAAAAGCCAGACACGAATATGTGACTTTTAGAGTATCTTCTTCTGTTATGAGTGTGTATAAGGAACTTTGCAAGTTGTATATTACTGTCTTCATGTTAGAAATGGGAAAACTAAAGCAATGAGATATGAGTTAGGAAATGGTCTTCTAAGGCATAATAATTCTTTTTACATTACAACCATTCTTTTTGGGCTACAGAAGATGAATGATGTTTGGGAAACCAGCTATAGGTTTTATTATTAATACAGATGTTTGCAAGACCTTCCTTTCTGACACTCAAAGTTGGAAGTAAAGAAGGAGATTAAAGGGAAAAACAAACCATAATAGTTCATTGTGCCTTTTAGTAGCTGCAAGGGTGTTTTGGAGGGAAGGAAAGATGCCTTTTGTCTGCATCTGAAGTGAAAAGATGATATGTGTGAGCTGTTGGTGGAAAATTTCAAGAAGACTTCTGGGTGAGCAAGGAATGCTGAGAAATTTGAGCATAGCATAAAGGACGTTGGAGATTCCCAGTGCTCAGAACTCGACTCAGTTTAGCATCTCATGGCAATTTGAGCCCTAGTTAAAGGCCAGCTCCAGCCCCAGACTCAGCTCTGCAAAGTCTTAAAGACCCAAAACATGAAAGTACTTGGCTGTATTCTTCCTTGTTACCTATGCCCAGGTACTGATCCAGCTACAACCTGCTTTTAAAGCAATCTTAGTGTGTAGTCTGAGCTATTGATTTATGAATGGTATTCAATTCATGTGTTTTCACTCTCACTGCCAATGTTACTGAAGATACAGAACTTCTTTCCTTGTTGTGGCTACCATATTCCTACTGTGATTGCAATAGTGTGTATTTCTCTAGGGTTTTTCTGCATTTACTTTTCTTAGGGTCTCAATATGTTTTTCGGTTAACACGAGGGAGAGGGAGATTCAAAAGGTTAGAATCTGTGTTTGTGTGTGTGTGCGTGGGGAGGCAGGATGAGTTAATATTTACAGGTATTTAAGAAGGAAAAGGGTTATTGTAACAATCTGTTCTTAGTAACTTCTGGCTGTACACTGTCCTTATGGCTTAATACTACACATCTTTCTCATACTTTACTATACACTTTTATATGTGATAGATGCTCTAGATAGAAATGCCGTGTATATGTTATATGGTTCCTAAAGTGGCTGTCATCCATAAAGGTATGTACCCGAGCCGCCCACTGCTGGAAGCTGTGAGCAGATCCTGGCAAATATGCTTTCTCTCTTCTTACATGCTTTACCTATGATCCACTTCTGTATACTGTGAAAGAACGGCCACACATCTAAATGGACCTGCAGCCTGTTCAAATATGGTTGGTTTTATATTCTTTTTGAACATGTGTCAAAAGATCTTGAAGTTTATGCTTAAAGGGTTTGAAATGTACTGCTCAAGAATTGCTCAGAAAAAAAGCTCCTAACAGCCCCATTAGGATATATGTGATCTGCTCACAGAGACAAATTGTGGGAATTAAAACAAAGCATTATTCAACATAGAAACAATTAATTATAAATTATTCACTTAAGCCATGCATACATTTTCTACCTTGCACCAGCAAGTTGCCGAGCTCCAGCAAAATCAAAGGTACTCTAAAGAGCAAAGAAGTTGTTTGTCCTTTTTTGTTGTGATATGTTTCCTAAAGGTTATGGAACCTATCTTGCTTCCTGTTAATAATTCTAATAATTGTACAATAAGTAGCAAAATTAAGGAAGCAGAGAAAATACTGATTACAATTCTCTTAAGTACATATACTCTCCAGTAGGGGATCACCAGACTCTGGTTACTTAGGGGACAAGTAATATTAATTTAATTTCATCAAGGCACACCACTCTCTGCCAGGACCACACAGCAAGTTAGTGGCAGATCTGAGACAGAATCTGTGAGTGTTGGCTCCTAACTGTGTTCAGACTAAGGTGTTTGACTTCCCTTTACCCTGACAGTGGCAGAACACCACTGTCCCACTTACAAAGAACCATTGCATCTTCTCTACAGGATTCCAGTATATTTTTCTCACCTTTGGCACCACAGTAACAAACAGATTTGTTAAACTGAACACAGCAAAGTTCAGCAACGATCAGAGTTGCTGGCAGGAGATCGTAATGTAAGCATCTGATTTATAAATAGCTGAGAAAGTTTATCTCTCTGGATTTACAAAAACATGCTGTCATGAAAACAGATTGCTGCTATTGTAAATACCATGGAGCACCACATACGTGAAGTTAAAGCTGAATTTGTTTTGTGATTATCTAGCTGCTTGCAGGCTGCCCTCTCCAAAGCCTCTGCATCTGAACAGCACCCAGGATTTATAAAACAAAATAACAAAAGGTCCTGAGAACAATTGTGCAGAGACATACTGTAGGCTTTCACTAGACCCAGTGGAGTAACAAATGTCTCTGCATCCTGCTTTATTGTCATGAATCCTTTAGTATCTATTTTCCTTCCCCTCTGGCTGTTGGATGCAATTAGTTCATCTGAAATTGCATGCCAAAAGGCCCCGTTTAATGGCTTGCAGTATATAATCTTATATTGTTCTGGCTTTGAAATTTCTCTTTCACATATGCAGCACAGGGTAACGGAGATTGTACTATTCTTTGTGATCTGATAAGCCTCAGAATCTGTATGTAAGGATTTTTAAGTCATAAACATAATTCTATCTAGAGAAATGCAACCTCAAAGCTGTCTTTCAGTTTTCCTGTGCACAAAAGCTACATTTTGTTTTAGGAATCACTTGCTAACATAACAGAGAGTTTGTTCTTCTGCTATCCAACCTTTAATTAAGAGGACAAAGAGGACTGGGGAATTTGCATTTCCAATTCCAGTAACCTTTCAGTTCGTATAACCATGGGGGCAGGATTCACCCAATAAAATCTAGAAACGTAGTGACTATTAAATCCAGTGTTTTGAATGCTTTTTACAAACATTGAAACCAAAATGGGGATGAAACAAGTCAAAATGTTAAATGGCACAAGAGAAGAGAATGGTGGTCCTTTACCCTGCTCTTTTTACTTTGCTTCATGCCATTTACTTCCCTGAAAATTTGCAATCCTAAATTCTGATCTGACATATAAGGCAAGAACATCAGGCTTTATTTTGAAAAACAGACTTCTTTATTCTTTCAGAAGGACTCAGGAAAACTGACTAAAATCTTCTTTCTTTGATCACAGCCATGCCCAGGAAAAATACAAGACCAGAAGGTTTCCTCTTCCTCCTGCGCCCAAGGCAAGAGCAAATAGTTCTGCTTTCCTACTAACAGATATTCCGATTGGAGAGCGATTTCAGAACTTCGTGTCTTTTTGCTAGTTTATTCGCTGATTAAAGAGTTTTAGAATGTGGTTTTAGTCTCTTCTGTTATCTAACAGGTGGCGGCTAGAATTCAAATTAAAAAAAAAAAAAACAGGCAAAAATTACTGAAAGCCTTTGGCCAAAATCAGAGCTTAATCAGAACCAGAATCCCCTTTGACTCCTCCATCGCTGATTCATACAGTAGTAAAGGATACTGCCTTCAATTAACTGCAATCATCATTTATATCATATCATTTACAATTGAGTTAACTCATTAAAAGTAATGGATTACAGCATGAACTTCACAACGGGATAAATATCTCATCTCATGTAACAATGCAGAGGTGAAGTCAAAGCCTTTAGTTCAACCATGCAGATGCCAAACAGCTAACTGTGTGTGGTGGAGACGTGCACTGCACATGCCCATTCGTGGTCTCCGAGAAACATGTTTCTCTAAGAGTAATCAGACCATGGGGATGTCCTAGGGGATGTCTTTTCACAACTGCAGCACCTTGTGTGGCTCTGTTCGACATTGCCCAACATCATCTCAGGAAAGGAAATTGCCTGAACTTTTTCGAGTCTGTTGATTGAGCTGTTTATTTCCTAAACATTATCAGATTTTGAAAGATTTGTTTTGGCAAATAATGACTTTTCCTGTTTTCCTGCTGAGTAAAGTTATGCTGGCTCAAATTACTTGTCAAAGATTTATTTTTTAGTAGATGTTAACTATCAAGTCCTTATTCCTTTCTTCTTTCACTATGCATTCAACAAAATCAGCTGACACTGAAGGTTTACACCAGGTTTGCTGTATCGTGTTTCTAATTTATTTTCAAAACTCCTTTGAGTAGGTCCTATTGAAGAATAGAGGCACTCTTCTTTGGAATCAGTTCCCTGCTACAAAGCCCCTGGCAGGCGGCACTAAATCCACTTCTGTGGAGTAAGCCCACCCCAGTACCTTGCTTTAACCACTATCTGCTCTGTTGGCTGCCTCCTTTCCATCCCTTTCCTGCAGCATATATCTTCCAGGGGCAAGGCTTAAAAGGGCATCTGTGTCTTATATGAGTTAGGTAGGATGCGAAACCACCAGCATTGGTATTTTGGCTAACTTTAGATGAAGGTAGAGAGAACCAGACTCTCAGACTCTTGGGACACATGCAAAAATAATTGCTTTCTCATAAATTTGGGCTATGGCCTCTTTACACTGCCCTAGTAGAATGTAAAGAATCTCAAAATTAAGGTAAATGCAGTGCCAGTTTTCAGAGTTTACCCTTTCCTAGCAATGTTAATGTGAAGGAGCCTGGATGGAGAAAGCTACTGTACCGGACAGTGTTTGCCATAAAGCTCTGGTTTCTTGTTGGGGCAGAGACATAGAGCTCTTGCTCTGCTCTGTGTACAGAGAGAGAAGGAGAGACTTTGGTCCTGGGGGACTCAGGGCAAGAGGAATCCTGAAGCTGTACTTGCCTCAGTATTGGCACCTCAGGAGTATCTGGGATGAATGGAGGTTTGAAGCCCTCCATGCTGCAGGGGAGCATGGGCAGGAGAGCTGCTTTAAGGGTGAACCAAAGGTGGTCCCTGAGCCAGATGCAAGGGAACTTCTACAACAGAAGAATTGCAGCTCTTTTAGCTTCAGGTCTTTGGATCATCCTGCCACACGTATCCACAACTAGTATATATTCTCTTTTTAAATTATTTCTGCTTTGACCGTTTTTGTCAAACAATCCTGGTGCCCATCAACTACTGATTGGACATAGAAGAGCTTGGTGGTCCCATATCAGGAATCCTTTACAAACTTAGCCCTTTAAAAACAAAATACATTGTTTAACAGTGAATGCGTTTCCTCCTACAGTTTATAATCCTTATTCTGTCTCACTTGCAAATCATTCCCATCTTAATTCAGCAGCTGTTAGTTTGGCATTTGTATTTCAGGGAATATTAGCACTATGAAACTCTGGCCACAAGATTCAGGAAGCTCAAAACACAAATGTTTTGACAGGGTAAATGGCAGCATTTATCAGTCCTAAAAACTGCTAGAACCACTGAAGAGACTTGTAAGAATTGCACGTGCCCTGTCTCTTGCACACTTATGAAGTTTACTAAATACATCTATGTAGTAGCTAATGCCAATTTCATCAACTCTTTCCCAAATTCTTCGGTGAGTGAGTGAATTCTAGAGGTAAGTGCCAGGACGGCTCATGATGCATTAGGACCTGCAGGAAGCACCTTGCTGCAGGGAGGGGTTCACTGTAGATGAAGGACAAGCTCAGGTTGTGTGGAAACTGCTGGAAATGCAATGACAGACTAAGAGAGGGCCAACAGGACTAACACTACTTAACTGACTGTCCTCAGCAGTTAAATGATAATCAGATAAATTACTCCACATGACACAGTGCTTCTTCTTCTGAAGTCATAGACAAATGGAACTCTCCCACCATGCTTTCTAGAGGGTGACAATCATGATGACCACAGCAATAATTCAAATATGTTTCACCTTAGTCAGACCTCACGCTATCAGGAAGAAGAAACTATTTTATCTTTAACTTCATTTCATTACATCCCATAGTGTGATCTTGTTTGAACTACATGGGAAGTTTGTTGGGTATTTTCCCATGGGAAACAAGCATTGATCTTAATTATCCTGGTATGTTGCTTAGATATTCTTTTCACACCCTTGTCATGCTAAATGCTATTGAGTTTTGCTATCCTTTCCATGAAGTATGTTCTCATTTCGACCTGAGACTGGGAGACAGCAGGAACTCAGAAGCAGAGTCAATTACTCTAAGCTGAAATAGCTCACTTTGATCCTAATTTTCTACTTCTAGTTTTTATTTGAATGAAGAATCAAAATTTTCATTCTCACTCATTCCCAAACCATTTGTACCAGAGAAGAGAGACATGAAATCTTGAGTTTTCTTATCTCATAATTATTAGTCACTTCTAATCAGTGTAACTGGATAAAAACCCAGATACTGGTTTCTATAACTGCAACTTGTGTCCAGCAATAACAGTGGAGCAAGCAACACTCTTCCAAGGTCCAGGCAGCTATATTCCAAAAAACAGACCAGATGGGAAATGAAAAACACCATTGCAGAGATCTTTTTCCTGGGAGGATGAATTTAAATTTGTCCAGTTGCAGGAAAAAGAAACAACAGACAGTTTATTTACATGAAGAGATAACAAAAAAATTGTGGTTGACATTTGTTTGTGTGTGTGCATTTCAGTTAAGCATGAATGTGTCTGTAACTGCACAACACCACTAATTAGAGACCAACTCCTTAATTTGTTGGTTTAGATGTACTGTTTTCTCTATGGCCACTGCTATTGTACAGAGTTATCTGGAGCACAAGTCGAGTGGTTCGCAGTTCATTAATGCGATAAAATTAGTCAGCATGTTCCACTGACATTGTGTATGGTTAGCATGTCAATCGTCTCTCTTCAATTCAGCATACCTTTCTGAAAAGGCATTTCCTAATCCCTAGGCTATAATCTCATTAGCACTGCCTGATTCTAACCAAATAAATAAAAGTAAAGACTGATTGCTTGGTCAAAGCACTGTAGCTCAGCTCATGAGCTAAGGGTTTCAATTATTAATTTACCTCAGTGAAACTATATTGATTTACATCAGCTGGCAGCAGCTCGTGGAAGCTCTTATAGTCTAAGGTCTATATTACATTACACCAGAGCTGGCTCTATTAGTAGTAGCAGTGGAACACTGCATGGGCTAATTTTATGCAGGAAAAGCCAAGTCTGATAATTGAAGACTGTTTGTGTACCCAGGCAAGCTCATTAAAATTGAGATTGTGTATTTTGGTGCAACACTGCAGTGAAGTACACAGTCCAGTTTTGCCTTGGTAAGTGTGAATATAGTCCTCTTGAAAGCAAGAAGTTAATCACACTGGCAGGAGAAACATGTAATACCTAACCTCCCTGAAATCTAGACCTCCAGTCTGAATCTCAAGCACACTGAGGTACCCTTGTGCTTCTCTGTCCTTGCAGAGCTATGCTAATTCCCGCTTGGCAAGTCACTGGAGGAGTGGGTAGAGGAGTCCTCCATTTTTAAATCATTACAGAAGAAGTTGTTCCAAATGCTACAGTGCTACTGTATTCATGATGTAATAGACTGGTTTTAAAGCTCCGCCTTGCAACTGAAGGATAGAGTGTGCCTTGGGTTTTCTCATGCACAACTCATTCCTGGGCTCTGGCTCATCTTCCTAGAGCTGTCGACCCCTCAGAATATTTTAAATTATGCCAAGAGGGAAATTTGCAGAGGGTTCTCCCAAGTATTAGTGGAGGAGGAGTGCAAACTTGGTTTAAAGCTGCCTTTGTGCCCTGCAGCTGGAATGGTACTGAGTGCTCCTGAGATATAGCCAAAATCTGGCCCTCAAATCAGTGCAGATATATAATATGTCTGACAGTCTCAAAAGCAGAACTGCACATTTTGTTGAGCTGCACAGTGGTTTTATGGTGAATTCCCCCCCCCTTTTTTTTCCCTTCCATCCCTTTCCCATCCCTTCTGATGTGGCCACCAAACTCATTTATAATTTTAGTCTATTCAGGACCGGATTTTGTGTCACCAAAACTGAATAGCTTTTACATATACTTGCTGCGTGATGAAATTGTAGGCAAACAACCAAAGAAAATAGGTGAAGATCAGCAAAGTGAGTTAATTTCTTTTGTAAAGGATACATATTGCAGTATATCTTGGACTGGGTTGTCGTTCATGGCTCATCCTCTTACACCACTCCAGTGACATAAAATAATCCTTAAGCAACTTAAATGCCAGTACAGTTGTATTTGCCTTCATTATGGGGCACTTTTACAAGGTTTTCAACTGAACTGAAAAATGGAACCACAGTTTTTACTGTATCAATTCTTTAATTGACCCGTCTTCTCCCAAAGTTTACAATCTGAATCTGTTACCAGTTCTGGTATAATGCCCCAGTGTAAGCAGAGGAAATATTTGCCCAAATCAAATCTTCCTTCAATCAGAGATTAAAATAAAAAGTCAAAATTGTGTCTTTACACTTGTTTTTGATAAGGGCATTTTAAAATCCACTAACATACAATGTTTTTGTAATAATTACTTAAAATAGGAAGCAATTAAATGAATGTAATCCACCTCTCCCAGTTAACATTATACCATTTCATTTATTAAACATACCAGGTTTGTTATAGTTATTCTCCATTACTACGTGGAAGCTGTGGTTTTAACATTTACACATTTCAGAATATTACTTTTTAATGTTTAAAGATGTCAAGTGATTTTGACCAGACCAAAATCCTGAAACCTGTAAGAGGTACAGATTTGCATTTTCTGGATGCTGAAATTAAGTGTTGAAAGGAGCAGGTAATCAATGGTACAGAGTGCTGATGTTATAGTCTACCTTTTTATTACAGAATTAGGTAATAAATCTCTCAAAAGTGGATATTTCCATTACCTAAAGCTAACCTGAGGCAAACCAAGGCCTGCATTTAGCAGAAGAATGGTCTCAGGAAGAATGGTAGGAAACACCTATTAGTCATCAGTCCGTTCTCCGTCTAACACCGCATTTCTTCTAGGGCAACCCATGTGCCCTCCACCACTTCCTCTAGCCTTACTTTAAACACAAAGATGATAAATAGGACTTCTTAAACATCTCCTAGAAAGAGATCAACACAGTAGAAGTTTATTGCCATACAAAGAGATTTTACTGTCTCTCATGCAGGTATAGGTGAGAAGAAACTGTACTGCAGCTGGCAAATGGTAACGTAGGTAAGAGAGAGGCTAATTGCATCCTCAGGGTACATCCTAAGTCCCAAAGGGGTAAAGATCTGAACACGAAAGCACAGATTGTTCTACTACACCAGGCCACAGGCATGGATTTTTTTTTCCTTCCTTCTCTCCTTCCTTGCCTCTTTCCTCCCTCCCTCCCTCCCTCCCTCCTTTCCTCCCTTCTTAGTGATTCTGTGATGTCTAATTGCCTATGTTTTAAATGCAATCTTTCTTAAATCTGTATTTCTATTAGAAATGTTGACTTCCTTTCTTTCTTTTTTTTTAAACTTAGGAAATATTTGATCTATCAATTAATAAGTCTGTAACCAAACACGGTAAAGAAGGGAACAATTGGACAGGCCTTTGCATTTGGCAGGAATCTTTAAGAGTCGCTTTGAACAGCTGGACTCTTTACAGTCCTTGTGATGCAGATTAAATGAAAATAATACATGGCAGAAAACAGCTAAATCATTTGAACTTCGCAAGTATAGCCTAGAGCCATTTCACTACAGCTCATTAGGGAGTTTATGTTTATAATGTAATGCCTTTAAATAGATTTGATTTTTCTAAACAGGGTTTTGTAAATTAGAACTTTCCCAGGGGGCTAACCCAGCGCAAGCTGTTCCAGTTGTGGAGCACATCCTGACTGAAGAGACAAGACTACAGAAGAACAGTTTGCTTAAAAATGCAGAGTCTTGTGCATTGTAATTACTTGAAGATTTAGGAGTATCACAGTCATGTATTGTATGAATAATTCCCAGTACTTCTAGGATGCATTCATAGGATTGCCAACTTCTCATATTTGGAAACAAGCATCATCCCTTTCCTGCTGCCAGTATTGAGACAGATTTAAAAATCTTGAAATATTAAGGATAAATGTGGTGTTAGCTTACTTTTCATCTCTTCAGTTACTAGTTGTTATGCTTTTCAGTCTTCTAATTTTATTTCTGCATTAAGGAAAGTTTGTCATTCTTTTCCTCATAAAAATCAATGATTTCTTTATATTCTTCTGATTCTAATTAGCTGGGCCTAAAGAATCTCCATGTGCATTTTGATGCAAATACAGATTTTTCCTAGTGCTATTTTTCAGAATTATTGCCTGCCTGCCTTCCTTCCTTCCTTCCTTCCTTCCTTCCTTCCTTCCTTCCTTCCTTCCTTCCCTCTTCATATGTGCTTCCAGCTATGAACAAAACACAGGTCCAATACCGTTCCCTTTGGTTATCATTGAAAGCTGAACACTATACAAGAGGTTTGGAATACTTTCACAGTACCTGAAGCACACTACAGTATTTATTTATTTTTTTGAAAGATATTTAGTTTTCCTGGAACACTTCTTCTATTAGCTGGAGCCAGAGAGGTCTACATTTTTCTTTGTTGATAATTTCACATTATTTTAAATTTTAGAAAATATGAAATACCACCTAAAGCTACTAAGAAATTATGCAAATATAAAGTGAAAAGATAAAGCCACCACTGTTAAAGTATGGCATATTTAGGGAGATCCATGTATAGGATTCCTTTTTTACAGTCAAGTAAGGCCCTGGTGAGGATTTCTGATAGCCTTCCAATATTTCAAAAGAGGAGCCCATGTAATCACAGACAAGGAGGCTAATTCACTCTGAAAGGAAACAGGCACTGTCCCATGGGGTAACATTCTGTCTCATGATCAGATGCATTCCCAAAGGGACTTCCAGATTCCAGTGACTATATTCCCAGACCGCTTTTTCTGGAAAGTCAGCTATACAATAAAGCAAGATACCTGTTCAGGTTTCCCTGTGCAAGGGAACTTAATCTGCTGTGGTAAGAATGTGAAGATTTAGAAAGGCCAAATTTGGACTCTTGGATTTGCATGGACTCTTGGATCTGCATTTTTACACAGCCTCTCAAATCACATCCCTTTTCTGAGACCTTTTCCATCCCAGGTGAGGCTTTTGACTTCCATGTTTTGTAGAAAACAAATGGGTCTTATTTGTAGGACTCGACAAATGTACCATATTTAAAAATGCAATGGAAAGGATGTACTCAGCTGGAAAAATCTCCACAGGGAAATTTCTTTCCCTTTTGTACCCACTGCTCCTCGTAGGAGCAAAGTCAGTGTGGAGTCTGCTGAAGCACAGAAATACCAAATACATACGTGGCAACTTACTCCATGTATCTCACCACTGCCTGAGATGCTGCTGACAAGCGCTCGCACCAAGTTAAAGTTAGAAGTATTATACACTATCATTCAAAATTGTTTAGACTTTTTCTTTTGATTCATGCCGTTGCTGTATTTTGTACATCCTCCTGACCACTCTTAGCAGCTGTAACAACACTTGTGGTATTACCAGTAATTTGCAACTTATCAAACATGATTGAACCTTGTTCTTTTGTGTAAACGAAACAGAACTCTCTGGTTAGCTTTCTTTATGCTTTGGAAATAGTGCAAAGGAAACCAAGTCTATATTTGCATGCCAGACAATGAAACATAACACACAGTGTATACATGCCTTTGACACTGTAATTACTAGCTGTTGTTTAGATTCCATGTATGGTCACTGGCTTTGGCTGTGTTGGAATCAGCTGTATCAACATTTAATCAAAGTCTTATAGATTTTGGTTGTATATTTTTCTAATGTCAAAATGAAATGCTGAGACTAAAAAATAAGTTCTTGGGTAAGAAAATGCATGCCCACTGCACTGCACAAATAATGAACCTTTGTGGCATAATGAACAAAGCCCACTGGAGGTTTTGTCTGTAATGAAGCACAACAGAACAGGCAATTTTCAATTTGATTTACTTGTTCAAGATTTCAGCAACCTTTGATGAATGCTTCTGGAAGTTGTACTTGAAACTGTGTTAATGTTGTCTTGCTTATCAAGCTCAGCTTGCCTAACTCTTCTTAGAAACAAATCCAGTGAGAGGCTATTGAGCCTCTGCCATACCTTGGTCTGAACCGTATCTGGTCTCTGCAAAAATGTGCTGGTTATTCAGATTCAGTGTCCACTACCTCAAGGTTGCCCTGCAGAGTCTCACTGAAGGGCACAGGGCACTATTGCCTGTGCTGTAGAGTGCTCACAGACAACATAAATGAGCTCTGGGCACTGAGCACACAGCAGTGAATCCCTGGAGATTACTCCCTGTGTGGTTCATACAGCTTTGCACCACACTCAGTGAGGTGAAAGAACATTCTGTGCACTTAGGAGGAATAGTTATAGTGAAAATCATAAAACAGAAGGTGCATTTTCAGTAGTCCTTGCTCTATTAGTCTTACAGTCCAACTCACTTTGAAAAAACTTTGAATAAAAGGAAGCAGTCAATGCTTTGCCAAACACTGTACAGCTAACTTCATGGTCCCACTGAAATGCTCCCCGTGGTATGAAGCAGTCCCCTTAAAGGTATCAGAGTCCTACCTGATTTTTATATAGGTATAATTGCTTTTGAAGTTCCATTTTTTTGCTGGTTATCTCTGTAGGATTGGGGAATCAGCGGGATTAGCACATCTCAAGAACTTGATGGAAACCAGGACTTCTTTCTTAAGCAAATACTTAATTTAAATCCAAATGAGCAGAGACAAAAGTCTTTCTGAATGTTTCAATACATCCAAGCCCACAACAGAAAAATGAGAAATCTTGAAGTTGTTAGCCGTTAGACAAGTCCTTTAACATTCGCAAGGAAAGAAGAACATAGGAGTCATGAGAGAGCAAAGATGAAAAAGCAAGCTGAAAGTATTTGATGAAAAAGCAAGCTGAAAGTATTTAATGAAAAAGTGGGTGTGCTGGTAGAAATGAACTAATGAGTAAATAAAAACTGTTCCAGGCCTTCAGGCCATATAAGTAAGTAAATTTTTTATTGCTCACAGCAGAAGTGGTAAACTCTTAACCTGTGTTTCCCCCTGAATATATCACTGAAAAAGATTTCCCGTAATTTTTCTGCTTTGCAAAGTAAAAAGGGAAAGGGAAGGGGAAAAGGAGGAAGGGGAAGGGGAAGTGCAAGGGGAAGTGGAAGAGGAAAGGAAAGGGAAGGAGAGGAGGAAAGGGAAAGAAAGAAAGAAGGGGGAAGGGCAGAAGAAAGGAAAAGAGAATGAGAGAGGAAGGAACATGAGAAATGGAAGGAAGGAAGGAACATGAGAAATGGAAGGAAGGAAGGAAGGGAGGAAGGAAGGAAGGAAGGGAGGGAGGGAAAGCGAAAGTGAAAGCGAACGTGAAAGTGAAAGAAGAATGAAAGAAAAAGAAAGAGAGGGAAAGAGGGACAGGGAAAGAGAAAAAGAGAGAGAAAGAGAGAGAGAAAGAGAGAAATAAATAGAGAAGAACGAGAGAAGGAAAGAAGGAAAGAAAGAAGGAAAGAAAGAAGGAAAGAAAGAAAGAAG
>JAOTQQ010000012.1:30036590-30155912 GCA_026546715.1 Gallinago undulata | reverse complement strand
AAGGAAGGAAGGAAGGAAGGAAGGAAGGAAGGAAGGAAGGAAGGAAGGAAAGAGAGAGAGAGAGAGAAATAAAAATGCCTGCATTGTTTCAGCTACTCTTATGCTTATTAAGAGTTCTTCTACCTTCTAACAAGCTACAAATGAAAGTTGGCTACTTACTTTTACATCTGGAAAGTCTGATGAGTGACAGACCTCCTTTTCTTTTTTCAGTTATTGCACTCATTAGGATCATAAAAAAAAAGTAAATCCTAAGAATTTTGTTCACAGAACAAGAGTGAATTTTTCAGAGTAGTTAATCATATTGTTGATAAAAATAATAATACTCACTTCATGATTATAGCATTATGATGCTAACTGGTCAGAGAAGCCGATAATGCAGAAGAGTTAAGGAGCTACTGTGCAATATTGACGTGGATTAAATAATGACTGTCTAGTACCAGTTAGAAATTTCTTCAAGGCTTTCTTTAGGAAAAATTATTTATTTAGTTAAAATTTAAGCATTTCATTTGAATGTAATTTCTCTTGAGAATAATTTAAAAATCCTTGGAAAATTCAAATTCCCTTTTTTTCTATGCAGAGTTTTAGATTCATCTTCAGTCCAGATGAACCTACAGGTGGGGCTGTGGCTGTTGAATGGGATGAATTGCCATGAGAAAGTAGGGCAAGAAAGTTGGCTGCCACAAAAACACAGAGGGACTTTAGGTAAAGAGGAGAAATTTTATTATGAAAACAGTGCAATGTGGTTAAAGGAACAGTGACTACTGTCAGTGAGATAATGGTAGTAAATCTGTTCATAAATGACTAAGGAATAACAGGAAAGATAACTCCTGCTGAAGATGAGTGTTAAATGTTAAAATAGCCTTCACCTAGCCCCCTTGGAGACATTTCTCTAGTCTCTGGAGCTGGCTTTCATGTGGCTGATCCTAATACAGTAAGTCTGCATTTGAACTTTTGTGACTGAGAGCAGCATTTGGCCCAACAGCATGTAGAAGGAAAAATTGAAAAAGTAAAAAGTTTAAATAAACAACTAAAAATGCTTCTAAGACATTTCCTTGTGGATAGATTTAATTATCCAAAACCAGTTGGGGGTAAAAGGAATCTCAGTAAAACAAGAATTATTTCTTTTTTGGCTGAAACATTTTCATGTTTGATCATGGATAATTACTCCTAAAGGATTTTATTATTAGGGGAGAAACATAAGTAACAGCTGCTGCTATTGTTACTTACAAAATTATTTGCATTATAAACCCCAATTTTCCCATGGACAAAATTTGCTAGAAACACACCTTCCAGACCTCAGTGTTCCACTCTGACTTTCTGTAAGTCTGGATGCAAATGATTGGGACATTTTGTGCATGAGAAATCTGAAGTAGAAAAACACTTGTGCAAATTTTTCCCTCTCAAGACTGACCCACCACTGAATGGCTGTAGGTTGTGATTTGAACTGGAATTGCTTCTCACTGAGAGGCACTGTTTAGCTTTGTTCTGGATAAAGCAGACTTTGGGTTGAGCAAGTTCTAAGCATTGAAAAATTGAAATTGGAGTAGATGGTACAGAAGAGAAGACTTTTCCTCTGACCATTAAGCAGCTAGTCAAAAAACCATTAGAGAAAATGCAAAGCCTTTAACTGTTTTTGGTGGGCACTGGCTTGGGGCTTAAATGTTCCACCCACAAATAATAAGTCGTCTGTGAGTTTAACAAGGACCAAAGTAATCCTTAGAAAGACTCCAAACTGCTATAAGCAACTGAGGTGCTGGTCAGAAAAGACCATCCTTTCTTGACTCTAATACTTCTCTCTCTGAAGCAATGAATTCCTGAACCCAAAACATAATGCAAGAAATCCTGAGGTCCTCATTTTTCTACATAAGTTTTCCACTGATTGTCCTTAGCTGCTTTCTCATCATAATCCTTAAGTAGCTGAAACAGTGGAAGTTGGAAACCTGTCATGTAAGGTATTTGTTAGTGGCCAAACCCATTCCCATAAAGGTTTTCTTGCAGAAAAATTAATGGCCTGTTGAATGAAAGGGAAGTCCAGGATTTAGAGAAGAGCACCATTTTGTGGGGGTTCCTCACATACCAGAAGGCAGGACGTAATTAGGGCTACGTTCTTGCGGGAGGATCAGCCACCCACAGAACCTCCGCATTTTGCTTGAGAAAAAGATGTGCTAAAAATAGGTTGAAAGAAGCAACTCCCTGGACAGACTCAGGAAATTGTACCTACATTGCTCCTGTCCCATTATGTCTGTTCAATGTCCTACCCAGCTTCTCATTTTGGACAGCATTTACCAGAAAGAGGCTGTATTGCATACGGGCGTGTAAGCTTCTATAGGCACAAAGACCTTCCCAGTGCCCCCAGCTGGCAGATATATTTGGAAATATTTTGAAACATTTCTGAAATATTTTGAGAGCTTACGGATATGGTAAAACACCGCTTCTGCTCTGAAAGCCACAGGATTACAGCAGCTTCTACCGAGGAACAGGACCTCCAGATGGTGTCTGGACAATTAGTTCCAGATTGCAGAACTTGCATGTTTTTATCTGGAAGAGGGCTGGTGGGGTGTTTCAATCCAAAAGATCTTCAAATACTGAGCTTCAAAATAAAATAAGACTATTACATGCAAAAATGGTCATTAATGCACTCAAGCCCTCAAAGTGAGGGAATAACCTGATTATGGTGAAAATATAATATGTCATATACCTGATTTTAAGCTAAATTGCAAAGAGTAACTTACAGCTATAAATGATTCCCTTGGTCTTTTAGACACGTGTATCATATTTAGGGCCAAAAAAGACATATTCCATAAGTGTCATTGATATGAGTAAAGGCAACAAAAGCTCTATTTAGGTAGCACGCTGTAGCTCAGACAGAGGAAGCAGAAATAGAGAAAATAAGTTGGTTTAGACAGGAATTTAAACAGATACTTTTAAAATAATTTTTAATGTACTCCTTATGTTTTATTACTATATTTTTTCTAAAAATATACTTTACTAATTAATATAGTTAAAATTCTCACACTTATGCATGTACATGACTTTGCATCACCATATGGCAAGTACCAATTTTCAATATACTCCTGTTGTGAAATATCAGAAGAGTATTGACAATATATTATTAAATTACCTTATTACACAGAAGAAAACTTATATAAACTTTATAAAGAAATAAAGTAAATAATATTTATCTATCACTACCCAACCACCTCCAAAGTATATTAAAATAGAAATGAAAAATATAAAACATTATAATGTATATCCCATTTTTGTCTTCCCCAAAAGGCTTATTGTTCTATGCATTAGCCGTGTGTGTTTGGCATCTGTATATTTAGGTATATGAAATAAGATTATAAAGCTTGATTATTCAAGATGCTGCCAAAAAAAGATCCTGGAAAAAGTAATTAAACACATACTTGAGTGGCATGTTTGAAGTAAAGCAGTAGACTTACTTTTAAACAGTTTTGTCTATATTTTTCAATACTTCAAGCCAAATTATTCAACACTTCATGCAATCCACATTTTATGGAGCAAAGCTACATCACAGAGTGATTTTTTTGGATTTTGTTCTAAATCGTCCTTTTTTCCCCATAGCATTTGCATTCAAACACCTCTCTGGAATGTGCACAATTTAATTCTTCCAGAAAAACATAGCTGTTGGTGGGAAGTCTTGTTCTCAAGGGAAGTGTTGATTCGTCATCTAACTGAGGCCAAATTTATACTGGGCTTTGAGTATCAGGATAGTAATATTGATCCGGACATTGTATTCCACAGGGAAAGCAGTGAATGGAGTGTGGGGGTAAGACACCTGTGTTACTAAGCTCTCACTGTGCTGACTTTTGAAATGTCTACAGCTTTTTCAGTGTGACTGATTTTCTCAATGTATTGAGCAGCTGCAGTTAAAAAAATAACTACTTATGAATGAAGATGCTCAGATCAGACCCATGTTCATTAAAATGGGACATAGTATTCTGATTCATCATAGAAAGAGATGAAGATTTTTATCCCAATTGTTAGTTAGGCTGAAGAGACACCAAAGTTACAGTTCCTATTAAAATGTCCCCTACGGTTAGGCGATGAAGATCTCACCACAAAGTAGTCTTTTCACTGTCCAGATTTGTCTTTGTTCATGCATGCTTCTTCTAAGTGATGAGTTGATGACTTGTGTGGGACACAAAGGAAATCTCGACTAAGGTATGTGAATGCTGCTGTCTCTACACCTCATGCTTGGGTAAAAGTTTGCCCAAGATATGTATTTCCTAAAAGGGTTGTGTGAATAGCTATTGCAGAAATTTTTTTAAAAGCTCCACTGTACTTTTTCACTTTATATGGAGGCTTAGAATCTAAGAATGCAAGATATACAACCTTTGGCAGCAATTTGCTTGGCAGCAAATTAGCTGAATGTCTATGGCATTTGTTAATTAGCAAAGAATTTAGGAAGTAGCTCCTGTAAAACCAAAGAGAAGAAGACACAGTGTATGCTTACTTTGCAGGCTTTCCATCTCCGCCTGTTACTCCAGTGTCTGACAAAAGATGAACACCAAAAGTTCCTCAAAACTTAAATATTAAGGAACTTGTGCATAGTGATGATTTTGGTTAGAAATGGAACTGGCTGAAAACTGGACAAAAATTCTTCATATCTACCAATATTGAAGAGAAATCTTTAATAGGCTTTATTTCTTTGCCCCAAATAAATCAAAAGTAGCTCAAGTAAAATATTTTGAACTGTAGTACTCACAGCTAGTATAAATATGAGGAGAACTAGTTCCTCAGAATGAAAAAGAAAAGTGAATGTAGTGTATCTGGCTTAATCATTGAGTCTGGTATGGAAAATGATATTGTCCGTGCCAAAGATCATAGAAAAATGTGTTTCTCTGAAACATTTGTGAATGATCCATTGAAAAATCTGGCTGGAGAAAGATGGTAAAATATCTGTACATCAAATATTCATAGCTGTGTATGAAGCATCTGTTAGACTTCCATATGGCTGAATGATAGGACAACTCATCAATATAAACGTAATCAGTAAAACAATAAATCATTTTCTTTCTTTTTTGTCTGCATGTATTATTTTTTATCTTCTTTTTTTATCTCTCTCCCCCAATTTCCAATTGAATTTAATTAAAATTCAGAAGCATGCCAAGTTTGGATAGTTTTTTGCTTTTAATAAACAAGTTTGCTGGCCTGGCAGGTCTTCCAAGACTTGCCCCCTTCCACTGTATTTTTGGTTCCATCTTTCAGCAAATCAAACAGTTGACATGAAAGGACATCAATCATAGCTATTCCTTGGGATGTATAAAATATGTACATTCCAAGCCTCTTGAACAGCATTAAGCAGCTGTGGTTAACATTCAAGCTACAAATATGTTAAATATATTTTGAATTTTGCAACATTTGCTATTCCAGTCGTTAAATGAACTTTGCAGGTGTTCAAATACACTGCTAATCCTGGGGTTTTTACTAAGACTGTTAGCAATATTAAACTGAAACTCTGAAACCCAGGCACACTAAATAAGCTAAAAAAAATAAGTGTTGATAAGTGAGTTGAGTTATGCTACAACCAGAATATTTGCTGAAGAGGAAAAAATAAAATCACTTAAAAAAATCTCAACACCCTGATTTTAAGAGTAGTACCAGATTCAACCACTTTATGGGTCTTCCTGTTTCCCTTTCATGTAAATATATTTCTTAAAGGAATACAAATCCCTGAATATGTTTCCCATCACTATGTTTTTTATGGAAGTTGTTTTTGTTAATGATAATCGCTAATACTTTCATTGTCATATTTTCATTTTCATGTGCAATGCAAAATTGGCAGAGAAAAGCACTGGTTCCCATCAAGGTAAATGCCAGAGTTTCATTCACTTTAGGAGGATGTCACAGAATTATTCTCCATGCTTAAAAACCTCTACACTTACACAGCCTTTCCCCTTATAATTTACTTTTGTAGCCTATTACCCTAAAAACAGAAGATCCATAAACATCAACAAACAATCCCTAAACAGAGCCATGTACTTATTTGAATAACGACAATTAATCTTGTAAACTGGGACTTCTAAACAACACTTAAACCCTAAGGGGGATAGTTTACTCATTTTGAAATGCAGCCATTTCTGGTAGGAAACTTACAGGAGCAGCATCCTAATGAAGACAGAAAAAATGTGTTTTGGTAGACGTGTTTTTATGGCGCAGGAGATAAAGAGTGAAAGGTGCCTGCTGCTATTCCCCTGAGGTGCAGCAAACTCTGCAGTGCAAGCACAGGTCAGGGAGCCAAGGCCTCCAGTGCAATTTTTCTTCTCCCATGGAATTCCCTTGTTTCTGCTCTGTTTGTTCTGGCTGGTGCTGCAGTCTCTGTCTATGCAATGGGAGGAGAAGTGGTGACAGGCCAAGAGGATTGGCCCCGGCTCAGTGAGGTGCAGCCACCCCTCGGTAGGCAGTGGAGGCAGGGGGAAAGCATTAGCAGATGAGAAATCATACTTCCCACCTTGCACCAGGCCAACCCAGCCAAAAAAAACACTGCCACCCAAAACACCCAGGCTCCCGCTCCCTTGTCCAGTTAGATGGCAAAATCTCCCTTCCTGGGATTATTTGTTTGTATGTGGGTTGCCGAATCTTTGCTAGAGCTGTTGACCGCTGCAGAGCAAGTGGGTCCTGGACTACAGGTGAGCGTGAGGGTTTTATGAGAACAATGATTAGGACCGCTTCAGGCCCAAATTTTCTCCTGAAAGAGAAGACAGAGGAGGAATTGCCTGAGGAATACTCCTCCTTACTGTAAGCTTTTGCTCCTTCACCTTTGCCAGCTCAAGTTCCGACGCAATCTGACATTGCTTAGTTTGTGAATGCATGCGATTTTGGGGTTTTTTTGAAGAAAAAGTTAGAGGACTGTGAAAACAGATGGGACTACATCTTTTTAAACCAATCGATCACTAAAGGCATAACTTTGTATGCAGAATAGCCTTCTTACTTTTTTGTCTTTTTAGCACAAATAACAGAACAGTACCACAATAAATCTAGGATTTATAGCTGGTGCTTTAAAGCCAGTCTTTAAGTCCCATTTTTGTTTATGGTTTTAATAAGGTCATTTAGTTGAAAAAGAAGTTCAAGCTTGTATGCGGTAGCCATGTGACTTGTTTAGTCAATCACAGCACAGGATATTTTAAACCCATTTTACAATGGTGTATAAAAGCTTGTCTCAATAACCATCTGGAGAATATTGAGTTTCATAACTGGTAGGAATTATTCAATATCCTCCTCCCCACAGGAATAACAATTTCAAAATCTTCAAAGACTGATATCTAACTGGAGAAAAGGTATTTAATGTTGTTAAAACTGGAAATTGTGTAGAACTAAATAACTCTTTTTGATCTACCTGAAAAACGACTGTGTAGGCCAGGGAAATAGTTTCCCCAACTGTCAAGTTTTATATATAATCAACATTTCTTTCTCTTTTCATCATTGAATTATTTATTCCGCAGTGACCCAAAAAATGTCCTTTTCTGACTGGGGCTTAGGATACCAAGTTGATTAAATTAATGGGAAAGCTTTTGTTTTTCTTTTCAAAACTCGTAAAAGGAGCTTGCCTTTTTTGTTCTCCCATTTGGGACCAGCTTCCTGGCAGCGTTATGCATGTTCACAGGATCACGATGGTGAAAAGAAAACTTTCCTCCTAAAGCTAGGGACCACTTCTGAGTAAGGAGGCAGAATTGTGCTTCTCAGGGCGGGATATGCAGTTGTGCTGAAGTCAGCAGAGATGGCTGGATCCCACCGAAGGATGCTGCGGGGCTGCTGAAGGTCGGGGCAGCAGCTACTGACACCCTGGTCCTAGTCGGTGTCTTCTTTGCCAGCATGGGGGAGGGCCATAAGTTTCAGACTACCGAATCCCACGCTGCTCCTCAAAGACAGCTGAAATCACTATTTGTATTTGTGAACGATGCCTTTGCAGGCTATCAGTTCATGCACAGTACATCCCCCACACAAACCTGCCCATGGTCTGTTCTTTTGCAAGCTTGCTTGGTGCTTAGTGGCGACGAAGTCCTGTCCTGCTGAACTCAGCCAGCAAAGCACCACACAGTAATCTCTATTTCTGAAGCTAAAAAGTTCCCACAAGAGAAAACGGAGAATTAAATTACGTTCCCCAATCTATGGCAGGGAAATGGAACACAAAAAAAATTTGGAAAGAATAAACAGATCAGACTCTTGAAGCACAATATGACACAGATATTATACCTTGGAGAGGGGTTTTGAAATGAACTGGCATGTTAATAAGTGGGCCACATACAAAAACTGCTTAAGATTTATACATCTCAGTGCAACCCCTTGTCTTCCCCAAACCAATTACCAATGGTCTCTTGGACTCTAGAGCAAAAACCATCTCACTGAAAACACAACAGTGCATGAACTTTTTTTTTTTTGCCTTAATTTGAGTGAAGACTTTTTATCAATATGAAAGGATGGTAACCCCCCGAGTAAACACTTATCTGTAAAATAGAGATTATGCGCTTAATAACATTTAATATTTTGGCATCTCAAACCTCCTGTGTAGATCAGTCTGGGAGAGCGGTGTTTATTTTCTTGCTACATGTGAAAGTTCATTCTCAGTATCAAGTTTGTTTGGTCCACTAACTTTGTTAACCTTTGCATTTACTTCTGTATTTGATGGCCTTTCATGAGCAGCCACTTTAGTAGCCAGGATAGAAACAGTTACATCAGGGTTAGAGGTCATAGCCATTATGGGATTTCAACTTAAAACAGTCACTGCTTTGGGGGGATCACAGTATGTTTATGATTAATTATTTTCTTTGTGAGAGTTTCTATGAACAAGATTATTATAGTAATATGTAAACCATCTGGGCAACCTTTAATATCTACCTACTTTCTTGATGAAATAATAATCAGGACTTTGTGAAAAATCTCTCCCTACCTAACCAGCCGCTACCAGAGCAGCAGTGCTTTCTTCTGCCTCTTCCAAGGAATTCCAGGGAAGGATAAGTGGGGAAAAATCCACACCAAGTGCAAGTACATTTTTAACAGAACACAATTCTTTGCAATTTGATACAAATTTAAGAGCTGCATAATTTTTTTAATTACATACTTCTAGCTTTTTACATATTTTAAAAACACACGTGCAGATGAAATTTTCTGTGTAAGTTGATTTTTATACAGGATTCCAGAATGCATTTTATTGAAGGCAAAACACCAAATAACATTTTAAAAAACTAATAAAATTATATTTATATCTTTAAGAAATACATTCCCAATCGCACAGTTCAGATTCACAGTGCTCAAGAGACACTGAAATCATTGCTTAGAAACAGTATTTGCTGACTTCACCAGGGTAACAGTTTAATCCTTAAAGTAATCAACTTTCACCCTCTTCTTGGGTCTTTCGACTTTTAAGTTCTCACTAGTCTTTTTGAGAAAAACAGCTCTAGGAGACAGCTATTATTCTCCTCCATGGGATAGTCCACTTCATTCAGACAAGTAATATCATCTTCTGTTTACACTCATCTGAAACAAGTGCACAGGGTCACCCTCTACACTCTGATGTTTTACCAAAGCAAAGGAGAGGCTCTGCAGCAGGGCACAACAGAGCTCCGAAACCCGAATAACCTGGGAAGCAGACTTTGCATGCCTATTTATTTCTTGCATTTGATCCTCTTGAAAAAAAAAAAAAAAAAAAAACAACCAAAAAACTCCCAATATCATGTCCTCAAAGCATTTCTCATAGGCTAAAACACTGTAATAGAGAAGTCAGCTTTGGACGGTATTTCCTTTTGCCTGTTTTTAAGTCGGGGCCAGATCCTCAGCTGGTGCAAACTCCATTGACCTCAGCTCATCCTTTGACTTGAGGAGCTGGACATCATATTTAGTAAATACATACAAAATTTTTCAGGAGGAAAAATTGTTGATGCTGTGTAGAAGAATAACAAACAAACAAATAAAAACCAAAACCAAAACAAAACCCACAATGGTTTACTCCTAGCAGGATGGTAACCAAATTATAGGAAGAAACCACAATGAGTGGGCAAAACAAAAGTCCTCCACATTTAAATCACAAGACCTAAAATCTACTTGCTAAACAGTAAGGAAGCCAAGAGAGCTACACAAATTACCCTGGCCCAGAGTCTGAAGTGATGATTCCTTTTGCAGCCTACATCTCAGAAAAAAAATCTACAAAAACTCAGCATTATGTCCTGCTGCTTTCCAAAGCCTGACTTTAGCTCCTGTGAAAAAAAACATCTCTGCAAAGAACTGCTTGAGCTCCAATAACTCTCCAGGCTCAAAACAACAGTCGCCTGCCACCATTTTCTAACAACCAAAAGCCACTGCCTTCTAGGAAGAAATGTACATTTTGACTCCTTGTGACCCACTCATTGACTGACTTGTCTGCTCTGTTTGGTCCCTGCTGAGTGATGTGGTCACCCGAAATAAGCAGGGAGCTGGCAGCCGGTGCCATCAGGCTGTAATGAGACCTCTGAAAGCAAGAAAGAGAATCACAGTTTGCTTACAAACCCCCTTGGCACATGGCTAGCCCTGAAAGATATATTGAGGAGCACATACTTCACAACAAAAGCTCTCAGTAATTTAATCACTGGCTCTAAATCTGCTGGCTGCATGGTAGCTGACCAAAAAGTTTCCAAAATATGTGTCCAGAGGATCGTCTTTCCAGTCACTCACCCCAGCTACAGCCAATGGGGCTGTTAAAAGATTTTAGCTGTGTCACATCATCTGATACCTTCCCTTTTTACTGGTGCTGTACAGAAAAAAATTGAAAATACATGTAGAGGTGTTTCTTTTTGATAGCTATAAATCTGGGGTGGACACCGATATAACATTTTGAGGGAATATTTCTGTCACAGAGTACCTGCTCGGGTACTTTGCTATGCTGAACAGAGAACGTAGCTTCTTCATCCAGTCAGGCAGGTGCCCTTTGCTACCTGACCTAAAAATCTCCTCTCCTTGGCTGAATAACACTAAGTGAAGAAGCCACTTGTATAACTGTGTTCTGACTCATGCCTGGAGCATGTCTGACAGTTCCAGGGATCACTCTGCAGTTTCTCGGACCACACCCAGAGGGAAAAACTTTTTTTGTTTTGTACTGTTTTGTTTTGTTTTGTTTTTCTAAAACCATCCTTGAACTAGGATTGTTTTTTATCGCTGCTTCTCTAAATTGCTTTTAGGGATTTGAATTCACTCAAATGCTGATATCAGATCCCCAGCTGCCTGTTTCCTCTATGGGGTGTGACAGCATTTTCCTAGATCCCTTCTATATTGCAAACTTTAAGCATAGGAACTCTCTGCCTCTTGATTTTTGCTGATGTTGGTAACACGCTGCAGTCCAGCTACTCAGTCAAAACTGTACTATCATTTGAGGTTGCTGAAAGGAGGTGGGGGTGTATACGACATCACTAAATAAGCACTTTTGTCCAGTCTCTCTTTTTCCTCTCAGATTTTTTTTTAATGTGTTTAGAGCTAGTAAAGTTTGGAGCAAGCCTGCAGTGTTAGGAACAGGCTATCCGCCCTGAGCTTGCTCATCACAATCTCAACCCAAACACTGACACAGCGCTGCTGGTCACAGAAAATGTACTCTTTCCTGGCTCTCTTCTCTTTAAGCATGCTCTGGGGTGACCAGCCACACCTCTGTTGTCACTCGTCTGGTTGCTGCATGCCAAGACTGAGGGCAGAGTAGTTCTCCTATACAATAATTTCTGCCAAAAAATGATGGCTATCTTTGAGGTGTAAGTACGGGAGAGAAGAGTGAGATTCTTCTCATGGGGATAGATGTCACCACTCTATTTTTACCTCCGTTGGGTAAATTATTACAGCTGAGCTGGAATCAGTGGGAGTTTGACTACTTACACCAGCCTTAGCTTGTGCGGCTGCTTTCCTGTCTGGTTCTAAACTAAAAGGATGAAACCAAGGAATCCCCCCTCCTTTTTTTTTTTTTTTTTTTTCATGTTAAAGTCCTGGGAACAGGGGAGAGGGTGTTCCTCTTCCATGGCAGGTGTCTTTCCTCTTGCAGAAAAACCCAGGACAGGGAGGCACAGAGCTGTGTGCGGGACAGCAAGTGGTGAGGCATCCCACCACCCTTCTGAGCATGTCTTAAAACTATGATACAACCTAGCATTCAGCACAGGAGCCGAATTTGCTTCCTTATGTTAATAGGGATTGGGCACATTGCTGGGAATTAAAACATAATCCATTAGTGTGATAATATACTAATATCCATCCAGCAGCTGCCTCCGCAGACCTCATAAACCACAAGGGCCCCTCAAAGTGGCATGGCAAGCACTCTGCTCCCTACCAAGCGCTCACGGTTTTTCTCTTCCCACTCCTTGGGGCTTTCCGTCACACCATCATGCCCCTCTCAGATCATACCCACCCTCTCGCTCATATCCTGGTTGTGAGGCACTCTACCTTCTGCAAAGCTTATTTTAGAAATCCTGTCACATCCTGCCCACTCTATTTTTTATCCAGCAGAGAAAGACTTGACACTCCAGTTTCTAGTAAAGCAGCGGGAGAGACCATTTGTTTCTTACCACTATATTTATTATGTTCAGTCTGCTGAGGGAGGCAGGAGGAGTGAGCAAAAGCAACGCTTGTTCCTGCTCCCGAGCAATGTCAACTGCTCCTATTCGGCAGCTGCTAAGCCATCCTCTCCGCTGGATATTAAAAGATCCTGCCGCTCTTCTGCTGTCTTAGAAACCCTGATGAGGACTTAAAAGATGAACATGTGTTCCTACCCTCGAGTCAGACACAGTTTCTCCTGGTGGCAGCACTAATACGAGCCTCAAAGAAACTTCCCCAGAACCAAAACGAGAGCCGTTCTCAGAGGTCTCTCCAGAGGTTGAGCCAGTCTCCTCCTAACACAAAGCAGGCCCAACCGCACGGGGTTGTCACGGGAGAATCGGCTTCTCAGGCGGTGCAAATTTGACAGATCTCCGCTGACTGGACTGCGGCAAGGCTGACAATTCACACCAGATGAGGGCCTGCCCTCCAGCCTCTAAAGACACGGCCCAAGAGCCTACCCTGGAAAACCACGGCTGCCGTGAGGGCTCTCCCCTTGCTGGCTGACGGGGAGGGAGCCGCCTTCCTGCACTGCCGACTGGAAGTGGCTCGGTCTGTGAGCCCAAAGGCAGTAAAGCCCCAGGAGAAATACCATCACCCTGGCTTTCCAGCCCTTCTGCAACCAGGCAGGAGCTGCTACCTTTTTGACTAAGGTGACCAGAGACCGTTCAAGGTCTTGCTGGGCTGCGTTTGTTCAGAGAACAAACTGAGGTGAGCCAAGTATTTATTTGGTGCCTTTCTCTTCCCCCACAGAAAATGGGCAATGCTCTATTTCTCTTCACTTTACAAAAACTAATAGGAGCAACCAACTCTCTTGCCCAGAAATGAGCTGGCAATATGTGCTGGCAGCCCAGAGAGCCAACCACATCCTGGGATGCCTCAAAAGCATGGCCAGCAGTTTGAAGGAGGTGATTCTAACCCTCTACTCCACTCTGGTGAGGCTCTACCTGGAGTACTGTATTCAGCTTTGAAGTCCTCAGCACAGGAAGGAGGTGAGGGTGCTGAGACACTGGAACAGGTTGCCCAGGGAAGTTGTGGATACCCCATCCCTGGAGGGGTTCAAGGCCAGGCTGGATGAGGCTTTGAGCAACCTGGTCTGGTGGGAGGTGTCCCTGTCCATGGCAGGGGGGTTGGAACTAGATGATCTTTAAGGTCCCTTCCAACCCAAACCATTCTATGATTCTATGATTCTGTGAAATCTACCTCTGACTTGATAACAAGCGCAGTGCCCAAAAGAAGATATTTCTCTTGACTTCATTCCAATGAAATGCTCACTGCCCCTTCACTTGCCTGCCCCTGTCTTTCTGCACCTTGAAGATGTGCACACATGCCCTGAACTAGGTGCAGTTTACAGCCAGGCTTTGGGCTGTGATGTGCCTTAGCTTCTGATTAGCCTTGCCTTTGGGCCTGGGGTTTGGGTAGCAACTTGTCATTGTTTTTGGCTAAAACTAGAGTAAACTAGGAGAGGCTGATTTTGTTTCTTTCTCTTCATAGCAGCTTAGTGCAAATTAAACACAACCATCAAGAAAGAAAAAGAGAAGGTGAGAATCTCCCAGATCTTCATTGAGCATGAGGGGAAGACTAATTTGAATGTGAAAACTGATTTGACAGCATTCTCACAATAGAAATAGAAGACTTGCATTTTTCATTTTTAATCAATATACATCCTAGGTACTGAAAGGTGTCTATTTTAATTTTTTAATCCATCAGTCATTCTTCAATAACTTCTGTTATAAAAAAGAAGTTGTATTATCTTTCATGTTTTCAAGGTGGCACTACTGGCTCACAGTGATAAAATGATGTTCATTTTATTGTGAACGTGAATATACTGAAGATTCTTCTGTTATGAATTCTTGCACTACAATTTTTTTCCATCATAGTTAAAGTGATCGAAGTGACTCCATGGCTGCTTGTCTGCTCTTTTTTAATTCTATATTTTCTTTCTAAGTTCTATATTTAAGTAAGAATTAACATAGAGCCTAGGAAGACATTTGATTCAAGTTCAGCAAAAACTCTCTGGTTAGTCATTATGGGGTCAGACAGTTTTACTGTTCATACTCTGAATTGTTCAAGGGGACCCCATGGCCTGAGATAGTGCGGTACTGGCCTTGAGACAGTCAAGATATCTCTATTGGAAACAGTGGTTCTCCAGACAGAAAATCCCAGAATGCACTATGGTTTAAATAATAAAATAAACTATCAATTAAAAAAATGTCATTGATTAATTTTAAAACTGAAGTAATTTTTTCCAAAAAAAAGTGTCCTAAAACTTATATGTGCACATTGTGCTAGGAAATATGCATTTAGAAAAGTAATATCAATTCTTCCAACGCTGTGGGCTAAGACACATTCAAGATATATTAATTAATGTTATACCCAGCCAACTGATAACTTTACTCTCACTTAGGCTCCTAACCACAGCAGCAACCAGTGGGGAGTGGCAGCTCTCCAAGCACTAACTGGAGGCAGCTTAAGTACGCAGCAGCAATGTTAACGTTTCTCTTGCTCAAGAACTAGAAAGCTTCATAAAGGATGCATTCATTCTACTAAACCACAGTTTACAGCCATTTACCTGTCAAAATTTGTCGTGTCTTTAACTTGAAAAAATAAAGAAAACAAGATAAAAAATCAAAGAGGAAGAAATGGTGAGCAATATCCATTCTAAAAATTGCTACGGTTCCACCTTCAGTTTAGCTTTCTACCGTGCTCAAAACAAAACAAGTTAAAATAAATCAAAAACTAAAAAAAAAGGAGAGCATGGGGAGGACAAGAAGACCTATCAACTCAGCCAATATTGGATATTCATAGTAACAAAACAGCCTACTTCATGATTTACTTGTATTCTTCTAGACCTAAGGCTCTTTCTGTCCCATTTTGAAGCACGCCTAATGTTTCTCTCAGAAGCTGCTTACTACTTTGCCAGACTTTAGCCCATTAGGGTGAAATTCTCTGTGCCAGGATTCTGCCTCAAGTTGAATTCATTTTGAAAGTTTCAGCTGAAATGGGTTGGTGGTTTGTTTGAACAAGCTTATTGAAAATACAACTTAGTCAGGAGGCAGGGTAATGATCCAACTCTCTCCTCTCCCTGCTCACGGAGGTTGAGGGATGCTGAGCAGGAGTTCATTAGTACTCCGGCTTCCCCAGGTTGGTGCAGTGCTCACTGGTCCTCCCAAAAGTAGAGAATCAAAGTTACCACCAAGTTAATACATCGTAAAGGATACATCTATACATTTGTTTATTTATTTATTTATAAGAAAATACACTTGGAATCCCATCTGGAAACAAGGCCAACTCTAATGGTCATTCTAGACCAAGGTCTATTCATAGGCTTTATAAAAAGCAAAATGTATCTCCAGTTTCTGGATTAGAAAAGCACTAGCTGATGAAAAATATGCAGTTATAGGAGCTGTGGAGGCAGAAGGGTAGGAGCAAGAGACCAAAGTTTGTCAGCTTCAATCTTGGCAGATGGAGAACTGGACAAAATCTGACAACAAAAAGAAAATTGTATAGCTATTAATAGAGATTTCTAACACTTTCTGTATTACCTTCTTCACATTACGGTTTTATACCTTTGTTTTATAGATCCATGTAAGCACATTTTACAAGCTCAATTATTTGTAATTTGGCATTTGCAAGATGTAAAATCTAAAATTTACATATTTTAAAAGAGTCTAAAAGATTATGTTAAACCGATCCAAGATGCAGCTTTTATGATAATTTGTATTAACAAAACAGTAGAAGTTCTCTTTGTTCAGTGCAAGATTAGGAAATGGATCATGCAGCTGATACCAGACCATGCTATAGAATGTCAAATGAAAATATAAGGTGAAAGAAATCTGCAAAAAACCTTGGTGGACACACACACTAAAGAAGCTTTTCCATAGTAGATATTCCATACAAGAAAATTGTATTTTAATATTGAATTGTTATAATGCAATTACAGAAGAATGTTAGGCATGTTAATTAAACCCATTGTTTTCTTATAACAAGTCATACTAAGCTTCTTAATGAATTTGTTCTATGTCTAGCTCTACTAGTCATAAAGCTGAAAGAAATGTTCACTATTTATAAAACTATAACTATTGTAGTACAACAATTTTTGTTTCTTACTCCAAAGTGTCTGACTTAACATGAGAATTATTAACTAAAAGAATTTAAAAAAAAAAATCCCAAATACATAAGCAGTATTGCTCTAGTAATGGTTTATTTAAAGCAAAATAACAATGTGATTATTGTGGTATGGCCAAAATTTACAAAGTGAAATCATGTCATTTCTCCAGACTTCTTCTCTGTGAATCAACTTGGGCTCTTGTATTTACCCAGTATAACCTTTCAGCCCATTAGTTCAGCTGCAAAAGTCACATGAGAGCTAATTGAATTCCAGCACAGTCTCTAACAGGTGCATTTTATAACATGTCAGATCCCACAGTCAAATGATTAAAGGACAGCTCTCTACTGGGTTTCCAAGTAATAAACACCTATTTTCAATACAGAAAGCATAGAGAGGCCTTACCAGCTGAAATAACGTACAAACCAGCTCTACTCGTGCTTATGTATCTCAGCGGAAAGAGCACAAACCAACCTGTTCATCTCTTCCTACTGGTAGAAATTCAGTGAAAAGGCGACCAAAAGTCTCATTTCTAAGATGTTACACCCAGAATCATGAGAGAATGGTCTGCTAATCAGATTAGTCTATTGGCAAGACAAAAACAGTTTGCACACAATGTCACCTTTGAAATATTATCTCTCACTGCCTTATGGCTAAACTGCTGTGATTTGTAGTGGGCAAAGCTCTGACCAAGATATATTTGACCCTCCTATTTCCATGACTGCTGAGTCTAATTCTTAATTTCTAAGAATTGAAACAGGTGTTAAGTACAAGCCCTTTCACAATGATCTCATCATGCCCCACAATGACAGAAGGCTTGTTCAATGCTAGGTAGAAAAGTTAAACCATCAAAACCCATTAATACACCCCATATGAAATTCTTCATGGATTAAGAAAACTTTGTGAAAATAAACTCAGACCTGCAAAATGTAAACCATCATTTTATTTACCTGTTTTCCTGCTTGTCAGTTTGCTTGAAACCTTGGTCATTTTATGACCTCTGATCTGACCTTCCCTTACTAGCAGTGCTGACTCAGCATCCTTATTACATGCTCAGGTCAGGAAGAGAGCTCTAATTTTCCCCATAAACACATTTTACTTACCTGAATTTTTCATTGCTTCCTTTTTCTATCTGATTTTGTTGTCACCCTGAGGATGAATAATATATTGGTAGCCTTTTTTGCTCCATCTTTTTGCAGTGACATTGTCCACAAACACATTCATTCTTACAGGAACTCTGTCTCTTATGTGAAGTAACTATATGTCTATATTCCAGTTTAATTATGCCAGTTTAAGGTGCCACTTTTTCCCACTGTCCAACCCAGTAGCAACCAACATACCTAAAAGCACATACACATAAATGTGCCTCAGCTGCTCCTGGCTTCTTTACCTTAACTGTCATTGAAGGGGGAGTCTGAGACCCTAGACTTAACTGGACCCAGCTGTGTCCACTCAGGAGTTGTCCCATACCACCACAGAAGTGTGACCTCTGGTAAAAGGGCAAGGTAGGTAGACGAATGAGAGAGGTAACACCTTGAATGGAACAGTAACATTCACCAGACAGGACTCTTAACTTTCTTGAAGCTGGGAGAAGTGATTGTTCTGTTTTGGGTTCAGCATGACCTGAAAAAATTCCTATGCAATAACAGTCAAGAAGTACTGAAAGAGAAGGTCTTCTGAAGAAAAGCATTTATGCAAAGTATACAGAGATGAAACAAAGTTAATAAACAGATAATTATGAAGCACACAGGAATAATCTGACTGTTTCAGGGTAGACTGAGCACCCAGGTTGCTGAAAGTCCCGGGTATTTTCTTCTAATGCACCTGCTGATTACATTCTACAAAACTGTTTATTAATGAGGGTGTACTCTCTGCGTTAATTTTCACAGCTCCTGACCTTGCCGTATGTCATGAAGGCTCCTTGAGTGTCGGGCTTTTAGTGTGAATCATAGCCCGAGTCTTTCATAATCCACAGTCTTTCTCATTTACAATAAAATCACACTTTTTAGAGGAGAAAAAAAATAAACCAGCCCTCCTCTCTCCATTGACAGAGAAGTATACAATAAGTTCCTTTGAAGAAAAAAACAGAAATTCTCCTCATTGAACTTTTGGGGGTTTGATGCTGCGGTTAGGATATCAAATAATGAACTTTATGTTGGTGCTGCCAGAAATTTAAGAACCCCATAACTTTTTTATACTGGAAAAATCAGCTTTTTTCACGAGAGAATGGCAAAGCCTATTTTTCTTTGTCAAGCAGTGCAGCCTTCTTTCTTTTTCCTCTCCCCTCCACCCGCTTTGAGGTTCTTCCAGCCAGTTTGCTGTTATCCTTCACACAAAACAGCATCAAAAGTAGCATTCAAAGAAAGGAAGTAGCAAAAGATAAATTGCTGAAAATAAAGCCTGCTACTGGAAAATGTGCTTTCAAAGTTTCTGTGAGACTGTAAGGTCTATTTTTCCCCAGTGATACTAGATTGTGAGAAAAACGGTATGGACAAACCTGTCTAGAGATTAATCTCTTTCAAAGCTACTGCATACAAAGATATTTTTACGTAAATGTCATTCATGCTTAAAAAGGTAATCCTTTTAGAATTGCTACGTAGCTGAGAGTGGTATTTACTAAATTAAGATTTAATTGCAATTTACATTTATACATATATACACACAATTATTACTTCAAATAATTTTCTTATTAGCAACTAGTCCTAATTTTGTTTATTTCCTGAAAAACAAAAAGAATATTTGTTCCACACAAATACCAATACCCCATGAACTTCTTTCTTTTTTTCTCTTTTGTATAGTACAGTATCCTTGAATTTCATTCTGATGTTAATTGGTTTCTTTATGAATACTGAAATTGCACTGCCACCCTAGTGCTCTTTGCATACACCCTGTCACTACTAATAAGGTACATCTGGGAGTACTGTTGTATTCTAGCAGAATTACACTGTCATTTAAGGTGGATGGTAACACAATTTGTGTCGCAAGCACAGTTTGTGGGGAGGAAGGAACAGTAATCTCAGCCTGGTGTTTTCAGCAAATGAAACTGAATTGACAAAAGATTTTCAAATGGCCATAGTTCATATTTTCTCTTTGAGTGGGAATGTGTTTTTTTTTTTTTAATTAAAAAAAAAAAGGGGGATAAAAAGACTGAAAATAAACTTCCTTCTCATGTCAGTTAACATGTCTGTATTTTTTATTTTATGTTACACGGTTGAATTGAAGAAAAAACGATCGCTTCTTTCAGAGGTTTTCTCCTGGCGCTTCGTCTCGCGGGGTGCTAATTGCGCTATCTGGGGCGCCGCGTTTGCGGGGCTGGGCTCTCGGTGGCCTCTCTGCATCTCTGTTTACATCTCTCCTGCGACCCGCCTCTCCTGAGAGGCCTGAGCCGGAGCATTTCAGCCCCTTTCAAACCCAGTCCTGGCGGGGTTTAACCAAACCCTGCGTAACTGAGATCGGTTACTCCCAGGAGTTGATCCTGCTCAATTTCTACCTTCCACTGACGTTTTGACATAAATAGGCAGGCAGCCCTGTGCTGGTCTGGAGATAGGAAGGCTGAAAAAAGTGTGAATTCAAACGACTGTTGATAAATTGCTCTACGAGGCCTTCACTATTAATTTCTGTCAGTAGACAGTAAAATGGCAATGGCTGCTCAGCATTGTTCCAAAAACAACACTTCCTGCGACAGGGCAGACCACACTACGCTGACAGATTGGAATCGGTCTTGCTCAATTGGCTATTGAGTGCTATCTAAAATTATACAGCTGGTGTTGAACAGGGGTATTGTTCTCACTCCACGTTATAAACTTAAGCCCCACATAAATAACAAAGAGGGGATCATGCCCACATATCTGCTCAACAGAGCAGATGGGCCTTTGTAGCCTGCCTCTGGCAGGATTTGTCTTTTGTGAAAGAATTTCCATACATTTCCTTCTCTGAGCCCTTCCTGTTGGTTTCAGCTCTCGGAGTGGATGACACAACCTATAGGTCTGATTTTGTATGTGAGATTGACTTGGAATCTGACAAATGGAGATGGCTGGAAGTGCTTTTAGGATAAAAGAGCCAAATTCTTGTTAGCATTTTCTGTGGCCTTTGGATTCCTAAGAAGAAGATCTATGAGGCAGGGCCTGAGGAGAGAAGATAGCTTGGTTTGGAAAGCAATGGAAAAACAAGGTCCATTCGCATAGCCGGTGGGTGCAGACAGAGCTGTCATCCTTCCCACCACAGACTTTAAACAGAAAACAAGATAATGCAGATAGGATTGTACTGTCTTCCTGGTCAGGTTTTATGTAGAAAGAAGATCAAACTTGCAAGCTGACATGCAGACATGACTGGCAGTGGGTTTAGGATGCATGCTGAAATTTGCAAGATTAATTCACTAAACTGTTAAAGTAGTACTTATCATCAAATCCCTTATTAAAAACACAGGATTACAGAAGAAGTACAGGCCATCAAGTACAGGCCTTGGACTTTCCACTCACTTGGTAAGTCCAAGGAAGAACATTAGACAAAATGGCTACACCTGTGTGCAGCACCTGGGATCATGAAGAAAACCACCAAGTGCCCCAATTAACCTGTATGTTAATTACAGTAAGGTGCTTTAATCTATCATTAGTGTTTGCAAAATGAGGTTTCAGACTGAATGTGCTAGATCCTAGTAACTATCAAATGTAGTATTAATACTCATCCCTCACTCGCTGTGGTTGTTCAAAGCCTACTAATAAGGGCTGCGACATCTGTGAAGGTCCTGGAGCCAGAAAGAGCCCAACAACACAAGTGCTGTACTGCCACTTGGGAAATCCACCCTGCTGAGGAGTCGTGTGTTAGAAAAAACATCTCAGCAGGATTAATCCCTCCATCAATTTGGGAGCAGCAGTGCTGTGTTCCTTGTTCAGGTCTATACTAAAGTGTGTCTATAGGTTTATCTACTTGTGTGGCACCACCCTAAGAAGCTCTCTCTCATGCTGCATGGGATGGTATAGAGTTGCTTTTAATAAACTTCTAAGGCTAGGGTAGCATCGTGCATCATTTTCATGCAACAGACTGTGAATTAGATCATAATTTTGAACATGTGCCATCCAGACCACGAAACTGGGTGTTTTATGGAGGATTTGTTCTCTCTGAAATTCCAGCAGTCAGTAGTAGGTTGCTAATTATAAAGGCAGCAAGTGACCTTCCCTCTTAGCGTAACAGTTTAAGATTTCTTTGTGGGAGTGTAAGAGGAAAAAAGAACTTGTGCCAGAGATGGTGAAAGTACAGAGTCAGTCAATTAAACAGGCCCATTCTCAACTCTTTCTGCGTGGAGCAGTTCGCTTACCCTTGGAAACGGCCAAAGCCAGGTGATGAAAGTGAAGAAACACAATGTCTGGAAATGTTCGTTAGATTGAAGCACTAGATTAACAGTTGTAAAATGGAACTGACATTCACCTGACTTCTCTTTAATATCTATGTTTTTTTAACAGACTTTTCCGCAAGGACTCTTTCATACTGATTCCTGCAGTAATGCCATTTGGCAATTGCTCCTTAAAAATGTTGTGACACCATGTAAAAATCTTCCAGTAACATTCTTGAGAGACATAATTTTGTTCCTTTTCCATATACCTCTCCCAACTTATTTCAGGGTTAGAGACATTTGTATGGAAACGAGTCTTATTCTTGAGGGCTCTTTTTTCTTAAAAGTTTTGCCCCACAATGAACCCCCTAATTTGAAAATGCAGAGGCCACTGTCACAGATGCAAATGAGGTGACTTCACAGGCAAATAGCTATGGCAATTACCAGCATGTACAATTACAGAATTTGCACCTACAACTGTGGTGATTATACAGCTCAGCTGGGCATGTAATTGTTCACATACAGTGAATATGCAATTACGTACTTGAGTGATATAGGATTTTCCCTTTGGAGTTAATCTTTTCCTGTTGCTTATTGTGCATATAAATTAATACATGTATGTTCCTGGTGAGAAAAGAATGTGTTGACTGCTTATATCCCCACAGTTATTTTCTATAAAAATTATGAAGTGGTTGAAAATCATATAACATGGACCAAACTTATCATATCCTGGATCAATTAAGTTCTGTGATTTCAGGTGAAGACTAATTAGTGGTAAATTGGAAACTCAAACAATAATTGCTTTAACTTCATATATGCACCTCTAAAATAAAAAAAAAATATTAAAAATTATGAAGAAAGATACATAAAATATACCAGTGGGGGTTTTGTGTTTTAAATCATAGAGTACAGTAAAGTAAAACTTTGGGAACCTTAGCTAGAAAATGTTATTTATATGAAATAGAAATATTTGTCACAGCAGCAGTTGCTTAAAAAATAAGGTGACGGCAATGAATTGTGCCTTTTAAAAAGACACATGAGAGTTCCCTGGAAGTTTCCAATGCCCAAAAGATCAGCCCTGCATCTTACGTAATTGCAAAAGTTTTGCTGGGATGATGAGAAAGAATTCTATGTCCAGAGGGCATAGCAAGGATATGTTTGATTTTGCATGAAAACTCCCTTTTGCCCCTGGAAACAGAAAACGTTAAGCAGACTCTTGCTGTTAAGCTACTGTTGATCCCCATTGCATTACCTAAATGGACTAACAAATGAGAACAATAAGGACATTTTCATTACAAATTGACTAGAAAGAATATCAATTAGATATAAGAAAATGAAAGGAGCTTAATTTGAAGAGATAAAGAGACTGAGTCTTGCTGCTTAGTCCTGCTTCTAAAAGATAAAGGAGCCACATAGCATTGCATTTGTCATTTTGTTTGTAGATAAAAGTATAATGCTACCTTTTGATCTAAGAATTAGAGAGTAGATATGCTTAAAGATCTTTAAATACACAGTCTGAATTTCTACCTCTGTGGTACATAAACACAACCAGGTGAGCAGCTGAAATTTGCTACAAAATTCTGTAAGCAAATGAAATTTAAAATGTTCATTGTGGCCATGATCAAGGTGAGCTTATTTCCTTCATACAGAAATGTCAAGAGAATAAACTACAGCTAAGACCACTAAATCACCAGTTTAAAGGTTTTTCCTGGTGTTGATTGACAGGCATTCACATCGTCTGTCCAGATGCTTGGTCCTAACTTTTACCTCCTAGTTTAAAAATTCTTGGCTTTACAGGAAGACAGCTATCTTGCTGGACCTGGAGAATGACATCATGTTCTGCTTATCATGCAAGCTTTCTCATTACACTAGGCCTCTCAGACCTCTTCGAGGGTGCAAGACCATTCCTCAGTTGTGGTGAGTCCTGGTCTTTGTTCTGCATGAAATGCAATAAGATAAACAGAGTTACTACCCTAAAATGCAATCTTGTAGGAGAAAGGAAGACTATTGATGTGGAGAGCCAATAAGATCATGACTTCTCAGTTCAAGTTTTTAATTGCTTCACTCCTCCTAATTCCTTCTGCTAAGCAAGGTTACATCACTTTGCCTCTCCATCATACTTTTGCCTATCGTGAAGTTTGCCTGAGAATGTAGTGGGTCAGCTCTCACTTTTGATACAAGTCAGACCAAAGCCAGTTGTCACAGTACCCGAACGGTTATTTTTTAACAGCTATTTTAGAATTTATTCTCTCCATACATAAAAAAAGAGACACAGAAATCATCACTTCTAACATCCTATTGCATGACCCCCAAGCAAAGTGTCTGATGTCTTTTGGTGTGAATTGTAATAATAAGAGGTCTGGGGGAAAGAGGTTCTTTGCATTATATCATTCATAACTGTCTAATCTCTTCCCTACCCCCAAAATAAAAAACAATCCAGGCGTCATTTTAGTCCTTAGAACCAATCTGGACTAGATCCAAAAAAGCAAACAGAGGCCTTGGATATTATATGATGTAAAAAAGCCATCAGATTTACCACCATTATTAGAGCTGAGAGCTCAGTTTCTGCAGTGAGATGTTACAGTGAGTTAGAAAACCATAATGGGCATATTGGCATGTCTCTGCTACTGCTGTAATTAGGCCAATCACAATAAATACTTGCCGAGTGTTTCTCTGTTTAAAAAGCGCCATTAGATTGGACCTTCTACTGGCTTTTAGGCTTTTCATCATGATTAAAGAAGGCTAGACTGGAAACAGACTACTTAGGCTAACAGTGGTGCTGTTTTCAAGGATGAGGAAGATGAGGAGGATAAGGAAGGAGCCAACTGTGCACCTACAAAACCATCTGAATGATAAATATTCCCTGAACCATTTCATACATTGCAATCCTAATGAAAATGAAAGGAAAGCTAACCCATGCTGCTTTCATTACCTTACAAAAAAATATATGTATACACCTCTTAAATATGAATGTATACAATAGAAAGTGTTCCATTATGATTTAGTGTCTTGTATTCTGTTTCATGTTCAGAAGTGAAAATAGCTCAGATAAGCCTTCATAGAAAGAGCTATGCTTTACCCAGTTCAATTCTATAGGACTTTCTCAGTGGTTTATGTCATTGTTTATTATATGCTTACAAATTCTCACTTTGTGGTTTTTAAAATGAAATCTGAGAATACAACCCAAATCTGACTGAAGTTTACCAGAGACTGGCAGAGACAAAAGCTGCCTCTTATGACTAATTCTTCAGCAGTAGAAAGTTGCCCCGCAACATTGCCCAGTGTGAGATGCAGTTTCCTGTGCTACAGAAAACTCTCAAAAATGCCACAAACTGATTTTGCATCAAGGGATTTTGAACATCACATTGTTGTGCATAACCATCTATGCCTCGTTTTCATTTTTATTTTATTATTGTACCCAAACTGACAGTTCCTTTTGCTATGTTTATGTTTGTAGGTTTTTACGAGTATAGTCACGGGGCACAGCAGAGATGGATGACTGACATTCATAATACCCAAACATGGGGAAGCAATATCCAGCTTATCTCCCACATGCAGTAGACAATCTTCCTCTTCAATGGCCTCCTTTCTGGGAGCTACAGAGTTGCCCTCTCCAGCGGTGGTAGCTGTGCAGAGCAAAGTAAGGTTTGGTGAGCCTCTGAGCCATTAAAATCACAACCAGAACACTTGGTGATGCATTTAATTTCTTTCACGTCTTTTTCCTCCCTCCAGCTTTCCACTGAATTCTTCTCTTCCTCTCTTTCCTTTTGTCATCTGTTCTTCTGAACATAGCTGTTTCTAGAAAATGTGTTTTCAGTACCTATAGGGAGAGACCTCTGTATCCCAGAGGGAATCTCTATTACATTGCACAGTCTCCTGGAAGAATTTGTCTCTGTTATTCAGTAATGGCTTCTTCTTTCTGTAATTCTTTTACTTCTCTTTTGATTAGCTTTTCCAATATACCTAAATCCTTCCTGCCAGCCACCCGGTCATACTGCCCAGTAAGCTATATTTTCTGCAGCATTTCCAGGTCAATGTTTAAATGTCAATGGATTAGTAGGAATAGGTTTCAATGCCACCATGTCAGTCAGAACCATAGAAGGACACTGGGTGAATGAGCCCTAGGTGAAGCACTATCCTTCTTGAAAAGAGAAAAGAAAGATTAAACACAAACTTTATCTAGATGCTGCCATCAATTTATACAAATTTCTCCAGAGTTCTCTACAAATCTCCATAACTCAAAAATGTCAGGTATAAGCCTTAAAGCTTGTTGGCTCTTGGTTTCTCTCCTAGGTTTGATTACAACCAACTTGCATTCTTTGTAATGTGCCCATCTACTTAAAAAATGTGGGCAGATACCACCTGGTTGCATTTAACAGATTGACTGAAAAATTCCTGTACTGGCATCATCTAAAAGCAAAAGCTACCTTAATGTATTATCCACTGTTCAGAAATTTCATCCCTGAGAGAGCAGCATGACAAAAGGATTATCACTGAGTCGCATGAGATATACTCTTTGGAAGTTGTATATCTCTAATCATACTAGAAGCCTATAATTGGAGATGACCTAAGCCATCAGGATGGTATGTATAACACCTTAGAAGTGTGAAGAAAACACACAGATTGTAATTAAGACTTTCCATTGCACTCTGAGAGCTATTAACATGTTGTGTGTAGGTGCATTTATTATGTGTTGCAAGCAGACTGAAGCTTCTTGACAAGATGCAGTCCCTATTGTAATCAGGATAAATATGCATTTGGCATATGAGGTGGTGGCAGCATATTTACTTGGTTCTGGTTCCTTTGTTTATAATGGTTTTATATTTGTTATTTGGGTAAATGAGACAGGTCTAAAATTCGTTGGTACCCGGAAAACAAATAAAACCAAAAGTCCACTACCCTAAGTAAATTATAGACTAAGGTCCTGGAGTTCTTCAGAAATTATGTGTAGCTTTTACGTTAATAGTCTTGGGGATACCTTTCCTTACTTCAATGCACAGCACATCATGAATTTTGCATGCATGGCAAGAGGTTTCAAACATGTTCATCTACTCCCAGATACGCTTTTGTTTTATCCATGTTCACTGACTAGTTCCATTCCAGATTTTTGCAATAATCTCTCCCTCTTGCCATACTGTACAAATTCTTGCAGTTAAACGCCTATCTTCACATGTTTTGATTAATATGGGAGGTGGATCTTCTGTAACACTGGAGAGATTTGTATTATACCCACGTCCTTTTTCTGTTTTGCAGTATAACAATCCAAACAAACGGAAAGTCAAACAAAAACTCCTTCAGCTCTCCCACAGATCTTTTCCAAATGTATCTCAGGGGAAGGGCTTGAGTTTTCCAGTCCCTCACCCCCTTCCTGTACTGTCTGCTTATAATCTAACTTTCTTCATTAACTGGAAAAGAAGATTAGCTTCTTCTTCAGCTATTCACACTTTCAGCAGTGCATCCAGTTTATCTTATTTCCTTAGTGAAAACATATAGAGTTTGACAATATGTACTCTAATTTGAACGTTATTCCTCTCTCACTTTATCCTGAGCTTTAACAATGGAAATCCTATTGTTTTACCTCTTCAATACCTCTGCAGCTATTTCCAGGAGGCAGAGGTACCTCTCTACTGAGTCAAGGGGCAGGATTGTGAAAAGCTGTCTCTTGAAGGTCTCCTGTAGATATTTCAGTGGAAAGAAACAGGATCTTTGATTCAATATGGCATGAAGCTCTTCCTTCTAGTGCCCTTATGGACTAAAACAAGGACACTGTGATGACAAACAAACAAACAAAAAAAAAACAGAAAGAAAAAATTGGATAAATATCATGAAAATATGAACCTGAAAATGTTTTAAAACTGAAAAAGCAACTCCTCTCCTCCCTTGCAAAAAATTCTTCAAGGTGCCTTCTTCTAACTACAGCCTTTAAGTCAATCTCACGAGTTTTGAAAACTTTAGTATAGCAGTAGTATGGGCATTTGTCTGGAAGAATACTGTGTTTGGAGATTTATTACCCTTAATTCCATTTCTTAGTGCAGTGTTTCTTCTTCCCTGGGCCATCTCACTGAGACTGGCCACACAGGACTTTAAGGTGGTCATTTTGTAAGTAACTGTTACTTGCATATCCATACACTGCTTCTTTTTCTTTTCACTTCCTTTCAACTGGTGAGCATCTTACCTGATGTGTAAAGCATGGGTTAATCTGAGAAAAACAAACTAAACCATAAGGAAACTAGAGCACCCCAGAAGACAGAGCAACTGGGATCTTTTATTTCACGTTTTCAAATGTTCCAGATTTTCCCATACAATTCTGAGTGCTGGAACAGCACCTGAACCTGCAGCCTGACCTTTTTTTTTTTTTTTTTAAATCAGAAATATCAATGTGATTTTTCAAGCAGGGACATGATCTTTAGTCCTCAGCCAGTGCCTGAATCTTATTTACAATGATCAATGAGTTCTCTTCTGTAAACAGGTGTCAACGGAAACAACACTTGAGATTCTCCTTCTTCCTTTTTATGTCTACAGAATTATAAAATGAAAAAAAAATAAAATGATGAGAACAGTAAAAGACTTAAATGTCACCTTGCTTTGGCCCAGCAAGCTGTGTTGGAACTTCCCCACCTCCTGCCCTCACTACCCCTGTTTGAATTTCTACCCTCCAAGTCAGTCTGGATGTGGCTGTGAGTCTTCACTGAGCTCACTGCAGAACAGAGGCCTAAATGCCTGAGAGAGAAAAGGAAAAATCTTGGCAGATTGCTAACATATCAAGTGTTAATGAATACAGTTCTCTAATTAAAAATGTCTGCAAGAACTGAGTAATAGGATCCTTTGAAAATGTGACAGTTTTTAATTTCTTTTGTTAGTAGAGTTTATACTTTTCTGAATTAGACCTTTTATCAAACTGGCATCAGACTTTAGGAATGACAATAATACTTGAAATATAAATAGACTTTCTTTTGAAATCACTAGCTAAGCTAATATTTTATTGAAATTCTGAGTTTCTGGACTTTATTAGGTTAATAGATATAATTTAAGAACCTTTTTTTCCTCCTTGTTTTCTTTCGCTGTTTAAAAAAAATCCTAATGAATGTAAGATTGGCTGGCTGGAATTTGCTAGCTAATTTTCAGAAACATCTTGACTTTTTTTTTATTTAATTTCAAATGTAATACCTCCCCAGATGCCAGACTTTGTAATTCATGGCACCCGTTCAAAAAGGTATATTAACTGCCTCTAAACTGCTCAGCATCAAGCATTTACTGGGCTTAATCATGAATTGGCTTAATATTAATTAAAACGTGTCCCTTCCTCAGCGTGAAGGTGCAGGAGATGCAGATAGTTTTACTTCTGGGTGTCCACCTCCAATTTATACCACTTCCCCCCCCTCCCCCAAAACAGAATAAAATGCTGAAGACCCAGAGCAGCACATAAACACTGTATGTCCCTTGAAGTCCTCTAAAGGAGCCTGAAAGGGCTGGTTTCTTTCATTCTTGGCCAAACAGTGATAGACAAACAGGTAAAAAAGGCAAGGAGAAAAATACCATTTACTCACTGTAGCAGCAGGAAATCAAGCAAAGAAAATAAACAGGGTTTGAATCCTGGGCCTTTAACCTGCTAGTCAGACAGTTTTCTACAGTTTCATTCTGTGCACATTTGTGTGCTGGTAAATGATGAAGGGGAGGTAGAGGAACTGAAGGCTTGTGGGATCCCTGGGACTCCCACAGCTATGAGCACAGCTGTACAAACACACGCAAGCTTTGTTAAGGTAGGGTGGGCAATAGGCTGAAACTGCTGAGCCGATCTGACCTATAAATCCCTTGCAAAAGCTCTGCCTGAGAGAAAGCCAGAAGTTATGTATAAATGTTTTACCCAGCCAATTGTTTTTTGGTCCTCTTCCGTATATACATACAGCCTCTGACATCCTCCCAGCTAGATAATTTTGTAAGTGGAGGCTTTGAGCGTCCTGCTGAATTGCTGATTACCTGGGGCAGGGGGAGGAAAGGGGAGGGATCTGTGGGTGGATGGAGGAACTAATAACTCAGGAACTCATTCAAATGTATGTGGAGTTTTTAAAGGATACGTGATATATCACATAAGCTGACGTAGGGCTAATGGCTACAGGATGTCTATAAAAAAGAGAACGCGACATCCAGCAGCTTGTTTTGAGGGGAAGGATGATATGAGTTGGTCAGATTAATAACAGGAAGATTAGATTAATTATTTCGAATTGGACTGATACGGTCTCTCTCTTCCCTTCCTCCCTCAGCTTCCCTCAGCCGATCTCCCGCTGCTCATTTGCAGATATGGTCTCACACGAGGACACAGCATCGCAACCCTCCACTGTCCCGGGTGAGAGTGGACAAGCCATACCAGAGCCAGTCCCCAATAACACTTACCATGCAAATCACAAAAACATCAGCACCCTTCCTGAAGAAAAGAAAAATAGGGGATCTTTCTCAGACTTCTTTTTTTTTTTTCCCTTTCCAAACATTTCTGAACTCTGTGTGACCTCCTTTACGACTGAATCTAAGCACCTCTAAATACATAGCAAATTTAGGCAGTAGAAAGCAGGGTAGCACATTGCAAACTGAAGGAAGCTAAAGGAAGTAATGAGAAGAGAAACAAAGCTAAAGATGAAAATTAGGCAGCCTAAACCAGAGAAAGTTAAAATAAAACATATGGATTGGAGTATTAAATGTAGTGTGGACTATGCAACCTGCCCCCCATTTTCTTCCCCTCTGCCGTCCTTCCCACCACCTAAAAAGCAGTTAAACTACAGGGGGATAATATCACACTTGGGATTTATGAAACAAAATCAATGAGAGCAATGGGAGTAACGTCACTCCTGTAAATGATCAAAATCCACCAATTACAGGGAGGTGTTAATCCTCATCAGACCTGTTTGCTGCTGTGGCAGCATTTGAAGTAAAGCTGCTCTGGAAGTGTTAGGGGAGCAGCTATTCTCACAGCGTTTGGAGGAGTGAAGGTATTTCCACCCAGCATTCTCCAAAAGAAGTTTGAATAAGAGGAAAGAGAGAAAAGGCTAGGAGTGGGGAGGGGGTAAAACATCATATATTGATTCATTTGTTGGGTGGGAATAAAAATTCCAGCAAATGTTGGGTGATGGGCTCCAAGTTGCCTGCATGAGTTCTGCTGCTGGGTCTTTTCTCACATGACTTTCAACATGTCTAGACCTCCTCAGTGATCTGGTAACTCAGTAATTGGAATTGGCTGCCTTTTATGCTGTATATTTTTATATTTTATGACAGAGGAAATCAGAGTTAAAATAATGTTAAATCTGTACTTGCTTTAGCTGGTAACTGAAGTGCCCTGCTAGATAAGTAGAGATCCACATCTTCTAAGCTGATGTTGCCAGGAAGGATCACAAATGCAGGAAGTTTACAGGATCACGTCCTAGAAGAAAAAAATTCAGTAGCAAGGCAACAGCACAGGTGCTTGAAGTATGTTTTGGTTTGCCCTTTCTCTTTTCTATCTCTAGAAGTTTCATGCAATGAATGAGCATTTTGATCATTGAGATACTGTCCTCTTTCTCAATTTTAAAGCAACAAACTCAAAGTCTAAAGCTTCTCAAAAGCCAGTTTGCTTCCCTTGAGGTGGACCATTTGCTGCTATGGCACTGAGGAAAGACAGAGGGAAGAAGGGAGATGGCAGACAAGCCCAGCAGCACTTGGACCAGCTGCCTGAGCACTTCCTTGAGCAATTAGGCAGTGAGGTTGTGGTCATTTTTCCACTGCACCCTATTTCAGACTAAAGGCTGGAGGCTGTGCCTTGGGTTAGTCCTGCAGATAACCCCGTCCTCTAGGACCCTCTGCAGTTACACAGCAGGTGAAAGGCAGCATTGTCTCTCCAGAAGCTACTGAAAGGTGCCTTTTGGAGTTTCTGCAAAGCAAAGGGACTATGGGGTTTTGCAGGTAAAATGTACAAATTAACAACAGGCTGCTCAGAGAGGCTGTGAAATCCCGTGCTTGGAAATATTCAAAACACAACTGGACGCGGCCCCGAGCAAGCTGTTGTAGCTGGCCTTGCTCTGCACAGGGGGTTGGCTGAGGCCATCTCCAGGGGTGCCAGCCAGCCTCAGCCCCGCTGTGAGCCTGTCACTCTGTGAACTGTAAAATGTGTTTGCTTGGGCTTGACATGCTGCAGCATAAGTGACTGAGCTTAAAGGGAAAAAGAAGGTATAAAAATAGGGCCACTCTTTCTCACTAAAATAGTACAGTTTCTTTACTGTGAGACTCCTTTGCACCATCAATCAGCCATTCACCATGCAGGTGGCTCTGCACAGCATTGTGACTTGCCTGGAGCCAGAGGGACTTCCCACAGAATCACAGAATTATAGAGTTTGGAAGGCATGTCTGGAGATTGTGTAGTCCAACTGCTCTGCCAGTCCAAGCTAGACCAGGTTGCACAGGAACATGTTCAGGCAGATTTTGAATGTCTCCAGAGACGGAGATTCCACCACCTCCCTGGGCAGCCTGTTCCAGGGCTCTGTCACGCTCAAAGTAAAGAAATTCCTCCTCATGTTTAGATGGAACTTCTTACGTTCAAGTTTGTGCCCATTACCTCTTGTACTGTCACTGAGCACCACTGAAAAAACACTGGCCCCATCCTCTTGACACTCAACCTTTAAGTATTTATAAGCATTGATCAGATCCCCCCTCAGTCTTCTTCAGACTAAAAAGACCCAAGTCCCTCAGCTTTTCATGGCCATACAAGTGGTCATGAGCTGTGGGTTCAGTCCAGACAGGTAGGACTGAGGAAGCCTGAGACATCGCCAGTGATGGTGTGGTCTTTTGTTTCCTTGTTTTCCTGTAGAATGCTCATGATCTGGTCATAAAACGCAACAAAATGTAACGATAGCGATAGTTAAATATTTATATGGGTTTTTTTCACTATTTTTCTTTTTGGCCACACAGAAAGTGTCCTTTCCAGGAGAACAAAAAATGGAAATTTGTGTAGCATGGAGAGCAAATCATGAGGTGCCAACTGCTTTAAGGCCCTGATCACACAAGGAATTCTATTTTATTGAAATACCTTCCTGAATCTGGGCTCAGACCTGTAAGCACTTCAGCAGATGGCATCCGGGCAATTACAGCTGAAACTCTCCAACAGAACTAGTAAATATTGTACTGCTAATTCCTTTCAAAATGTGCCAAGGCACAGGAGGCAAGAAATTAGTGACATATTGCAAATTTCCGGCATAATCTTTCTATGCTATGTGTAATGTTTTACTAAAGTCTTAGCTTTGCGTTGTACTAACAAAATGAAAACATTTGAGGAGGTGTAACCTCATGATAACATTAGAATATGGTGCTGGTGTAAAATCATCAGCTGAAATTTCAGTTTCGGGCCTATAATGATGCTTATACTACCATGACTTCCATTCATCTCTGAAAAGTGTTACCAAATGCTGCCTGACAAAAACATGTTACTTACCAATGGAAATCAGTACTTACTAGTAATGTGAAAAAACGAAGGCCAAACAAAGGTGGATTACAATTTTTTCCCCATTTACCTTTCTTTGTTTCACTAAAGGTTCAAAAAGCCTATTTAGAACATCAAATAATTTACAGCTGGTGGATCTGAACTTGCGCTTCATACTCAGGCCAATGATCTTCCAGGAGACAAATCTATTTCCTCAGTCAGAGCAAAAGAAGGGGTGAAATTTTGGTCTGTCAAAAGTCCATCCATTCATGCAAAAGTCACATTGACTTCTCTGGAGCTAGGATTTAATTTAATATATAGCTGTAGCTCTCTTTTAAACTATGATCAATAGAGATACAATGGTCTTACTTGTAGCCACTGAATATCCTCACAACGTGGGAAATACATTATTACTTATTTCATAGTCTTGGTAGAGAATACTTAGCTTGTAATTTGCAGTGTGTAGTTCATGCTTAGTGGAAACTAGGTTGAAGAATCAGAGCCTTTCTCCAGAAAAAATACACACATTTGTTCCAAATATGGACTCTGAGAGTTTAGGTGGAAAAATTTTATTGTATGGCCATTAATGACCTTGTGCATTGATCAGTTCTTCTCATTTGGGAGCTTCCTCCTAGAGGAATAAGTACTCATATGAATAGTCATAGCAAACCTAGCTGAAATGGTTTGTAGATACTATCAAAGGAAAGGTTTGCTGTTTTATCTCAAATCAAAACATGAAAATATGGGTTTGGGCAGTTTTTATCTAATTGTCGTGAAAAGTCAGCTTTTTCTTTTTTTTTTCTTTTTTTCTTTTTTCTTTTTTTTTTTCAGCCTGAAGCAATCTGTAGCACTATAAATCCTACTGATAAGGAATTTAAAATAGAGATTTTTCTTTCTAAATCCTGAAAGTATTTCTTGCAAATGAATAATAAAAAGTCATCACTGTTTTGTAGCATGTCCCCAAGTGAGGATTTTCTCCTGTTTCTTTAGGCTCTTCCTTTGCTACTCTGCTGCAATCACATCTATCAGCTGGTGTGCTTCATTCTTCTTAAGCAATTGATTGAAGACAGGAAGTTACTTTGTTTATAGAAATGATAAGTTAGGTCTCTAGAAGTGCTATAAAACAACAGATAGTGAGGCAATCATGTTAAAAATATTTTAACATTTTTCAAGGGTCAAGTTTCAAATAAGAACTGGTGTTTTCCTTGGGGAACTTTAGCTCGACTCAATCACTCACATTATTTGAAGCTCTCCCTGAGATCCATGTGCTTCTCTACACTGTTAATCTCCTGTCTACTTTGATGTTTCACCATGACTAAGCTATATGAGGTCCCCAAGCATTTGTAGATGAGTCTGAATGTTAATAAAAGACGAGAATGTAGAATGATGCTTTCAACTCGTAACTTGTTCAGAAAATGTGCTGATAGCATAAGTGAACACAATATACATTATTAGTGTATTTACATAAGTCTTACCTAAGCGTGCTGTTTTCCAAGTCGAGGCATGAGTAGTCTGTGTAACTCTCCTCCTGTATGTGCCTGCATTGTTTGTCCATATTGTTTTATAAATATTTTTCCAAGACATTAAAAAAGAAATTTAGAAGTTTGGGTTTAACTGTTAAAGCTGCCAGAAAGATGGCACTTATGCAGGCTTATCACAAAACCCCTCTACCTGCTCAATACTTACTCATTTTGTCACCTGCAGCTCTGAAGAAAGCACCTTCAACAAATCTGTTTTTCTGGACTGTGAAAAATGATGACAGATAATATGGAGTCCTTCCTAAAAGTTTGGCTTCCAATAAAAATGCATTTAAAGATGTTATATTGACTTAGCAGAATGCAAAAATGGCATTGAAAGTTACCACTCACCCACCAACAGCTCAAGACAGCCAAAATGTCTCACTTGAGAACTCTAAATATGCTAAGTTTATGTTTTGGAATATAACAAATACTTCCTGAAGGACAACACAGATGTTATGAATTATCACTTATATCATTTTAGCACTGAATAATTCCAGTCATCAGCTGGGACCTCACTGCTCCACATGCGTGCACTGACAAGGGAGATCCTCTGTTCCAGGCTCCAGCTAGTGTGTAATCCATAGTTTAAAAGAAATGTTAGGAAGAAATAGAATAGAAATTTATAAAAACATTTCATAATTAGCTCCCACTATGTCTCTGATGACAGAAGTTCTGAACTGACGCTTGTATCAAAGGGGTGGCAGCAGTTTGAGTATCCTTGGTTATGACACCAGTGTTAGTCCCAAGTAAAATGAGGATACTCCAGTTAATTGCCATATTTCTGATTGACTGTTAGCAGTAAAATTAGTAAGCTCAGAATTATTTCTGAAAGCAACCTTTGACCAACTGGCTCACAGTATTTCCAATTGCTGTTCCAAGATATTTTTAATTGGCTTTTCCACTGTGTTTCAAAGTGTTAAGCTATCTGTTACGATTTATTGGCAGCTTCTAAAAGTACTCCACGTACATAGGCAAAGCTTACAACATATGATAATATTTCTTATGCATTTACTATGCTGTTTAAATGGTACAATCTTTATGTCAGCCAGATTATTTATGAAGTACTTTCCTCAAAATGGTTTAGGGATAATAGTTTATATTCCTATGTCATGAGTTAAGGACTTAAAAAATGACTGAAACAGCAACTAGACTCTTCAGTTCCATACGCTATGGACATGGTGATCTCATGATCTTCCCCACGAAGCAGAAGGTTTTGAATATCTGGATAAAAGATAAAATATTTGAAAAGTTGAAGTAAGCATAGGGGAAGAAATCAGGAAGATAATGTATAAATTTAACATCTGGACTCCTCATTTGGAATAATGCTTTCTGATGCAGCAGTGGATAGAGTAATCTTTCCTGGAACTGCTGGTATCATGAGTGCCAAGAGGCAATTCCCCCGTGTTTAATTTTTTAGTACAGTCATTCATTTTTAAAAAACACACACTGATCAATTGCCGAAAATTAAGTGTGAAGACTCAAATCCAGAGCATCTAAGCAGGAGCACTTGTTTTAAATCAAATAGGAGTCTTGCAAGACGGTTGTTAGGGCAGTGGGGTCCTCCTGGAGCTCAGCATCATGCTGGTCTGAGTCTTGTTCTGGGCTACCCTGGCTGGAGCTGCAGTGTCTTGCTCTCACCATTAGAGTTCACCTGAGAGTAACGAGGCCTCCAGTTGCAGATATGTGCATGAGTTCCTAGATTTAACATTTCTTTGCTCAAATTCTCAACTGATGTTGGGGTGGAGGTTTGGGGTTTTTGGGAGAGAGTAGAGGGAAGGGTCCATCTTGGTGAAATGAGATGGATTTTAGGGCATTTATGCAAAGCACAGTCAAAAATCTGGCCAATCTTGCCCAAGTGTAGGTATCTCTGAGCCAAAACTCCACCAAGCAGACACAAGGAGCAGTGCAAGTCTTTGTTTCCAGTACTCATTTCAGAAAAGGTGAAATAATTGTATGTTCTTTATAAAGTGCACCAAGATTTTTTCAAATGCAGTTTCAATTTATTCAGCAAAAATTCAGAATGGTTAAAGTGCAGCACTCTTACCGCAGTGCCCAGTTAACTCTTTAATCATTTGAAGCTCAACAGTCCAGTTGCACTCATTCATTTTGCACGTGTTCCCTCTCACATGACTGTTTTAACACCTCCCAAATCCTTGTATGGTGCAAGATTAGTTGTGGTATTTTTTTAAAGAGTCAAAACTGTATCCATGCCACAAGGATCATAGGAAACATAATTATGTTTACATTAAATTAAAATTACATTATGGGCAATTCCATTCATTTTATCTATTCCATTCATTTATTTTCATATAGCCCTTTACAAGTGAAAGTGTGAGTTTTCACATGTTTTGTTTCTTCAAAGTACATGTCCTCGAACAAGGGAAGAATTGCATGTCCTTGCATTTTCAGCAAAATATATAGCAGGCATTTAGTCCAGGACAAACTTTGCTTCTACTTTTATTTTGAGCATTTCTGCACCTCTGTCTGCCTGATTCCCCCCTTGCATTCCCAGCACTCTCTAAGAAATACAGGAAATTTTTACAAAAAATAAAAAGGTTCAATATCTGCACTGCAAGAGAAATCTAAGTTATCATTAGTACGCCCGACTTGTAAAACAGCAGGGCAAAAGTTCTCAGAGGATGGGATGAAATAGCCATGCGCTGTATTAAAGAGGAAGAACAAGGCTTTTAACTAATTGGGTTTTCTTTGGTGGAGTTAATCGTGCCATAGACCACTCCTGGAGATACTCACCCACACTGCACCTACGAGCTGAGCTCTGCTGCTGCCCTGGAGCACTGTTGCATCCACCGGAATGTGAATGGTAGGACTGGTACCAAAGCTCCTGCTGACCCAGGAGCAGGTATCCACCGGGGACCATAAACAGTCAAAGAGGGAAGAGAAATTCTTCCAGACAACTGTTTTCAGCCCAGGGGATTTTCTGAGGACAATTCAGTTTGGCTTTTTGGAATCCCCCTGTGCATACAAGTGATCTAAACATTATGAAGACATTTGAGCTCTTTGTTGCTTGTGGATGCAGCAGAACTTTGAATTCCAATGTCAATGTTAAGACAATATCTCCCTTAGAAATTCTGCTGGGAGAGAAGCTTCGCTGCTTAAAGTCAAGGGAAGACAACTGTAGAAAACACTGTTTAAAGGCACCTTTGAAAGTCAAGTACTCCATTCTCCAGTCTTACAGCAATTGTCTGGAGTCCAGTGCTCATCCTGACAGTAGTCTGTAGCCATAGATCTACTGAAATAGCAGATGAACGGTTTCTGAATCATATTGGGTAAAATAATAAATCTAATTCTGTACCAAAACTGGGGAGTAATTGTGATGTGAAAAAAAGAATGTTTGAAAAACTGCAGCTGGTCCTTCTTTTTCCATATCTGATATCAGTAATACTGCAACATTATCTAAAATATGACACGTGGGTGTGGGCTATTGTTGAAATTCCTGTGAAAGAATCTCATCCCATAAATAAAACCATAAATAAAAAGGAATCACAACAGTGGCACCTGAACAGGGATTTACTGTGGGAAGGACTAACTAAGCTGGCTACTGGCATTCCCCTATGACATTTGGCTTTCTAGATCTGCACTTAGGTCACCTACGACGTGGATACTTGTCTTCAGTGTTTCCAGGTATTCATCTTCCAAACTTTTTGAGATTTGTCCAGTTTGGTTTTTAATTTTAATTATAGTGGATCAAATTTATCTCATTAAACATATTAAAGAGTTATAAAAATGTCAGTTTAAATTTTATCAGCCTTGGCTCAGTGTATTTCTGCTTTCCACTACTGACACTTCGATTACATATAGTATAATTATATATATGTCCTTTTATCAAACTTTTTTTTTCTATTACATTAAATTCAATCATTCATATTTGTTCAAAGAAACATAATGTGCAGATTTAAATTAAACATGCTTCCAGCCCGCCTTTCATGCTTCATCATGGTGCTGATAAGTATTTTAAGACATATATTGCTAACAGTTTGATTTTGGTTACACAAACACTTCACTTGTTTAGATTTTACAGCATTTTATAAAGTGTTTTCCTGCCTAAAATATTGAGTTCTTTCATTCTTCCAGCTTGTGGCCATCTCTGTTTGATTGCTTTTAAACAAATTACATTTCTGAATGAAGCTTCATTTGTTCTGCCCTTGCACTACTCTTCCTGAAGGTTAAACTAAGCAAAGGGATCTCTGCTTTTCCATGCACATTTTACCTCTGACTCTTTCAGTCATGTTGAGATTTTCTGGAAGCCTTCCATAATTACGGTTTCAAAATATGCCAAGTGTAGTAACAAACTGTCTGTAGGCTGTTGAAACGCCTCTTAAACTCTTTGAAACTGATACATTTGTGATTCTTCATCTCTGTTCATCAGGAGGGAAGAAAAAATAAGAGAGAAATCCAATTTCATGGAATGGGCTTCCCTTATGTCCGTGTGGATGCATCCATCCACAGCATGACAGGCTCCTGAATGTGGGTGACCTGTGCCTACCTTTGAATTCCTGCAAAGTTACGGTGGCTGCATTGTCAAAGGTTTAAAAATAGTCAATGGTGCACATGTACAATCACTATGGCACTTCACAAGGAAAAGCGGAGCAACATAAAATGGGGTTGAGGTGAATAAATATGATGGTAAAATATCTGCTACCACGGAGAAAAGCAACAATGCTATTTGTCTGAGGTAACCACATAGAGCATCTAACATCTTGGCATATCTGTGCTGCTGAGAGCATCCTTGCTGACAGAGTGCACTGTAGCTCCAGCCTGTAGAGCACCTCCGTGTCCCCCACGTAAGGGGACCATGGCATGAGCAAGCAGGGCTCGGTTACAGAGCCCAGTGCCTCATCAGTTCAATCAGTGGCAAGACTGAAGCTGATCATACTGAAAATACACTTAGTAATCATTGCAATAATAATTATTCATGCGCATTTCTGTGGTCCACACAAACCTTCTACTTCTTAAAGAAAGAAAGACCTCAACCATATTATAAGACCATATTCATCAGCCGTTTTTTTTCTCTTTTTTTGAGATAGATCATTTCCTTCAGATCCAATTGCCAAAAAAAATCTGTAGGCATACAGCAGAACTGTTGCTGTTTTAAATCTCCTATATTTTTTCAACTGCTAAATGTAAGACTTTATGCTTTAGATTTTCATACAGAAAATATACAAGAGCTTTGTGGAAAATGTGTTGGGCATGCAGTAAAGTACGCTATGCCAAAAGTATGGTATGTTTCTTCAGATAGTCTTCCTCGGGGATTTTATTTGCATTGGTTCTGGGCTGTATTAACATTGCTTTGTTAAAATATTTCCTTTTCCACTGTCATTTGACCACTTGTAGAAATGCTTCTTATTGGCTAACATCTTTTTTTATTATCAACTTCACTTGAAGGTCCCTTTCCAGCTAACATAATAATAGGATACAGTGTCAGGAGATTCATAAACCGTAAGACCACTAATTCTAACACGCTGCAGGCAAGTTATATGTATGGCCACATAAAACAGAGTGACATGCAGTATTATAAAAGGTGTCATAGAACTAGGGAACATGTATATCATACTATTCACTAATTGTCCAGATATGACAAAAATCGTCCTGGGAGATGTATATGCTGTATGAAAAAAGAAAAGCTTAAAGCACCATCAGAAATAAAACCTGGCCCCTTTGCAATTGTTTAATTTAACATTCTGAAGATGTGATATCATTTTTACCTAACTGTAAAAGAGTGAGCTTTGAAGTAAGACTTCAGAAAATACTGAGTCATTTCCTGATTCAAATATAAATTGACTTCCAAAGTTGTCATTGCCTAAATCAGCTTTGGGTGCCACTAATCTGCAAGAGAAACTCCTTATTTTAATAGATTCACAGTGGAAACAGATACAGCTATAGGGAGAAAGTATTTATTTTCCATCATAATATTTTTCAAGGTCTTTGACATCAAAGCAAGAAAGTGTTAATGCATTTTTAGGTTGAATTGCCCTGACACAGTGCAAATTTCTTTACACCACTTTAATCATCTGGAGCAACATGTAGAAATTTTTACTTAACAATAATAATAGTACTTTGCCATTTTATAATACCTTTTGCTTAATGAACACTTGATACTTTAAACGCATAATATGTTCAAACACAGAATGTCTCGCACATGTTGAAGGACAATACTTTTGTCCAACAGTTTAAGATCTCCATTTTAAGGGAGACACTACAACACTATTTCCTCCTGCAGAAGTGTGATGCTATCTGCTGAATAGATATAAAATATCAACACAGGACAAAGATGAAAACTCTCCTGCACGATGACATTCACAAAGACCTTGTTTATGTTAACAGAAGTCATTAAGAAGAATGTGTTAAGGCTGTGATTGTATGGGCAAATGTACTTGAATACCCTTATTGATAAAATATTTTTGTGGCTGCAATAATAGTGCGTGCATCGATTCTGCCAAGCTTTGATGATGCTTTGGCTAAAGGAAACACTTGTCCTCTTTCATCAGCATTCCTTACTCAGTCTAATAAATGCAACATTCTTTATTGTTTTATTGTCAGCCTTTCTCCTTCCTTTTATTTTTATTTTTACTGTTGCTCTTCTGAAATATCCATTGAATTAACTAACCCAGGCACAGGAAGTCCCCGAAAGCTGAAGGCTGTAGGAGGATTCCAGGGAAGAAGCACGACACAGCTGTCCTGCCCTTACAACCTTCCCCATGTGCCTGCCCTTGGCCACTGTCAAAAGCAGGATACTGGTTGGGATTGACCTTTGCTGAGCCCCCAAACAGCTATTTTTAAGTGCTCTGCTAGTAAGCTGGCAGTATCTTTAATTCTCTGTGCTTTTAACTATCTGAAGGTAAACATATGTACAATTATTTTCAGAGAGGTGTGGACAACTTCCATGACTTTTTCTTCAGTCTTATAAAATGCGGTGCTTACACTAACTGCAGTATCTTGAGTCAGATAATGTGACAGTTTTGGCCTGAAATTAAAAGAAGAGGAAAACTTCTTTCTCATGAGCCTGTGAAGGAAAGTTTGAAAGTAGGGATCCCCAGGGTTCAAACGGGGAAGTCAAGTCACAAAAATAGCCCACATTTCTTAGTATTTTTTAACTTCTTCTGTGTTCTTTTAGTCAGTCTTATGATTTTGGCAATCTTATTTATTGGACTGATTTTAAATACAGAAACACCAAAATACTGACTGGAGCTCCAGATGGCAAATTTTCATTGAAACAGTTGGTATTTGCTCATTTTGGGAGGACCTTCGGATCAAGGGTTCCCAAACTGTAGGGGCTTGTGGGGCCACAGTGATTTGTTGTTAACTCTCTGCAACATTTTAGGCAGCGTTTTCAATGAAATTCTTGACAGTAGATGTGGTCATGGTAGATGTGGTAGTGTGACATGACAAACTAGACACTTTGAGAACTAGCCCTTTGGATATTTTAAGCCAGTCTTTATGTTTGCTGTTGACAACAACTGGCAGAAGGATTACAATATTATCCTAAAACAGTGCTACATTCTATGCTATAATCTCTTTTAAGGGTTTGCTCTAACATCTTTCATCGTAGTAAAATCCCCGATTCCTGCCTCTTGCAGTTTGTCGGGTTATATATAAATAGCATCTTTTCAGTGAGACCAGGAACTTAGAGCATTGTGCTTTGTCTTATCTCTTAGGATAGGAAAAAGAAAAGGGGGAAAAGGCAGGAAATAAAAACCCAATTATATGCTGATTTGCTAATGTTATTTTTCAGATTAAATGCCACTTTCTGTTACAAAAAATGCAGCAGTTGAAGCTGTCAGTTTTCCGAATGCTTTCACATGAAGCCTTGTCATAGCAAACAGAACGCTGGATAGTCAGGCTCCTTAGGGGGCCAGAAAAACTTTGACAGAGGTTTAACAGCCCTTGAAATTATATCCCCAAACCTTGGAAAGCCTGCTGGTTCAGTGGGAAAAGACATAAGCTGACCAAGTTATAAATAAACTCTTTTATCACAGGCAATGGTGTCTTGGTGACTTCAAAGGCCAAGTAAGAAGACTGATTTCTCTGAAGTCCCATAGACAGTAAGAACTTTATTGTGCTGGACAGGCGAATCCTGGTCCAGAGCTGCAATTTGATAATACTAAACTTTTTTCTCTATTTCCCCTCTCTTGTCCTGTTTTGATATCATCATCTGAATTTCTGGTAAACTGAGATCAGAAAACTTTCAATCTACATTTCATGTCAAATCGAGACGTGTGTATTTAACACTTTGATTTCCTGTGCAGGCTTTCTCTAATCTTGGAGCCAACACTATAAATATTTTAAATGTAATGAAAAAAAAAATCTACAATTACATACAGAGCTATTCACTGTGACCACTCCTGCAGGTGAAAATGAAAGGATGTTCCTGAGCGCACTGTAAATGTTGTCTTTTTCCATCTGTTCCAGTGTAGATCAGCAATACATATTAAAACAAAGAAAATGAAAAGTCGAAGTATATTTTGACGCCAAGTTTATATATATATTTAAAAAAGAAAAAATCCTGACAAAATCAGGTAGTCTTTGAAACTATCCTGGACCCCATATTTTACATATGTGATCCAAGCAGGATGAAAACTGGAGTGCTTCAGAGTGACGAAATATCAGAGGACCCAGAACCACACAACTTTTTGCAAATCCTAGCTCTGCTAACAGTGGATTGCTTGTGCTAAAAATATGACACTTTAGATATATGCCTTTTAGACACCTAAAGATAAATGTGGTTTTTCTTTCCAGAGAGACTCCACTATTAGTCATAAGCAACCTGTTCATGAGACACAACAGTAAGAACAGAAAACGTCCATCCAGTTCCCATGTGCATATGCATTGCCTTGTCTGGGGGGGAACTGGTGCTTGGTAACTGGGTGCGGAGGGGAGACCTGGACAAATAAAGTAGGACAAACAGGACTGAATCAGCATTTGAAGGGATTTGCCTTGTGGGTAGTGATGCATGTGTGGTTTTGACATAAATGTCTAAACAGAATGGGAGCACCTCAGCTGCCTTCCTCCCTTCTTTCCCCAGAACTAAAAGTCCAGCTACTGGGATAAGGTAAAGCCCATATTTTTATCAGCCTGTTTCAGGGCAAATGTTATATTTAAACTCATTTGTGGACTTCTTTGCACTGTTACACATTGCAAAATTCATTTGTGTAAAGTCTGCAGGCAACTTGTTTTACTAACACTGTTCAAACCAAAATACTGTATACTTCTCTCTGTATGCAAGGAAAATCATGTCAGACACAGATACACAAAGGAAACACTGAAGCACAGAATATTGTCATTGGCAAAGCCAAGGAAAGAAGTTGACCAGCTGCCAATATTTGAGGAGAACCAGCGGAAGGGGCATTACTCCAAAGGACACATGCCTTAAAGTTCAGAGATGCAACAATCTTTCATGTTGGACAAAGACAAAGAAGAAATGTTCCACCTGTTTCATGTGCCAAAGAAGCAGCTTCAATTTTGTTTTTGTTTTGTATCTTGATGGTAGATAAGTATTAAAGGGGCTAGACAGTATCATATTTTCTTTAGGAAACATCCCTGCCAATTAAGAAAAAACTAGAAGTACAGAAGTCTGCTAGCAGAAAGCAGCTCAGTGACAGGCTTCCGTGTAATATCTAAAACTACACAATAACTTCTATACTTTTTATTTAAAATATATGTCTCATTTACTACCTGACCTCTTTTTTCTGCTCCTGATGTTTGAATTTTCTGCATAAGGCACCACAAAATGTCACAGGGAAAGGCTGCACTAAATTCAAATGTCATAGCCTGATTGTGTCATTCGTACCATAGAACCGTGCAGGAGAATTTGTTTGAAAACAAAGCTGTCAAACTGTTAAAAAGCAACCAGTAAATTTAATTTATGCTTTTGTTTGAGACAGATTAGAAAGTGATGACTTTATGAAAACCTGCCCCCTCATATTGGATAACCAGAAGCACCAATTATTTCTGACGATCAGAATCATATGGATTGAAATAGGAAAATGGTGTTCAGAGAGTATCTCATGAGTGGTAAAAAGAATACTCAAATTTTTCATCACTCTGAAGTGTTGGTGACAATTTTATTCACAATATAAACCATCTGATTAAAATTATGTGCATTTTCAGTATAAGTTCTTTTTTAATTTTGGGTGCAGCTTTAGGATGGAGCAAAAAAGAATTCCATTGAGAATTTCTTTGAACACTTTTCTCTTCTTGTTCTTTTTTTGACAAGGATATCCCATGATTGTCTTTATGTCATTCCATCACCATCTTGACAGTTCCCGAGCCACAGTGCACCTTTGGTCCTTTCATCACCCTGCTAACTTTGTGTTTTCCTTCAAGATAGTGACTTATTTTTCCACGCACCCCCTCAAAGATCATACCAACCAAAGTCTGCTTAGTACATTTCTCAGCCACGTTGCTGTAGAAGAACGTAGGCTGATCTGCGTGTGACCATGTTCAGGATATGGACTCTGACCACGCATCATCCATCATGTGTTCTTGCTGTTGAACATGATACTCCCTGGTTAGACCACAGACATTAAATTACTCAAAGATAGCTCTGGGGCAGTCCGTAAGAGGTTATTTCATGGAGTCAGTCAACAGACGGTAGTATCCTAAGCTTGATCACTACACAGTTAAAATAAAAATATATTTAGGGTGTATTTCAGGGATACATCTTTTTATTCAGACATTGTTGTGCTAAATTCCAGTTCTGTATTCTGACTTCTTATACTTCAGTACACTAAGTTCTTCTCATGCTAACCTAATATGCTTTGGAGCTTGCTTTGGTCACCATGGCACTTACTATTTCACAATTTTAATATTATTATAACCCTCAACCTAGCCTTCTGCAGTGACCTTTCCTTACCTTTCATAACTGACCTGCTTGATATACATATGTATTTATATAACTATATAAAAATATTTTATTTCCAATAAATTAATATTTTCTTCTAAAATATACAGTTAAGGCAATGACATTTCATTATTCTGTTGGTATTCCTTAATTTTATCCTCATTTAATCTCAATATAAACACAGAATCTGTAATAAAATATAAACCAAAAACTACTCTGCCTCTCCCCAAAATATCCTGAATTACTGTGCTAAGTTTCAAATTCTCCTTCTCAGATTATAAATCCTCCCTCAGCACTAAAAACGTAGCTTAAGTATAAAGACTTATTTTTGCTGTTTCAAGCCCTTATTCTGAACTCCTGCTGACTACCTCCCAGCCCTACATATTGAGTGTATATTAAGGAAAAATCAAAAAAAAAAGAACCTTTAAAATTCAGCTGCCCACCTTCCAGCTTGTCTTTCAGTTAAAATGGTACTTCATTGTCCTACCTCTATTTCACCCAGCTTTATACCCTGACTAACAGTCCCATATCAGCACACCACTCAGGATTGGTCTAACATTTTCTATGTGTTTGTCTTGAACTTAGAACATGGCATCTGATATCTTTAATACTATTAATGCCATCTCCTGATATCATCCAGCAAAGATCTGAAAGGGCATGTAATGGAATTTTTATCACTACTAATTAAAAAAGCCTGTCCTGAAATGGCAATGCAAGCAGCTATCTGCAAATAAGGAAAATGTTTTAGTGTGAGATTATCATAGTCTTCACACCACCCTATGCCAATGACTGAGTTTCTTACTCTCAGATTTATTCTTCTGAGACTTTTATTTGAAAATCATTAGTTGTGTTGAACGGCCAAACTGGATAATGTCATGAAAGGTGGTAATGAGCAAACTGCCTGAAGAGTGTTATGAAAGTGCTGCAGAGATATTTTTATTAGTTGGGAGTTTCAAAAAAAAAAAAAAAGGGCAGCAAATGTAGTTACTTAACCTATTAATGTACATTTGTCTTGTAGACTCTGACTGCCACCTTAATCACTATGTCATTGTGAATGGAAACAAATTTTAGTTACTCTAAGAAGTGCTATTATTGCATTATCTAAAGCAAACTTAAATTTTTAGATTGGTATCTTGTAGATACCAGATTGGTACCTGAACCAACTGGTTTCCATCAGATTTCACCACACACTTTAGTGAAAGTGTTGCTGTAACCTACAATCTGAACCCGTAGTTAGATCCTGGTCCAGATCCTGTAGGTCTTTCATTAACTTCCACAGACTCTGAAATAGACTGACTGCATTAGTATTAAGCTGTAATGGAACCAGCTTTTTCCTGCTATAGGTACACTTTGCCTGCAGATTTACCTGTAGGTAAGCTATTACTAGATAATGTCACATTTTAATGAACATTATAACAAATGAGTCTAGTATGCAGCATTATCTTTCAAGCTGTGGGATGTCGAAGACACTAGGAGTGGTTTTTCGGTCATAAATACCTGCTAGGTCTTCATCTTTCACAGACTTTGATGCTTTTACCTTCACTGTGCAATAGCTCCTGCTGTCCTGGTACAACGGGGTGGGGGAGAAGAGGGAGGCTCTGGGCCCAGAAAGTGTAAACACGTCCAAAGCCACAGAATAGGTGTGGCAGAAGGAGATCCGAATGTATGTCTCCTGAGGGCGACACAAGGGCATTAATCATCAGCTTTCCTAGCCTCACCCACCCCTCTTGTTTGTTGAATTATCTTCTGCTTCCTTGCCATTTCTGTTTTCACTTAAATTTTGAGTCCGCTTGGACCTTGCTTGTTTCTAGAAAGCAACTTTATTGTTAGGGAAGGTCTTAAGAGGCTTCACTGCACGCTTTTCCCTCCCGAATTCTGCACGGCCGTCGTGTCTCTCGGAGATGGGGTGCACTGGTTGGAAAAGGGGGGGGGGGCTGAGGCGGGGGCGCTGCTGGGCACGCGTGCAACTCTGCTTCAGGGAACACTCCGCTTCTCCGGCAACTCCTTTGATGTTTGACGATAGATTTTATTCAGGGAGTCACATTTCACCTCTAATATATTTAAGTTTTGTCTGTGGTTCAAGAATCACCATTAGAGTTGTTGCTTTTGCTGTGTTTTGGTCTTGGAGTCCTAACAAAGCTGCAGCCAATAAAAACTCATTTTTTCTGTTGTATGCCCAAAAAATATCATCATGTAACTAACAAATATCATATTTTGGTTACAATATCAGATGGGCAGAGCTCGTTACCTCCCAGCAGATTAACCTTTGAATCTTTACCGATTCATTAACTGTGCACATCAGTCACCAGATTTCAGTAAAATTTATTGCAATTAAGTATTGCAGCGCTGTGGAGGCTGAATAGGATTCTCCGTTATCAGTACCATTAATGGCTCTCTGAACTGGTGCCAGTTCATTCACCCCACCCAGCTTTCAATAATAAAATAATTTTGACAGAGGGCCCATGTTTCAACATTTTTAATAAAAACAAAATAAAAAAACCATCAGTAACAGAGCAGTAAAGTTTTCCCTCTCTTTCCTCTTTGCCAAAACTAACAGAAAGGAAAATGTCAGCCTGGCTTGGCTCCAAAAAAGGAGGAAATTGAACGGTCTTAGTTCTTATTCTTTGACTAGTAGCATTGTGTACATAGAAGACTTGACTCTTGAGCTCATTTTGACGGATCTGAAACACAGATAAGAATGTAGAAGACTAGATTCTGTAATTTATAGCCAATGATTCTGTTTAAGATCTTTCAGTACCACATAACAAATCAATGTGATTTAGAAAATAACATGGTTTCTGCCATTGACATAAGCCATATGTGAACTGCTAAGCTACTATGTAAGCCACAGCTATAAATTTTAGTCAGTAGGAGGAGATTCTTTATGCTTTTCTGCTCAAAACTATTTAATCCATTATCAACATTTTGAATGAGTCCTTGCTAAACTGCAGTCTGGTAATGCGCTGGAATGTCTCTCTTACACTAAGGGAAGATAGAAGGTTGTCTTCCACTCAGTTTTCTCTGTAACTCACTTGAACTTTTTAAAATAGGACAAAATTGTATCTTACAATCCTGTTAATATGCTGCAGTTATGTACTGATAACAGATTAAAACCTCACTGATTATATTGCATATGATCTGTCCAAATAATTATAATGAATAGTCAGCAATGCAAACCCCAGGAAGTGGAAGAGCTAAGTGGCTGTAACAACACTGAAACAGCAAGGAAGTGGCCAGAGAATTCCCTTAAAAAAGTCTGAGGTTTCAAATTCAGTCTGAACTTCTCTGTGAACTTCATGCTTGTTTGTGCTTCCCTTGCACAGCTGAGATTTCTGACAGTTTGATGACATAAAATGAAGGAGTAAACATTCACATAACAAAAATGTATACTGCCCATTTCCAAGGTAGGCTTCTTTGGGCTTCTTTGGGCCCAACTGACATGTGTGAGGTCAAATCATTACCCACTAAGAGGCAAAATCCTGCACTACTACACATGCTCATTTTCAGATGCAGGTGTTCAATTGTCGCATGGAAACATTGCAGGTGAGGGTTTTCTCTCACTGATACCAGAGTACAAGGGAGCTCTGTGAGACTTCCCTGCAGAAGGAACCAATATGGGGTGGGCTCCTCCCACCCAATATTAGACACTCACCTGGGTTGCTCCAGTCAGCCGCTGCACTTATTGATGAAAAATAGGTACTCCTGGAGAGTGAGTCAGTCTTTGCTTGATTGCTACCTGGAAACACCTCTTGGGGCAAAGAAGTTCCCTGCTGAAGCTGCTTCAGGTAACTATCTTTTGTGGGGTGGGATAAATCTGTGGCTATAAATCTCTGCCCTGTTCCCATAAACTGCAAGCATCTGAACCACAGCACAACTAGTCAGGGTGGAAAGGAACCAATGGGTTTTATCTCCCCTGAGCTTATCATCAAGTGCTGTGGAATGGGTCTCTCCTGGGGGACAACCCTTTACTCCCTACTGGCTAGACACAATTGCAAGTAAATCGTACCTGAGGCTTTGGAGCACAGTACTCAGTGGTCCATGTCATTAAAATAGTGCTTGAGTGGGACGTGGGTGGAATAATCAGTTTGCATGTCCCAGAGGTACCGAGTTTCTGGAGCTGCGATTGCTTTTTACCTCCTCCATCTTGGTACACCTCCTCACTGCACTGTTTTCATGCCACAGAAAAATGAAGCACCATCCATTTCCCTTTCTGCCATGGCCTAGTTTCTAAAAGACAAAATCCAGTCACATGAGATGGAGAGAGCTGACACGCTCTGCCTTTGTCTCCCATGCTCTCCAACTCTGCTGTTTAAAGGCAATTCATGCACTTTAAATACAAAGTTGATTGCCTTATCAGGGTCATGTGTTGCTTCTGATGCAGAATTACCATAGCACCCTGTCTTGAAATAGGAGAGCCCAAGGGAACCACCGTACAAGCTAAGCCACAATTTCTTGAATGCTAGCTCAGCAGTCACTCTGCCTGGTTTCTACATCCCTGGTGTAGAAATCCAGCTGCATGCAGCTTTGAAAAGGTGATCTGCAAATCTCTTTGTGATGTGAATAAAATAAATAGCTTGCACAAACTCAGAGTGTTTCTGGTGTGTACATTTGTTTTGTTTATTAAAAAATCCTGTGCTCACGTAACAAAGCACAGTGTTTGGAAGGAGATCTGGTGTAAGGAAATGGGAACAGATTTCTGAAGGTAAAGGGATGCTAGGAGAGGACCTGTTATTATTACTCTTAAACAAACAATACCAGAGGTTGAACATTTCTTTCTCATCACTGGTCCATGAAATATTTTTAGGAAATGTACTGATTGGGAAAGTATTTGGTCTGGCCCCATAAAAGTGTTACTGACCCTGGCTGTTAGCAGAATACTGGCTCTTACAGTGTGGATGTTACTTTGGCTATTAAAATATTGGTATAAAGTATTGAGTGTTGACGCCGTGCAACTTCAATAGCTTGTGAAGATTAAAGGAAAATTAATATTTGTGTCACTTCCGTGGGCTAGGCTTTCATGAGAAGTCATTCCAGCCACAGTGCATAACCAGCTCCTGGTTTTGTACATCCCAAAAAAAAAGGAAGAGAGAGATTTCAGTAGATTAATTAAGAAAATATCAATCTCTCAAAGTAATCAATTTCAGAACATCTAATGTCCTGTGAAAAGATATCAGAAGGCTTATAGCTGCAAACAGGTTCATAGTGAGATTTTAAAAAATGGCTAACCTGGCTAAGAACTTCTGAATAGCTCACTAGGTGCTTGCTTATATACATCTAATTCCCATTAATTTCAACAAAATTTGGGCACTGACTAGTTAGAGGTCCAAGTCAGATTGGACCACAACAGATTATTGGACTTACACATAGAGGAAGAAGAAAAAAAAAAACAAAGGAGAGAAATACTTTTGTGCATTGCAGGGTCTTTTGTATGGATTTTTACAACACAACACAGAGTTAAAATTCTATGATTCTATGAAAAAGAAAATAATAATACTTTGTTTTTCTAGTTTACCCTATTCTGTCCTTGAAGCTCAGAATGGATACAGGAACTGCTTATGAAGAGAGTAGTACTATAAACAGTCTCTCAGCCTTAGCTGGGAAATCAGGTGACAGAGAATAAAAGTATTTCTTGTATTGTGAATCTATTCATTTTTGGATAATCTTCTGCATGAATACTGAAGACAGCAATAACATAGTGATACCTAGGCTTTTAAAATAATAAAATCAGGCATTAGGTTTTTAAAGGTTTTTCTATGCTACTGTAGCCTCCAAACATTCATGAAGCTATCCTAGATGTTCTTAGAGGAGTAGAAGCAGATAGGACTTTGCTCTAGTATGACATTATGTACAGCTGAAATTGAAGAATGGTCATCTTCCCCATTTTTGTGGTGGGTCTCTCTACACCACAAAAAAAATAATAATAATCAAGCTTTGTAAATAAAAGAAAGTGCAATCTTTTTCAATTTTTTTTCAATTTTAATTTTCAATTTTTAAAAAAGTGCAATCTTGCCCTTTCTATGCAATTAGATAGCTGATTTGATCTTCAAATTAGCTTAGCTGAAGTCTTCTAGATTTTACCAAAGCTTTTGACACTGTTTCCACTAGCATTCTCCCAGAGAAACTGGCTGCTTGTGGCTTGGATGGGCGTATGCTTTGCTGGGTAAAAAACTGGCTGGATGGCCAGGCACAAATTGTTGTGGTGAATGGAGTTAAGCCCAGTTGGTGGCCAGTCACAAGTGGTGTTCCCCAAGGCTCAGTACTGGGCCCTGTTCTTTTTAATATCTTTATCAATGATCTGGATGTTCAAGTACACCCTCAGTAAGTTTGCAGGTGACACCAAGCAGGACAGGAGTGTTGATCTGCTTGAGGGCAAGAAGGCATTTGAAAGGGATCAGAACAGACTGGACTGATGGGCCAAGGCCCCTGGTATGAGATTCAACAAGGTCAAGTGTTTGGTCCTGCACTTGAGTCACAACAACCCCAAGCAGCGCTACAGGCTTGGGGAAGAGTGGCTGGAAAGGCCCAGGGGGTGTTGGTTGACATTCAGCTGAATATGAGCCAGCAGTGTGCCCAGGTGGCCAAGAAGGCCGACAGCATCCTGACTTTTATCAGAAATAGTGTGGCCAGCAGGGCTATTGAAGTGACCGCCCACCTGTACCTGGCATCAGTGAGGTTGCACCTCAAATACAGTGCTCAGTTTTGGGCTCTTCACTACAAGAGGGACATTGAGGTGCTCGAGCAAGTACAAAGAAGAGCAACAAAACTGATGAGGGGTCCAGAGCACGAGAGGGAGCTGGGGGTGTTCAGCCTGGAGAAAAGGAGGCTGAGGAGAGCCCTTATCACTCTCTACAACTACCTGAAAGGAGGTTGCAGCAAAGTGAGGGTCAGTCTCTTCTCCCAAGTAACAGGCAATAGGACAAGAGGAAACAGTCTCAAGTTGCACGAGGGGAGGTTTAGATTGAATATTAGGAAAAAAATTTTCACTGAACAGGTGGTCAAACATTGGAACAGGCTGCCCAGAGAAGTGGTTGAGTCGCCATCCCTGGAGGTATTTAAAAGATGTTTAGATGTAGAGCTGAGGGACACAGTTTAGTGGTTACTTGGCAGTGTTAGGTTAACAGTTGAATTTGATATCTAAAAGGTCTCTTCCAAACCGAATGATTCAATGATCTATTTTTCAAAGACCTGCTCAGCCCTGGATTCATCATATCTAATTTTAAGCCTTTACCTGAGATGCTTAACTTCAGTGCCCAGACTCTTTACATTTTCTTCACAACCAATAAGCGTATTCAGACACCTACAACTACATCATAAGAGACCTCTCTCACCCTTGGGTGTTAGGGGTGCCTGAGGCAAAACAGCTTAGATAAGTCAAACTGCCTAACAGTAATCGAGGTGAATTTCGGTCTACAACTGCAAAAGAACCTCAATGCCTTTCAAAATACGGCCTTGGACCATATCTCTACATCCAGGTCTGAAAGACGGTCTTTGTGTCATATGAGAGAGAAGCTACACATGTTAGGCAGTGAGCTCTGTTTAAAAATACACAATCTCCTCAGTTCCACCTGAGCAAGCTTCTCTCCTGTGGGCAGCAGGAGTTCATTCTGACTTAAGCAAAAGCAGAGTTTTTGCCTTTGTGAGTTGTAACTCTTACTGAAGATAATCAAAAAAGTGGTAGGAGGTAGGTAAAATTTCCAACTTAAATCAGTTAAGCTATATATGTTTTCTATAACAGTTCAATAGATTTTCTTAAATAGCTTACCCTGCTGGAACTTTAGTTGCAAACACAGAACACCCCCCCTGTAATAAGAGCCAAACATTCCCATACAGACCAGTTCATATCTCAAAGCTCCAGCTCCTCCAAACTGCTTGAATCTTTGCCCTCTACATGGTATTTACTACGAGTTTTGGTTCAGAGCAAAGCAGATAAATGGTTCCTCGTATTGAGTATTCCATGGTCTTCGCGTGATGTAACATCTGTCAGAAAGTTATAGATTGATGTTTCAGTTTTATGCAGTACTGTGGTCTTTGGCCTCAGAACTAAAACCAAAATAAATGTAAGCATTTTTGGGCCTTTTGCTAAAACTACGCTATGCATTCCTTTAATCTTTTTTTTCTAGAGACACTGTACAATAGTTTCCTTGTTTTAGACCTTCAGCATTGCTGACATTAATGCAATTATTTTTGACAAGTTGAAAATCTTCCTGTAATTGAGTTTCTATTTGACTTTAATGTTTGCCCCATTTGGAAGGCCCTGTTAACAGATTTCAAGCTGTGATAATAATATTTCCTTCCTCTATTATCAAACGTCCTAATCTGTTTTCTTTCCAGATCACCACTGCTCAAAACGGCCATGAGATATTTTTCAAAAGGTGGAAAAGGTCCTCCTTTCAAAAGCTTAGGGTCTGGAGATTTTTTTTTTTAAACCTATATCCAAATGACACGGTGAGTCTCAAACAAAACAAGTCAGTGAGACTGGAAGCACAAAGTTGGAATTTAACACAAAAATGTTTACTTAGCACCTTTCATAAAACAGTACCTTTTTTTAAAAGTAGCCTCTATAATTGATGTGTCACGTATTAACTGATATGGGTACAATGAAATATAGACTTGCTGAAAGTATTTTTCTCTGCTGAAGGTGCCATAAAAGCCATATAACAGTTAAATTTAAAATAACTTTCCCCCCTAAGTTCTCTTTCTTGAAATATTTTCCTTTGCTTGTATGATATTTCTTATTTCTACACTCAAGGACACATTAAAGAATGCAAAAATTAAAGACTTCAATCTTTACCAGTACAAATTTCCTGAACCGTCACTCACAGAAGCTATTGCCACAAACTTTCTGTTTTAAAGCACACTGCCAATGAAGTTATCGTTTGGGTTTCAACATGATTTTTCCTTTTTTCCTGGCAGGTTTGCTTCAAGTAATTAATTCTGAGTTATCCATGCCAGAATGTAGCTATGTTACTCTAACAAATAGACTCTGGGGTCTTTGTGACTGTCTGATAGTTTGAGTTGAAAAGAAAAATGTCAGCCTTCAACTCTGGCTGTAACCCCCTGCTTTTGGAAAGTGCAGCTAGGGAAACAGTGTATAGATATTAAAGAAAAAATTGTTTTTCCCTTTACTCACTATTCCAACTGATATCTCACGGATAAAAGTTAAAGGAAGGCTTTAATAGAAATCCCTGCCAAATCAGTCAAACAAAGGGCAGTTTCATAGACAAGAAAGATTGTTTTTAAGTACTGCCTACTCCAAACCCTTGTTCTTGGGCTACATCAGCTGGTGGTCACCTAGACCAGCGGGTTTGGCAAGGACATACACTACCATTCAAGTATCACCCAAGATATGCATACCAGCACTCATTTAAAGTATTAGTCAGATTTATTATGCATTTTTAAGGATGTATGGAAGTTGGAATCAGATGAGAGAGGCGGTATGGTATGATCTCAACTATTCTTTCATTGATGCAATTATTGGCAATTGCTCTGACACCCTGTCTCTACAAAATTCAAAAGCAAATCCTCTCATCACCAACGTAGAAAATCAGACGGATAACTGCTATTATTATAACATTATTATTATTGTGGTCATACTTCATGGGAGAATGACTATGCTGTGTTTAGCCCCTGTGTGTTTCCTTTGCCTTGGATACAAAGAATTTAATAGGAAGGGGGAAGATTCTCTTGGAAAAGGGCTGGCCCAGATTTCTGCCATGGATAAATAGGAGCAGCGATGAGGAATATGAAGACTTAAAGTAGCAGTGATCATTGGGAATTGCACTGATGCTGCTTCTGGGGACTGTGCATAATCACTCCTCTTTCCCATCTCTCTGTTCCCCTTGGTTCTTCAGCACACTGCCACTGGCCTGAAGCCATTGACCAGAGATGACAGTTGCCTTTGCAGTCAATATTACGGAAAAGTCATCAACTATCGCTATGTCAAGGAGAAATGTAGCCGTGAGACTTTTGATGAAAGGTGGAATTATAGTACATCACAAACCTCTCAAGCAAATGACAAAATAGTAACAGGCTGTGTTTCACTGCCATCTGGGTTTCATTCATAGATTATGTTATAGAATGTGCTTCCATTAACAAATAAAGAAATGCTTATTTGCTACATCTGGTCAAATAACATAAAAACAGATTTGCAAATGCGTGCACAAATGAGTGACTCAAATTCAGTTTGGCATTATTCTTGGATTCATGGTTCTGCTTATCACCAGATACTCCAATTCATGCTGGTATTCATGAAAATGCCCACCAACCACCCCAGATTTCCAAGCATGTGCCAGAAAAGCAGATACTCATTCTTTGTTCTTTTTCTCTCATTAAAGAGGGCAATTCTTCTGTTGAGGGAGCAGGAAGCATGACCCACTTGCATGCTGCGACTGGAGAGCTTGAGACCTTTCAGGTCTGAAACCTGAGCATGGAAGTGAGAAGGTGCAAATCCGCACACAGCAAAATGAACCCTATTTGACACAACAATTCTGAGTTTTACATGGAGCTAGTACTGGTATTTTAAGGCTGCAATGAATGCAGGGGAGAAACCACACCTTGCAGTGTTGGTGTAAAAGATTTTGTAGTTGATATTTTGTCCCGCAAATTTACAGCTTATACTTTTGCTTTAATTGGTGTCTCCATGTCAGACACTGAAAAAAATTCTTCTGCTGAAGCTTCCTTTACCATTGAACCCCAGAGATCTCAAATGATTTTAACTATTAAAATATGTTTCTAAAAATCTTTTTCATTGCCAGGAGGTTCTGCTATGTAACCAGAAATGTGGAGAAAAAGCTTTCCACAGAAGAAAAATGACTGGCAGAACCGATAGCCCCAAAGAAAGCTATGGAACCTGTTGTCTGCCTTTCCTATTAGTGGTGTGATGTTGTGTAAAATAGCACCAGATAAAGGGGAATGTATCTTAAGTAAATAAGTATATACATTAAGACTATCAGAGGACAAAGTCTTCAAACACCTAGCAATTTCTGACCTGTGTTGTTAATGTATGCAGTAAGCTGCTGAAATGTTTACTATACCGCTCTTTGCAGCAATGTGAAGCAATTAACACTTTTTCACATTATTGCTTTTTCTTTTTCTATTTACACATTTAACAATGCATATTTCAGTTAATGAACTAGAATGGGCATTCTATACATGATTTTTTTTAACTTGCTGTTACTATATAAATTGCCCTTCAATGTCATTAGCTTTCATTGGCACCTTCTGAAATACACAGACTTGAAATTTTTGTAATTTAGAATTCCCTGGAGAAGAGTCTAGCTCTGAAGAACATTTATTTTAGCATTAGGGAAGATGAAAGCTACAAAGTTATTACAAGGCCTTAGCAACAGGAAGTATAACTTGTTGATTTTAAAAGACAGAACAGACATCTGAAATACCAAAAACTGGGGAAATATGTTTAATGCACCATCAAGCAAAACAGAAAGCAACTCATTAAGCAGACTGGTGAACTATTTGGCCAACAAATTGGCATAATATGGAAATGAGCTCATTTACACAAATTTTTATGCTGTATTAGCTGGATGCATGAATATGATGTATGCCAGTACTGCTAAATAATCCAGATATTTATGCAAATTCTGCTGTATGACACGTTAGGTAATACTGCATTGGATATAGAGATGTAGATTATAGATATATTATATAGTTGATAATTTGTACTGCTCTCCATTCCCTTATTCTCCTGCAAGAGCATTCAAGACAATCTTGTCCATAGTTGCTTCGAAGCTGTTTTTTTTGTTCCAGTGCCCCCATATTAGCTAACTGATTTGTGATTTGAAATTTTGATTGTACATAAAGTAACTCTGAAAGATCAATAGTATTACAACTGATATACACAAAACACAAAACAAGATAACAAATAACATAGAAATCTTCATAAATGGAGATTTTTTGTAGATGAAACTGGTTTGCTGGTTTTGCTGGAGTAGCACATTTTATTCTGGTGTTCCTTGTCTTTCCTTTCTTTTCGCATGACAGCATAGGTTTAACATCTGTGGGAAGGGATGGAACTGCTCCTATTACTGAATTTTGCCACTGTATTGTGACTCATACCTGCATATGCTGCTTTATTTGTATAAACAGATATTTCAGTCTCAGTCTTAATCATGTCTCATCCTCTGTGAACTGAACTTGCTAAATACGCAGATTTATAAATATGCTTGTGATAACAATAAACTATTGTTGGCTGTGCAAAAGCCATAATTTTTTTACACCATTACATCTAAAAGTTTTTCACATTCATATCAAGGACATTTTGTCCCCCAGTAGCAAGATGTCTTCTCTAAGGTAACAAGTCTTGGGCTCCATGTATAACTGGTGGAGAGGGATAGCTATATCTATGAGGTGATCTATCTCACACAGATGTCTTAGATTATAGCTAGGTTTCAGACTTAGTGTATATTGTTACGTCCATAGACAGATTTTAAGGGTCCTGTGCCACTGTAGAGGCTAGAAGGTCAGGAAAGTACAAAATCAGTGGAGTCAGGATCTCGCTCTTCACAACAGACATGTGATTACTTGACTAGAATGACTATCTGAATTTTTAAATATTCTTTATTATCCCTCTCTGATTCTGTTGGTGTGGTTGTCAGCAGCCTGATTTTGTACCTGTCATCTTAGAAAGAAAGAGAGAAAGAGAAAGACAGAGAGAAAGAAAGAAAGAAGAAGAGTAAGTTGAAATGACACTCTGATGAAACGAGTAAGGCCCATGCCAGCTGACACAGGGATTTTGGTTTAGGACTATGAAATTAGTCCTATTAAATGTTAAATGTGGTAAACTTGTCTCTGTTTCTTGTCTCTGATGTGAGACATTTCATAACAAAATTCTTTGCAACACAACCATTTTGTAACAATCTAGATGTGTGAGATTCCAAGTGTGATTTTCTCAAAGTATTAATGATCATGGCACTATAATAAATGTCTATACACTGAGAGTAGGCAAAGACAATACTCTGAAGCCCTTCCTGCCCTTTAATCTCTACTTCTTTCTCTTAGTGTCCAGAAACTCAGTGCAGCTCTGGTGATTTATATGCACTGTCTCTGACCTAAAACATTTCAGGTGTGAATCAGAATGACCTTGATCCTTGTAATTTATTATATATAGATTTATTAGACAGAAATGCAAGAAGGATTTCAAATGTTTATTTCTATGCAGATGATAACATTTAACTTCAAAAATCAAAAGGAGAGGGGAGCTTTCAGTGTCAAGGTTCCCTCTTTGTTTGAAAGACCAAATGTGACTCAGAGCACTTCATTTCTTCTTTGTGTATATCGGGAGACTAAGAACACAACTCATTTGAGGGGTGATGGGATTCTCTCATGGTAGACAGTGGAATGCTGCCACATATACATACTGTGAAGGTGCAGCATTAGAGATTAATTTACGTGAAATGCATTTTAAATATGCAGTGTTTATGCTGTCTCTAGTCGTCTCATCATGTCACCATCATGACCACGAGTCCAAGCAGTGCTGAGAGGTTATTTTTAGCCAGCAGCTGACAATGACTCACAAACTCGGAGGGAATTCTAGCAGTGGAGCACAAAGGAGGACATTGCTAACCTTCATGTGTTCCCACAGATAAACTCAACATCTTGCTCAGTGATAGACTGCAAACAAGGATGCCTCATACCCGGGTGCTGAGGTGGTTTTCCTGCAAAACAAAGACTAGTTAAAACACTATGCAGATCCTTGAAAATCAAAGGTCTCTGGCTTTCTAAGTCCACTTTGCAGACTGGTTTTGAAGTTTTCATTTTCAATGCCAGACAGGTTCAAAAAGAATGTCTGTTTTCATTTCAACTGGGCTAATCCATACATGACATCCTTTCCCACTATTTACTAGACTGCAGCTATCAAATGAAGATATGATGTCTGTGTTTGGGTTAGTTGATTTAAATTCTAATGACCATGATGTAATCACTATAATCAAGCAAAGCTTGTCTGTCTTCAGATTTGGGTCTCTTTGCCATAGGCCCCATGTTTCTAGCCTTGTCATTAAACTAACCACAAAGCTGCCTAATTTTCAGTTAACAGCCTTGCTATACAAAGTGGTGTGGCCCTGATTTAAAGCTTGCTTCACAACATTCTTTGTTCTTTTTTAACAATTTACTAATATTTAGTTAAGCAACCTCAATTTGTAGTAGATGCTTTGTTAGATTGAACTTTCCCTGGGTTTCTTTGGTGGTCGTCATGTGAGGGTTTTTTTCCAAAAGTGCTCATTAACTCTCTTCGCATCTAGTGCAGGCAAGGCTTTTGAGTAGCATTGCTCAGGAAGAGTTTAATTTAAATCAGTGCTGAAAATGTTTAGGAAAAAAATAAATAACATTAATCTCTTTTATTGCCCCGGTTCTTTTGTATATTTACCTGTGTTTAGGGAAAAAATTATATTGTAGATTGTTTAAGTCATGTTTTTGTTAGAAGAAAAGATGGGAACTCTGGATGAATTGCAATTCTGAAGCAAAGAAGGGAAGAGAAAGAATCAGGTTATTGCTGTTCAATAGTAAATGAGGTTAATTTCCAGGACCATGGCCATGGCCATGGCCAAATGTAAATTTGCAAACAGCTACACTGAAATTTTAGTTCCATGCAAATGTACGCAGTGACCATAGTATCACTTATGTCAGAACTGGCTCATTTCTGATTCCATTACTCTGCAGACCACTTTTCAAAGAAGGGTCATCATTACTGTGAGACTGGGCCCAGATATGTTCAATTGAAGTATGAAGAGCCCTGCTTATTGCACTTGCTGTGGCAAAAGAGCCTGCCCTGAGCTTTATTTTCTGATTTTGAGACTACTTAAGCTCCAAGGCCCATACTGCAGGACCAAATAAAATCTTTGCATAGACAGGAAGACACTTGCCCAGCTCTTACCCATACCTAGTGGTAGAAACGAGCAGAAGAAACTAAACTAAACTAGAAGGAATAAAAAAGCAGAAGGCACTTGTCTGGAGTGGGGTTCTGCCCATTAACACAGTGCAGCTATGACTCACTGGGCTCTAACTGGAACTCCCAGTGAATGGAGGTTTTGTAATGTCCCCAAGGGCCACACTCAACTTGTCACTGACTTCCCTATTTCCAGGCCCAGAGCAAAGTGTGAAGCTACCAGCCATCCAGCCAGCAAAGAAAACCTGCCTTACAGATTTCCCCATGCCCAGATCACACTGAAAATGCCAGCACTAAGTCCCTCTTTCCTGGTCCTCCCATCTGGACAGCAGTGAACATAGATGTTTTGCAGGCCAGCCAAATTTGAAGTGGCTGCACTAGCTGAAAAATAACTTTCCAAGCTGTCCAAACCCCTCTGAAATCAGCAGGCTAACTTCTCTGACTATCTTAATCCCAATATTCGCGAGTTTCCAGAGACCCGGGGGATGATCACAGATATTTATGATCTCCCCCTGTGTAATGCAGGAGCAGAGCTGGCTGCACACCAACCATCTCCCCCCGGTTTGACTGCTCCTTCCCGTATACTGGGTTATGTTAAATTCCACCCTGCTGGCACATTCCCAAAAACTCTTCCTCCGTGGCATGTGCCAATGCTTTATTTTTTACTTCTCTCCATGCCCTTCTTATTGGATCAGCTTGGAACTGATCACACCTCATTTTAGCCAGCTGAAAGTTAGCTGGAAGATCAGATGGTCTCTCAGCTCCCCCCGATAATCCATGAGAGTAAGTAGACACGTATGAAGGAGCATTTATCCCACCCGCCTTCAAACACCTACCTTAAAATGGGACAAATTGTACTCAGGAGGTGTTTATTAGTCTACCAACTATCAGAGAAGCTTAGATGACTAATTTATACTATCTGCCAAAATGTTAAGGGAAAAAGAAAAAATTAGGAGATGAGAATCCAGCTCTGATTAAGGGTGGAAGAGTAAACAGCAAAGCAGCTGAAACTGTGTGTGCTCTGTCATGTAACTAGAAAACAGACCGACCAGCTGACAACTTCTGGCCCCAAAAGCTGCCAATTGCTTGTTATTGCAGTTTTAGAGAAAGGGAAATAATACACAATAGCTAAGTGCCTGAGACAAGAGTAATAGTCAGCAGGAGTAATAGAAGGAAGTGGGAATTTGCATTGCTTACCATAAGGACGGTAGCAATTGCAAGAATTACTACTTGACTGAGTTTAGAAGTTCAGGAAACACTGAGACCATCAGCAGACTACTTCTGTGCTGTGTAAATCTTTAAATGGGGCTGAAATGTAGCCTCTGACTTTTTTCAGATAAGTCTGTCCTTAAGAAATCATTTAATGTTTTGGAAAATACATATATGTATACATCTGTTTCAATGTATAAAAATACGTAAATATCTGGACCATATCCTTCTCTTTTTAATTTTATCGTACTGATTAGCTACCTCTCTACCTGTCCTAAGAGACTGTGATAGCTTGGTTGCAGGACGTCTGAGGACATAGGCATGTCCCTCTCAGAGCAGAGCAGTGTTCGGCACAATCCTAAACTCGAGTAACCAGCCCCAGTCACCTCCCAGGGTGGCAGGAGGAATCTCTCTCTAGGCAGGTATGGAACCATTGGCCCATAAAGGATGATGAGGTGGTTTTCATTTCTTACCTTAACACCTGTTAATTAGGACTAAACTTATCTCTGTTGCAGTCTCACTGGTTTCCCTCTGCCAGCCCTCATGAGACATGACCTTTTGCTGCTGCCGCAGCTTCTAGAGATTCATGAATGTTTTTATTCTTCCAGCTCCGTGAGCCCAAGTGCTAACCTGAGTAGCCTTCCAAGAAAATGAAATAATTTAAAGGGGATGATGTAATGCTGTTTAAGTGTATTCAGGCTCGTACATGCCAGTGTCCTGCAAAAGCCTTTCCTCCCAAAGAATAAATTATAGATGATGAAGTCTGCTGCAAACCACCCACCCACACTCAGCCTTTCTCTCCTCCCCCACACCGACTTTTCAACAGATTGGATCAGAAAATAGTCCATGTTTTCATTGCTTCAGTCAACAACAGTGTCTGCATTATTACTAGGCACGTGAAAAGTAGAGGACATTGCAAGCAGAAAAACATAGAGCTTTGAAGGCCAAATATTTGTACGTTGCTTTAGGGTTATTTTTTGCCTATAAAATGACATGTTAAATGTGGTTTATTTAACATGTTTTGCTCAAACTTCATTCACCTATAGACATCTGTGTTATATGGCACAGTATAACTGTAAGCAAAATCAAGATGAGGAAGTGGAACATACTCATTCATGTAAGTCTTTTTTTTTAGAAGAAACAAGGAAATACTTACAATTTTTCTCAGTATTAGAGCCAACGGTTTAAAAAAAACCCAAAACATACAGATGTTGAAACAAAAACTGTGATGTTTATGAAGAATAGTAACTATTGAATGAAGGTAAAAATAGAAGAGAGCAATGTTTGAAACTTTTGCTGGTTCTTATTTTAGAAGATGACTACACAAAGCAAACCTAAAGAGTGGGATAGGATTTCACGTTTTATTGGCATTTGGGGAAACTTTATACTCTGTCTCTGGAAAATCAGAAAGGGAAGTGGTTGCAAGGAATCCACATAATAATGTATGGGAAAGCCAGCTAGAATTTACAAGGGAGTGGACTGTGCTGGTAAATCAAAAGGTTGCCATATCACATGGTTCACAATTAATAATAGTGGGGTGTTCCACCAGCAAGCAGTTTCTCCATTTTCTTTTTCTTTATTACCATTTTATTCCCACTAAACCGCTAAATTATTTTTCTGAACTATTGGTGCAAAATACATGTTACTGTAAAAACATATCGGGTATATAATGAGAAGCAAAAAAGCCTATTGTAGTTTCATAAAAAGCCAGGGAAGTTCCAAACTGTGGGGTGTTTTGTTTTGTTTTTTTTTTCTTCCTGAGAAATAAGATTTTATGGCCATATGTTGTAAGAACTAAGTATTCACAAGAAACAGAATTTCAATGCTGGGTTTGGAGGCTCGTTTTTAGCTATATAGCACAGTCTCGCAGTCTGTGCTCTTGACTTTGTGCCAGTTCTCCAGCTACAGTCCCAGAAGAGGATGTTTAGGGACAAATACTGAGAGGATCTAACAATATTTGGAAATATTCTGGTTGAATTTCACAAAGCCAAATATCACAAATATCACCTTTGTGTCCCACCACATGGTTCTCGAGGAGCTAAGCAGGACCCTTAAACGGAACACATTGCCTTATAAAGTGAAAAGGAATGCCAGCTGCCTATTTAATCCCGGTTCTCCAAATGGTTTTGCCCTAAAACCAAACTGTTTTGAGGTATTAATTATGTCTCACATTTATTTATAGCATCGACATCCAAAGGATTTTTCAAGCAGAAAACCAAGGAAAGAGTACTTTGCAAATACAGCTCTGGAGTACAGGAGGAGGAAACAGAAGAAATTTACTATCCCAGGAATCAGCCTTAGAAATGGGCATCCTCCCCACAACTGGAATTTGCCAAGGAATTCAGTTTTACATGGTTGAAACCACCTTCTTACCGACCACAGGTAGTGCATGTTTATGGCTCCTTTGCTTTAATTTTCAGTAAAAAGTGAGCTCTAATGAAGCTGTTAGATTTTGGTTTTGGAGTTTCTGATATAAAGGGACTAGAAACGCTTCTATTTTTTAGTAATAAAGTTTTTAGTAATAAAAACTTCAAAGAGAACATCACATCAATCTGTGCTGGACTGTGTTCCTAGCTCAGCTCTACAGTGGTTTGATTGTTTGCTCCTAGAAAGGAAATTATAATTTGTCAGAACTCATCCTAGTTTTACACACACAAAAAAAAAGCCCTTAAAGTTTAAGAAGTGCAATGGGGCAAATTAATTTTGAAAATATTTCTAGTCAAAACTGAGCTAAATCATTCTTAGAGTTTGAGGAGTAAAGCATTTCCTCAAAGCCCTCAGATGTGTCCATAAAGACAAGGCTCCCATTGAATTCAATGGAGGGGAGGTTGACACTAGACATTTCTGTAAAGATTTATACATACCTTCATTTCTTTAAAACTTGTTATACATTGTATGAAAAGGCAGCATGCCATATTATGGCATAAGTAATTTCAGTGTACATTTTCAGTAAGACATGGCAGTGGTGGTTTATACATAATTCAGAAACACCAACAAAATTTAATAAAAGTCCTCTCCTCAAAGTACTTACAGCTTTAGAACCAACCCTACTGTCTTCCATTTCACTTAATGCAATTCCTCCCTACTGTGCATGTTTTTAGCAAGCTCAATTATAGCAAACTTGCGTAAGAGAGAAGATAAGGCAAACACTATGATGCTGGTAAGACTAAGGATTATACAAATGTAGTCTTGGATTCAAAGGTGTAGAATGTACACAAGAACTCGAGAACATTTACTGATGTCCAGATTCATATTTTTGAAGAAACTCAAGACTTTTTCATCAGTTTAAGGCAGTGTGGTCCTAAGAATGAATTTGTGTGTTCAGACCAGAATGGAGAGACAGAGAATTCCTCATATAACTTTATAGATGGCTGTTGTTTATAATATAAAAACAACCATAGTATCTTTTAAGCCTACAGCACCTTTTCTTCCATGAAATGTTAATGTGTTTTTCCACTCATTAATTGTTTTACTCTTTCTGGAAGGCTGCTTCGTTAACCATAGCATGTAAGACATGCTTAACACTATGTGCAACATGTACAAGTAACTTTGTTACTTCCGTTGCTCCAAGGCATACTAGGTATGCCTACAGATCTCAAAATTTATATAAAAAAATTTGAGTTAACTTTGATTTTCACTTAGATTTCAATGGGATTTGTGTATCTAAGGTTAAAGTAAAAGCAATCATATTGCATAGATATGTTCCAGAACTGTAAAAATCAGTATTTTAGTGCATATTGGAGAAACAATAAAAATATTTCAATATGCATCACAAACTCACCATGTGTATACACAGAGAACAATTGACTGAAACTGGCATGGAGAAACAAAATACTACTATTTCTAAAGAATGGTTCAAAAACCACCGGATATTGGACATTTCCAATGAAAACAGGATCCTTACTCCAAACTTAATCTTGGCCATTTTTTCACACTTCTGTATTTTACACTGGAAAAGTGAATCCCACAAATCTATCTTAAGAACCAAATCTGAACCAAACTCAAAACTAATTAATTTTTTCAAAGTCAAGAACATGTAGCAACATAGTCTATCATAGCTCCCAGGCCTTCGCCTTAGTCTAGTATAAAGTTGCTTCCCAGCTCCAGACCCAAACCAAAGCAGCTTCTCCCAGCCGGTGTCATTACCAACCCTTTGCCATTGGTGTGTCTTCTGCTTGACCTGAGGCCTTAGTCGTGACTAGATCTTAGCTCCAGGGCTGTAGGCAGATCTAACCAAGTGACTTCTGACAAGACTAGACCGAAAGTTAATAATCCTCTTCCCAAATCCAATCTCCCCTGCCATCTCCAGTGGCAATTTAACACCCATATCTCTTCCAATAGTTGCTAATCCTGACAGCATGACTTCCACACAAACACACTGAGTCCACTATCCCACCTGCTCAGTTTTAGTATTTTTGTTAACCTAACATATATACCGAAAGCTTCAAATCTAACCCTAACAGACTAATTGTCTGCTGGTATGGTCACTAAACTCTGATTTTGCTGGGTAATTTAGGCCTAGGGTTTGGAATTAAATTATGGTTGTGCTGACTGCTCTTGACCTTACATATATTATGTTCACAGCTAAAGTGAACAACAGGAATGTACTGAGCGATGTGAAGGCTAGGTTTGAGTTTACACATGGATCAGTGAGGTATCTTGCTTCATAGGGAGCTGCCAGATAGGTTTTGAGACTAGCACTAGAAAGAAATAAGGAACTACACAAGGAGACACTAAAATCTACAGATTGGGTTGATTTTCTGATTTTAGCCAGAAAGTCTGATTGTCTACATTTCTGTCCAGTTAACATCTGAACTGGCACTTGCAACCAACCCACATAGGTAAAGGTCAGAGAGATTCTGAATTGCCTTAGGGTAGAATAGGTTAAGGATTAAGCTATTGACCACATTAGGGGATATGGCATTCAACTTTGTAAGAATATTTCTTGGCACATTGGGGAAAAACTGTGCAAGAGCAAGCAGATTTCTCAGAGACAGCCACAGAGAGAGAAGGAAGCTGTGTTCATTACTTCTCTTTGAGCCTTGCAAAATTTCCTTGGAGACAAGACAGACTCTCGCTCTTATGTCACCAGGCAGAGGTGATACCAGTTTTAATTCATCAAAGCTTAAGAGATGGAACACCTCCTACTTCTCCCCCTGACAAATACATCTCAGCTGTCTGCAGTGGAAGCAACAATGGGAACATTTGTTTAAAACAAGTGCAAGAAAAGCCCAAATTCATAAGCCCTTAAGAAACCAAAGGAAACCAAATGTATCCTTTCATTCCTAGGCTAGCCAGAAGTTGGCTTTTCCTAAGTGAATATTTTTTGTGTTTGCATCATCACTTCTTCTGTAAGAGGCTTTTGATTGACAGATGATTGCGGGAATATCCAAGAATATGACTGCTAACACACAGTTTTGTAATAGCAGGTTGCAATCAGAGCCTGAGCTCAGCTTGAGTCATTGTTGTTTATGAATGTAAGCCAGAAGTGCTGGAATCCTTATTTACGAAGAGATGAAGACTTTGCGGATTCTTTCTGGCAACAATAACACATCAGAGGTATATCTTCAAGACCATGTTGGCAAACATGTTGTAACATTTGTGGTAGCCACTTGACAATGGAAAACCTTAGAATGAATTTTCAGCTCATAAATAAAACAAGAAAGGCTCATGCTTACACGATCATGGCTGTTGAACGTGGCCATCTGTATTATGTTCCCACTTGCAATGACATTCCTTAAGATGAGCAGTCCATCATTATAGAGAAAACACATAATTATGGTTACAGACTTGTTTTGACAATATTTCCAACATTACTGCAACCTGCTCCAGTATTTCTTTATATCAGCTGATCTCAGGCATTTCACAAGTGACATATTTTTCTAAACACTTTCAGCAGCTAACATCTAAGAAATAAAGGTGGTTCAGTTACCAGTTACTAGAAGTTGATTTAAAACTGATTTTGTTGTACACTGGCAGCAATGTTAGTGGCTGATTTCTAGTGGACAGAAGATTTCCAGTCTCAGTCATTTTGTGAATATAGACAAATCTATGAAAGACATTAATACACTAATGTTGTAACTCATAATTATTCAGGGCACTCAATTCACCTCTTGCCCTAGAAATATACCATGCATAATTAAGTTCATATATATAGAAAGATACTCTTTTGGTCCAATATTTTGTTGCCATGTTGGAATAGAAATAAATTAAATTAAATTGGTTTGAGGAGAAAATTCTCATTCCCCATAAAATGCAGTACTTAGTTCAGTTCAGGAATGAAAAAAATGCATTTTAAAACCTTATGAAGACCTTTATAAAATTGTATGACATATATGAATTCTTTATAATGCTTACAGTAATTTAGACACATTACAGTAGAAAAAATAGCCCCAAGTACATTTTTAGAGATGTTTACATATTTGCAAAGTATTTTTTCTCTAGTGCAAGTGACATGTAGATAGTATTTGACAATGTGTTTTGGTTTAAAGATTTTGTTGGTACTTGCTAAGGGTGAGTCAGCCCTGATTTTATTATCTATGAAGCCATTCGAGACTCATGCAGCCATTCCAAACGCTATCCGTTATATTAATAATACTTATCTTCCATGTATTTGGATATGCATTTGTTATGCTGTTTTCTCATTGGTAATCTCTTGCTCATTTCATATGCATATCTATGTACAAGAAATCTGGGAGATATGCATATTTATATACATTTATAGTGTTTATATTCATGTATAGCATACATGTACTTCTTTCTGAATATATGTATATTTAACAATTACTTTTTCTTTTTTTTAGCTTTTAATATCAAAGCCACAGTGCCAGGACATTAAATATTTAAGACAGTCTAGAAGACCAATGCTTGAAGACAATATGCATGAACACAGGCTAGGTAATTTAAAAGTCGGTGTGGAATCCATTAGTAAGTATTGGCGTTTTTATAGTAATCAGAACTGTATCTGTTTTATTTTCAGTTGTTCCTGTTGTAGTCCTACAGCTTCCATTCATGAACTTCTCGGATTGTAACACTTTAAGTCATTTCCTTATCGTACAATGGGCCTCCAAACTTATTTCCTCTCCTGAAATTCTTGGTGTATTCTTATTACTTTTTAATTAAGTAGCCTTAGTGGTCATCAAAGTTTTGGATGACAGTCCAGGGAGTGTGAAATTCCAAATTTAAGCACCTCCTGGGTGGAACCAGGAATGGTTTGCCAATTGTAATGGCATTTTTCATAATGGGGGCTATTTTTTTCCCAGTGGGAACTGAAGCTGCCAGCTCTGTTTAGATCTGATTGTAGCTCAGAGCTAGTGGTGTGGTTATATCAGCTTGGCAAGATATCTCTTGACCCTCTGTCCTTTTCCAAGGCAAATTCCAGCTTTTATTGTTAACAAGCTACTCTCCTTTAATTAAAGATGGCCTTGCAGGCAGCCTTTGCAAAAGAGAGGGTTATCCATTTGACTGGCTAGAGTTCCTGCTAGTAAAATATACTTACTTTTGGGGTTTTTTCCTGGTATAAGTAGTGTAGCTAGGAAAGCTATTGTTGAGGAAACACCATAATTTTTAATATCATATAATTTTGAACATTATTTTGTTCAAATCAGGCAATATTGGATACTGGCCGTGAGGAGTTTCTTTACTCTTGGTCTTTCAACTAGCCACCCCACCAGAAGCAATGATCTGGGATATGACAAGGTCCTGGAATGGATCTTCACCTCCACACAAGTATAAATTTATTTATTAATTTAATGCATATTTCCTTGCAAAATCCATTATTTCAAAAATAACTTAATATAATATATCTATCATGAACTGATGAGTAAACCTATGACAGATAAAGTGTTATGTTTAGATCATGCCCTCTGAGAATACATGGGCCCTTCTAAGATTAAAAAAAAAAAGGTATTTTAAGGGCATTTGATTTTAAAACTATTTAATCTAAAACTCAAGACATTTTAAGACACTATAGATACTTTTAAAGTAGAAACTCAGAAAGACAAACCTTGAAAAGCAACATGAATAAAAAGCAAGCTTTCCTTCAGGCTGATATCTTACGCAGGACAGGGCAAAACATCAAGACAGGAGTATCACTTAAAGTTTGGATTCCAGATTATGGCTGACAGTCTAACCATTTTTAAACTTAATGAAATTGAGTGTTGCCTTGGAGCTGATGAACAGTTGTGGCTCAAGTTTGGCTATTCAGGTACTTGTTTCGGAATATAATAACAATCTTAACACTTTTCAGCTTATAATTATTTTTTTCCTTCTCAGTTCCATATAACAACAATATAGTAATTTGAAGACACCATGCAGACTTTCCAACACTTTTCTTCAGGGCTGTCATCTTCCTTTTGTAGGATCCAAAATCCTCAAACTGGATCAAGCTACGGAAGAGGTTTTCAAATACTCCTTTGCTAAGCTGTTGGGGCTAGTGTGGGATGGGCAAATGTGATGTGAAAAAAAGGGGACAGGTCCTGGACCCAAAAGCACATACAAGAGAGTCTCCTCAGAACTGGGACCCACCCAGCTACCCTGCTCCTGTCTGTTATGTCTTCCCTTCCATATTATTTTTTATTCACTGTACCACTTGAACGTCACTCAAGCTAAGAACTGAATGTGCAAGTTTGGACGTTTGTTGGATCATTCAAGGAAATATGCAGAGCAGGACATGATCCATTGAAAATTACAATGAAGACAGTGAGAAAACAGATACTATGAACCCCGCCAATTACTCACGAGAAATGGTGTGAATGTTTTAAGGGACAGATGGGAAGGAATATGCACAAGAGAAGGAAACAGTGAGGCAGCTGTAAAATGTTGTAGCTGAGGTTCAGGGAACACACCTGGCCAAAGCAGATGGCAGAGCAGAAATTTCTGAAGTGTTTCTGTAACATGTGGTATTCTTCTGAGTTCTTGATCAGAATCATGACATAACATAATGCAGTCCTGTGTAGTCCTGGGGAGGAACAGGGGCTTGCTCAGCCCCGGTGCCATTACACACTGCCTCACGGTGTTCCATTACAAGAAAGAGTGGAAAGTCATTAAAACACATGGTGGTCCAAAACGTGCACAGAAGGCAGTCACAGAAGGAGTTACTTTTATTAGGAGTAAAATTTTCTGTGTAATATAATATTTCCCAGCCTCGCTACTAAAAGGGCAAGAAGGATCCAAATGGAAAATGTAACTGCATTCAGTGTGCCACGTTTGTGTGCACATGCACACACACTCATTGCATACACAAAGAATGGGGGAAAGAGGTTAGCACATGGGAAATATACCATATAAAAAGCTTATTAGCAAGGGCTACTCCACATCTGTGGAAAAGTTGACAAATTCTGTAATAATGGTCCTGTTTTATTAAAAGATTGATTTTTTTTTTCATTTGCAAGCAGCTCGTTGGGATTATTGAGCAGCATAAAAGAGCCATTGCATTGGAGAGTATAAATATTTCAAAGCAGGGACTATAATAGAAGATAAAGGATACAAAGGTTTACATCCTGGTGCTACTCATTTTAGTTTTTGACTACGCAGAGATCCATTCCTCACACAGAATCAGTGAGTCCCTTTTCCTCTCTAGTTCATTTTACTTCCATGTTGACAAAATTGGCTCAGGAGGGTCACATTATGGGACTACAATCATGGCAAGCTCCATGCTGTTCCCTGCTGTTGTCTACAATGTTTCCTCTGCAGCATCATTTAAAATGTCTGTAGATTTCTGATTGCTCACCACAACCCATTTTTACCATTTCTGTATCAATTTCCTAAATTTAGCAGCTGCATCATCCCAACAGCCGTTCTCCAAGCCTTGGAAGTACTTTGTTCATTTTTTTAATTAATAAGATTTTTATTGCATTCAAATAATTTGGTGGAATTTGTGATAATCAATGCTTATAAGGAAGTGCGAGAGGCTGTTAATCACGTTTTTCAGTACATGCTTGTTTAGTTATACCTATTAGTTTTATAAGTGAATAGTACCTATACTGACAATTAAAAATCCTGCATAGTCAGATTTCTTGGCATTCATCTGCTTTCCAATATTTCCCACAACCTCAAAGGCAAATAATTACCCTGAACAGCAAACCACATAGTTTTAAAGCAACTCTGGCATTGCTGGAAAGCAAATTTGGCAGTGAACTGATTTACTGCTTCATAAAGTCCCAGAAGATTCCCAGGTATACATGTGCTTCATTATTCATAGAACTTTTTCTTTGACAGATTTGAATGCTAATGCAGCTTTCTGTAGGTTCAGAGTTGCTTTTGAGTTCATGTTTGCAAATCTGCAGTCTGGCCTTTGTTAGTAGATTTACGATAAGCTTTTTTTCCAGCATAAATACAATATTCAGTGTGCACATATTTATATAGCAATGACTGTACTGTTTTAACAGATAGGTTTTCTTTAGATTTTATCTCTCTTTCACCCAAGTACCCCATAATGCTCTACTTTCCAGCAAAACCACATTTAATGTTTCATTGAGATACCTCTATGTGTTGAAATCTTTGTTGCCCAGCAGAGTTTCAGGCCAGTCATTAGTCAAGGCCCTGCAGAAATATTGCCTGCCTACACAACAGGTTTGAGTTCCTTATCTCTAGTGTGCTGTTAGTGAAAGTGATCCTGTATCTTCATGGGTATGTTTCTGGTTTGCTATCTTCCTGAGGAAAAGATAAAGGCCTTTTTTGTTTGATGGATGCAAGGACACTGAAGAGACTGACTGACTGCAAAATACAATAGTTCAATGTGCACCAATACAGAGACGTGGTAGTTCTGAATTAGCAGAGTGCAGGAGCCTGAAGACTTTTATTTCAGGGTCCATCTCAGAAGCTGGAAGATAACTAAAATTCATGTCTTCTCCCACGGAAGTCAAAAGACTACTTATTTGTAAAGTTCTTTGTTATAGGAACTCCATCCCATCCTACTGCTTACCCTAAGACAGTGAAACAGTCTTCTGTCAAGAGAAGAATATTTGAAATATGAATAGACCCGCTGGTTGCCTTTACAAATAAAGGAAACAGGTTTTGTGTTTAAGAGAAGTAGTACTGTGACTGTCACAAACTGTGGAATGAACTCTGGATATTGGTGTCAAACTTCTTTCTAGTCAAGATGAGATCTCTGTAACGCAGCTTAGGGGGACAGGTAATTACTTTTCAGCCACTAAGATCATTATTTCAGAGACACTATAGTTTTCACAAAATAATAACTTTTTTTAAAAAAAACACCATGCTCTAATCTAGTAAAGAGACTGAGCTTATGAAGTGTTTTGTTAATTTGAGAACAATGGATGAAATAATGCTACCAGTGGAGTCAAAAACAAATATTGTCTCATGCTAAAATTGTTGGACTGCATCTTCTGCTGGTGAACTGTTTGTCAAGAACATTTTAAGCAACTGATACAAAAAAAGGTCTTTGCTATCCTAGATAGTTGTCCTGAATTGATATATTTTTAAAATTTCTGCCAGTATTCAATTTTCAATCTACAAGGCCTATAAATCATCTAAATGCACAATGAATCAAATGGTTTGTTAATTCCCTGTCCCCACCCCCTACCAGTGGAACCTTTATTGATATATTCATTAGTAGCATTGCTTTGCTGTATTTATTTGCCATCACTTGGCTTTCCTGACTTCAAAGACAGAGGAGTAGAAGGGTTTTCATCATTCTTTTCTCAGAGCTGAGCACAGGAAATGGGAGATCTGAGCATTTTATCAGCTTGGCGTCTGTGTCACTATGGCACCAGGGGAGGAAGAAATGCCACGATATCTTATGCTAAAAGTCCTAGACACGTCGATGAGCCAAGAAAGGATAACTAAGAACTCATCCCAAAATGAAAGTTTGCTTTTGATTATGATTACGTTAGAGAGAGGGGGAGAACTGAGGTTTGCTATAAGACTCCAGGCTACAAACTATTACAGCCGTGTATCTGGAGTCTGATTCAGCTCTCACTGAAATCAGTGAAAGGAGCCTTGACTGGGCATAGGTTCATCATGTTCCTCAGTGATAACATCTATCCTATGTTTTAAGCTGTACGGGATGATGAGAGCAATTTAGCTGCAGTGATTTTACTGTGTTTCTGAATCTGAAGATACAATGAAAGTATTTATGATGGTATCTCATTCCTACCATTTGAGTCATGACACTAACATTCTCTAAAGTACTGCTATGTTTTAGGAACCCATATCGCATCTTCAAAATTATATTTAGACAACTAAGACCTAACTATGAAAAATTAAGTCAAGATACCTCCAGTTTTTGAGTGACTTGGAGTGTATTTCTGTAATTTCTACTCTCTTAATTGCCATCAGTCTCATCTCACCACACTTTGTTTTATTTTTTTAGTCTAAACCAAAATTAACTATCTAGTCTCCCACAGCAGTAAATGAAGAAAGACAAGAAAATCCATGGGCATAAAATAGGCATTTAATATCAGAGAGGAAAATATTCTTCTGGAAATAGCTATCTTTCTCTGCTAACAACTGAGGAGGATTTGATGACTACCTTCAGCCAGACAGTTAACTTCTACACAGCCAAAATTAGAGGACGTGAAACTAAACCTTAGTGTATATGAGACAACATAATTCAGAGTTGAGTTTACCCATTTCCTGTTTTTCAAGTGATTTATATTACCTACCTAATGCCCCCTTAGCCGTGTTTGACTAGAGCAATATATTTGCCTAAAGAGGCAAGTGAGAACATTCCAAAATATATCCTGAATAGTGCTTTGCACAAAGTCCTTATTTCCTACTGTAAAATCCTGTATTTCTCCTTATTTCCTACTGTAAAATCCTGTATTTCTATATGAATTCTGACTTTGATTACTTCTGCTTCAATATGTTTAATCTTGTAAAACATTTATACTGCATTGGAAGTCAATTTCTTATCTTAAAAAATTTACAAAACTTGTTTGTAGATCATTTTGAAGTTTCTTAAGAGATGAAATGAATTAAGATGAATCTACCTTTTCTTTATGTCACACTTTGGAAGTCGGAAAAAAAGCAGGTATGGGTAGTGTACATAATGCACATAACATAGTTTTTGGTTTCTTATAAACACTTTTTGTCAGATTCCTCTACGCGTTCCTGAAAGAAACAAAAAAAAAAAATCCCCTCATGAAAATAGATACCCTGAGACAGTGATCTGATATACCATCTTTCACATTGGATTACTTCGATTATTTTCTTCACCTTGAGCACTCCAAATATTAACGTCTAATTTCCATAAATAATTTCCTTCCTCTTCATATACTCTTCAATAATTTCTTTCATCATATATTTTAGGCCAAGAATTTTAATGACATTTGTTTTTTCCACCCTGAATATTGTCCTCCAACATTGCATTTCCAAGAATCTTTCCTTCAGTTGTCTTCTATAGATAAACTTATGAACTCTTCATTTTTTGAATTTATGATACTCCATATCATCCCTCAGAGTCGCTTTAGAAAAGTTTGGATATTGCAAGTATACATAAATAATTAATTTGCTAAATAATATTCAGGTTCCAAAGTCAAATGGTAGATGTTGATCAGAAAATGTATCTTAATGTGGAGAATTTTGCTATTGTTTAATTTGTTCTAAAAAGTGATAAAAATTTCAAGAAGTTCTCTTCAAAAAATGCCATCTCAGTTAAGGGCAGTCTGTCTGCATGCTGCTCCAAGGCTGCACACTTGTTGATCCTTAAAGTCAACCTAATACAATGAACTGAGCGTAGAGTGAAAACACAAGAGAGAGGAGTATCACACGCCTGGACATCAAAAATCTTTCAAGACTGCTAGAGAGAGAAATGTTAGAAGAAACCATCCTCCCCCAGTGAAGTCTGATGCTTCAAAGAATTTGTATTTAAGACTGAGGTGACTGTTAATATTCCACTTTATGTGGGCTTAAGCCCAAAGAGATTCAAACCCCTATTTCACACTTAGCCACCAGGATTGATCAGCCATCCTTCCCCCAAGAAGTATTGCTTTATAGAGGTCTATTGAGGATTCAGAAGACCACCTACAAGGAATGTGACTGAGTAGTTTAAGGTTCTTTTCTGGTAGGCAGAGTCTTAGGCTCTGGTGCTTTGTCTCAACATTTGTATTTTGTGCAATGACCACTTAATGTAAAAACCAACATCATTTCTCTTATTACCACTCAGAGACAACTGTCTTTTCTCAGGCAACGCATGAGAAGTGAAATGCTTAGCTCTGGCTTCTTCATTCCACTTTGGAATGAAGTAACTGCAAACTGAAATTGGAAATTCCCTGCAGTTACGAGCAGCAGCCTCGGCCATGTAATGCTTTCAACTGGATCTTACCCTGCGTTAGGCATTAGCTGCCCCTCTGAAACCATCTCAGGCTGATGGTAAATGATTAATTCTGTTAATTTTTAAGAGGTATTTTGACACAAAGGGTGGGCTGGATCTCACACTGCTTTAGGAGACAACACATAGTGCCATATCCACAGGGACTGAGTCCACTTGTCCCTCGGCAGTGCAAGGCTGGGTGCAGGCAAGGCAGCCACCTCTCTCCCCTTTTGGCCAACCTCATTCAGACATGGGGTGACCTGGCAGGAGGAGGTTGCTCCCACCAAAGGGGCACCAGCTCCTCTTCTCCCCATCACATTTCGGGGCTCTCAGGGGGCGGGAGGTCCCAAGGCTAGGTTAGTTCAGCTCTCTGTTGCACAGGCTGCACCTTCACTGCTACCCCTAGCCTTAACTCTTTGGCTCTGGTCAGAAACTTCAATGTAGAGAGGTCAGGACTAAGCCAATTTGAACTTGAAACCAAGTATTTAAATCCTGAGGGGATGTAGGGATTGGGGGGGAGGGGGGAGGAAAGGGAGGGGCAGGGGACTGAAGTTACTGCTGTCATATAAATACATGAAACCCCATAAAAATATTTACAAGACACAGCTAATCTCAAGATAACATTTTTTGGCCATTGTAAAACTGACTCATCAATATAATGGAGTATATTTTTGGTTACTTTATTTTAACTTTCTTTTTTACAGTTAATATTTACCAAGTCTCTGGGGCCTAAAATTACCTCACCCCTTTGCTTCAGGTCTACAGCTGCAGTTTCTTGCCTCACCATAGAAACGCCTGGAATGCAGCGTTGTGTTTCCTTTTCTGTTAGGAAAATAAGGGAAGCTGAAGTAGCAACTACTACCAAGAGACAGATAAATGCCTTTATAAATGACTAATTAATAACTTAAAGCTCTGTTACTGGGTAGAATGTAAGTGACTTCTAGGTACTTTGATACTCCAACAGGCAATAAGTCAGCTACAGTACCTGGTGTATCTTACTGTGTCCTTAGAATATATGTTCATCTGGGTTTATCAGATCAACAACCACTTAAAATTCATTTTTCATAGTTAGTCCGGAGAAGAACTGTTTGGCTTTTCAAAGCAGATAGTGATTATAGGGCTTTCTTTATTTGAAAGTTTGACATAAAACCTACAGGAGATTTGAATTTCATCTAGTCCAAGTTGAGCCCCAGGCACTAAGGCACTGAAAATCTTGAGTTCTTTTGGAAAAACTTGGCCCCTTTTTATTTAAAGAGTTCTTAAGCAGAGTCAAAGCTGCATCTCTCTGAGCCAAGAATTATATCTTTTGAGCCACGCCAAGAAATGAGGTAGAAAAAGATGAAAAACCTTGCAGTCCCAGAGCTGATAGGACTTGGCTTTGAAATGGCTTCTGTGATCCTTCCCATTACAGTGCCATATGACTGGAAGGAACTATAAATACTGATATCTTTCAATAGTGCACAATGACATCTTTTTATTGCTTCTGTTACCATACGTGAAAATCACAGTAACCACAATGTCATATTCTGTATTTCTGGGGTGGGGATTAATTTTTTTTCATATTTTGCATTTGAATGCAGAAGTGTTGCTAAGTGCTATTTGTCTTTTGGCAACATTGCTATAACTTCAGCCTGACAGTTATTACTCAGTTATGAAGACAAGACTTGGACACATAGTGAGTGCTGATATCAGAGCATAGTACCATGGAAAATGAGTTTCCTAGGAACATAAAACACTACTCATTATTTACCTACTCTCAAAGTTTAATATGGGGCAATGACATGTATTACTATATTAGATGATCTGTAACTGTTTTAATAGATTATTCTTATGAGGATTGCTTGAAGAAAAGAATGAGAATATAATATTATCCATCTATGATATTATTTCACTCCCGTTAGAACTAAGGCTATGCTTCTCTCCTGAGCATGCAACCTACAGCCCTCAAAGCTAGAAAGGGTCAGTGTCAGATTAAGAGTCACTACAAATGTTATCTGCATTTAGAGCTGTATAACTAACTTTAATCAAAGCAGGGGCAAACCCCTCAGTGTGTAATTCAACAGAATAAAGTCATGCAGCTAAAGTTCTCCTGCTGTTCTCCTTACCTGTTGGATGGATATTGCTGTCAATGAACAAAGAACATCTGCTCTTCTTGTCATTCTGCTTTTGAAACGTTCTAAATTTCCAAACCAGTATATAAAGATAAACTAAAATTGAAGTCAGGCTGAGCTGGAAATTGCAGGGGTCCAAGAGCTGATTCACATTCTTGTCTCAAAAGCAGCAACATCTGTCAAAGGAGCAAGACAGACAGCTCCAGGCAGCAAGAGATTCTAAATTTAATCTACAACCTCATGCCTGCTACAGTCTTTTTCTTTTTTCTTTTTTCCTTTTTCCTTTTTTTTGGGGGGGCGGGGGAGTGGCATAGCCTGTCTTTGGCCTTTCCTTTCATTAGTCCTAATCAAATGCAACTCCAACAATGCAAATTGCTCTTTTTTATAGTGATGGTAACTGTGGAGTAGTAGAGAAATGCATAACGGCTTGTTATGAAAATTCTGCACCCTGGAAATCTTTAAGGTCAAGTTGGGTGGGGCTCTGAGCAACCTGATGTAGTTGAAAATGTCTCTGTTCATTGCAGGGGGAGTTGGACTAGATGACCTTTCAAAGTCCCTTCCAACCCAAACATATTCTATGAATATTAGAAAAGCTCATTTCAATAAATTTAGGTCGCTGAGCCAGGTGTATCAATTGGACCATACTATTGGTCTTCTTCATAGAATCATAGAAGCATGGAAGCTTAGAAGCACAGAGTGGTTCTTTGGGTTGGAAGGGACCTTAAAGATCATCCAGTTCCAACCCGTCTGCCATGGACAGGGACACCTCCCACTAGAGCAGGTTGCTCAAAGCCCCATCCAGCCTGGCCTTGAACACCTCCAGGGATGGGGCATCTATGAGCAACCTGTTTCAGTGTCTCACCACCCTCGCAGGAAAGAATTTCTTTCTAGTATCTAATCTAAATCTTCCTTCTTCCAATTTAAAACCATTACCCCTTGTCCTGTCACTACACTTCCTGACAAAGAGTCCCTCTCCATAGGCTCCGTTCAGATATTGAACGGCCACTATAAGGTCTCCCTGGAGCCTTCTCTTCTCCAGGCTGAACAACCCCAGCTCTCTCAGCCTGTACTCATAGGAGAGGTGCTCCATCCCTCTGATCATCTTCATGGCCCTTCACTGGACCTGTTCCAACAGATCCATGTCCTTCCTGTGTTGAGGACTCCAAAGTTATACACAGTACTCTAGGTGGGGTCTCATGAGCGCAGAGTAGAGGGGCAGAATCACCTCCCATGACCTGCTGGCCACGCTTCTCTTGATGCAGCCCAGGATGCGGTTGGCTTTCTGGGCTGCCGGTGCACATTGCCAGGTCATGTTAACTTCTCATCCGCCAACACCCCCAAGTCCTTCTCCTCAGGGCTGCTTTCTAACCATTCTCCACCCAAATTGTATTTGTGCCTGGGATTGCCGCGTCCCAGGTGCAGGACCCTGCACTTGGCTTGGTTAAACTTCATGCAGTTTGCACAAGCCCACTTCTATCTTCATTTCTATCCACCATGAAAGCTAGCGTGGGACAGTTGTTTCACAGGACTGTTGAACAGACCTCTGGGTTTCGTTGGCAGAAAAAAATACAAAGGAGTTTAGCACATCAGTCTACTTAAGATGTTATGTCTTTATTCAGGTGGCTGGGGCAGGTAAGAGAGGAGGGAAGAACCAAGGCTAATATACTTATAGTGCCAAACCAGGTCCTCACACATGGCACCAGTAGAGTAGCTTTAGGTTTGCAAACAAATCAAAATATGATCAAGAGGGAAGTCTTTTTAAATTAATAGCTTAATGGTAAGAAATGTCTCACTGCATAAAGACAATATTAAAAATGTAAAATCAACAAGGTGGAAGAGAATTTAATGTCTCTGCTGTTCAAAGCATTGAATATTTACATACACACACCAACAAATAAAAGAGGTGAAGCAAGTGCTAGTATCAGCTTTTAAGTCAGCTGGATCAGACCATAGTTTTCACTCTGTAATAAACATCTCATATTGAACTTAATTACCTATGGGGCCTATGGTACTGCCAGCTACTCTGTAACTCAAGTCACTCCATAGCTTGCTTGCCAAAACTGTTAAAGAACATTCTTTTGTAATGTACCATATTTTAGCCTGGGGCAGGGAGGCAGGGGAGGTGGTGGTGTGGGTAAAGAAATCACACTATAGGAAATAATGTATCTTATTTTCACACAGTTCTGGAACATTCTTATTTTGGATATAAAGCATATGATCTTATTTCCACTGGAGCTGAAAGCAAAAACAAAATAAAACCATTCTGATTTCAACTCAAGCAGAACCTAATTCATACTTGGTGGACATGTCTATAAATAGATAACAGCTGACTGAAGCTGTGCCACATATTATTATTATTCACCAGCTAATCTTGATCTTCAAAATTCCATGCAATCAATCACCCCCATCACACCTCTCTGTGGTGCTTTTGTCTAATTACTTTAGATTAACCACAAGGCAAATAATTGAAAAATGTATCCAAATAATTCCGAGGAAATGGAAGAGCCAAACTCTGGAATAATGTGGAGCTGGGTAAAGCCCCTGTGTTGCTCGAGGCTTGCATTGGACTGTGGATTCTTCTCATCACCAGACACAAAATAAAAGCATCACCTGTTTCTTAACTTCTGGCTTGTTGGTTAGAAAGCTCAGACCTGTCTACTCTTAGTCAAGCTCCTAGATTACATCCTTAGTCCTAAAACAGGTCCTTAAATGGTTTTGGTTTTGCTGACTAATTGATGGATAGACAACCCCTTCCTTGTGCAAACGCTTCTTTTTACTGACATGCTTAACTCATGAAAACACACTTCTGGAATACATCTGTGATGCAAAAATACTAACCATGTTTCCCTCTATGGTCCACTTTAAGTTGGACCCTTATCTTTGTCCCTTGTGTCTCAAAATTACGATAGAGGCTTCGATTACATGACCATTTAGCACTGGGCAATGGCCAATATTTATCTTACAGATACGAGCTAATTAGGCCAGGAACACAGACATGTTTCCTACAATGATTTCAGTAAGTTATCAGATTGCACAGGTAAATTTACATCCAGGAATCTCCCTATCAGAAAGTCCTATCTTAATTCATTTTCACAAGGGACCCAAGATAAGGGTGGTATGGGAAGAAAGATGCAAGAATGCTGTTGAGAGGAGATCAAGGAAGGGACCTAAGATTGAAGAAATCTTATCTCTGAATTTCTTGACCTCTTCTGGCTTAGATTCCATTCTGAATATTTCATATTTGTACCATTTGTGGCTCAACATCCTCCTTTGTGCTTTTATTTCAATAAAATAAAATGAAAAGATTAGATGAGAAAGGAAAAGAAAAGTTAAGCAAGGAAGAGGAAGTGGAAAAGCGGTAACTTTCTCTAAGTCCATCTCAAATAGAATGGTGAGTTTCCTATTTAACTTGCAGTCCTTTTTTTTTTTCTTTTCTCCTCTTCAAGAATTACTCAGTACATGTGTATATAGACGCATAATCAGGATAAAGGAATAAATGCAAGACAGGAAGCCCAAGCTGTTTAACTGATTTCAATGTGTGCAATACTGAATTTATCTAACATGACACTGAACAAGCCATCCTGTAAAAGTGCAAGTTCCATGCTTTTGTCTAGCTATCATTTAAAAAAAAAAAAAATATGTCAAACACGTAACAAGATTAAAAACTACTTGATTATAAAACCACTGAGGTGAATTATAATAGTCTGTAGAAAACAGAGGATCATGCTGGTTTGCCCTTCCCCTGGGACTGACTGGCAGGTCTCCTGCAACTGAAGCTTAGATCCTCCAACTCCACCTCTGCCTCCACTTCTGTGGTACAATTTCAGGCAAGTTGCTTCCAAAAGCTGGTGCAATAAGTGAACATCAAATCTAGGTTTACTCTTAATAGGCTGACCACTACCATTGTGTCTGCAACCACCAAATAGGAGACTTTTCTTGCTTCTTATGTGGCACCTGGTCTCTTGAGACCAAGGAACAGCATAAAGTAACAGCCAGTAAGCAGGATGTGGGCACACCAATACCAATTCCTCTCATGTTTTTTTTTTCTAGAGGTTTCCACAAATCTACCACGTTTCTACTGTTAGCAGTGTAGGTAATACGTCCATAACCTAATGTACTCACCAGCTTTGGGAAAACGAGTGTTATAACCTAAAATGCTTTGTTGCAGGACAAGGTAAACTCTAACATGAGTACAATCAACAGCTGGCTGCCAACAGTCAAGCATGAGGCTTTATGAAGTCTTACATTTTTATAGGGAAGCAGAAAGCACATAGGTTTGTAGGAGCATCTCAAACCCATGCGACAAGTGAATGAAAAATCATTATAGACATCCTGTGTATTTTTTTAAGTTACTGAGTTACTTTGTGATCCAGTGCCTGCTCTATTATTTCTGCCTATTGAGCTGAAGGATAAGCTTGCAGTTATTTGACAGTCATGACCCACAGGCCAAAGGTTTTAGCCTCATGCTTCAAAAATAAAAAGCTAAAAAAGTGCTGAATGCAGCTTAAGGTAACACAGAAAGGAATAAGGCTCTTTTAACACAGCAAGAGAAGTGGAAAAGGGTTAAAGTCTTTCTTGATACAAAAGAATTCAAGTGTAACCTGCTAGAATATGGTCCTGTTAAAGTCAAGCAGATAGAACCTGATATGGAGAAAAATACTATATAAACTTATATACAGAACGTCAAAGAAAAGCATTTACAGAGAAGGCAATAAAATTCCAGCTGATGCAATGGACAGGAAACACTGGGTAGCAGAAAGCTGATTAAGTATATGTCAATTGGAAGACCTTTCTTTGGGCATTCAATCATGCAGAGAGTCCTGGGGAAAGTCCAGAACAAGAGCTCTTCGTGCGAATTGCCAGGAAGGGGGAAAAGGTACCCCTTCCTGGAAGGCATGTTGTCAAAGTGTGCCAAAACTACTAGAAAAAGTAATAAAAGGGAGACAAGTAGAGAAGGGGGATGGGGACACGACACCAACAAAAGAAACCCAAACAAATAAATTGTAGAGCATATTGAATGAGTAGACACACATGAGAGTCGAAGAGTGATAGAGGTGTGGTAGGCCTTTATAAACCTTTTAAAAAGAGAGAATGAAATAGCACCACTCAGAAAAGTTCATCTGAGTGAGAAATGACATAAGCTACACTATGTCTACGCTGGTCTTTAATTCAAATTAAACAATCCACTTGAAAGAAATATGCATTTAAGCTAGCTTTCCTAAGGGGCATTATGGGGGTAAGCCCTAACATAAACACACAGAAGGAGAAGAGCCAAGAGGAGAAGGACAATATTAGTGCAGTGAAAGACACCATTGAGTTGGTTGGTTGACGGCCAAAAATTTGTATGACAAAAGACCAGCCCTAAAATAGGGAAAAAGCTGTAGTTTGTAGACATCAGTTCTGGAAGTGACGGGAATCCCATTGCTTAAAGAGCACAAACGTTGTATGTATCCTTCGCCTATATCAACAAATGTGATCTCCACGTATGCTTTTCGCTCTCTGTGAAGTGCAAGTCCATGACAGCTCGGAGGCAGACACAGCAATCAGACAGCACACAGCTGCCACAGAGATGTTGAAAGAACAGCTACTTTCAACAGAGCCGAGAGTATCTGATTTCCATATTGTGCATATCAGTCAAAAGGAGATGATCTAGTACACATGTGAGTGGACAGCTATTTATTTTGCATCTTCTAACAGTGCTAATCACCAAGGGGCACATTCACTGCTAATACTTTCTGCCAATGTATTCGGCATACAAATTCTTTAAGGCTGTCCTCACAAAGAAGGCATAACCTGGATTTCCTGGTTAAATCAGCTAACCACTGAGATTGTCTCTTGAGTCTCAAAATATGTACTAGTTTTCTTAAAGAGCCTTTGCCTTGCAACACATGAGAAAGCGAGAATTTTACTCTGCTCATTTGTGGTTCCAGGAAAAAACTTGAATATCAGATGCAAATAAGTTGTGCAGAGTCCAGTATACGGAGGCAAATAAAAGAAAACCCAAAAGGGATTATGATGTTTCATGTCTCAAAATTGTGAGGGACTGATTTGGAAACCAGTAACAAGCTTGTCATCTCCAGAAAAGTAAACAAAACTGTACTGAAGCAAAACAGAATGAAAAGCTTGGGGATTTTACTGACAACTTATAATTTATCTTGGGAAAAATAAGTTTCAAACTTCTTTTGCTTATGTTTTGGAGAAAAGACTTTGTAAGTCTATTAACATAAAGCTGTGCTTATTCCAGCATTTCTGTGCCCCTTTCCATCTAACTCATTGACATTATTATCTGTCCTTAGAACAATCCAGTTTTGGAGACTCTACCTCTCATATTTATGAGGAAGAAGAAAACACTCTTAAGCTGTGAAACAGGCAGAGCAACGACTTCATCCTTAATACTTTCCTGTCCTTTCCCTCTGACTTCTAACCAGTAAGGTCACATTTAGAATCTTCTAAGAATTCAATGAATGCTTTCAGTGTCAATAATAATAATGATAATGATAATAATAATTAAAGACTGACATTTTTTCCATTATGTGTTATAGTCAAGCAGTTGCTGAATATTTAGGAGATTGTTCCTGTACCTCTAATTTTACAAAAATGTTCGCATGAATGAAAAAAAATCGTATCCCTACATAGATAATTTATTCTTTTTGAAAGTGTACTGCCTGAAATATTTTAATCATCTATTCAGAGAGTAACAACTGTTATTAACCCATCCAGTTTGTCAAATATGTAGTACACTGTATGTAAAGTTGTTCCATTATCAATCAGTCCATTATTACCCCAAATATCTGTTGTTGTATGTAGTCTTCCTGATACTATATTAGTCATTTATGCAATTTTTTTCCCTTCTGGTAAAGAATGGAGTGAAGAAAGAAGGGAAGCAAAGAAATGTCTGTCCTTCAGTGTTGCAAAGAAAAGCTTCTATGTAATAAGCTTGCTGATGATCTTAGATGGTGAATTGGCATCTACCTTGGCCTGGAGACAGACCTAACAGAAACGGCAAAATGAGAAGCAGAATCATCAATTCTTGATTTCTGCTTCCAATTCGGTACTGTTTGAATTTTTTATTAATTGTTTCACTGTTTTTAATTTTAGTAAAAAGAATGAAATCTTGAGTAGGTGAGAAAGAGAGAAAGAAAAGATTGTGAGGCAGGAAGATTATGCATAGGGGAGAACAAATAATAAAATCAATGTCTTCATTTTCAGATTACAGCAAAATTTAAGGCATCTGAAATTTGTGTGGGATGGCAGAATTCCTGTCTTCAGTTAGCACCACTGTCATGAAGAACTTGGCACCTCCAGCATTCCCATGGATTTCTGGTCAAATCACACTATTCATAAATCTAAGCTCCACACTGATTTTTCAATCAAGTCTAATTAGAATAGTTTTAATTTACAAGGGCACTTTGAAGATTCAGGACCAAATTAACTTGAGATAAAGTAAGTGCCATTCCTTGAAGACACTGGAATAGTGCCTGGTTCTAGCAATGGTGAATATGATTCACTGTGTTTAAACCCTTATAAATGAAGGTCTAGTGATCCTGTTATTCAGCCATCACTCAGCAGACACTGGCCTTCAAACACGCTGGAAGCCAAACACAGCTTCATCAATAATGCCAATGGATGAGTTAAAAGTTCCACTGCTTGTTCATGCTGAAGAAAAGCCTCAAAGAATTCAGTACAAATTATAGCTAAAGATTCCCATGGCTCACTCTCTCCTAGTGCTTAGCAACGAAAATATGGTGCTTCACATAGTTGTGGGGCCACTGTGCCAACATACATAAAGGTTAAGGGGTGGGAGGGTTATAGGAAGGATGTCAGTCATATTTTGGGGAAAAAATGACAGCAGTGGCTCACCAGAAAGTGTTATGGCTGACAGTCTCCATCATTATCTTATTTCTTAGTATCATAGTCTGTAATTAGAGTGCAGCTGATGTGCTGAGAAATATCTTTTCTGCAATTTACAGAAAAAAAGAGAAGCACTTATTCAAAACCTAGTCAGGTTTCCAAATGGTTCAAATCCCATACTAATTTCCCCAGATATTTTAGATTAAGAAAGATGAATAGGCTTCTAAACCAGTATTGTTTCTGTGTCAAATATGCGTTTCTATTTTCATGTTTATATTTATCAGTTTGAAAAAAAGCATTTAGGTGTCACTTGACAAGAAATATTGTGCTCATCTTCTGAAATCCTGATACTGCTGAAGTACGGCTGTAAATTTATGTTATGTGGTACACTATTAAAAATTACTTACTTGACTTAGAATTTTAAACATACATTTTATGTAACAGCTAGCTAGAAGATTACATCTTAGTTGTGGTCTTTCTTCATCCATTTGCAGGCATCACTATTGCCAGCAAACCGCTTCTATTTATATGGATATAATGTCATAACTGAAGCAGCAGAAAAAAGCTAGCCCAAAACACCTCAGAACCCACTCCATTACAAGACATGAGATTTATAGTTCCAGGGTGAGCTCACATAAACACAATTACCATATGAACTGTCTGAGACATAGATAGCATTGCCTAGGGCAATTATCAAGGGCCTCCTTACCTTTTTTCTATCATGTCCCATACTGTATCATGTCTCACAAATAATGAGACCACAGCAATCCCTGCAGAGCCATTGAGACAAGAAAATAATAGAAGCAAAAAGGATTGGTTAATCCTTTCTGTAAGTTAAAAGTTTTGCAATTTGGCACAGACTTTACAAGCAATGATATAATTAATTTTGTACTTACATGATACATGATCTAAAAGGAAGTCCAAAAGTTAAGAGCATACATCTTTTGGGGGTCAGGTTTAAATTCCCAGGACTTTCAAGACATGAAGAGTGAACAGCCTGACTACTGAAATATGAAACTTAACATTATCATCATGCATATCCATCACTTTTGTTTGTTAACCTATCTGGAATGAGAGAAATTAGAGGGAGAGCCATGCTGAGCATCTGGCATGTACTGGAGTAGTCAAGGCATCTTCAAAAGGACCATATTTTAAACAGCTTGTAGCAACACAGACAAACCAGAATGGACTCCTTTAAAATATAATTCAGTCATTAAGTGACTAATTTAACAGAACATGTGGAGCCTGTTTATGCCCTTAAGAAGCACTGATTTTATTATTCCAAGCTTTGCACATGGTTCTGAGCCATGAGGACTGAATATATCAGACTAACCATTCAACAGATGGAAGTTGCACATGCAAATTCTTACCAGCTGAAGAGTTTTTCCTGTATGTGGGTTTAGGTCCACGAGTTGTCATTCACCTCTCAAATGACAGTTAATGCTCACTGAAGTCACTAGGGGCAGGGAACACGCATACCATGGTGGACCTCATACCTCACCAGCCCATTGATACTGGTTAGATACATAACAACGCTGTTTGAACATCTGCATAAGCCATTTATTCAATAAGGTCAGTTAATCAACAGGGTTGAAATCACTTCATATTGTAAAGAATCCTCTTACTAATGAGTTCAGACACAATTAAACAAATCACACATTTCAACTGTCCACAGTTTTAAATTGGACTAAATAACTGCATAGGCAAAAGGAACACGTGTGGGGAAACTTTAACATCGGGCAGGCTTACCCCTTCAGCCTTCAGGGTTTCAGGCGTGCCATGCCATTAGAGGGATGTCATGTTGCACATCTCTGCTCAATCTATGTCTCTCCTCTTGGGGTCAGCCTTTGAGAAAGAACATGAGAGATCATGTCTTGTCACAGGAGCCACTTCTAGAGTTTCTTGTGTCTCCTCCTCCACAAAGATATCAGGAAAAGTCCAAACAACTATACCAGCATCTCACATGTTAAACCTCTTCATGTAGTCTTTTGGAACAAATATCCTGAGACCACCATCCATGGATTATATAAACTACTGTTATTAGTGAACTATAATAAGCTGCACAAAACATTGGTATGCGGGATTTAAGTTAACTCCAAACCAATATTTTGCAACATTTTCTGACTGATCAGACAAATGAAAATATTTAATTTGGGGCAGAAAAAAAAAGAACCCAGAACTAAATCATATGGCCAAGTTCTGCTCAACCCCAAATTTTCATTGATTCCAAACCTCTTTAAATAAAAATGTCTGACTGGATTCCTCTTTAGCACTGAGAAGACATTGCTGCTCTGCTTACTTGGTGAAACAGTAGTACTGTGATACTGCACCCTTGGAAGACTCACCACCTGTGCAGTCAACAGGAAGGGATACAACACAGATGAGAGTATCTGCTGTTTCTGAATTCTTTGAGTTGGTGAAAAAGAACCGGGGATGCTAATATTTAAAATTATAAATACTATAAAATTAACATACTTAACTCTTTCACCTTTTTTAAGGCAATTAATGTCAAATTGGAGTTTTGGAATTCTACATTCTCCAAATAAAACATTTGATTCATTACATCATTATTATTAGGCAAAGCCAGCTACTTGCCACTGCCTGCTGATCAGACTGATAAGGAATGTCACTGCATATCATTTTGACAATGAACTAGAACTGAAAATAAAAGAAATCTTGCATAATACATTGACAAATGTTCATAAATGGCCACTTGGACAAAAGCATACATAAATCAGTGCCCATATGCCCATGAAAAGTGAACGAAATCATTTATATTGTAAGGAAAAGCACCTCCAGGGCGAGAACTAGAGTGCAAATATACAGAACCAGAGTTAAGGGAAAGCAAGGAGATGCCACGTATGCCTGAATAAGGTAGACTGCTCTACCTAGGGCATACAGGGAATATATGGGAGCAGGTGTCAGCTGTAAGGAACCTAAAGAAAGGAGGCATGCCTGCAAAGTAAGAGTAGAAATCTTCCCTTCCCTGGAAATGTTCAAGACCAGGCTGGATGGGGCTCCCTGGTCTAGAGGGAGGCGTCCCCTCCCATGGCAGGGGAGCTGGAACTCGATGATCTGTAACAGCTCTTCCAACCTGAACCATTCTATGATTCTATGATAGAAAGAGTGGATGTGTACGTGAGTGTGTGTGTGTGTGTGTGTGTGTGTGTGAGACAGAGGGAGAGAGAGATGCAGGTGCCTAAATGGTATAGCTCTTCTGGGGATGTTAATGGGTGGTGGAAATACTTGGCTATTAATCCTAAAATAATACTTCTCTTATTCACTGGAGTGGGGCAAATATGACATGATTTTTAATGTAATATTTTTGTTTAAACAATGCCTGAAGGCAGAACTTGAGCCCGACTACACAGGGGCACCAAACAAAACATATAAAAAATGACCCTTGTCTCAGGAAACATAAAGCCTGTTAAAGCTTCTTGTTCTTCTTGGGTAATATTCTGAGGAACAACAAATAGCAATGTGATCAAAATATTGTTTATTTAAAGTCTGTATGTCCTTTCTGAATGCAGCCAAACTTCTTACAAAATTCCAGACCACCAAAATTATAACCCCTTTTTCAAAGAATCCTCACAAAGCCACAACCCTTTCAGCAGATACACAACTCATCCAAATACATGCAAACAGTGATGCATACTGGAACAGACTAAATCCCTCAGTAAAGCTCCCTGTATTAACATTGGGACAAGAATTTATTCAAATGCTAGGAGATTGTAACCCTACCTCTACAATTTTCTTAACTAAATTAGATATCAAAGTCTCTAGCTTCTTTCTAACAGTTATATGGTAGCAATGAAAGGAAAATCCCAGCCCCTACTTAAGTTAAAATTCATCTTCAAAAGCCTGCCAAAATTAAGCTTTTGTTCCTAGGCTTCCTCCTTGGCTGCTCCTTGTACTCAGCCCTGAGAGTTTCTAGAGCCCTGCTTGTCTTTCCTGGGTTTAATCCAATCCTGATGGAGGCTGAGAGGAGCCTTTGTCCCCTTCCTCCTCTCTTTTCTCAGGAGCCTCTTCTAACACAAACACAAGCTAAACTACACCAAATGCAGGCCTTTGACAAAATTGCTTTTATACCTGACTATAAATTACCTACTCCACGTAGTGCATCATGATGGGCACTTTTCACATACGTTAAGAGACCAGAGCTAGCACAACTCACAGTCTAAAAATGTTAATTATATTTATCTCAGCTGGATTAACTGTACAGAGGAAGATGTAGCTGTCTCTCTTTCATACCAGTTTGTCTTCTCTCATCTCCGAGTGGTTAGGCATAAAGCTTCATCAATGGTGTATGTGATTATAAAGTGGTGGATAGAAATAAGAACTGATGTGCAGGGCTATACCAGCATGGTACATGTTCCTCCTTGTCTTCTCACACCTTTGCACAAGACGAGCAGATTTTTTTTTATTTTTTTTGTAAAGTATATGTATAAAATAAAGTTCAATAGATATGAGTAAAGAGAATGATATCATTGAGCTCCAGTGGTCATACAAACATGCAATTTAGAATTTTGCACTGAAATATCTGAAAGATAAAAATCTTGGTAATAAGTCAAGTGTTTGTTCCTGTTTATAGAATATTTTTTTTGCCTGGAGGTTTATCTTGAACAATAATTCTGCATTCAAGGTCTGATGTGACTGTTCTACTTGTAATCTCATTATCTTCCTAATAGAGAGAGTAGGAATGCAAATATAAAAGAACTAGTGTTTGACTTTAAAACCATGCATTTTGTTGCTTGCTTTTCTGAACTGTCTTGGAACTAATCTAGCCTGTTGTGAACACTAGAATAGAAATCCACCTGGGCAAAACTTTGTTGTATAGTAGCATGAGACCCAATTCCCAGAAACTCAGTTCCTCTAGCCAGCAGGCTGGTTTTGAAAGGGTGGTAACATCTTTCAAGGATAAGCATTTTGAAGTCTAGTTATTTGGTCCATGGGAGCAGGCTCTTTATAAAGTTTGTACTTCACGTAGGTGCTCTCCCTGGCAGGATCCTCCTTGATAGTTGTTAAGCCAGGCACATATTTCTACCTACCTTGCTTATTGCAGGCAATCCCTAATATCCTGCCTTTCTTAACGGGATAGTGGATGAAACTATATTTGTTTATATTTTTACTTGTGCACAGAAAAACCTCATGGGTATCTACTGATTCATTTCTTGACTAGATCAATTTACATTGTTTGTGCTTTCCAAATTCTCTGGCTAGGATTTGGCATGCGTGCCACTGACATACAATGCCCAGCATCCATATGACCAGCTTCTGTGGTGTCATCCTGCTCTAAATCATGAAAATAATGTAAAGCATTTCTGAATTACATCCTTAGCCAATACTAGAAACCTGGTCTACTCTTTTCCATAAACTATAGTTACTGAAATTATTCCTCCTGTGAAGAAGTCATTTCTTTCTTGACTTGTCATAGTTTTCCCCAGAATATTCTTATTAAATTCATGTTAGCATCCCTCTGTAACAGGCTGATTACAAGGAAAGAACTGAGCTCATGTGCAAATGTTTCCTCAGTTAACACATCTCTCCATTCCCAGTAGGATTAGATCATTGTACCTCTAATATTTCACAAGAATTTGCTGCTGGTTTGATAAATGGAAAAGATGGCATCTTCTCTACCACAAAGTCCTTTGCCCCACAAAAAAGCCATACTGTAATAAATAATAAATATACAGTACAACTTGCCTAGACAGATTCCAAGAATTTTATATGCTGTAATTTAATCCTTAGAAAACCAGAGGATATTAAATGAACTAAACTGTCTTAGCCAGAAATCTCTGATTTGGGCTGCTCTTTGATGTTTATATCTGAAAGTCTTTGATGTCTTAAAATTGTTTCAGAAATTAGAAAAAAATCTTGACTTTGTAAATCATTTTTTGATTACATAAATGACAATATGATGATGAATGGCATAGAGTTTACAAAAATGAATCATTTCTCTGAATATTAAGTTAATCAAAAAGCCGAGACTGTCTAGTATGAGCTCCTAGTGCCTTAAAGATCCTTTGGCATTCCAGATGCCCAATGAAACAAAAATAGTGTAGCCTTATTATGAGCACCTTTCCACATCTGCAATCCTGTTATACAATAAACTCTTGTTCTTTTGTAGCAAGATTGCACTGTTTCTCTTTTTTTGTTTCTTTTTTATTATTAATTTGAAACATGTGGGGAGAGGGTAATCCAGTAAGCCATAGGCATTTCATATCAGAGCTTTCATACAATCACATGTAACGTCAACCATCTGGGTGGAAGGATAGATAGAACTTGTTTTATATCAATAGACTGTGAATGATACCAAAGAGCAGAAACGGTACAGTTCAAAAGAATATTATATATGTATTCACATCTATGAACATAATACTAGCAGTATTCACTTCAACATAGGCCTGTTGATGGAATAAATTTGATTTGCTATTAAATAAAATAACAAGCGCTATGCAATAAGAATGTTTGTTGTATTTACAACGCTTTGAATGTATAGCATTGTCTGTAAGTGGATAGAAATGATAGATATGAAACATAAAAGTGTTTCACAGGTGGTATGCATACACATGTACAGAAAGAGAGATTTCTGTCAGCAACATATTTTTCTGATTGGTAAACAAATGCCATTTTGAAATTCCACAAAACTATGATTAGGTAGACAATTAAAAGATAATAATTTAGAAACCAGATGTCTGCTTTTATTTTGAGCAAAGAGAAAGCACTATCTCTAAAAACACATTCATTTATTGTTTGTTTTCAAAGTGAACTTTAAAATTAAATTACAGTGTTTGGAAGAAAAAAATTAAATAGACATCTGAAAGAAATAGAATTTATTTATAATTTTACCTTTTTGATGTCAAAAGATATCCTAGAGAAAAGCCTTGGGGATATAAATTCTTCTCAGACTTACAGTAAAAGCATGCAATTTTTTAAGATGCATAATCCTGTATCAAAAGTTTTGTGAAAACCTGATAAAAATTCAAGAGTTCATGCATATAAAAGATTAAAACCAACAACCAATGCAAACACTTAAAATTATTTACAGTCCTGTGAAATCCAAACTGCACGCATGTGGAGTACTCCCTATGTTGTAAAAACTGCAGTTCAATCTGGAATTCTGTACAATAGAAGCAGAGAGGAAAATATATGACACGCAATATCTTCACCTGTACCGCACAAATTAGTGTTTCCAGTCTAAGTCTAGGTAACGTATCATCTAACAAGTAAGACAATTCTATGCTGATGTTTTCCTTTAATGTAGTATTCCAGACGTTTGTTCTCTGTTCTCTACAAGTGAGTGATTAGGAACAAATTCCAAGGTGAAAATCTGAACACTGAAATTATGTCCTGGTTGTATAGTTTTGTAAATAAGCCATTAAAAATGGTACTGTCTTCCAAATTAGTTTTTTAGGTAGTTAATCATTTGAGTGATTAATTACTTTTTTTGAGGGGGGGATGGAAGGGCTGGTACTTGCCTGTGAGTAGTGAGCATTCTTCAGAGCCCCTGCCTTTTACATCCATTACTTCATTTTAAAGAACTGAAGCCACAAACCAGCAAATCACTTAAGCACTTAATAGCTTCAAGTTCTCATTGCACTTGAAGTGAATGACACTAGTTCTATGAGTATCCATGAACACAAATAAGTGTTTTGCCTTTTTGGGACCTAATAATTGATTTAAAAGATCTATTGTATCAAAATATTCTGCTGTATTTCATGTATATTTTCTCAGATGCCATGACCACAAATACAATCAAGAGTTTATATTGGCCATCTATCCTAAATAAACTCTCTGTGGAAACTTTTTCTGAACCTAAGGGCAAGGGGACATGCCATCTCCTCGTGCTGAGAGGAAGTGTGCTCTTTCAAAGGGAAAAGATGCTGGGGTTAAGAACTCTGGATTCCAAGAATCACAGCGTCATAGAAATGCTGTTTGCAGGGGACATTTGGAGGTCTCTCCCACACACAGTTTACTTTTACTAGCACTAGGTCAGGTCAGACATATCTTCATGCTGTCCTGTCTAGAAAAGTTTCAAAGATGAAGATTCTCCATCATCTCTGGGCAGCCTGTTCCAACGTTGTACTGTCTGCTACAATTAAGATTTTTTTTGTCATCTTTGCATCTTCCCTTCTAGTAGTTGCAGGTTGCTAATAGATCATGCCATAGCCTCGTCTTTGTTAGTATAAGTCCTCCTACTTGAATCTCTCTTTGTGATCGCCTTCAAAGTGCATCACAGCAATGACTTGTTTCTCAGCATCCCTCAGGTATTAGGGGGCCTCCAAACTAGACTTTGTTTTCCTTATACAGCTTCATCATTGCCAAGGAGAGAACAATAATAACTTCATCTGAGCTGCTCCTGTGCTCCCCCTGACATAGTCAAATGCATGGTTCACCTTACTTGCAATTTGCACTACTAGTTTATATTCTACTTGTAGTCCATCATAACCTTGTCCTTTTCAGGGGACTTTACCCATTTCCCAGCCGGTACTGGTACATAAGGTTGTTCTGCCCCAGGCTCAGGATCCTCATGATGTTTATGTGGGTTCAGTTCTCAAGAACCCATTGAATTAAAGTTTTCCGATTCTTCATGTCAATCATTCCTCCTGATTAGTACAATCCCCAGATTTACCTGAAGACATATTCTGTGTCACTATCTATCTAAACTGTTGATGGAAATACAGAACAGTATGAGTCCCGGGACAAAACCATAGGGTACTTTGCTCACAACCAACTGGAACCCAACTCTTTGAGTTTATTACCCTTTTACTATGGTAGTAAATTCAGTTTTCAATGCATCTAAGCTATTCTTCCAGTACATACCTCCTCAGCTTCCACAGAGAATCCTTTTGGGGACAGTGCCAAAAGTCATCCTGAAGACCAGGTATCCATTGTTTTCCTCCTGCCCATGCAACATGCCATCTCATGGTAGCAGGCAATTAAGCTGGTCAAGCATGATTTGTCATAGCAAAATCTGAGCTAGTTATTCCTGATTGCTCTCGTGTTTGCAGATGGATTCCAAGGGGACATACTTTAAAGTCTTTACAGGGACATCTTTATGGTCTTTATGTGTAGCCTATAATTCCCCAAATCTTCCTATCACTATTCTTCAAGAGAGACATAACGTTACCCATCAAGGGATCTTCCCAGATAATCTTTTTCGGAGACAGCAACCTTGCAATTGCTGCAGCCAGCTCTTTCAGTGACTTTGGGTGAATCCCATCCAGTTCCATTATTTTTAAACTTCTCTCAGTAGTACTTACCCAGTTTCTACTCCATTATTGGGTTCCCCTCTGTTTACCAAGTTGCATTGGTCCATGCAGAGGTATGAGATCAGGCTTTGTCTGAGAAAACTGAGGCAAAAATAGTGAAGTCTATTTCAGCCTTTTCTATATCATCTCTCACTGTGTTGTCTACTTCATCAAACTCACATTTTTTCCAGAACTTTGTCTTACAATTTAGATATCTACAGTTTTCTCTCACCACCTTTTATGTCCTTGATTACTTTTAGCTCTTATTAGATATTGGTCTTCACGATGTTGTTCCTAATTACCACAGAAAAGTAATATAAACATGTGTTTTCTGCCGTTTTGTTTTCACTTCTTGCATGTTCCCTGTGTATTTTAATTCATTAGAAAGGCTCCTATTTAACCAAAAAGAGAGATGGTGAGAGGTCTTAGACTGGTCTAAGTGGATGCATAAGACTACACTGGTCCTTGATGTTCCAATCATTATTTTCTGACTTGTGAAGCTATAATGAGGAAGGATTTCCATAGGCTGATGGACAAAAAGAGTTACTGTAGCTCCACGGTGCTTTTCTGTAAGCCATCTGCTTAGGAAACACGAAAAGCAAATAAAATTGGAAAAGTCCAAGTTCTGTAAGGGACCCACTGGATCTTTTTCTCTTTTCTGAGTCAGTGTTAGAGAATTTCTCACTGCTGGGAGAAAGAAGAATGTTTTTCTTTTAACCTTTGAATTCTTACCCTCTTAAGGTCCTTTATTTTTCCTAGGTTTTGCTGTCAAGCTTAAGCCCAGTCATACAGTAGTAAGTTCTAGCAATGACTGAAAACATAGCACCTGTCATTTTAGCTGCAGAATTATATTGCAAGTTTCTGCTTCTTTTCATCTCTCTGAACAGAACTATTTTGTAAGAGACCTAATATCCATTACATACAGCCTGTGTGAAATTCTCCTGAATCCAGAGTTCTTGTCTCATAGTAACTTTTACAACTACCTAGATCTACAGTTGTTTTCATCCAATGATTAATTTTAGTTTAATTATGGATAAGATAAAGGTTTTGAATATTAAAGGACTATTAACTAGAAATTCCTGTTCTCCTAGCTTATTTAAAACATCCTTACTATTTTTATCTTTAAATAATAAATTAAATAATGCCAATACTTTCAAAAATACACGATGCAATTATAACGGATGTGGTTTAAAATAATCTGAAGAAATTAACTCTAGTATTGAACACTAAGTGAAAAAAAAAATTTTAAATGATGTGATTGCTTTAGAATGCATTAAGAAACTCCCTTTCAACACGGGCTTAGCAGAATGAGTCAAGAAATCCTGGAAAAAATCTCTCATAGCAATAAAGACTAAACTGAAACCACCATAGCTAATCTTTAACATCCTAGGGTACTCCTTCTGAATGAATACCGTGTACTACTGTGTATCAAGGTTTTAATTCACAATGCTGATTTTCTACCTGAGCTGAGTAAAATGAGATTTGTATGTGTCTTTTTTTAATTTCTGAAAAGTAGAAAAGAAAATAGATTGGCACAACTATTCAATCTCTCTGGAGCTAAAGTTAAAAGGGATTGTTCCATTCCTGACTTATTTTTTCTGGATCTGGTCTCACAAATGAGATAATCCCAGAGAGGTTTAGCTTTGAAAGCAAAAGTGAGTGTTTGACTTTCCCTCACTTTGTGAGCCAGGATTACCTAGCAATTAAAGAATTAAGCTAGTAGAACAGAGATAGTGGGTTCGTGCTTAATTTTGTGACTATGTATTTGGTAATCCAATGCAAATAACTGAACCTATTTCTCTTCAGTTTACCCCTTCACAAGATGATATACTTACACATTTTGCAGGTGCATTATGTACATGCCTATACTTGCACTTTAGCAGGTTCTACATGACATTTTAATGGAAGCCAAAATGAAAAGTCAGAGTAACAGAATAATACTACTCTCTACAACTCACTCTAGTGCTACAAAACATGCCGTAGCCAGGACCCTGTACCTACATGGGCAGCAGTAAATAATTGCAGGTCCTTTTCAAGTACTTACATAATTACACTTGTGGTTTGGGGCAAAGATGAAGCTGTCGGTGACTCATCATGTCCTTTGTGCGTATGAATTGACACTGTTGTTTCTCTTTGCTAGCCTGGGGAAAATCCCTAGAGGGGGGATGAGACTGTGTTGTTCAGAAATTCTCTGAAGTTGAGCAAATATGGACCAAAGATGATAAGTGGAAGAGAACATAAAGAAACTGTTTTGAGATTAGTGAGTTTACAGAATAAGTAGAATATGAGTCCTCCTTCCCCACTCTCTAGCCCTGAATATTCTCTTGGATGCATTTTTTTATTTACTATTTGCTTTTAAAATTTATAACTTATGCATGGATGTATTTATTACTGTGCCTTCAAATCACTGTGTCCATGAGCAGAACTACAATAGGTGCTACATCTTTTAGGTTCAGCCTTCCTATGTCATATTTTCCCTTCACTGAAAAGAATTTGGAATTTGAAAAATTAAAACCATTTTCTATTCCAAGAGCTCTAGGCTTCATCTGTGTGTAACCTTCCCAGAACTAGCTCTAGCTCTCCCTCCAGCCCTGCTGGTGCAGTAGGAAAGGGTTTGCTTTCCCTCCACACCACCACCATCAAGGCAGTGTGTACTCAGACCTCTTGCTTCCCCTTCTCCAGCTAGGCTTGACTCTGTTAAGTCTTCCTCCCTTTAAAATACGCTATTTTGTCATGAACTGCATAGAAGTTAATCTTTTGCCTCCTCTTCTAGTAATGGTTAAAGAGCTCAGTAATGTCTGGGCTTCCCCTCCTACCAGTCACAGCAGAAATACAAAGGAAGATTCAGTCTCTGCCTGGAAAATCTAGGTTGTGATGGGAAGGAACACGCTTGCGATAATCAGAGAGGATAACAGAGGAAAATCCCCTCTTCTTCATCTTGGGAAAGGACTGGGAGAAATACTTCACCTCCACAAAAGTACTGTCTGGTCTTCCTTGATATCCAGGGCCAGGCCAGCACTTTCCCAGGCAGGTACACACCCAACTGTTCCTCTTTTAGTTCTAAAAGCCTTATACTCATCCACAGTAAGTCCTACATTATAGCTACTGATAATCATCAAACTCTGCAGTACAGAAAGATTTCAGTTTTGTCACAACCTAAAATACACAGAAAATAGAAGGAAAGATAACAAGTGATGCAATGACCTGCCTACAGTGGGTCTGTGGACTGTAGGCTGCTTTAGTATGGTTGTTCCAAAAAAAAAAAACCCAGAATCCTGACTGACCGTTTGTTTCTAATAACCCCAAAAGATTAATATGGTATTTTATTTTTACTCAAAAAAAGAATTTACAGTGTCATATTAGCTATGTTGTCCAAACTAGTGTCTATGACATAAATGTATGTGAGTTTCTTTGTTGAATGAGCAACATGACCAGGTACCTGAAAGTATTTTCTGTAATTCTAAAGGGAATAACAAAGGGAGAAAAAATTGCATTTCCAAAATCAAACCCGTTAAGTTACAAAACAATCAAAGCTGTCTCCATGTTGTTAATAAAAACCCATTCCAGATATATGTTAATAAAACACTTAAATAAATCACTTTTTAATTAACTCATATTACATGTAATTAACCTGAAAAATTATGTGCTACTTATGGAAGGGCCTAGTGCTCACAGCGCAGTAGCTCAATGAGTTCTTCTTAAGGTTAAAAGTCTATATAACCCAAATGCTCCCTAAAATGAAATTCTAGATAGCTTAAATAGGAGCCCTCAATTCCATTTTGTCACATTTGTTCTGTTTGTATTTGCCATATCGTACTATTTCTGCTTCCCACCTGCAAACAGAAACAATACTTACTCTGTCCATATTGATCAAGCACAATGATACAGCAGCCAATACAGCATGAGAAATGTTATTAATATTATATTTACATCATGGCTATATTATATTTACATCATGGCTTATATATCACAGGGAAAAAAAAAGAAAAAAAAAGAGAAAAAAAAAATAATGTGGAACCACTGAGCAACAGGAAGGGAAGAAAACACTATTCACTATATTAGTGACTTCTAAGGTTGAATTGGAATGAAATGGAAATTCAGTGGGAATGATACTATGGGATACTGGAGTATTGGAGACTATTGACATAAATAAGCAGAAAGCCACAAAATGTTAAGAGGGTATTCAGGGCTAGCAAGGAAAGAAATTCCATATCCTTCGGAGAATAACAAAGCCAGAAGCTAGCAAGGCAGTGGATGGTTGAGTAGCATGGCAAAGGTGACCCATTCTTCAGTTTAGACCTCCTTCTAGCCGCAGGAAATGCATCTGTGAGCTACAAAAAATCAGCTGGCAATTCCAGGTTCCATAAAATGAAGTATAAATATATAAAAATCTGGGTAATGCCCAGATTCTAAAAAATGAAAACAAAAAAAAAAGTTAAAAGATCCTACCTGGCATATGTACTGTCAGTGTCAGAAGATCCAAAGCTGAGTAGATCAAACGACAAAATGGCTCATTTGACCCAAGCTGATCCCACCAAGTAGAAATGGAGCCTACATTACGGGATTCTGCTAATGAATCCTGGTCCACCATCATATGTACCTTTGTTCTGTTGAAATATAAGCAAAATCTTTAAGCAGTTATAGCTTTCAGTCTGACATTTCCCTGCATTTTACAAATTGTGAGAAGTAAAAGACAAAAAAGCATTAATCAGTGTCTCCAGTAAAAAAAAATTACATAATAATAAAATTAACAAATAGTAATAAAGATTTAGGAAAAAAATATCTGGAGTCCTAGGTAAATAATACACATTTTTATAGCATTCCATTTCCCACAAACAGTATTTACATAGCAAAATCAAGATGAAAGAAGCTTTGTTTAAATAACATCACATATTTTCATGCGCACTGATAAAAATCCAGGAAATTCAAAGTTAAGGTTGGAATGTCAACCTTAATACACGTCCTGTTCTCTGTTCCTCCCACCCCTAAGGTTATGATTAAGGAAAAAAGTATCATTCATAAAATTTCACAGGCATGATGAATCACATCACACCCTACCCACAGCTATTCATTTCATTTTCCATGATTTACCCAAAATGTTACCTTCAAACTTTTTCTTTGTCATTCAGTCCCATATGGGGAAATATCAGCAGTTACTTCTTTAAACTCTTCAAATGGTGTGTAATACAACTGCAAATAGAAATCAATTGCTCTTTACTGGCAGAACGAACCTAGTTTCATTAGGTTTTGCCCAAAATATAGTGGTTTACTAATGATTTCCTGTGTCAGGGAACAATGGTGTTACTGAATGTCAAATTTTTTTCAAGGAGATCCAAGTTGTGAAACCTGATTTTCGTAAGCAGATGCTTGTATTCAAATTGGGGTCCTATTAGAGACAGACTGTGGCACAGGGATGTGTTCATACACCCAGATGCACATAGGATCAGTGCCTAAGATTACAGCCTGGGATGCTCTGGCTTCACTGGATATATTCTGATTTTAAGAACAGATCTAGTCCCCATGCTAAGGAAGGTGTGAGCAGAGGGGACTCATATATATCAGGAATAAAGTTAGTTCTTACACTGTCTATGCAGGTAAGGTTGCAAAGATTTCTTACGATTCTAGTCACTGCACTCAGGTGTATCTAGTGCCCACATACTCTGAATATACATCTTACTGGATTTTTCTAGTGTTTATTCATAAACCACTAAATCTAGGGACAAGGTTCGTCCCATGGGACTGAAGTTAGCTGAGTTAGAATCCGATATCGCCAGGCTCCTCAGATGGTCCATCAGGGAAGACAGACTTCAAGTGGTCTGTGGAGTTCACTACAGGTATTCACATCTCTACAGGACTCAGAGTGCCTCTATAATAACTTTGTACTTGGGTAAGAGCCAGAAGTTAGATAATATAAATTCATTTCTAGTATCTATTTTATTTTTCTTAACTGATGGAGTCAATCCATTCTTCCAGTATGTGATGTCTGCAGAAGTCAAAGTGAGGTAACCTTGTCCTCATCTCCATACACCTCATCTATCTCCAGCATATCAAAGGCTTTTCCAGCTTTTTCAACCATCAAGGCACAGCTTCCTCTGGTCTATATTAGCCTTGAATATGACTTCGACTTCATCAGTCTCTTCCTTTCTGGTCTCATTGCAAGCTACTTGAAACAGGACTGACCAATTCATCAAATACTTTTTGTTTGGCCTCCTTCAGCTTCATAAATGACTCGGACATAAACTCTTTGAACATAAACTCCATCACAGCCCAATGTTCCCTGCCTATATAATCTCATAATGCACTGAGACATCAGAAGTTTCTTTGACCCTTCAAGTGATACCACATTCAAGCACATTTTGCTCTGCTTTCATTTGAATGCTACTGCATTTCTCTAGAATCAAAATAACAAATCTTCAGCTAGTTTTGCTTAAAAGCTTCATTTTTGTATTAATTTGTCAGTGGTGCCTGTAGTCCCTTCCTCTCCACCACTGACCAAGGAAATGTCAAGTCTAGATAATTTTCCAAACCCTGCCCATTCCCTTGCTAGTTTACCTTATCTCCACACATACATACTATCCTGATGCTGTCTGTCTGTCAAGAATGCAAACTGAGAGCTCAACAGGACAGGAACTGCTCTGTGTTTTGAGGTAATAAGGTCCTGATCCACAGACATTACTGTAATTTTCAGGTTTAACAACAAGACCAGACAGCTGCAACACCAATAAGCTGAGAGGGCATTAGCCTGCTACACAGTCCATCTGTTTCTGTTATTCGGGCCAGGGTTTGAGAATGATAGCCACGCTTTGAGAAAATTTTACAAGAAAAAGTGTGTAGACGTTTGTTTTTGGTTGCATATCTAACTTCTTGTGGTTTCTAGAGTGGGCAGCAACTGTCAGCTCCTTGCTTACCAAGCCATGTCTGATGGACAGTGTCCCCTTATTTCAGCATCCCAGGATCGTCACTCACTTCCAGTAAATTTTTGAGTAAAGTACAAGTTACTGGTAAAATCTATAACATCTCAATCAGTAATATTAAGTCATCAGAGTGGCTGTCTTTTCCTTTGTGATAATGTGGAAAATTTTCAGCTCATGGATTCAGAATGCAGGATTATAAAAGGAGTAAAACTATTTCCAAAGAGACACAGTGAATTTAAATGTACATTCACCTTGTACCTGCTAGTACGAAGGATATTGGATTTGTTATATAGAGAGACTTTTTAAGAGACATTGATTTTCAAAATCATCAAGAATCATATCATAGATATTTCTGTAGAAAAATGATTATGCAAAGAGTTGCAGAATGGCTTAAAGATGTAGCCATCAGTGCTCAGCATCTGTAAGCATCTTGTGAGCAAAATTTTTTTTGTGATAAACAAGTGAAATGAAAAAGTATGATGTAAGGTGGGTGAAGGAAGGTATACAACCATAGAGCAACCTGTATTCTTAGATAAAACAGATCCAGAACACACGTTTAAGAACCTAATCTGGTGTGAGAAGATTTCAGAGCATAAAGCAGCCTCTTGTGAGACTTTGTCCTCCTTCCCCTACCTTGTTGCGCTGCCTGTGCACTGAAAACCTGTCCCCTGCAGCATGGATGGTCATTACCTCAGCTCCATACTTTCCCTGCTGTCATAAAAATCACCAAATATGAAAAAAAAAAAGTTCAAAACTATACCTCAAATGACAATTCACTGAGTTTATTATGCATAATTTAAAATAGTTAATATAAGAGAAAAAACAATACTTTAACATTAATAAGAGGGGAAAAAAAACAACACAGGAAACAAAGCAGCTTGATAGGAGGATTCACCTTGGCTACAAGTCTTCATTTTCTGCTAGGACCTTCCAATCCTGGCTTAGTCCTGGCTTTAGTGCTTCCTTTAAGGATTCAGTGACAAGCACACCCTGCATTAATCTTTTATGGTTTATGTTATATCGCTTTGTGGTCCAATACTGACTCAACAACCTTCTCCTTTTATGTTCTTGCAATATAAAACGCTTTTGGTTCCGGTTGTCTTTGTAGTTTGTGTCCTGCGAAAATCTGAAACTGGAGATGCGAGCAAGAGTTTCTTTCTGAAGAGACCGTGGGGAAGGGCTGCTCGATCCTCTTCCAACCGCCGCTTTCCCACACAACGGGAAAACCGTTTTAAGATTAACCCAAAGCTGACGATTTCACGTTTTTTCCATTCGTTTGTTTCATTATCTGAAGCACTTGCATTTGCCCGATAATTTTGCACCCCGCGGTGACACATCTTTGCTGGCTTTTGTCCTTAATTTATACCTCCGTGTCTTTAAACGAAATACTTGCCACCTCACCGAAAAGGAGCTCGAACAAGTTACATTCCTTTACGGACCGATCATGACTATTTATCTGATCTTTCCTCCGCCCAGCGTTTTTATATAACACTTAACACTTAGAGCTACTTCGACTTGTTACTTTTGGATGCTCTGTACTCAGTACTTCTCTTAATAGACGTTTTACAGCTCTTTTTTGCCTAATTACTTCATTCACCGGGTGTTTTAATGAACGAGATCGGTCACCTATGTGCTGGTAGGAGTAAAGGCAGCCTCCCCTCTCTTGGCTCTTTAATTAGCCCCTGGGCACGTCATTAAATCATTAAAGCAGCCACAAACACATCCCCGCGGCAGTGGCGATGGGGGGGGGGGGGGCAGGATGGGGAGACGCTGGTTGACGGCCCGGAGGAAGGGTGGGGAAGGAAGACCCCCCCAAACACACGCACCTCCTCTCCCGCAGCCTTCTGCGGGGCCGCCCGGCGGCCGCTCCGGAGCTGTCCAAAGTAGCTCCGCTCCCGCTCATCTTCCGCACCCCCCCCGCGCAGCCTGCGCACCCCGCACATACACTCCGACAGCCCGCGGAGCCCGGGGGAGCGGGGAAGGGGGGGAATGTTAGAACTGGGAGGGGAATTCTCTTTCCCGCGGGCATCTTTCCCGGGAAAAGGGGATGCGCGGTGCGCTCACTGCGTTGTAAACGACGGCAAGCGATTCCCGGTCCGCGGTGGGAATGTTTGCCGTCCCGTAGGCAAACAGGACGGATTTTCCCGGAGCGGGGTCCTTCGGCCGCCCCCACCCGCCTCCTTTGACCTGGGACGGCCTTTGGAAGCCCTTTAGAAATTAGAGACTAATTAGCCCCGAAGTCAGAGTGGCAACAACGCATGACAAAGGCGCGGGTGAGGCTTTAAGGAGGCGGTGCGAGGGTAATTAATGGCCAGCCTCTCCTAAACGAGCTGTGGGTGCAAATCCTGTGCCAAAGAAAATCGACCCGGTACAAGCCGGGTGGGTCCGACACTGCCAGGGGTGGCCAGGGTCAGGCTGTGTACTTGGGGACAGTCCCTGGCGTGGGAGGGGGAGGACGCAGCCCCCTAACCTCTCCCAGCCTCCCAAGATAAAAGCAAAACAATCCCCCAAGTCCGTCCCCGGGGAAACTTTGATCAAAGGAAAGGTATGATTATGTGCGGGTGTGATTATGTGCGTTTCGCGGTGTTTTGCGCCGCGTATCCCGCGTTATCAGTGCGTGGAGGCAGGTGGATTCCTCGGTGTACCGCCGGTGACCGGGACGGTGCTACCAAAGGGGGGGGACCAGCTCGTCCTCGTCTCCGTGGGCAGGAGTTTCAAAGCAAGTGCTTTTGAGGTTGCCCGAACCGAAATGAGCTTTACGAAGCCGGCTTTTACAGCCGGGCCGGAAGGATGTTTGAACTCCAGTTGAAGGGGATTTAGTGGGGAATGGAGAGGCGATTCCAACAGTTACTACTGGGAATGCAATATGGGCTCCCCCGCAATGCTTACTTAGGCTAATGGAGGTCCTGTCATTCAGCTCCCATTGCGCTGGGAGACAGGGTAAACATTCCCCGGTGACCCTCTGCGTGCAGGTCCCCTCTTCAGGACATCATTAAAAGCATACATGGGCTCGCCTGCCATCAGTTGTCAGGCTGGCTCTCCGGGTTCAGAGATCCCGACAGAAAGCAGGAAAACAAGCCCAGTGGAGCCCCGGCTCCGCGGCTGCGGGCTTGAAAGAGGCTGAAAATCGTTTGGTTGCGGGTGCGTAAGAAGAGACAGAAGCGCTCAGCAGGTAAGAGCGGAGGGTTTTGCCAAGAAGGAACTGTCCTTGATCGCTGTGACAGGATTGACTCGCTGGGGACTCCTCTCTCGGGAGCATCCACGCGTCCCCGCGGGGGCTGCCTGTCTCCTCTCATCAGCATCACGGCGAGAAATTTTACAGCCGCTCTTTCTAGTCCTGCTAATCCTGTTATCCGGGGGGGTTATAAATATTAACGCCGCCGGGGCCGGGGATGGGGGACCAGATTAAGCCCTCTCCGAAGTAAGATGTCAGCCAGCCTCTTCCCAGCCCACCAGCGCCCGGGGCTGCTGGATGAGCTGCACGGCAGAGCCCCGCAAGTGCCCTGCCCGGAGGGGCTGCTGGGCGCCTCGGTGCTGGATTTCGTGGCCGACCTCACCCTGGGATCCCCCCAGGTCCCCCCCCGAGCCGGACCGAGCCTGGGGCTCTGCGAGGTCACCTCCGGGCCTCCCTTCGGGGACAGAGCCCTGCCGCTCCGGGAGGGGATGGCCCGCGGGCTGCCCCTGGCTGCCTTCGGAGACGGAGATGCCGAAGACGAGGAGGAGGAGGAGGAGGAGGAAGAGGAGAGGATGCGCAGCGCTTCCCTCCTGGACAGACCCAGGAGAAAGCGGGTTATCACCTACGCCCAGCGCCAGGCTGCCAACATACGGGAGAGGAAGAGGATGTTCAACCTCAACGAGGCGTTTGATCAGCTGAGGAAGAAGGTGCCCACCTTCGCCTACGAGAAGAGGCTCTCCCGGATTGAGACCTTGCGCCTGGCCATCGTGTACATCTCCTTCATGACCGAACTGCTGGACGGCTGCAGAGAGCTAGGGAGCGCCGGGGCCCGGCGGGACGGGGCTGGGGGCCGGTGACCACCAGCGGCACCGAGCAGGTGGCCCCGGTCGCCTCCCTCTCCTCGGGAAGCAGAGCCGTGCTCCTGCCTTGGCTTCTCCCACCGCGGCCAGGACGGCGTAGGTGCGGGATGCAAAACCGAGGAGCGTTTTGGGAAGTGTGAGTTGGGGGAGGGGAGGGGAAAGGGACGGAGAGGTTCAGTATGTGTAGATTTGCTAATATATATAATTTTTGTAAAGAGAAGAAAAAAGAAAAGGAAGGTCTGGGGCCCTTCTGTTGCTGTTGCGTCGCCTGCTTGCTTTCAAATTCTGCAATTTGTGGCTTTCGAGAAAAGTCCGGCCGGGGCAGCAGAGGGGGGGCCAGTTTGAGGAGTGGCTTTCCAGCGCATCCAGTTGCCGGCCCAGCTGTCCCACAGGGACTAGGGAAATCTCGGCGTGTGCGTTTTAACCTAGCGCTTTCTGCCTTTTTCTTCCTTTTTTTTTTTTTTTTTTTAAATAAACAACAACTCCCTTTTTCCTTTGAAATCCAGCCTGCCGAGTCCACGCCGTGTGTCACGGGGGGCGGTAAAGCCCAACTGCTGGACGCCACCGTTTTTCTGTCCCGGTTTTCTTTCTGCCTGGGACCACTTCTCTGTCCTTGCGGTGTGGGCGGCCAAGCGACGTCGGAGCTGGCGGAGGAAGGTCCGGTGCGGGGCGGTGTGCGGCTAGCGGCCGGGCCGTCCCGTAGCACACACACACACGCACACACGAACGCACCCCCGCCCGCCCCGGCAGCTGCGGGGCCGTCCCCTCTGCGCCCGCCTGAGGAAGAAAACGTGCGGGCTTTGATTCTGGGGAGGTCACGGAGGGTCCTTTTTCTCCATCGCTGGATTGAACTCGCCTCGTTGCTGCAAGGAGAGAAAATAAATAGCTAAATAAAAGAAATGCTGAAAAGCCGGAGGGAAGGGGGTCCACACGGGAATGTTTTGTTGTGTGTGGGGGTTTTTTTTGTTTGTTTGTTTTTGTTTTTTTAGCATTTTCTAATAATGCTCGTTTTTCTAATAATCACCCGCTTGTTAGCAGGGACAAGAGCCAGGGAGAGCTGCAGAGGGGGGGGCTAGGGGCGTCCCCTAGGAACATCTCCTTCTTGATGTTGCCTCTGCCCTCCCGCCTCACACCTCCCCCCCCCGCCCGGGTCTCCTTACTGCTGGCTCCTTCCCTCGCCGCTGCCGGGGAAAGACCTGGATTTCTCCCCGAATTTGCAGCAGAAAGGCAGCAACCAGGCTGCTCAGGGCCCAGCCTGCCTCCAACCTGGGAGCAAACGTCCCACCCAGGGCAACGGCTCTGCGTGACCTCACAGGACCGCTTTTATCTCCGTTATATAAAATTGCCCTGGTATCACTGCAATCAAGATTTAACCCGAGTCAGCCGGGTACGGCGAAGATCTAAACCCCACCCTCTTGGGAGTACCTCTTTGATTTCTTCTCTCATGTTTTTGTCAGCTCCTGTAGTGAGTCTTCTTTTTCTTATTCCGCTCCCATTTAATATTATAATGAGTGATCCAATATCTTGCATTAATACTGTAATATTCTTTCTCTTCTCACTTGTTTCCTTGGTTTCTTTTTCCACGTGTTTTTGTTGACCTCCCTGACTCCACACATTGCATCTGCTCTCCAGTTGTCAGGATGCTTTTTTTCCAAGAGGAGTTGGGTAGTTAACGCAGCTGGATCCTCTCTAGAAACTGGGGTGTTTCACCTCTTCAGATGGTTTTGGGTTTTTTTGGTTTTGTTTTGGGCTGGTGGGTTTTTTTTCTTTGCTAAAAATAAAATGCAGAAAGGAACTAAGAAAGAACAATGTTCCAAAATCAACAACTGTTCATATGACTCAGATGCATTTTACTGTTACCACTGTCTTAAGAAAAACGATGAAGACAAATTCTTTTAGGATAATGAAAAGTGCAAGTCATTTCTTAGCACTATTCCACTATGATCTCTATGCATCTGTGCTTTCCACAGCATGATTATATATCTTTTCATATTTTTTTCTTGCTTATATCACTATATTAGAAGTCTGTAGCACACAGAGTTAAGAGATTCATAATGTAAATGTCTGTAACAGATAATTCAAAAATTATTGGTTTTCTCTTCTTGGTTCAATAACAAAACATTGGAATTTGTTCAAGATCCAAGGTTTTTCCATACTTGTGTTAAAGACTAGTGAAAAGCAGAAAGAAAATTTTTAAATTTTATTTTTAAATACAAATCAAAATCTGGATCCTGCATTAAGAATCTTGACTTTTAATGGATTGCTGGAAATCTTGCAGCAGCAATGCAGAATGGTAGTAACATTCTTATATGAGCCACTGATTCTAAAAATAACATTAGAACTTAAAAATGCAGTTGTGGTGTACGCCAATGAATACAATATGCAAACAGTGCAGATAAAGTATCGAGATGCATTTCATGTTCCATCAAAGACTTCAGAGGAGCCTCTCGGCCACACATTAATTTATAGCAGCTGAGAACCTGATGAAAGGGGCTTTAATTTTTTGTGTTTTATGCTTTCCCAAAATGGGCACAGATTTACCAGAACAGTAGTCTAGATGCAAGTTTTTTCTTAGACACCTGTGTTAAAACTAAAGCATGCCCTTATGCCCATGAAGAGCCCAGGGAAACAGCAGGATACCATGCTGACACATCACTTGGCCCCTGTGGATGTGTTGAAGTCCCAGAAGCTCAGTCTGCTAAGAATATAAACAAATTCTGGAATCATTGCAGGCGAGCTTCTTGCTGGAGCGCTATCCCATCTGCCTGAAATAACAAGACCGTGGGGTCTCTCCTTCCCTCACCCTCGTCTCGGTCCAAGGTGGCCTCATCCCAGGCTGGGGACTCAGTGCAATAAAAGAGCATTAGGGAAGCCAGCGAAACCCTGGCCCTAATGAAGTACTTGGGCCAGGCTAAGGTTTCACCCGCTGCATGGAAAGGCCTTTCCCTTGCTCAGGAACCCTGCTGCCACCAAGGCTGAGGACAGTCCCTGTCCCTGGGCTCCCCAAAGCACCGTGCCATTATCACCGCATTAAGAACAAAAACTGACAGTGTCAATTACTTCTGGGAAAAGATAATAAGGGGTTTTTTTTTAAAGCCTTAGAGCTGTTTGATCATACCCCATTTTTAGATCCTGGTCTGAGGCGTGTTTGTTTATGTTCTCTTTGCCCACTGAAGCCTGCCTTTTGGTAGAAAGTTGAGTTCCCTTGAAGCTATCGCGTTACGATTAGTATTCAGACATGTAAACCCAAAGAAAAGTCTAAATGAAATCATATTTGAGAGACGTTTCCAAGCTTTCTAAGAGAAGTATAAATAATCAAATGATTTTGCAATCTATAGTCAGGCTGATCTTGTTTTACAGCTGCTCAACCTGAAAGCAGGTTTAAGCAAATTAGCGCTGGAAACAGAACAAAATATTATGATAGCACTGCAAACTCCTTGCATCCACATTCTGACCAGCTACTATGGCCCCATGATTGGTGTTTATTATCGCATTTGTCAGCGTTTCCATTATAAACACTCTAGTGTGGAGGGTTTATAACTCAGCTATAAAAATTCCCTCCAGGATGAAACTTGATAAGTGAAGTCCTAGTCCAACAACACTTCTTTTTTTTTTTTTTTCTTTTACAAACTTAAAAATAAATTAGGTTTAGAAGTCATGGGGGTACTAAGCAAAAGTGATGGAAAAGAGTTTTTGATTTATTTTTCTTCTCCTTCATATCAGTGGTGCTTCTCAAAGGGATTTTCAATGTAGCCCTTTTGGTCCTTTCAATGAACTTGGACCTTTTGGGGTTTCTTTTAATAAAAAATAACTGAAATACTGAGGCTTAAAATGTGACTGCTGTGCTTGCTGAGTCCTCGTTTTCACGAGAATTTGTTGTTTTTACTGGGCTTGAATACTACCAATCTGCAACAATGACAGCCATGCTTTTCCTATTACTTACACAGTAGAACAGTTACAAGGATGGATATGTGTGTTGATTATAATCTTTTTGTAGCACAGTAAAAATTGTTGTCTTTCCTAAGAAGTTGCTAAATATGATCAGTTCAGATTATTTTCTCTTCAACTTTACTCCAAAAAGCATACTTGTTTTAGGTATTTAAATGAGTATTCATCACAGCAATATACCTAGAATAAAATAATATAATTAATGAAAATATTCAACTGCAATGGCCTCAAAAAATGTGGCTGTTTAAGAACTGCAGCTCAGGTATTGTTTAAAAACTTGCCTGTATTTAATCCAGATTCGACTTTTTGCCTTCCCCTGTCTCAGTTTCAGGGGTGACCTTTGGTCCGTTTGGCACTAAATTTTAAGCCCCTAAAATTTTTCAAAGGCACCATTCCACTGATCACCAGCTACAGTCCAGTTCAGTGGTCCTTACACACCTGAAATCCCTATTCCTTCAAAGAAATCAAAGGAGGGGAGTAAGCCTCTAATCTTTACTTTTCAGTTCGGTAATGCCAATTTTCACATGAATATACATTCATAAGGATGTAATGTATTAAGCTTTGTGTGCATTACATTGTCTTAGTGTGGCTTATAATGCTCTCAAAAGGCTTCAGTGCTTTAACTGTGACTCAGACCATCTCCTCCTGCTTGGAGGGGGTTCAAATGGTTCCCACATAGTTACTGTGGTAACAAAGAAATCAGGCACCTTGAGATGCTAGGGCTGTTTGTGTTTTTGTCTTACCTCTGCCATCATTTCAAAAAGAGAGATGAAGAGCCTTCTGTCGATTTAAACCGTCTCTCTTTAGCTCTGAAAGCAGAAGAAAGATAATAGTTGTCCATGTTACTTCCAGTTCCATCTTGTCTTGCTCCAAGCCTTATAGGGGTTCAAGGGAAAGTAGTGCATTTTATGATTTTCTACACAGCAAAGAAGGTATCTGTGCATGGAGAGTCTTCACCATAAGTAAATGAACAGAGAGAAGGAGGAGAAGTTAATTCAAATGTTGATTTTTTTTTTTTATCGTTGTGCTTAGAGACGTGGTTTAGTGATGGTTTTTATCAGAGTTAGGCTGATGATTGGACTAGATGATCTTAAAGGTCCCTTCCAACCTGGACAATTCTATGATGCTATACAGTTTTTTCCTTGTTAATGAATTCTGACCTCTGAAACTGACAGTTATCAGAGGAAAGAATGGTGACTGTGGCATAAAGGATACAGGAATAAATATACCACAGCAAGTATCATCACTGCTTGAACATTTCCAGTTCGTGTGGGATAGATGATGTCTCTGATCTGGATAAAAGGTAGCTTAACAAAGTCTTTCAAAACAACCAATTATTTAGGATCATTCACTTACTTGTGTGACCAAGTTGAGATCTCATATAAAGATCTTGGTTTTTCAGAGGTCATTGCTGAAATTAAGTGTGTTAAAAAGTTGTGTCCTGAAGCCATAGCCATTATTTTGATCTTTGATGGTGAAATGAAGGTGTGCGGCTCTGCTAGTCTTTTTTTTTTCAGATGTGAGTAGTGACGACAGGGCACTTACTGCTGACAGCCAGTATTGCTGGAAAACTACATCGCATTTTACAGTGTCCTGGGATTCCTACTGGAGCTCTTACTGCCAAGCACTGGCAGGGCTGCTTCTCTGTGGAAATCTGGGTGCAAAGGAGGCACTAGGTCTGTCTCCCAGAGCCCTCTAGCAAGAAGGGATCACGCTATCTCCACGGGGTGTTTCTGGGTAAAATGCCAGGTGCAAAAAGCACCCACCCTGATAAATATGATGAGAGATTCAAAATATAAACAGAAGTTTCAAAACACAGAATCTTTTGCAAATGTCAGGGAAGACCCGAAGAAGTCTTGACACCCCGCTCCAACCCTAGAGGTGGAGGCCCTAAAATTCACTTTTTGCCCCTCCACTGCTCTCCTCCTCTCTCTCCTGGTGAACAGAGGGCCCTTGCAATGCAAAGAACGCCTCCTTTAAAACACATTTGAAAAATGAACACAAAACCCAGTAGAGCTAGATCCAGCCACAGCACATCAGATTTCATGTTGCAACAGTGCGCTACATTTTCTATTAAAGCTGGCGCCAGTGATCACATTCTGCCATTCAGTCCACTCTGTGTGGTTGTATATTTTCTTAATGAGGATCTGAAATCAGCCCCCTTCACTGAACTGACAGTCTGCCAGAATTATGCCATCTTTCCAAATGCAGAGATCATACGATCCATCTGTTGTCTGCAGCTATGCAGGGGAAACATTTTCCAAAGAGAAATGTGGGTTGGCCCCAAAAGTATGTAATTATCCAAATGCTGAAGTGTTTCAGATGTTTCAAGGTGCTCTTGGACCTGATGTTGGCCATCTAAGCTCCTATGAAGTCTTTTAGAATAATGTACATAACTAAGCCATTGAGTTGGCAGGAAATTTTTGGAGTACAGGAATAATTTATAAATTATTCTTAAATAACTTTGAGCTGAATCAGAGATTTAGGACTCAGCAATATCATCTGGGACATTTGGGAGTGCTTACACTTGTAAGTAGTTCACGTTTTTGTTGTTAATATTATCACATGTAAACCAAAAAGTAAAGAGCATTAACTGAATATGCAGAAAGATGTTTTAATTTATTTTTAATCAGATTTTAATGATACGCCAGAACACTACAGTAACTCTGCAGCATGCTTGTCTCTCATAATTCTGCAAACTTCCAGATGCAAGAGAAGTTCTAGGATAATTAATAATAGTCATGGAGGAAAACAAAAAGAACAAGAGCAAGAAGAAGAAGAAAAAGAACAAGAGGAAAAAGAAGAAAAAGAAAAAGAAAAAGAAAAAGAAAAAGAAAAAGAAAAAGAAAAAGAAAAAGAAAAAGAAAAAGAAAAAGAAAGAAAGACAAAAAAAAAAAAGAAAAAGAAAAGAAAAAGAAAAGAAAAAGGAGTGATTGAAAGACTGTGAAATGAAGGGCTATCTCAGATCTTTCCCTGCCTTACTTGAAAGTCTTGCTTTAAGACGCGTGGAATTCATTTCATATTACATCTGAGCCAGTTTAAATTTTCTTTGCAGATATCTTGAATGTTGCCAAACATGATTAAACTGATAGCTTAGGTCCTCATCGAGTGCCACCTCCTTGACATACAGAACCCAAATTTTAATCATGAGCAAATGGAGCTTTTCTGATAACTACGTTTGAACTACTAAACCAAGCCTCGGGAAGAGGGAGCTCAAGTCCTGTTACTGAAAGCATCTTTACCAACCCCCAAGGTATTAAATTTGGAGACATGCACATGTCCGTTACTTTATTCTGTCAACCATCAGTGGGTTGACAACAGCATAAGTCAATTCTCACAGTAATATGTTTCACACATCAAGGAACTGAATGATTACAGTATCCCTTCACAACTACCATACCTATAGACTGAACCACGTTATACTGAGGAAGTTCTGTGATGTTAATAGCATAGGGTTTGCCCTTGGAGAGAAATGAGTTCTACCAAAGCTACGATGAGCACATATGGTACTTGTCATATTTAAAATATACAAGGATATTTCCAGAAAAAAAGCAGAGATCTCTCATATTCTCTCTGAGACCAGTAAAAGCATGAATCTTCAGTATCCCATTGGCCAAATCCTTTAAAGGATCAACTGCATAAGCCAATTCTTTGACTGGGGATGGTTTTGGAGTATAATGTCTGTGTTTTTTGCCTCCAAGCTGAAAAGACATACCAGGCACCTCAGAATGGCACAGAAAGTGAAAAGTTCTAATGACACCTCCTTCAACCTTACTTCCCCTCCCGAAACAATTCTCATGAAGATATGAGTCATTAACATTATTTATTGTGAAGGTTTCTGAATCACTTTCATACCCCAGAAACACCCAATATCACCCCAAAGATGCCATGTGATCTCAGAGATGAAAAGAGAAGGCTTTATGCCCAAAGTCTTTCGCTGAAAACACCCCATGACACATTTTCAAATGATGGAAAGTCTATGTGGAAAGTGGTAAAGCCTGCCTTGCAGTGGAATGGGAGAAACACTGGCAGCACCGCGGAGGTGTCCTAGTCAGTGAAAATCTAGGGAAAATACCAGCTACATTTGCTGTCATTTCTTTCCACTCTATGTATAATGCTGCTCCTGCCTATATGGTGCCGCTCTCCTGCACGTGTATCATAAATGGGGTGATGTTATCTGCATCCTTGGTGGTGTCACAGCTGTTACTGGGGAGTTTCTGATCCATTCCCTTCAGTTTTGGTGCCTTTCCAGTAGCACCTATTCCAGTCTGGATTTCAAATACCATTTTCGAAAGCTCTTGAAAAAAACTTTAACAGCAACTTTTTGCCATGTAGTATTTTGCTAACCTTTATGACTTAGGGAGCAGTGGAAATCGCTGGGGTATTTTGCCTCAATGAACAGTGTGGGAGGGTATGTTTGAAGAAACACAATGGCTCCCATATAACCAGGGATGAAAAAGCATCTTCTATGTCTTTGTAGCTTGCTTCTGCTCTTCACTAGGTCTGTAAGAATACGAGGCACTGATGCTTGCAGTGATAGCTGAGTGACTGTATTGCCTTTTTCCCTCCTGTCTATGTGCCTCTGGGTTGGCCCCTTACCCTTGATGTGAGCAATTATGAAGTACCTCCTATTATACATCTGATTTAGCACTAAGAGCTTAATTTCCCAACAGTCTGGCTAATCTTTAAACATGGCCATTTTTCTTCTTTTTTGGATGAAATTTACTACCCACAGTGAATTCTGTGCGGAAATGGCAAGACTTAGACAGTTAACCTGCCAGCTACACTAACAAATCAGATAGTTTGACATCTAGAGCAGACTATTAGTTCCCGCAATGAACTGACAACGTGAAACCGCAGATGGAAGGATTTGGTGTTGTAAAATCTTACCTGCCAAACCGGAGGCTACATTGTCCTCTCAGAAGAGACAGCCCATTCTGGGATGCGTCTTCGAGAAGGAGAATGTGGCAGCTGTTTCACTTTGCACAGCAACATGACACAGTGTTATAGGAAAGAAAATAGAGAAAATTATCTTGGTTGATTGAAATTAAGCCAAATGACAGTGTGCCATACCGCAGCCACTCAATTACATACGTTGAATGTAGATAAAGTTGTAGTTACCCATAATGGAATCTGGCCAGAAGACAACATCATGAGTCTTTCCAAGACACTAAAGGATTTTCACTGACCAAAAGTTTAACATGTTGGCTGATAATGGCTATGTTGAAGGCCGTTTGGGGATAACCAAAATAGATTATAAATATCACTGCAGATAGCACATGGCTGTAAGCCATTGCAATATAATTGATCAAACTTCCATCTCTCTGAAAGGTATGATGACCATTTCCCTGTCAAATAATCCTCCTTCAGCAAAAATTCCTGAAGACAGACGTCACTCAAATTACACAAACCTCTGCTACAGTGACTACAGGGAAACAGAGACGTAAACTCTATGAGGCTGCAGTTTGTTTTTATATTGCCTTCTTTTTTATTAAAAGGTATGCTCTTAAATACTATGTATTGTTGTAGAGAAAAGGATTATCAACTGAAGGTGTAAACTTCCCTGTTTTGTAATAAAGCCCTCGCTATATTCACTGCACGTCCTCTGCCTTTAAATTAATTACATCTGCTGTCACCAAGGGCTGCATTAGCCCATTTGCAAATTGTTTATCAGCAAAGCAAAACACTAAATGAGGCATTAGAAAATTTCATAAACTGCATGAATATTAATTTAGATGGAAACCTGAACATATTCTAGTCAAGAGAGTATTTTGGATGAAGCTTCTACTCTGATTTTGAAAACCTGAGCCATATCTTACCACTCAGGATACTACATATGTGTACCACTGAGCTCAAATAATCTTTGCATTTACTAGGTCAACATACTTTAAGAAGAACATTTCTACCGTGCAACAAAATATGGATGTTTTGAAGACTGAAAAAAATATAAAAACCGCAACTTTCATGCATAGGATTATTTTTTAATCATGGAAAATTCCACAATTTCAGCTAAATAATAACGAAAAATGACAGACCCTTTACTCCAAAGACAGCCTCTCTTAAATATCTCTTTTTATTCAACAATATTCTTAGTCTGGACCTGTTTCCATTTTTATTTTATTTAAAGTTTAATTGACCCATTTTAGGGTTTGATCCAAAGCCCACTGAAACACTCCCTTTGACATCAAAGGATTTTGGACTGAGTCTTTAATGAATGCAAGCACAAATGTTCTAAAAGAAGAAACAAATATTTTTCTGCTTCTGACATGAACTATTTTTAGTGCTGCAAGGTCAGATAGTAGATTTTGGCACAAGAATATGCTTGATATAGATACTTTTCAAGGCAGAAGAAGAAGCAGTATGGTATTTTACAATACAGCATGGATACAAATACAGATCCTTGTCTGGAAGTCAGAGTATATAGACAGAAACATGTATACATGCATATGTACGTGAATAATGAATCTGTGTAAACTTACTTTAAGATACTAATAAACTATTGCCTCTTTTGTAAAATTGCTCTAGGAGTTCAGTAACCAATATTTGTGCTCTAGATCCACTTCATTGTGTGACCTATTATATGACCTTTGGTCAGAAGTTAAAAGTAGAGTAGGACCTATGGACAGAGCAATGACTAGTGAGCAAAGTCCCCTGACTGATCATTGTCCTGTTTTCTAGAGGCAGAAGAATGAGATTGGGGCTGTAAAATGAGGGTAATGGTGTACAGTAGATCTTTAGGCATCATAGCTGATAGCTCATGGAACAAAATAATTATAAGCTCCCTATTTAGAAAGAAATGGGCAAACATTGATTCCACCCTGGCTGCCTTTTCTGAAAGGAAGTACAACCTGGCAGAGATGGAATTAAAGACCCCTCAAAAAGTCTTGCAGCCCTAAGTAAGTGTCCTTAGAAGTAAGGTGACTGTGGAAAGAATGAGATGAGTGCTCATTTCTGTGAACCTTTCCCCTCCGGATTTCCCTTCTCTGCGTGGCTACAGTCAGCCCTTCTGTGGTCTTGGGACAGGAGGAGAAGGAGGTGGATGTGTTCCAACTTGCAGACCTGGCATTCAATCAGGCTACCAATCAAAAAACCATTTCCATTTGCCTAGGAGAGCATATGTGTATGTTAGGACAACCTTCCAGGCCCTTTCCCTCACACCAGGCTTTGCTGCCTGCCTCAGGGGTAAAGGAGAACCTATTACCCTGTCTAATGGGGCTCTTCTCAGTCATTATTGCTCCTGACATGACCCTTTTTTTCATCTTCTTCTCTGAGATTCCAAGATCAGCTATAAGTCTAAAGGAACCCATGCTGAATAGAAAGTACACAAGGTTCTTCCCTGAGGTGCAGACATGGCTAATGGGCAAAAAGTCTGCTTCCATGAGGAAATTCAGACTCTGGGTCTCAGAGTCAAATTGCACGAGCTGCACAGAAAGTTTGAGTCCACCCCTAGGAAGAAGATTTTGTGGAATCCTTTATCCATCATTGATTCCTAAGGCCCACCCTCCCCCACCTTGGAAGAAAAAGCAGAATTTGTGGCTAAAAAGGCCTGAAGTTTTATGAAGTTTCCATGGGCCAAGTGTAATGAAAGATTGAATATATAGATTTGAGTAATGTGTGGGAGCAGGAAGAATACAAAATGATATATTTACATAGTTCAGGGAAGATGGAAGAGAAGGACAAGAAAAAAAAAAAATCAAAGGAGTTGAAATAGCAAATAAGCTCCACTATTAATATAAATAACTATTATCCCCTGGGGTGTAGATAAGCTTGTTTTACTATGCAGTCTTTTCAGATTTAGACATGAAACCACACAAACAAGACCCAGAGCCGTAATTAGGGGCAGAGCTCCACCACAGCATTAGATATGTTGACCTCTTGTTATGGGAACAACTGGGCTTCTCTGAGGTGGAAAAGAGGATGCCACTCAGGCTTCCACCAAGGTACTAATCACAGAATCACAGAATCATAGAACTGGCTAGGTTGGAAGGGACCTTTAAGATCATCTAGTCCAACCATCAACCTAACTGACAAAAAAAAAGCAACCCACATTTCTAAACCATGTCACTAAGCAGTATGTCAACCCCTCTTTTGAATACCCCCAGGGATGGTGCCTCAATCACTTCCCTGGGCAGCCCATTCCAACAACCATTTCAGTATAAAATTTTTTCTAATATTCAGTCTAAACTTCCCCTGGTGCAACGTGAGGCACCAAACGTTCCTCTTGTCCTATCACCTGTGACTTGGGAGAAGAGAACGACCCTCACCTCTCTACAACCTCCCTTCAGGTAGCTGTAGAGAGCCGTAAGGTCTGCTTAAAAAGCCCCATCCACTGCCATGAATTATTTCTGGAGCTGAGTAAAAGATATAAATAAAAGATTTCATATTAAAACACCGTGTGGCAAATCATTCAATAGAAGGCTGAGGGGAGATCTGATCAATACTTATAAATACTTAAAGGGTGAGTGTCAAGAGGATGGGGCCAGTCTTTTTTCGGTGGTGCCCAGGGATAGGACAAGAGGAAACGGGCACAAACTTGAATATAAGAAGTTCCATCTAAACATGAGAAGGAACTTCTTCACTTTGAGGAACTTCTGCCACTTTGAGGTGGCAGAGACCTGGAATAGGCTGCCCAGGGAGGTGGTGGAGTCTCCTTCTCTGGAGACATTCAAAACCTGCCTGGATATGTTCCTATGCAACCTGCTGTAGGTGGACCTGCTTTGGCAGGGGGTTGGGCTCGATGATCTCGAGAGGTCCCTTCAACCCCATGTGATCCTGTGATCATTTCAGATCTTTACTGGGACATCTGTGTCCTCTGTGGGTTCTCTCCTTTGAGAGCGGGACACGAGGTATTCCTTGCCCTCCCACGGAGGCGAAAATCGAGGAGAAGGGGGGATGCGGAGCAGAGCCAAGCCCTGTGCGCAGGGCGGCGCAGCGCTCCCTGCCGCCGGGCGGGCTGGGGCGGGGGCTGGCCCCGCACCGGGGGGGGGGGGGGGGCTGGGAACGCTGGACGGCAACGAGG
>JAOTQQ010000012.1:29995140-30009230 GCA_026546715.1 Gallinago undulata | reverse complement strand
TCCCTTCCCTACCCTTCCCTTCCCTTCCCTTCCCTTCCCTTCCCTTCCCTTCCCCACATAAACAGGAGAGGAGTATGGATATGTGCCTGAGTAGGAGGTGGAGAATGGATCTTTCACACTTTGCATAACCAGATGGAGCAGAGAGTGAAAGAGATTAAAACCTCCCCTGAGCACAGCAGTGTCCTTAGGAAGAGAAGAATGTTGGGCTGACAGTTATCAGCCTTCATTAATCCCGTCTTCGCTAACTCTTGAACCCTGGCATCCTCTTCAGTCTTAATCCTCCCTGCTGTGCCCTTGGTTGCCAGAAGTCCTTTTCATGGATTCACAGGAATGGATTCACAGGAATGGACATGGATTCATGTCCCCTTTATCTTGCTCACTCTGTGCTGCAAGTTCTCTGTCCTTAAACTTTTAACTTGCTGAAGACTCACGTGTGTAATTTATTTTCCTTCCATCCTCTGAGTTTTGGCTGGGTTTAGATTATTTTACTGTTATAACTACAATACCTTCTTTTGTCCAGGTTTCTCCCAATACTCAAACATTCAAACAGACCAGCACAGTAAGCACTGTGTATTAACTATCCCTCTGAGATGCACAGGACCCGTGGATGCAGACAGACATAAACTGCTTACTCAGTTTATACCAGCACAAGGTAAGTCTTCCAACTCACTCCGGAGCGAGACCCATTTTTTCTGGGATACCATTTTCTATTTCTTTCCGTGTGGGAGCTTCAGGACCAAGACACTAAATGCCATACGCAGTGGGTCACCTCATCTGTTTTCAGGGTAGTCAGCGTGACTGTTGTCTCTTACACACCTCTGCCTGAGAAGAAATGGAGAGGTAATTTAATGTAAGAGCTTTCTCTTACTAATTCCTTCCTTTAAATGTCTGCAGACCCCACCTACAACTACTTGGGTTCACACTAGATTTCACAGTGATCAGAGATGGATGTTAAAACTCTAAGAAAAGCAGAAATGTTTTCCTTACTCTGGAGCACTGCTGCAATATCCCTAGTCAAGGTTCTGCACTGGGTGTTTTGTGGTATGGAAAATTTCTTGGAGAGAGGAAAAAGCCAAGCACGCACTGAAGGGTTCACTTGGAACATTTATCTTCCAAATCTAGGGTATCACTGGTGGTCAGCTGTGGTATTATACATAAATCTCCTGCAGATGAAACTGAGAAAAGCCTTTTCAATATTATTTTCAGCTAAAGTGGTGACAGAAAACATTATAAATGCAATAAACAGAAAGAGAGGGAAACACAAGCTTATAAAGAAAGGCAGATTTACATTTACCCCATCTCTTTGCTGGCTAACAAAAGTACAGCTCTGACTCTGGGGTCCACTTTTATTGGAGGTTTCTGAAGCGACCTCGCTCGTGCATCCGGCTAAATTTGAAGGTTGCAATAACCTTCCTTTCCCCCTTGACATTAGAGATGCTAGAAGTATTCTGGAGACTCACTTTAAGCAAAGGAATCCCTCAAATGAAACAGGTGTTGAAGATGAATCATTTTAGTTGACAGCTTATATCCCCATAGCCCTGACTGGAAAAGCTGTATCCAACTGAAGAATAATAAAATCTTACATTGTTTTTATCATATTATTTTATTGATCACTGTCTTATAGGATTATTAGTTAGTAAATCTTAATATTTCCCTATCAAATGAGGATGCTGTGAGGAAACATTTTCTGTTTATTTTCAGACAGTGGAAATTCTGATTAAAACTTTGTTCTATTCTTTAAAGTTCTCATCTCCTCACTCCATCTCTGCCCATCTCTTTGGTCTGCTCAGAGTTGCTTTAATCTCTTCTCACTACTGTAAATACATACCCAGAGTAAAAGGCTGCAATTTCCTTTGACTTGAAAGTCAAAGCTATTTACCAAAAGAAGCTCAGAAGATTTAAGGCAAACCAGCTAAGGAAAGATCATGGTGTCACCCTGTGAGGGTCTTCAGTAGGGTCTCCAGTAATGAAGGACAAGCTTCTGAACAACTGAACATCCCTCACCCCAGCACGTGAGGAGCCCAGGCTCTGAAGTGGGAATACAGGGAAAGCCAAGATGAGTCCTGACAGTGAAGTTGGGTGGGAACATCATTACTGCTGCTGATCCCGCTCCATCTCTGCATCATGCGACTGATGTGAGGGAATATAGCCTGAAGCACAAAAAGATGGCACTATAGACGGGTTCAGTCTTAAGGAACACCATGACGAAGCAGCCACCAGGATCTAACACCTAAATGTGAGCTGGGCATGCGTGCATTTAAGAGGGTTGCAAACTTCTCACAGGATTTCTTTCCACAGTCCAGCCAAAGAAGCCAGTGCTTTTCTAACCAGCCAAGGGGTGTGACCTTCTATGAGATCCCACCCAAAATTGCTTTCATTTGGCCTGTGACATGAGCCTGGAGACTCTGTGTTGTGCGGCAGAGCAGCAAAGGCTTTGATCCACTGCTTGCATGGGAAAGAATTTGAATGCATTGAACTCTTTGTAGAAATGAAGTTTTCTTGGACCAGCCTGAAGGTTTGCTGGGCATAGCTCCTTCCCAGGGGGCTTTCTCTGATGTGAACCAGAACCATCCCAGCTCTAGCTCTAATAACCTAGCATATTTTACTTCCTTCTGTGCTTTAATTTTTAACACAGTCACCTTTTTATGTCACAAAGCTGCCGTTGTACCCCTGCTCACCCTGGAGCAGCTTCAATAGATGAAGTATCCTTGAGGAAGAACAGATTATACTCTTGCCCCCTGGCGTATTACTAATCCAGAAAAATCTTTATATATCAGTTTATATATCAGTTTTTGAAGCCTTTCCACTGAGCTGGCCCTTGTAGGTTGCTGAGACCATCTCAGGTACCTTAATGACTGCTGCAAGTTTTCAAGCCAATTCCGGCCCATTGTCATCTACAGTGTCCTAGCAAAAGAAAGCACTTTTCATACAAGGAAGCATAGAAAAAAATACATAAAACAGATTTGTGTAAGTAAGTGGGATATAATACAGAAACAGCAAACTTCATTAGCTCTTAATTGTGCTTCTAGGTGCCTTATGTAATGAAAGTATCTCACGAAACAGACTCAAGACTTGTGGCTGACTGAAACTTTAATTTAATTTTTAAAATTTAATCTTTTTAAAGACTAAAGGCTACTTTCAGTTTGTTCTTTCTTTCTTTCGAAGGGGTTGAGGGACCTCCAGTGATTCTTCTCAAAGTACAGAGAGCATCTTAATGACTAAATTATGGTGATCTCTGCTACAGTGAAGTGAAAGTATCAGGAGGAAAGATTGTTCCAGCTTCTGCAATAAGCAAGAGGCCTTCTGGTGAGATCTAGGATAAAGTTTCTCTAAAGCTCTTTAACTTGTATTTGAAAGTAAGCTTTGATTGGAGAAGAAATTAAAGAATTAATAAACATTTTTTTCCTGTTCCAAAGGGAGTCCAAAAATTTGAAATGTCTGTGTCAAAGTTTAACCTCATGATAACAATATTTTAGTATTTTCAGAGGGGCTGGTGGAGTTTGGAGGTGGATGGGGAAAGAAGTGGATTTGGCTCTTGGGTTTTCATGTGATTTAGATGAAAAAGAACCTGGACCAGTTCTCTGTATAACATAAAAATTTCTTCTTTTTACCGCGTGGCACACATCCCAAACTGCTTAGAGGGTGCTTGAAGGGAGTATAGATAGTGAAGAGAGGTCAGGAAAAGCGTCTAAGAGGATGGAAGCTGTCAAATGAACAAATTGCATGTATTTTCCTCTATGCAATACATGCATAGGCTAAGAAACCAAGAAAAGAAAAAAAAAATCTTCCAGCATGCTTTGTTTCTTATATCTTGCTTCGAAGCCAGATTCAAATGTTGGCCAAAGAAAGTACATAAATTCTGAGGCCTGTTCAATGGGAGGTAGTGATCCTTTTCAAATTCATAACTCCAACAGAAAACCATCACTCATGGAATGTACTCTATTTGGTGAAAAACATTCTTTCCAGCTCTATTGAAAAAAAGAAACTCAAAGAGAGAGAGCTAAACCACTTTGTACTAACATATGAAGACATACCAGCAGTGGAACAGCAGCTTCATAGCTAAGGGGTAGCATACTAACCATGGTTATCTTGATTTAGGTTTTTGCTTGGCTAGTACGTCCTGATAGATTTGCATAAGTAAATTTAAAATATTGTGTTATATTTATTTTGGAAACCCATGTTGAAGAGAATTAATTTCTCTAAAAGGAGTACATTTTGGGAACTATTGTTTTCATCAGATAAGGTTTTTCTTGGCTAACCCAATGTAACACAATAACATGGTCACAATGACTACCACTATCTAACCTGGTTAACACCATTGCCTCTGTATTTATTTAATTATTATTGCTACTTTATGGAATTTTCATTAAGGCTAGCAGTAAGAAAAATCACCACCCCATTGCCAGGGTCAACAGTCATTTATGAGAACTTGGTCAGCTTCCGTGAGTTAGTGTTTGGCACACAGTTAGGAGTGTTTTCCCCCTGTACTTATTCTCATGTTTTGACATTTCTATTGTGATTTTCTTAAAAAAACAAAACAAAACAAAACAAAACAACATTCTCATTGAGTATCACTTATATCAGAAAGTAGCCTGAAACTGAAAGTTTTAAAGAGGTGTGTGAAATGCAGGTTAGTCAGCCCTGCTGTGAAGATGGACCAAAATTTAGCTATAGGAAAAGGTATGAAGAAATCACAAATCTTTCCAGCCAGCTCACACAAGTTCAAGGAATATAAATCCCTTTGTAATTTTGGAATGTTTCACTTCATAGAATATATGGATTAGAGACTGGATTAAAAAAATGAAATGCTGAAGTGTGAAGTCATGGCCTCTGTGCTGACACCTATTTGCTGAAAATTCCACAGGGACCATATGACTGCCATTCTTCACACCTGCCTGCCTCTGAGTGGCCTCACGTATGGACCTGGCAACATGCTAAACCACAAGCAGCACTTGAGCAAAGAGATTGCTTCAAGGTCTAGACACATGATGGTCACCCCTCGGCTGAACCTTGCTGTGTCCAACTGCACATCCCAAGAGTGTGGCTGGGCCCTCCTAGGGCTGGTGCATGCAACAACTGAAGTCTAAATTCAGGGAGGCCAGAATTTTCCCTGGAGGAAAATCATCAACAGGCTTTACATTCAGTGGAGCTAAAATACTATATACAGCTAAGAATCAGCTCCCCTATTGTTTCGGTTCCATGATGGCACATACATTCATTGCTGTGGTATGTACAGAGCTAGAGATAGACATATATGGAGCATTATAGTAGTGTGTGCTCATGTAATTTGGCATTTGGATGGGTAGCTAACCTAAATACAGCCATGGCAGTTTGGCAGATATCCATCTAATCTAATTTATCTTAAAATACAATTCTGCTTTTTAAAATGACTTCATTAAAGCAGCATCTTCTGACTCAACAAGCTCATCCTTTCAGGGTACTTGGTGGCTTAGCTCCTTACTTTATCTGCTGAGGTTTATTTTTGTCAGTCATGCTTTTGACAGTCCTGCACTCTGAGGAAGAAATGATTTTGTAGAAGTAGCAATCTGGGAAGATCTCTGCAGCTCCGTAATTTCCAGGTTAGTTCACAAGCGATTGGAAACTTCTCCACACACCTCGTTACCCTTGCAGGTTCAACTTTTTTTATGTGAAAAATAAAACTGTTATTTCTTGCACATGGATCATATGTAGGAGAAAAGCCAATTCAGGACAAAAAAAAAAGTTGTAATAAATTACTCACATAAGTAAATTACTCACACTCGTGTTCTCTTCAATGACATTTTTTCATTTGAGAAACTACTCCCTGGCAGGAATGAAATGATCAGAATCTAGCCTCTGGCTAAAACACCTATAGGGCTGCATTCTGCTCTGCTCCGAGCACCATGAACATTTTAAACAATGCTGAAAGGAGTGGAGAATGCTGCTCCATAACTTAAAAGTGAATTTGCAACAAGTGACGGTGGTAAATATCTCCTAAATCAAACTGTGCTTCAAAAGCAATGAGCAACCACCATGTCCCTGCAGAAAAAATACAAACTGATTCAATAGTCAGAAAGGACTGTCTTTTAGAGCACAGAGCATTTCCCAGAACATCTCTGTGAGTTACTGTTCTATTATCCCTGACTTCACAGAAGGAAGGTGCATTGCTGTCTTTATGTTACATTTTCAAAACAATTTTTAAGCAATTTAACTTCAGAAATAACATTTATTACAGATTTACTGTAATAAATTGCCACTAAATACACTTTGGGGCAAAATGATGCCCAGAGATACAAACACCCCAAAGCCCAAATCTATCTTATATGGAATACTTTATCACGGAGGACACACTCTAATTAGATCAGATGAAGAAGGCAGACAGAAAAGTGAGCCAATAATGATGCCAGTAGTCAACTGAATGCAAAATCCAAGTGAGAGGATGACAGAAACGGAGCAAGAGGCAGATACATACGTAGAAACGCGAGCAGCACTGTTGTTCAGCCAGGTTTGTTACATTCCCATGGAAATTCACGTCTCAGACACAAAGAGCCACAACTCCTCTCCTACACACACTCAACCCACTCACTTATTACAGACACAGATACTAAGAGCAAATCAAACACCTCTGGAAATAAGTCAAACTTATTAATATGTCAGGGATAACTGTCCTCAGTAGCGGGTTCTCATTTCAGTAATAAATCCCTGTGGGAGAGAGAGAGAGACAGCCTTAGAGTTTGGACATTTAAAGCCTGAGTCTTCTGGAGGTCTTATTCACAGCTGACTGTAATAACTAGAGAATTCTTTCTGTTACAGTAGATTTTGGTCACGCTTTCGACATACCGCATACACGAACTTTAAATCTAACTGAAACTTTGCTCCTTTAAAACCTATTTTCAGGCAAGATACCCTATGGAATGGAATGGAGCTGGTTGGGTAGGGGCCTCCTAAACCTCACACGCAAGAGCTAAGGGGTTTCTGTTAATCATAGTAAAAACACTCAGTAGCTGCACATATGCAGAGAAGATGTATACATATGCATGTATACATATTCTGTATGTATCCCACAGAAGATGGGATGCTGTGCTCTACCAGCACTGCAGAAGGCAGTGGTTTGAGAGCCTGTTTCAGATGCTTTCATCCTGCTCTGCTTGAGTGGCTTACCCTGTCTGTGTGTTGCCACACACTGTTTTGAAGCTCAGTTTGCATAGCTGCTTTCTTCCTGTTCCCTGTTACTGCTCACACTGCTTTTCACCAGCTTTGAGGCAACTCTTTCTTCCTTGGCATTAATTGAATGAGCAGAGTTCTTTAAGGATCTATGTCTCTATCCAAACTTGGAACAAAATATGAATGGGAAGACAGAACAATTAGTACCTCCTGCAACTACAGAGATGGTAGCAATGAACAAAGCTGCCCTGATAGAAAGAGAGATTTTGGAGTCGGGGTCTTTTAACTGCTGTTTCACTGCCCAAGAAAATGTTCGATTGCCTCTTCTTTTCTGGTCTATATTAAAGCAGTTCCAGGAGACTTTTTAAGTTGACAGAAGTTTTTTCTATCAGCAGGTTGTTTTTGTAGGTAAAATATGCCCTGATGAGCTCTTCAACTTTTATTCACAGTGTTTCCTAATTGCTTTAAGCCCCTCTTTGCATTAGCTACTACTGGTGCCAGGCATCTAGAGAGAAAATGTAACTTTCCCCTCATGGCTCTTCTACAAGCAGGATGACATAGTAAAATCAAACCACTCCACCTCTCTTCCCACAGAGGTTCTGGGTTGTTGGAGGAATAACTTTGGAGCAGCTAACATAGTCATCCACAGTGGAAAAAGAAACATACTCATAAACCCAAAAAAACAGGGCAGCTCTCCTAGTCTCAACGGGTGGTAGCAGGAGGTGGCTCTAAAAGGAAGTCAAATCCTTCAGTTTATTGCAAGAAGTCCTTTTATCTTCACGCTAAACCGGGATGGAGGCATATACCTAACTGAAGCTGCAGGGCTCTACATTTAGAACAATCTTTGATGAAAGGAAACCAAATCCCAAGCTCGTTGAAGTCAATGGCAGCATTCCCACTGACTTCAGTGGGAACAGGAGGTAGCCCATGGTCATTACAGAATTGCTAAGAAGCTAAATTTATTTAAATCCAGATATGACAAATTTCTGTTTGTGATGGCTTCTCATAGAAAAGATTCCGGTAATAATAAGAGCTGACTTTGGTATTTCCATTCTAGCAAAAGTATTACACAGCTAGTCTACTTAGCCCAAAATGTGCTTAAGTCATTAAAAAAAAAACAGGATACCACACCCAGTTTATAAAGCACAGATTCTTAATGAAGCCACTCTTGAAGGAACTCGGACTGATTTTCACAGGCAGTATTGGTTGCTAGAAAGCACAGAGATGAATCTCGACAGATTTTTGTTGAAAATGTATAATATTTAAGAGCCTGAATACAGTGGTTTGTTGCTGTTTTCACACAACTCCGTTGCTGCTTTGTTGTTGCTGGCTTTGAAAGACGTGTGTAAACAATGGGAACAGATTCACAGCTTCTAATTAAGAGACTTTCGTTAAGATTAAAAGCAGCAGAAGTTCAGCACTCAGTGTCCCTGAGAGGATGGACAGCCTGGTCCCTCTGTCTCTGCACAGGTGGTAGAAGGCACAGAACATGATGTAGCTTTCCTAGAGCCCCCATTTCAAATTTGACACATAAGGAGTCTAATGGCAAACCACCCTAAGTGATGACATGATAAAGAGACCATAAAAAGTTCTATAGATAAGAAAGCTCTTGAAAAAGTGGAACTTGCATTCCTGCTTCCTGAAAAGATGTCACGAGGACTTCTGCACAACCCGTAGAAGCTGTTCCTTTCTGGGTTTCAGGAGGTTTTTCTGTGAGCTTTTAAAATTCTCATGCATTTCCCCAGCCAAAGTATAGATTAAAGTAATTTCAGTACTGCAATTTGAGGGATGCCATAACATTAAATTACACCCACTTAAATAATTACATCTCTTTAGCTACAAATGATAAAATAAACGTATCATGTTTAGTGTGTGTACTTTGCATGCAGCCATACAGCAGTTTACATGCAGAGCCTTTCCCAAAGTAGCAGAGGAGAAAAAGTCCTTCTGGAAATCTTTACCATTACACTAACATATTTGATTGTGGGAAACAATAACTCAAATGAGGCAAAGGTTACAGTAGACAAATAAATGAAATCAAGTGGGAATAAAAGCTATAGCTAGAAGGACAAGTTTCAATCAGTGTACTTTATTCTGATTCTTAACCTCGATTAATTGTTAAGAGGAACATGACTGTTAAATTATATCTTCTGTTGGCTTTATGAACTTCCCTCTGTATGCTTGCCCTCTCAGGGCATATACAGCTAATGCAATTTTATTTTTAGTATTTTTATTCAAGTAGGCTATAACATACACAGAAAATGCGTGACATAAGGGGGAAGCAGATGCTGTAGCAGGGAGCAAGACAGAGAATAATTCTGCACACAAAACAAACCAATATTACAACAGGTAGTGAGGACTCTTTTATTATTTGGCCCAAGGAAAGGAAAGAATATCTTTGGTCTTTTACGAGCTGAACAAAGCACCATCAGGAATCCCACCTGTTGCTATTTTAGTCCACAGCACATGGTACATATGTCCGTGGCCCTCCTGGTCAAGTTCATGGAAGATACCCTCTCTAGACACCTTTACCTGAGAAGCCTCCTCTGCCCAGCTTTGTGAGTTGGATTTGTGAGTTGTATCCTGCCCAGGAGGTGGTTATGCACATCTTCACAAACAATGTTCCTGCTCCTCCCTGGCTGGTCCACTCCTGACTGCTTTATAAAACATATTTGAAGATATGTTGGAAAAGAGAACACATGGATGGTGATGTCCATTTGGTCCTTGGGAGCAGTTCACCCCCTTTGCACATAGCAGTGTTAGAAATATATTAGAGTCTAAATGCAGCTCTGAATCTGGATCTGAATTCCAATCACGCAAAAATCTAGTTTACATAAATATTTCTGGTTGGCTCATTTTAGAGATAGACCTTGCTGCTGAAATTTAGGAGGAAAACTTCCTCAAAACTGCCTTTGGCTTTTGCCATTCCATTCAGGAGCCGCATCCTGTTTTAGGACCCACAGACCCAGGCAACTGACCCAAATCTATGCCGTCCGCTGGCCGTCCCATTCTGCCAGATTTTCTCCAAGCAGACACCTCCAGGATTCGGCCACGCACAAAACCAGCTCGAGTGATGTGCTTCTGCCTTTTCTGCCATGTTTGGATCAGCCAGGCTTTGAGAAAGACACAGCTTTGGTCCTTTGCCTGGAGGGACATGACAACTCAAAGCAGCCGGGAGGGAACTGAAACCGGGGGCACTGAAAGCGACTTCACCCGATGTGTTAGTTGTAATACAGGCTGGTTAAATATCCACTGGGAGAGTGAGAGAGAGCGGGCAGGACTGCGTAGCTTGGTGGTTAGACACTGCCCCGGGAGGTTGGGGTGCAGTCCCACAGCATGCAGGGTATGGCTATTAACAGCAGCTGTGAAGCTGACAGGACTATCGGATGCAGTCAGCAGCTGACAGGGTACTGGGGAATATATTTCATCCTGGGAATAACCACATGGCCATGTTTCCAAAACCAAGCGAAACAACAATGACAACAAAAAAAGGCCAAATATTTCCCCCTATTCCCCTTCCCCAAGGTTTTCATCTCGTGGGATGGAAAAAAAAGAAAAGATAAAGTGATTTGTTCTGAAGAAGAATGAAGGCAGCATTTGAAAAGCTGGCTTCTCCTGTCTCTTGAATTCTGCCCAGCTCTGCTCAATGTCCCAGGGACTAGGGCTCTCTGCAGGAATGGCAGGGACTGGGCAGGAGAAGAATGGACACGTCTACCAAATCAGGCAGACTAGGGATGAAAATGTCTACAGCTGCCAGCGGCATGTCTTGCCATGAAAATGGTGGAATGTTCAAACCGTGGGTACAGAGGGCAGGGAAGGTGACTCGTCACAAAACCCCTCCTTGGAAGGACATGAGCAAGGTGACATCCTCTGCAAATACCTACCCTGAGGATCATAAGGGAGCTCGAGCAGGAGAGGAGCCCAGGAGCTGGCAACCAGCAGGGCTCAGGCAATGCTGGCGCTCGCAGCACCAGGAACCAGCCCAGGAGCATCTCTGAGGACACCAGCAGACACTGCCCACTGGATAGGAGAACCCAGGCCTTTGGAAGTCTAGCAGTGGTATTTTGCGACCAACTAAAACATGGTCTAAAAGCCTGATCTTAAAGAAAATGTTGTAAATGCCCATAGTATATAATCTTACATACAGGATTTTAAAGTAGGTAATGTTATGGCTATGAAAATCTATATTTTTAAACAGAATTCATTGTCCTTTTTCTGGTGTCCTCTGCACTTCACAGAGTCATTCTCTGCTTCACGTCATATCTAGATACAGAGTAATTATTACTATTTTTTGTTATTGGAGAAGTAAGGAGCAGAGAAATATTCATCACAAAGTTTATGCAGCTGAGCACCAGCAAACAGGACATACTCATCCCTTATTTTAAACATAGTCTCACTCTGTTCCTACAGGTAGAATTCCTCAATAATCATCATTAGTTACATTTTTAGGATTGTGACTCCAGTCTGCTTAATACCATGATATCTATTGTAAAAAAGTATTTTGGATTTGTGTGATTATATAGGCACATACTAGACCTCATACAGTTTGTTCCTCCTATAAGCCAGGGATGCAGATAATAGATACAGAAAAGCGTAGAAGCCTGAGGAAATATGTCATAGCATCAGAAAATGTACTGCATGTGTCTCAAATCTCACGGTAAGTTTCTTGGACAGTCAGTCCAGCGTCCCTCAAATGCACATTAAATTCAGTCTAAAAGCCTGCAAAGCTGCTGCTAGCACTCCTGCCAACGTCCCAGCCACTCCAGCTCTGTCACCTGTGGGATTGCCTGACTCCAGCCACAGTAACTCTCACAGGCTGCTGCCAGGAACCTTGGCATTAGCACACCACTACGGGGAATTTATATGGTTACTGCTGTATGGAGAAGAAATGGGACAACCAACGTGTCTGTTCACCTCTGAGATGACTGTGTCACCTGGCACACCCCCTTTAGCAAAGGTTGCGCCATTTATGGATTCGATCATGAAATTACACAGTGTACAGTGTAGTCTCTCCCTGGAGTACATTTTTCTTTCAATTTATAGACATAGTTCACATTGTCCTTAAAATTTCTTTCATAAAGACATGTGCATATCATGAGGAGGTGATAGATGTTACATAGTTGAGATAATTCCTCCTAGATTATGCCTTATTTTTTCATTCTTCAAAGATGGGTACATGAGATTGAAGCTCAGCAGACGCTTTTTGCTGTGATGTCATTTTGAACTTTCCTCTGACCTGCTCAGATACCAGTTGGTGTCCATATCGCAGTTTATGATACATTTTCAGGTGCAACCGTGCAGTTTTGTCATCCTTTCCCACTCAACCTCTGAGACTCACAAGGTAAGGCTGGGCTTAGACTTTCTGTGGGCTCTCACAGAGTTCTCTCCAGCAGTTTATCCTCATTCTGCAAAGGGATGAAAGATGTCCCAGAACTTTTGAATCATGTGCTTGTGCTCTATGTTGTGAAGGTAGATCCCATGGATCCTGTGGGTATGTGGTGCACAGTATCCACACAGGTCTCACTCATTATACTTGAAATATGGACATACTTATTTCCAGCTTCTTCGTTGCCTATAGTTAAAAGCACATATTTTGAGCATAACAACTCAGGCTTCCTAAGAAAGCCTTACAGGAGGATGTACTCCATGATTATCCCTTGACATGTATCACCCTGCTTCCTTCATGCATTCAAGAAGATGCTTAGACAACTATGTATAGGAGGTTCAAATCGAATGTGTCTTGAAAGTCATTAATGCCTCTCAAAGGAAGTCTAAGTAGGCAGAAATTATAATCAGAGTTGAGAAATCACCTGTACAGCAATAAGATTTTTCCAAAATTCCTGACTCAACCTGCAATGTGAGTTAAGGTTTTGCTTTGCATTCATTTGTGAGGACTTGGTGCATGCAGCCTATGCCTGTTCTGCTCTGTTCATTCATTACCCCTAAAGTTAATAAAGACTGGACTGATGTTTCTTTGTTTGGTAGTAAGAACCGCAACCTTATGCTTATAAGCAGGGAGAATCTTGAGATAACTTCCTTCCAAATCCCCTGAAACCTCATCTGAAATGGTTCAGTTCTTATCCCTTACGGAAGTGCAGTATTTATTGATATTTTTGTGTTCCTTGCAATCTATATTCAAATCAGAACAGCCAACACATCTAGCAGAGTAAGGAAAGGTCTAGCTCTTGTGCACGGATCTTTACACAATCCAAACAGTTCTCTGTTTTGTGAAGATCATTACAAAACAGGGAGCAAGTAAGAAAAAAAAAACACACACAAGGAAACTACAGGATATGATTCATAAAAATCCCACGTCTCCTCTATACGCTCATACAGTCTTCTTTGAAAAAATAAATAAAAGTTTTTGTTCTTTAGCAATGTTCCAGTAAGTAATACACATGCCAGAGAACAAGCAAGCTCAAAACAATGAGCTAAAATTAGCAAAGGCAGATTCAGCATCTAAAGTCACAAATACACACACACTTACTTTATAGTGTGAAGGCATCTGGAAGAAATATAGTCACATGTATTGTCTGGGTGCTGGCATTAGGACTGTAGCTCAGGAGATTCTTCTGTCAGCTACAAGCTCTTTGTGGATCCTTGAACAACTCTTACAATCCTGCCTGTGAAAAGAGGCAACAACTGTCCTGCCTTTGTGGCTGTCGTGAGGATGAAACCCTGGGTGTTTACAAGGATCTTGGATTTTCGTGTTGAGTGCCACTGAAATAAAGTTATTTCTTCAGTCCAGTCAGTTTCAAAAAGTGCTAACAAAGTAATTCAGTTTGGGCCATTTTGTTATTCAGAGTAAGCCTACTTCCTACTAAAATGGAAGAGAAAGAGAGACATGGCGTGTATTAATAGTGACCATTCATCAGCACTTCAGCACTAATAACAATAATTTATTTTCTGGCATATTTTTCTTATACCCTCCCCCCCCCCCCCCCAAA
>JAOTQQ010000012.1:29959656-29995040 GCA_026546715.1 Gallinago undulata | reverse complement strand
TAACCTCCCCCCCCCCCCCCCAAAAAAAAAAAAAAAAAAAAAATTCTGTGCAGCCAGATGTTTGCTAGCCACCATCAATTCTTAGCGAACCTTACCAGCTCAGGGAATAACCTACTTACATTCCCATGGGAGATACGTTCAGCAACACTAAGAAGAGGTAGGATCTAGATAAGAGCCTGGGGAACCATGACTTGTGACCAGAACAACTCACTCCCTTCTATGCCACCAACCAGTAATCAAAGAAAGAATTCCTTACACCTAGAGAGGAGGAAAGGGCAGCAATCATGACTACACACAGATTTTGACACTACAAAGAGGATTCTGGAGAAACCATCTGACACCACTCTAGATTTACATTCCCAGAGACAGGCTCTACAGGTGGCAACATGAGCTATTGTAGGTCAATGAAGAAAGAGAAGTTTTTCAACATCCAATATCCCTAAAAATTCCAAAGATTTCATTGCAAGGAAGTACTACGCTGTGATGATACTTTTCATGAAATAATTTGCTGGACTTTTTAAAGGATAATTGGAGTCCACATATTCATTTCATTTTCTGTCCTTTTCACTGTTTACAGATGTTGCAGCTGCTCTTAAACTACGTACTCAACTTTCAGTAGGAACACAAATGCCCACTGCAGGCAGCAGCTCAGAAGGAGCTGGGACTGGTTCCTTCTGGCTGAGGTGGCAGAGACAGAACCACTACACATTCGATGCAGTGACAGACCATACACGTTTGCATTTTCACTGAATTTTTCACTGATTTTTTTGTTGTTGTTGTTGTTGGAAGGGACCATAGAGATCATCTAGTCCAGCTCCCTATTTTTGCTAACTTCATACATATTTATGTGAGGTCATATTAAATGATCTGATGCAAATAAGAGAATCAATTGCATAATTAATTTTGGTTTTATTTCCTAAGAATCGGTTGTTATTTTTTTCTGCTGAATTCAGTGACTAGATCAGAGAATCATCTAATTTAGACCTGATATTATAACAATATATATAGCCCTGATATATTATAACAAGGCTAGATTAATTATAAACAGTATATTGGATTAGATGTTCAAATAAGATTCTCAAGAATAAATTATCTAAAATACTGTGAAAAATTTTAGACCTTTTCTGCTTGTGCTGCATAGCCAAAGTTGAAGATCAGAATTTAGACAATGAAAGGCAAATTGAGAAGAAATTATTACAAATTAGCTCAGTTCTGTTCCCACCCTTTGTTACTGTGTAGAGTCTGGTAGAATTGCGCGTAGTTAGGCTGGGACTCTGTCACAGCTAAGATTAGGTACTGTGAGTATGGAAAATGAACCTGTACTGAGTTGGGGGACATAAATGTTTGTAATTCATGCTTTTAGCTTGATTGATTGATTGATGGATATTTTGTTTTGGTAACACCTAATAACTTTAGCACAGGCCAGTGTTTAATTAGATTAGCCAGTTAAAGAACAATGCACTCAACCGCTATAATGATCTGAATGATGGAAAACGATGTTGCTTGTGAGTCAAATATACCACAAGACAGGCAATCTGGGATGTTACCAGCGATGCTTTATTTAGTTATTAATAGTCTATGAAGACATTAATGTGGTGGTCATAACAGGCTGGGTATTTTTCAGTGATAGGTGGACAGAAAGCCCAGCCTAAAGCAGTATACAAGCCAAGAGTAGTAAATAAACTGGAGTTTGCACAAAATCCTGGACCCATGCCCTTACTCAATTTCTAGTAAAGCCCAGAACTGCATTTTGGGTTTTCACTGAACCTGCTCCCTTTTATAGGCAAGCCCAGAGAAGGATGTTATAAGAATCCAGGAACTTTACTTTCCAAGTCTCCAGGAGGCCTGGTTGAACCAAGTACTGTACCCGGGGCACTGAGATAGCGAAGGGAAAAATAAAACTCTGCAGAAAAAAAAATTAAAAATAAAGTATCTCAATAGCATGCTGAAACCAGAATTGTAACATCGTCTTCCTCTCATTTGGCAGGGAAAAGAGGCCGAAAGAAGGAAGAGTAATGCCTCAACACATACCCATCCAACTTTTATGACACTATTTGCCCTTTCTGACAAGGAGCCATCCAACTCTTGCTACTCCTTTCAAAGCTGACAGTGGAAAGAAAGATTTTTCCTGGGGAGGAGGATCTCCAGGGGAAGCAGTGAAAAAGCACGAGAGAAGGAATCTGGAAGAATTCACTCCCACCCACCTACAGGAGATTCCTAGAAGCATTGTTAGCCTGAAGGTTTCCCAAAACCCACTCCACTTCTCAAAAGCAGGGTCATTTCTGTGGCAGGTTGATTTTAAAGCAGAAATGGTGTCTAGCTGGAACCTCTCACAAGGTTGGAATGTTAGAAGTAGTCCCAGGAGAGAGGGTTTAATGTACAAAATGCAGGTGAGGCAGCCAGAAAGACATGATGAACGCAATTTATCACAGGGCTCTGCAATTTATCACAACGGAATCACAGGAAACAAGCAAAGCAGAGAAGCAGATAGATAGACGGGATAGATTAAGCTCCTCTGGGCATGGAACTTCTTTGAAATATGCCAAGGAAATTACATGTTACATGTCCAAATTTTCAAACAATATTTTATTGATTGGAATGGAGCTACGGGTTTCTGGGGCTGGGGTCCTTCCCTCCCCCACCCCTCCCCGAAAGGATGTGTTATGCTGAAGAATGAAATAAAGCCAGAGTTATAGGGTGCTGTTTTGCTTCATTTTGGTTTTAATCCACCTCTGGAGAGGTGCCAGGAGGTAGGGATTTGCATGTGAAAATCAAGTGCCTGTGCTTCCCAGCTGCCCTTCTGCCCCCTCAGCTTTCCAGCGGAGGGGCGCGAAGCTCCGCGCACGGGAGCCATCTCCGCGCCCGGAATCTCCGCGTCCGTTTTGGACGACGTGCGAGTGATCAAAGCGTTCTCACAGCAAAACCCAGTCCTTCCTCGCTCCACCGCTTTTGCGGGGCTGCCTTTCTCGAAAGGGGTCTGTTGTATCACCCTAACAGCTCCGAGTTTTTTACGGCGGCGGGGCTGGCGCGATACCGTGGTCCAGAGTATTGCTGCAGCCTGCTGGATATTCCCCACCTCCCACAAAGCGGGGGCCTTACGGCTTTCCAAACAGCGCATGGACTATTTAAACTGTTTCACTGGGAGGAGAATTATGTGTTCTGCAACGCCTCAGGACAATGAGCCAAAGGAACTATAGAATATGAGCTTGGTGTTAAAGCCGGAGCTCTGCACTGCTCTGCTTTGTGTGGGTTTGAGCCTGCTATGTAACATTACTTTTACATTAACATTTGTGGTTCCTTTTTTATGCGCTCCAGCCTCGCCGTGCTCCGCCCTTTATATTTTAACAGTCAGATTCCTATGATCCAACCAGGGTGGCATGTTCAAAGCTCCACTTTTTTTTAGCGCTGATTAAAAAAAAAAAAAAAAAAAAAAGAAGCTCAGAGTATCAAACACGCTTACTTCAAATAGCTTTTATTCACACTAGGACAAGACTATAGCCAAAGAATTATACAAAACACAAAACAAAGGGGGTTTTAACAACTCGGTTGAAGACTATTTCACGCCAATCCAATGCTCGTATATCTATAATCAACAACATTTTGGAGCACAATGTTACTTAACGTTACTTATTGGATGCTTTCAGATACAAAAATGTATCAGGAATAATAACAATAATCCACAGGTTCCATTTACTCTTGTGGAAATATTACTATCAACCTTTAAAAATTTTACCCTTTGGGTCAGTCCTACTGATGTTTTATCCCTTAGAATCTGCTCTGCCTGGAAAGACAAATTACAGATAAACTTTTAGTGCTCTGAGCAAAAGGACTGTTTTTTATCATAGAAACAGATAGCAACATCAATTTCCCAAGAAAAAAAAAATAGACATTTCAGCTGAGCATCCCTAGACCAAAAAGTCAGTCTTGTAAAAACCCACGGCAATAAGTTTGCTTTGAAAGCTTTAGTTATGACTTCACCAGGTATTGCTTTATGCTTTCCTACTGCATCCTAACTTGGAATATTAAACTGATCAAGGAATTTAAAAATAGCAGTAAACTAAGCAGCAAGAGACATGAGTATGAACCTGTTCCCATAACAGATGGTGTGTACACCCTCCTGAAGCTCGCTGAAGTCGGTAGAATATATCCACTGGTGCCAATGCTCTTTCAGACAGACTTTTTTAGAAGCAGAGCTGGCACTTCATACCAGAAAGAGGGATGTGGGGCTGAGTTCAGATCTGTAGCTGTGCTTTTTTACTGTTTAGGGGTGGCTGAGTGCAAAGTCAGGTTTCTTCTCTGGCTGTCTCCTGGATCTCCCCAGAGAAGGGATTTCAGTGGTCTTTGAATCAGGGCATCCTACAGCTCTGCTATTGCAAATGTGCCTCCGGCCGTAGGGTCGGGAGGGGGGTAATGTGTGGAGATCTTAGCACAGAATCACTCTCGCTGCACAGGACCAGTGCCATGGGTTTCATGCGTCACTTGCCTTCAGACCATGCACGCAGGAGCATCTCTTCCTCATAAGTTACAGCCCAACTCACAGTGTGCTAATTAGCATCCGAACAGTAGCATCTTTGATGGCACAGAACAATTTATATTTTGCTATAAACTCTTCTAATATGCTGAACCACAGAGCACGGCACCAGATGAGGATGAAGGATTGTGCAGAAGAGATATAATTAATAGTTGCTGGAATGTCCTTTTCGGTCTTTGCTCTCTGTGGTGTGTTATTTGCTAGAGACTAAAACCGAGTGAGTAACAAGATGTCATGGGACAAAAACCTTTTGGATCAAGTGAAAATATTACATTGTTAAAATCAAAATGGGTCCCTTTTGAGGTTAGAGAGGAATGTGAGTTTCACAATTTCTTTTTTTTAACAATCAGCAGACAGGCAGCTAAATCGTACTCATAAAATACCACTCTAGTTTGGATCTGTCACAAAAATGAAGCATTTAATTGCTGCTAGAAGTGACAAAGATAAGCTGTTCTCATTCCCACACCAGGGGCATCTGTCAGAAAAGACAGATTTTTATTTGGTTGTTTTCTATGTGCTACAAGGGTAACCTCAATTATAGGTAAAAAACTAAAGGGAGTGACATGAAAAAGTAAAAGCTTAAATGATAATTAAGAACCCAAACTCCTCCAAATCCAGGATGAAAAGCAGGTATCAGAAACCTGATTAAAGAGAAATTCTTTCCCAGTAGGTCCTCCCCCTCCTGCCATGTACATATTATGCTTTTCTTCCATATGGAGTTTGTAAAAAAAAAAAAAAAAACAAAACAAAAACAAAAACCAAACCCCACAATGGTTCACAAAGCTCTATTGTGACCTTTTAAAATGAAACAACCATGCACTGCTACACTTCTGGAAAGGCCACTTTTGAGAAAAAAACCCCCAAATTTACAAAGATCTCCCCTATCAGTGATGTTATGAAGTGTGTGCTGGGGGCTGATGTGTCAGGGCAGCACACCTGATGATGCTGAGGAGGACAAAACTATGTACAGCGAGGTTCCCATCTGCACGCGTGTGGGCAGGGTGGTGGGACCGAGGGGGCTTCTCCCAAAGAATAAACGCTCGCCAGGCACCTCCTTGCCCCTGTAAGCTCATAGAAGTTTGTTGCCTCCCAGCCATCAGCGCCTTTGGAAAAGTTCCCTCTTTCATCCCAGACACACTGCCCTGAAAGTGTCCTGCTGTCTGTCTACACAAATTAGCCAGTCTCTGCGTTCTTGTTCTCTACAGGACCCTCTGGTGTTGGCTGTGGTGAAACCTTTCTAATATTTCATCCTTGGTTATGACTCTCGGCTTTTTAGGGAGGCTGTGCTGAGATAAGACACCGACTCAAAAGCCGCCTTCTCTACAGAGGGATTCGTGTTGCCATTTTTGTTCTGCTGGCAGCACGCTGTCGGATTTCTGCAAAGGGAAGGAACAGCCATCTTTGTTTGCGTAACAGCTGTTTACATTTTCTTTTTCTTTTATGATGTTTATTTAAGATAGCTTTAATGATTTTCTTTTCCTCAGATTCGCTTGCCTGGAATCATTTTCACTGAAAAGTTCACTTCATTTTCACTGAAAGTAAAATTAGGAAAGTACCTAATTAAAAAAAAAAGGGACTAATTCTGTCATCTTTACACTGGCAAAATTCCCGTCAACTTTGATTACTCGTTAGGAATCTTGCCTGAAAAAGGATCATATAATCAAGCACTTCATTGCTGTAGATTATATTAAAGCCAAATGAGCACATGCAGGATTCCTGCACACAGAATCTGAAAATGAATTGCAAGACACTCTTAGGTTTTTAGTAGTTCTGAGATTTACTGTTTGTCGCTGTTCCCATTCCAGCCCAGATAAAAGCATTAAGCTGGATAAAAATATTTCTTTTCTTGATATCCTGAGTCACATAACTTTCTAGTTTTCAGTTTCTACTATGAATTTAAGGACCTAAGAATACAAGGAAATTATTTAATCCCTTAACACTGGGAAAGAATATGAACTGGAGCAAGCACGTGGCTGCTGAGGCATCTCTCCTTCTAAAGGCTGGTGGCTCAGGGCCACCTTGATCCGGAGACAGGGGGCAAATTCCTGCAGGCTTCCCCTAGGAGGCAAGGCTCTGCTGCTCACAGCCATGGCAGCCCAAGGGGGATGGTGCTGGGGGACGTCCTCCTGCCTGTCCAACAGCCTCTGGGCCACCAGCACCAGGCAGAGGGTCACTCCGGCTCCCATGGCTCTCTGCCACCTCCTCAGCTTCACCTTCTCTGGGGAATCACATGCGGAAACCCCCTCTCGTTTATGCACTTCGGTTCATTTTTAGAAGTAATCTAAGCTCAGATGTAGATATTTTGGCAGCCAGCTTGAAATACCTGGGACTGAATTTTCAGAGGTGTCAATCTCCCCAGCCTAAGCTGAGGTCTAGGGGAGACGCGAGACTGTGACGTCTCTTCAGAAACAGCTCTTAAGCCTCTGAATTTGGACATTAGAAACAGAGAAACACGCGATCTGTGCATCTTTCTGAAATTCTTGGAATTTGTTGTTGAATCCAGCTGAAGCTGGGCATTTTTAAGAGTGCGTATGTGAATATTTCCCTGGAAGTATGTCTAAAATTGCTGGGAGATATTTTAACTGTAATCCACAGGGAGCTATTGATGGTAATAAAAAATACTGTGAGAAGAAAACAGCAGCAAGTGAAACTGCCCTCTCAGAAAGCCCAGGTCTGCTTTGAAAGAAGTGTTGATATTCACCATAAGCCTCGATCATTTCCCAGAGGGCTGTACGGTGCCTTGTAATGACATAATCAAAAAGTAATGGTGTTCTGGACTTAAAGTGGGGGGGCGGGGGGAGGGGGGGGAAGCAAGCAGGGCCTGATCCATCTCTCATTGAAATCAAAGAGGATTTTGCTGTTGACTTCAGTGAGAACAGAGCTCTGGACACAATCTGTGTGCAGTTTATTTGTACGTTTGCTTATCCAAATGATCTTAACTTTAACCAATCTCATGACTGGCTGGCTGTCTGGGAGTACACCCCTACAAATGCATAAGTGTGAGTTTATCATGTGGTTTAATTCAAATTATTCTGGCATTTTAAAAGCATTTCCATCTACAAAGGACAGCTTTAGCTGATTTCCACCCCAGAATATAGACTTTAATTGCTAAAGTTTGTAACTCGCATTTCAGGCTGCAATTCATATTCAGTTTCACGCGAGCTAAGGACACAAGCAGATTGTGCATTCGTGACGTTAGCTTTAAAACAGTCTTACTATTCACCCAATTAAAATTTAGCAGCCGTTATTTCAAAATGTGAAAAGCTCTACAAATTACCCAACTCATCAGCTATGGTCCTTGGTTTCCTTGAAGGGAAACTTCTTTGATGACCACGAGAAAATTGCAAGCCAGATTGCCATCACAAGTCTGCTGAAAATACAGGATGAACTCCTGATTGCTTTAGTCATGTGAACAACCCCTTCAGAACAGCCCCCAGTCAGGCAAGGTGGCTTACACCAGGAGTTAATTTAGCCTGCTGGGACTCTTTGCATTACTAAAATGAGCATGATTTTTGGCTTGTAAATGGGGGGTAGAATTTTATTTCACTTTCTGAGGGGCATACATCCATTTTAGAGTAAGCCTTTCAGAATAAAAGTTTACTCCACGTTATAGGAAATGACATTCCTTTTTTAGATTTCCCTTTTCAAAGCATGCCTCAGATTTCTAACTTGTAGCAGAGAGCTTATGTATAAGTAATAAAAGTCTTTAAAATTAAAATGCTAATCGTAAACAAACCCAAATGCATGAAAGATATAGTCTGACTGCATAACAAAAGAGAATTATATAATTCTATTTGAGTGAAATCTTTCATCTTTGATTTACAGGTTTGAGTCTGCCTATAACTGAAACCATATTGTTCCATATCTTTCATATCATGGCCTTCCCCAAAATCTTGTTTTAATTAAGGTTCCTTTCAGATTTCAGAATAAAAAGCATGACAGTCTTCACTTATGGCTTTAATATATCTTTTGGAGTTTGGAAAATATATAAAAATGAACATCACTTGCTTTTAAAAGCTGAGCGAGCTATCAAATACTGCAAGTCGAATACTTCAAGGTATCTCCCAGGGTTCATTAGGTGAGAAAGTTGTAAACAAAAGGAAAGTTGCTGTAGTAGAGTTTTGCTCATTTGAAGGAGTCTTACATCCATGCCCTATCTCTTCCTCTGACGGTAAGGCAACACGTGTAACAGTTTAAGCGTTCATTATCAGCTAAAGGCACAACTCTATGTTACGTTCTCAAAACATGGAATTAAACAGCTAAAGTCACGTCGCAGGGAGATGGGGCTGCACTTCGGGGACCTAAAATAAAGCCTAAACCCTTTGAAGCTTCTTAAGCAACATCAGTTCTCTTGGTGCAGGACTACATAAAAGAATCGGTTCGCGTTCACATGATGACCTGTAAAAAACACTTCCCCCCCCCCCAACACAACCTCCACAGAAACACCTGAGCTTCAGATGAGCTGCTCACAGTTACTGACGATCGCTGCTCTCAAGAGTCAGGACAAGGAAACATTTCGGAACAAACTAAAAACACATTTGAGAAGCCATCCATTTTTCAGAGACTACTTGATCTCTGCTGCACATATGGTGAGAGCTACTGTCAACTACGGAGGGTACAGCACTTTTTTTTTTTTTTAAAGGCAGAAGATCGCTCGTTTTAGAGAATCGTGAATAAGTTTTTTATGATAGAAAAGATTACGTGAAATGGGAAGGGATGGCCGGGAAAAGGGGAGAGAAAATAAAGCACCACCAAGCACAGTACGTCAGGGGATTTATAGTACAATAAGAAGTGCTTTCCCTTTAGCTAAAATCTCTCATCGTAATTTACACACCTTTCACTTATTCAGCTAAGAACTCATTACAGGGGCTTAAAAAATAGCACGAAAAATAAAGGTGGGGTTGGTTTTTTTTTCATCACACAGAGCAAAGAAAACAAATTCTATTAACAATTTAACACAGTATGAAAAAAAGTACCCAGTAAAAAGTGTCAGAAAGTGATTCATGGAGTTTACCGAGTATTTTGCTGGCTGTTGCAAATCTCGTATCTATAATCTATCATGTAGAATTTTGTAATACTCTATTTCACAATTTATGTTGGTGAACGGGTCAAACAGCATATAAAAAGCATGCTCTAGGCTCTTTCTCCCAAGCCCGTTTTACTGTAACTCTAGAATTGTAGCGGTTACATTTAAGGAATCTTTAGGGCCCTTTCAAGTCCATCCAAAGAACAAGTGAAGCTGCTATTCAGAGTTTTGTGCCCAGTGTTTATGTTCCATCTGATCTGTGCCACCCAAGCAGCAGACAAGACATGTCTGAGGGTGCTTTGGGGGGGATACACAATGATGTCACCCACAGGAAATATCAGGGAGGACTTGGCACTTCACAAGGCTGGCTCTTCTTCCATGGGCTCGCCAGCAGCTCTGTAAAAATAAACAGGCAATCAGAATACGGCACAAGAGTACACAATGACATTGTAGATTTTCATGCATAATCAAAGCTGATTTTTCAGCTCTCTCTGATGTTTATTTGTGCTATTCAGTTATCCATAAATAGAGTTTCTTTCCTAGGAAGTATAAACAAATGTCAAGTGGAAAAACATTTTAGATCCAAGCAATCACTGAAAATGTTCCTGTTTATATTAAAATATGTCAGAATATTTTATAACTTTTTGTCCAGAAATGTACATGCTTTGTGTCAACAGAGTCAAATAATTTCATGGAAAAAATAGCTGTGATACTTTTCTTTTACCAGCTTTTGCAATTAAAAATACGTGCAGTTATTTTTTCAAACGTCCCCATACCATTTAAGCGAAACAGTTAACTAGTAGTCAAGTAGTTAGCAGTTTGTCTTCTGGGGTTCTTCTTCGGTCTTCTGATTTTTGATTCTGTACTTTCACAAATGCACTGCCTGCCTGCAACATCCGAGACCAAATTCTGAAGCTGATCAGCAGATTACTGTCACATGGAAAATGTCTATTAATAATATTGAATCAGATTATACGTATATCTTTTAATTGAAAGCCTCTGGGAAATATTCGTTTTAGGCATCATGAGTTCTTTAAAACTACCAATAAGAAAATAACGGGGACATATGCTGAGCTGGTGTAAAGTGCAATAATTCCTTGTATCTGAATAGTTACTGCGTGTGATTATGCTGGCAATTATAAAATGAGAATCCGAGATCACGGTGAGACCCGACTATTGAAGAGCATATGAATTTGGAGATAAAGCATTTTTCACCTCAGTCTGGCAGAATGCCATGTGACAAAGGAGCTTAAGACCTGCTTAAAAAGAGTCACTTTAAGCAATTTTGAAAAGAGGGGAGAGAAAAAAGTAAATGCAAATTAATAAATGAGACATTCACCAGTTAAATCTTGTAAGCCAGTATAATAACTGGCTTCAGTAAAATACCCCTCAGAAAGTACAAACTCATGAGATCCCATGGAAAAAAAAATGGTAATTAATGGGGGTTTGCATGGGCTTTGGTAGTTTATTCAGTAAGGAAGCCAGAGAATTTTAAATGAATCTGGAGTTTATTAAAGTCTTTCCCAATGAAAAATTCAGCAGTGTGTCTTTAAATGATTTTATACAGGTTATTCCTTTATGATTTGGAATGATCACAGCTACTATGTTGAAAAATATGTCAGATGAACGATATATGAAAAAGAAGATGTTTTTCAGACTACCCACTTTCCAAAGGGTTATTGACCCTAGAAGGTTACTAATCTATAAATCTCAGATCTTTTGTTGCTCACCACACGGTGGAGAATGTTTCCTGTGTACAGTAACCACTGCAGCTCCCTAGTTTCTGAGCAGCGAGGTGCTGCAGGGTTCCTGGGAAGGCCCCTTTGGATGGGGCAGTGCTGGGGTGGGAGCACTTCCCTGCCATGGGCAGATGCAGCAGGACATCTCTCTCCTTTGACAGGGACAAAAACCTGGAGATCTTATCGAGATATGCATAAAAACGATTAGTAAAACCTCTTTCAAAAATGACCGAGATCATCACCGACTTCTCTTGTTTTTCCCCCGCTTTGCATCGTTCTGGCTTGCAGCAGAGACCACACAGTGGCTGCCAGGGTGGGATGGAGCTGAGGTCCACCTGCTGAAGTCCTCAGGTGTGATAAAGGCTCATGCACCACGTGAAGAGTTCATACTGATGCTGTATGCTGCTGTTGTGCTGCCCAGGTGATTCCACCTTCTCCAACCACTTTTGGAAGAGCTCCAGGTCCTCTAGTCTAAGGCAAAAGTGCAATAAAGCTCTTGCTAAACATCCAGGGCCTTATGGGGCTGCCTGGGAAGAGAATAATTTGGAAGCAGACAACGGTTCAGTTTCTAGGTTTTGCTGCGGGTAAGTGAATGAATCAGAAGAAACAGTTTTCAATAGATTTCAAAAAGAGATATTGGCAGAGCAGGAAGGAGTGGTGCTCTGGAAATCTTCTGGAAGTGAAAGGGGGAATTTGGGTTGTTTATAAGGAACTAGGGAAGCAGCATGTACAACAGTCTGTTCACATGTATTCGGCTTCTGGGAATGACATCTTCATGACCATAGTACAACTGAGAGATGTTCTTATTCAGGGTTTTAGTCCTGGGCATTTTTTCACTGATGGGGCTCTTTCTGAGTGTCAGGACTGACCTAGAGTGCCGTATTCTAATATATTCCAACAAAATGCAAATATTCTCCATCAGCCAGAGCCCAAGCACTAATAGAAATTTCTACATGCAAATGCAAGTTGTAGGTCCCTTTTTGGAAATGGATCGGAGGTTAAGGTGCCCTGGTGAATCCAGCTGTTGTCTCTCACTGTGGTTGCTCTCACAGCCTTCTCCAGTCTCCCTTTGAGGACTTATGTGCATGCTTGAACTTAATTTTATTAGCGTCAGAGAATTCGCTGGATCTATCCAATGGCTTATCACTAAAAACATATATTTTTTATAGGGTAACTGCTTAGGCCAGAGTTCTGTGCAAGAGCCAGTGAAGTTTAGGGTCCTTGGTACAGAGAGAAAAACACCATAGTCACATAACACTAAGTGCTGAATTAATATATGCTCCTTTCTGCTAAAATAAAATTTTCTCAAAAAATAAAAATTAAAAATTGAGGGTGCAGAACCTGACAGGTCAAATTTATTTTACCTCAATTATGTCACTGTTTGCTACATCAATTCAATCAGTCTTCCTATAGCTGACAAGAAGTTGGCATAAAAACATAAAAGAGGAGAAAAAAAACCCAAACCAACAAACCAAACCCATCCCATATTGTATGCTCTGTCTGGCTCCTCAGAGGTGCAGCTGCGGGGCTGGGTCTGATCCGGACTGATTCCGTGTGGGCAGCAGATCCACAAAGACACTGAACGGGACCACACTGACTGCGGGATCACAACTGTGATTTTGCACTAAGGCTTCACTTAGTGAAGTGGCTGATTTAAACCACAAGTTCCAAGGAGCAGAGCCCTCTTGCATTTGCTCTGTTTATTTTGATGTGCCAGAAGGAGTGCTCACCTATAGCTCTCTATATATCCAACTCACACTATGGCACTATGAGGTACTCACTTTGCACTAAACAAAACAATGCTGTTTAAACCTCAAAACAAAAGAAATAGATGAAGCAAAATCCCACCATATGGTGAAAATCTGGCAAAACGTGTGACATCTTAAGTATTGTTCTGTGGCAGTTGAGAATAAATGGCAACCATATTATTTAATGAGAATATTGTTTAAACTAGTTCATATCTACACTTTAAAAAGTGTATTTAAGTATTTAAGAATACAAATAAATCCTGTACATCATCCAAAAAAAAAATGTTTCTCTTACCTTATTTTTTAAATTAGAATTACAGAGATTCCTCATAGCTACATCATCACACACATAAAAATAAAAATTCAAGGTATGTTTCCAAGTCACAGAAACTGCTGAACAAAAGATAGATTTTCTGGCATGGTATGGCTGTTTTATGCCATAATCTGTTCCTAATTTAACTCAGCTGTCTCAGGGAAGATCATTGTAATTGAAAAGTGATCCTCTGGTAGCTGAGAGCTGGGGAAAAAGAGGTAGATTTCTATACCATGGAGATGATTTGGAGGGTGTTTGAAGACATCATATAAGAGATCCTGAGTAAGTGTGTATCCTAGTAAAGATAGACTTTCCATGGATCAAAGAAAAAGGAAATAAAAGTAAAGCCATCATAGTTTAAGTGCAGAATAACTACATGTATACACTCAAAAGAAGAAGTAATGTCCAAATAAGGCAAATTAAATAATGTAAAACCTCTGGCAAATCAAATGTAAACCCTCAACAAAGCAGGCAAAAGGAGAGTCTGAAGAGCAACATGCTAAAGGCATAAAAAATGATAATAAAAAGATCTTTCAAATACATCAGAAGAAATGATCAAAGCATAAACGGAGCATCAAGGAAGGTAGACCGCAAAAGCAAAATGAACTATTTATATCTGTGTTCACTAAAGAAGTGTCAGGGAGATTTTATTATTTGCAGATGAACTATCTTAAACTAAATCAACACTAGAACAAAATGATATATTAAACATTGCCAAATTGCTAAGAGCAGATGATATTTGTTCACTAGGGGAATGCAATTCTGATGTTGCTAAAGAAGTAATTTTTGAGCACATTCTATTGCTTAACTCAGCATCCATACCAGAGGTAGAGAAGGTAAGATACACAATTCCCATTTTTGAAACTACAGGAGATACAGTAAAACTGTCTGGGGAAATTGATAGCGGATAGAATCAATGATAGAATTAGTAAGCATTCTGGTAATAATAATTTGGATAAGAGTTATGTCTTATCGCTTATAGAGAAATCAAACCTTTACAGATTTATTAGAAGTTTCTGAAGTAAACGAAGGAAAAGGAATCAAATAATATCCCTGTGCAAAGAAAGTCTTCCAACAATGTTATCCAAATACTTTGAGGAACTTAAGTTATGAGAGAAGGTCATCTTATAGATTGACAATCAATCAAAAGTAGAAAACAATAATATTGGTGAGGGATTCTCCAAAGCATCTCATAAGACTTGGCAGACTACCAGTAGATTTAGGTGGTAATGTTTGTTTATGATGGCAAATTAGGTCAGTTTTAAAGCCCAACACCAGAAAAGAAGGTAAGTAAACACAAACCAACATACAAAATACACAAAACAGGGGGGAGGACAGCTTTAACTGTTTATACACAGTGATGGCCACGACTGAAAGCTTGGAGTTTATGGTAGAAGAGCAGAGAGCAACAGAAACAAGAAAAAACCCAACATTAAACTACCGTGTAAATCCACATTGTGCCCAACACCTGGAGTCCCTTGTGTAGTTCTCACTCCATCTCAAAGAAAAGTACAAAAGGCACAGAGATGGGCAAGGATCATCAGAGGTAAGAAATTATTATCATAACAGGAGGAATACAGAGCCTTGAGACAGATGAAGCCTTTAAAAACAGAAATGGGGCAGAGACCACAATTGAGAAAAGAGCTGCTTTTATTTCTCACAATGCAAGAACTAGAGGGTTCCCAGTGAATTTATCAGTTAATAAGTTTAGACCAAAGAAAAAGAAGTGCAGTGCCTGATGAGGCAGTGGGATCCACTACCTGAGCATCAAAGAGGTAAGTTGGTTCAAAAAGAGCTTTGAAAAGTACATTCCTGGGCAGGTATCCTGGAGACTTTTACACAGGACAGGTCAGATACAGCTGTTGAGATCTACCAACTCGCCAGGGCAAGGGTGGCTTTCAAACTCCTCTACTCCTGCTTCTCTTCCTCACAGACTCCCTATCAAGGACTGAGGAGAAGGTGGGCAACGTAGGGCTGCAGCCTGACCTGGGGAAGCTGTTCTTCAGCTCCTGAGCCAGGCTGTGAGTGCAGATCCTGGTGGTTATGGCCAGGTAGGTGCATGTTACTCAGCAGAGCTGAGTGTGGATACCCAAGTAGTGAAATGATAAGTGAAGCTTTATGAGTTGATATGCAAACACAACAAGTAACCCTTAGATGGTGGCTAGCCATCTAGGGCTACCCCATGATCTAAACAGTCACTCTAGTATAAAATATAATCCATATAATGCAACGTGACTGAAACTGCAACTGGTAGCTCTGCAACACTGAAAGTAATATCTAAAAATTACACTTTGTTTTCATTTCCATTTGAATAAAATCTATGCTCAGCTGAATGAAGGCCATAAAGTCAACTTCTGATAAATGTCATTCTCAAGATTTACTGTTTGCTGTAAAAATAGTAAGTGCAAGAGATCTTACTCCACACCCTTTTATTTTTCCATTTTAAGAAGAAACATACAGAAGCTCCAGTGTATCAGGGAGAGCACTGTACTGAATATTTTCACAGCAAGATTTCTGAAACAGGGGTCTGGCCAAAGGACAGTTCTAATCAGCTAAATCTGTATCTCGCATAAGGGATAAGCAGTGATCAACGCACAGAAGCTATGGTAGTTAGAAATGTTTTATAGGGCATGCCTGTTCCTTTAATTGCATCTGTATTTAAATCTGTGTTAGCATCATGCATGTTTTCTTTCCTGTCCACAAACTCTTTTTTCTATATCTGTTCTCTTCTGAAGTCTATAATCAAGTTTCAATTGGATCTTAAAATGCAGAGTTGTGCTTTGGTAAAATAAAACACCGAAAATGTAGCAGCTTTTCACAGTTTTCTTCATTTAGCCTGCCAGAGAAAATCAAATAAAAAAATAATCGGCACTGTCACTTGAAGAAAAGAAAGAAAGAGAGAAGAAAGAAAGAGAAATACTTAAGATGGGCCTTAGCCAGGAGCATTTTATCCATTATTCATCAGTGGTAAATGAGTCAGATATGAGTTGGCCAGGAAAAGAGCTGCTTTACCCAAAATCTGAGTTTAAAGTGAGTCATCTCACTCCAAACACCAATATATCCTCCAACATAACTGGCAAGAGTTTCCCGCAAAGAGACTCTTGCTGCTGCTCTCTTCATCTGGAGGCCTGACCATCCAGAGCTGAAGTCAAGAGGATCTCTACCATCAGTTCAGTGAAACAGGGTTAGAGAGGCAGGTCAGAATTATCAGCCTGGCTGACCATGGTGGGAATTAAGAGAAAGTAAATTGGCTTCTGGCATAATGAATGAACCCTCCAGGCTGCCCTGCCAGCCACAGCACTTTCTGCTCTGATCCCACCCTACCTCTTACAAACAACTTTCCCAAAAGAATACTCGATGGAAAGGCTTGCAGCAGGTCTTCAGAAGGTGGCTGCCATCTACTAGGTGGGTAGGAGGGGTGCTTCTGCAATGGTCTTATCAGGAGGACATGAGAGCCTGGAGCTCACGTCCCTGCAGCCCTGTCATTCGCCACAGAAAGGGGCTGGAGATTACTTGGTCCTTAATCACAACAAACATCATAAATGTGAAAAAGCAAAGCTGTACTCATCACTGCATTACTGCAGTGTGCATTGGTATGTGTTTATGAAATGAACATCGTGTTTTCGGGAAATGAATGAAAATATACTGGCATGAAAACAGAGCGTGCAAAGTCGAATCTGTCCCTGGATTTATGATCCTGTGCTGGACTTTCATTCATGCTCAAAGTGCAGCCAGGTTCTCTCGGGTCTTCCCACAGCTCAGAGGACCCTCGAAATCGGATCTTTAGAGTCACCATTTTTGATTCCATATTCGACTTTACATTCAGCGGGAAGAAAACAGAGAGAATGATATCCTGAAAAACTATCAATTTTGGCCCGGTGGGACAGCACTTACGTTGTTTTGTCGCTCTCTGGCTTTGGGTGACTTCTTTGTGGGTTACGAATGTGGAAACAGAATTAGGAATGCATGCGTGCATAGGTTTTGGGGTTTTTTTTTTGAGTACTGCTGAAAAATCTCTAAAGCACCACAGAAGATATTTCAAACGAAGCCATTTTTCCACACAACAATTCATCACAACGGATTCGTCCCTATAAGAGTCCAGAACTGATGAAGTGTAATGAATCTGGCAGCCACATGAATTCCACTTGTGTACATTTCAGCACATCCGTTTTTTTCCATTTCTCTCAGCTCCACTCTGAAATTCTGTTTTCAGAATGGGTGGAAACTGTCACAGGTTATCAGTAGGTAGGTAATAAATACAATAATTAAGTGCAGTGTTAGTCAAAGGGTTATTTTCTTCAAGTCATGTAGGATCAGCAGTTGCTCTCAATGGCTGTAGTTTTAAGTGAGTGGAGGCGCATAACAAATGCAAGTCCTGCTTATTCCGAGCAATATAAAAATACACTAAATTAACCACACCCTTTTTCAGAAAATGTAAAACTTTTCTTTGTTTGACTGCATTAGTTCCACCACTTTAACTGAACTTTATATTTCAGAGCTATGCATACACAAGCAGGCACCTTTCTGTCCCTGGCTAGCAGAAGGGTCTTTTAACTCTCACAAATTTATACGAAAAACCTTACATTATTCCTTAGCTGAGCACCGATTAGCACTCTCATAAATCTAAAATACACCTCCTGTTCCTCATGGATTCTTCTTTAAGATTTTATGGATTTGCTTGCAATAGTACTTGCACAACAATAGCCATAGTACATTAAAATATAATTAATACAGCCGGAAAGGTAATTATGTAAATACTGTGAACTTTACTAGCTAGCTCTGCTCCCCGTGTGTCCCTTTGAGCCACGTCTGTTAGCTCACTGACAGATGAGCACTCCCACTGTTGTGAGAGACATTTGCTCCCAAAGGCATCCATAACTCTTAGCGCTGCGCTGTTCCCCTGGAAGCCCATCAATTCCGTTCTGATTAACGGAGCCAACCGAGAGGCAAGAACCCAATCAGACAAGTAGCTGTCATGACACAGGAGCCATGGATCCTTCTGGCTTGGCTCCCACCATCACTCTGCCTACCCACAGCTCCCTCCTTTCTCTCCTGTTGTCGCACAGCTCTGCTCCACAGCCCGCAGGGAGCTGTTGAAGTCTCCTTATAAGGCTTTTTTCTCCTTTTCTCCTCCCTCCCCGGTTTTCTCCGTGTGATGGAAACTGAATGGTTCCACTGCATTTTGGGTCTTCCCCTGTTGGAGAAGGCCAAGAAAGTTTGTCCTTAAAAATGAGGAAACGGGAAATTCCAAGAACTTCTGAAGTGGCTTTTCTGACTCCTAACAACTTGTTGAACAAATACTGTTTTGTAGACAGTACAGTATGCAGTGGATATCTTTTGTTTTTCATCTCTAATTGGCAAATCAACCAACAGCAGTTACCGTATCATTTTCTCAATTTGTGAAATTCAAAGCAATCTTCATTATTGTTAAAAAGCAGCCGGCAACCTGGAAAAACCAGCATTCTCATTCTTTGTTGCTGTACCTTCAGCTTGGTACACAGAAAATGTTGGCCCTGATCCTGGTCAGGATTGCGTTAAGTTTTATACTGGCACTGTTCCATTGCTTCCAGGGAAGTAACTTTTAATGCCTGTCTAATATCATTTAATAATGATTTAAGTCCATCCTTATTAAATTTATCTGACCGTGTGTTAAATGCCTTCCTAGAAAATTAAAACTAAAACAGGTTTGAATAACTTCCAATGAGAAGAATATGGTTGATTACACTTGATCAGGCCTATTTTTCCTCATATGGAAATGGCACTTTTTATGTAGTAGAAAGCATTGGACACAGGGAGAAAACAAGTTTCTTGTACTATTCATGAACCTCAGTAAAGAATTGCACATGCCAAAAAAATACCTGCTAGCGCAGAGTGCTTCTGCTTCCAGCGGTCAAGTGAGAGAACTCAAATCCAAGGATGAAAAATTCCAGGTACCTCAATTAGCAGATAATTTGGAAACAACCCTTAGTCTTGTTGTCTTCTTCATCGCACCTGACCGGAGTGAAAGCCTTGTTCTGTCCAGCAGTTGCATGTGCTTACCTGCTGCCTTCCTGAGGGACACACTGCTCGACATCCACTGAAAGAGAGGCCATGGCAGACACCGTCTCTGTCTCCTCCCTCTCTCGTTTCTGAGACTTGGCCAGAGCACAATCCACTGGCACAGAGTATGGCTCCACTGACTTCCAGTACTTGCCTAAGGAAAACACACATAATAATTTATGGGAATTTTAGCTAGCATGGTGGTACAAGCATAGTAATCACTTAGTTCAACACGGAGTGATTATAATTTAAAATCACTGCGGTGCAAGCAGTGGAGTTGAAATTTCAGACTGCAGCGAAGAGGTATATTTCTGAACCTAAGAATGCCAAGTTGGAAAGTGCTTTCATTCCAAGGGCTGTGTCACACCCTTCCCCAGAAGGTAATAAAGCGGAGGAGTAACACGCAGACTAATGAACCCATACTGTCAGACAGGCTATTGGCTTTATCTGCGCAAGGTGAAAGGAGTTCAGGGCAGGGTTAATACCCAGAAGCTCTGATATGGCAGACAGCTGATGCATATACAGCAAGTAGGACTAGAAAAATGAACACGGTTGTACAAAGTGCTCACACAGCACCGTCTTGAAAAGGAAAAAAGTCAGAAATGCCAGCTCGGACTGAAGTGATGTTGCCAGAACAATCAGGTTTGTTAGTCCTGGATGTTCTTTCTCCTCCAACCTCAGGGCGTATACTAGAACAATAATTTATTTAAAACTTTCATATATGAACTGGCTGTTGCTGGAAAGCCGCCAGGTATCATAAGGAATAGAGCTTTCTGGTTTGCAGTGTAAAAACACAGCAGCAGATTGAACGCATGGGTATTCTCAGCTTTCTGCCTGCAACAGAGGAGACAGTAAGAAGCTTCTCAAGCAACACAAACAGTAATGGCAGGTGACTCATCGTCAACATATAAAATGGTCCCCTACTGCAACGTTATTAAGAACCAGAGGTTGATTAGCGGTAATCAGGTGAACAAGTAAGAATTTACATATGTATTTCTTACACTCCGGTGACCCACCAAGCGCTCACTAATTGCCAGGTGGATCACACCTGGAAATTAGGAGCTTTGGGAAGGCTGGGAGCTCTGGACCAGAGCTTATTCAGTGTTTAGCAAGAAGCCTCCAGCAGCTGCTGCAGAGGTTGGGTCAGGGTACTTATCTGGGAATTAGACGGAGGGTTTCAACAGCTGTGAAAGAGAGGGGATCAAGTGGGGGACTTTTCTGAGGGCTAAAAGGAGGATTTTGGCAGCTGGGCAGCGGGCTGAGTCGAGGTGCTTATCCGGAGGGTAGCTGGAGGCTTTGACAGCTGGGAGGCCAGGCCAGCGGTGGAGCTGCCTGCGCTGCACAAAGGCTGCTGAAACCTCCCTCTTTGGTAACGCAGCTCCCAACACAGTTTCAGGCTTTGCGAAAGAAGAACTTTTCCCTCCAGTGAGAAAGCAGCTGTCAATAAAGCCCAAAAACGTCTTTATTCAAAAACATCATTGCGAGATGAAAGGCCGAGTCAATCTGCAAGAACTACCAGCGAGCATGGCCCGTGTGTTCCTTTGAACTCTAATAGTGTGCACGTTTGAGTAGTTAGCAGAATCTTTAAATAACGGGGACCTTCTGGGGATAAAATGTAAAGTGTATTAAGTATCCTACAAAGTTGAGATTAAGTGTTAGGAGGTTGGCTTTGCTCCAAAAGCATGAAAGACACAGCTAAAAAGTTATGTACATAACAGTAGGCTCAATGATTGGAGCCTGGCAACTTTTATAAAAACAAGACAAAAATATTCTCTATTATTGCCGTGCTCAGAGACCATATTCTCTATTCATTAAAAAACACACTAAAAACAAACAAAAATGTTATATGAGCATTCCACAATGTTCTCACAGATCATATGTGCAAAAGTCAGTCTTTGCAATATACACCCAATTCAAACCCTATAATTTATGAGCTAAATGTTCGCAGAGTGGGTGGGGTTTTTGTTGCAGAAACAGATGTGCAAGAAAATCAAATCTGTTGGCATGGGAATAATACCCCCTCTTGCCTATAAAAGAAATGAACCCATGTTCACTGCTGGAGTTTTCAAGGGCTCTTATTCATAAAATAAAATATTAGTAACCAGCTACCACTGTGTTGCTCTCCTGCAGCAACAATAAAACAGCATCCATGAGGATTGCTACATCGCATTCGTTCATTCACACACAGGCTTGCACACCAGCTGCCCTCTGAATCCTGACTTTCTTGTAACACTAAAACTCAGGGCCAACTCAAGCATATTGGTGGGCTCTCTGTGCCCATTCAACCCCCCTTCGCTCCCAAGCGGTCCATGATTTTCCTTGTTTCCCTGCTCTGAGAATTGTGTCAGGAGAGGGGCTTCAGTGGTAAAAAGGGAGAGCAGAGTCAGGCCAGGAGGCAGGTGGCAGCACCTTTGCTGCTGTGGAGGGTCTAGGAGAAGGGGAGTACCTGGCAGGGTGTTTGTGGTTTGTGGGAGGAAATTTTAAAGCAGTTCCAATTCGGAACAGCATCCAGGTAGCACTAGGTGCCTCGTGCAAAGAGGGCTTTCTGGCACTTGTGAAAAAGCAACAGTAGTTTTTGCCCTAAAATCAGAAAGCTGTACCTTACGAACACCTGTGGTAAGCAGAACAGCTTTGCAGGCTTCTTTTTATAAAGAGCGATATTTATATGTTGGGCACAAAACATACAGGGCTTGTGTGTGTGCTCAACCGAAAGATTTGCAGGGAGAGCCTTGTGGAACGGAGAGGCAATCACAGCACGCAGCTGCAGAGGAGCTTTGTTAGAAACTTTAGGTATGCTGTGGATTGACAATTAAATGAGCTCAAAAAGCATCTGCCTCACACTGCTCACATCTCTGAAAATGCCATTTCCACTGCGCTATACTGGAATGTGAAATTCTACCAGTCCTGTTACATTCATTGAGAAGAACTTGGTGGAGCTCAGGGGAAAGAATGAAGCATACTGCTGGTTTCATTCATACAAAACTTGAAGAGCAATCATGGCTCGCGAGAACAAACAATGAAACCAAATCAGTCTTCTAGGTATGCTTTGGCTTTCAGCATGAAAATGTGCTTAAGTCTCCCTCAAAGATTTGTGGGAGCACTGATTATAACCAGGAAATAATAAAAAGGAATGTTTCTGTCACTGTTACAGGCATTTGTAATTGCCTTTCACAGATAGATTTGGACATGCTGTACCATGGCTTGCTTGAAAAAAACAGTTTGGGGGTGGTATTCAGTCTAGTGAACAGGATTGTTTAGAAATAGCATATTACATGGGTGTGGGAACTACTATTTCCAAATGAATTACATTTCCAAAGGAGCTTTGGATCACTGTCACAAACAAAACATTTATACAAATTCCATTCTAGTTAGGAAAAAGTTGTTTCCTCTCATTGTCTAAGTAAGTATTGTATCTTCAATTTTATGCAGCAAATACAGAGCAGGAACTTTTTTTATTCTCTAAAATATTGCTAATACTCATTATCAAAGCTGGATCACAGAAAAAGAGACTTAGTGCAGTCAATTATCCAAGCAAATTAGGCTTTCTAAGTATCTCTCAAGGTGCTGTCCCACAGCCTAATGCTTTTCAGCCTGCATAACTCCCTATATTCAACATGGAACTGCTTCTCTTAATTCCATCTAAACATGCATCCTCCATAGAGTTGCACTGAACTTCCACAGTACTCCTTTCTGTCACCCACCCAAGCATATTCCTCTCTAATATTCAGTCACTCTCCAGACAAACTGATGTCAGCATAACCTTTCAGGTAATAGCTGAAAGAAAAGACAAAATATTGTCTATAAAGAATTCCAGACTCAGAGCACCCCAGTTTAGGTTCAGAAGAACAGCCCACTGGGCTGCTGGACTGTACCAGCTTCGCTCAAACCTAAGCTTGGTCTGAACAAGCAAAGTTAAGCCACTCTCCAGAGCTCTGAACTATACTTTTAGACACAAACTATATATTTGCTATTAAATCCATTCCATCTTTCTGAACTGCCATCATTTGTGTGTGTTTCTAGTAAGACATGATCCCTTTCTGGAGCCAGTATTAACTATTTTTTTTCTCAAATCACTCTTTTTCTGTTTCGGATCCATTTTCATTGAATATTTGTCTTTCAAACAGAACTGGATATTCTTTCTCCTGTCTGTGCAGCTTTCTGTCCTTATTATCATTTGTCCTGTCCTTATTATCATTTGCAAATCTGCTCTATCTTGCATAGTACATGAATTTCCATAACCAGCTGATTTCTTCCAGATCAATAACGGGGAATTTTAAGGAAGATGCTAACTAATGAGCTACCATAGGTGAAACCACTCAGCAAAAATGACTTCCTAGAATTTATCATATACATCTGATTTACATAGATCATTTGTATATCTGGGTGACTACTGGATACAAAGGATGAAATATATACCTACAATGAATTTTAATTGTCATTTTACAACTAAAATCAGATTGATAACTACTGCATAATCAATGCAGTGTCCCTTCTAAGTACTGCAATTATTTTATACAGATGAATGAATTATTTGTGATTCATCTAACATGAGGGAAAACATTTGTTATCCATTTGTTATTGTTAAGGAGCCAGCAAACTGTAGAAGTCAGGAAGCTCCCACTGTCTCGGTAAAATGGCAGAAAGTAGAAGATTAGAGAATTTAAGGGAAATCTGCTCAGTTGGATTAAGGCAACCGATGGCTAAGACAAAATTTTTCAGTGAGACCGGAGGGAATGCCCTAAAGCATCTGAGTAGTAAAGGGTTGGGTTCAGGGCACACATGTGGAGCAATCAAGTACCTTCCGCACTAGAAACAGAATAAAATCATCTGTCTGTTAGCATTGTTCCAGGGAACAGTGCCCATGTTGAGCTTTTTAACTTTATCTCAAGCTCCAATGCATCTTAAAGTAAGTAACTTGTAAAGGGCTGCATAAAAAGAATCTGTAGAAACTATTTGTTAGAGCCCTAATTTACCTGTCTGTTCCTATCCCTCACTGACAAACATCTATTTCATCCAAGCTGCTCTGGAATGGAAAGATTTGAAAATATTCAGGAAGCAGAAAGCTCTAAATAATTTCAATGAATTAGTTTTTCTGGGCTAAATACATTGCAGAAACAAGGGGATGTCAAAGAAACAAAAATAAAAGCAAGTGTATATATAATAGTAGACACAGCATGCTGGTTTATACAGAAAACATTTGCCTGCTTTTTTCTCTGAAACAACAGTTTAACATCTATGACATTAATTAAAAATAAAAAATACCCCAAACCCACCAACCCACCAACCCAAACTTGGAAACATACTTTGAATTTCAGTGGTCTTTTTTAAAGAAGCTATTGCATTCATATTGGGGATTTGGTGCACAATATCTTCTGGGAGAGGCTCCAGCTGCAAGAATAGAATAGAATCATATAAATTTTCAATAAGCCACAGGGAAGTAAAACAAACTGAAACAATCTAATCCTCAGGAAAAGCTCAGCCCAAGAACTGGTTAACATTTTGCTGGTATCAGTTCTAAAAGTATAGCCATGATTTTGTTTTCTGTTTTCCAGCCATGTAATTGAATTCCAAGGGGCTTTTCTATTGGCTGCAAGACTAATCTATGGAGTCTCTGAAGCAGGTGCATGTCTGTGTATTATTCATTAAAAAAATGCTAGTTATTTGTGTAATTTCTGTAGGTTCCTCACAAACCAAATTCCACTGCGTCTGTATACGCAGCTGGGCACTCCAAACATAACCTTGCTGAAGCCACACTGGAACTGAAGTGTGCACTCTATTATCTTTATTTTTCTGGTGTTATTGCATCTAAGCATCTTGCACATTTTAAGATTTATGGGGGAAAACCATAAAACACAGCTGCTTTTAGTAGCTTTGCATTAATTTCAAATAAAGCAGTAGATAAAAAATGATTATGCAGATCAACAGTAACAGTTCTCTCATTTTTTTATAGTCGGCCACATTTTAATGAGCCACTTTTAATTCTATATTCTTTGAGTAGGGTTGCATCATAGGAAATTAGCAGAAGGAAGCATTCAGTTACCACACAGTTATTTTTGCCCTGCAATGGATAGATTTACCAAACAAACTGTATTTTGAAATTCATCTACATGTGCTTTTTTTGTCCACCTTCCATATGTTTTCTCCCAGAAAAAAGGGTAAAAAATTGCTTGGGCTAAATGCCTCTTCTTTTACTGTAATAGTCTCTTTGAACTCTGCTCAGAGGGCAGTCAGGTTTTGTTTCCCTCTATGTGCTGCCAAGGCTGGGCTTGGAGATGTGCTTCCTGCGGAGCCAGGAGCAGCGACTGTGTCAAGGTAGGCAAGGAAGAACTTTATCAATACCAATCTCTCCTCTCTAAAGCTAAGGAAGTTTGACCACCATTGACAGGAGACATCTGCTCTGCAGACAAAACTTCTTTCTTAAGCGTGCCTGAGTCTGCTTTAAACTAGGTCAAGTGAAGCCCACCCAAGGAGCTTCCTCTGTGAAGTTAATAGTTCAGTAGCCATCATATACTGTCCTCTGGGTTGCTACCCCTGCATTGCTACCCACCAGCTAGATAAAATCAGCTTTGATCCCAGTATACGAAGTGGGAAGTAACTGCAGTGTAGATACTCCCCCAGTGGTGCTATTTTAAGCAAGCTCAGCTGCAAACCCCAGAACTTCTGGGATCCTACCATTGCGATCAGCAGCGAATGCCTGTCCGTGATAAAGACGTTGCAAATATCACCAGTCTTCTGGAGCCTTGGTAACTAAAATGAATAGGGCTGTTCATGTCATTATTTCCTTAGAATCCCATATGGGATTGCAGCTGGAAGATTTCCTTGTGGCTAGAAACAATAGCACTATGTTTTGTTTTCAAATAGCATAAATCACTCCATTCTGCGCAGTGAGCAAGTGCGCAGGGAAGTGCTGGTAGGACCTGACTGGGTCCCAGCTCTATCTGGTTACAAGGGGGCCAAACTGCAAAAGAAGATTATTGCTAACTAAAATGCATCATGGCTATCCTCATAGGTTACTCTGTTTGGTAACTCTTGCAGGTACCTGTGGGAAAACTGCCTGTTTATGAAAATACCCACCAACAGATCAAGCTTTACAGCTTTTAGAATAATAATTGATACAATAATCTTAATAATCTACACCTTGGGTCATGCAGATAAATAACACTTGCTTTTATCAGTTGTTATTTTCTGTTTAAAGCAATTTTTCATTTGGCCAGGAAGAGGACAAAATCCTGAAGTTCTGTTTGGTTGTACTGGGTGAGGGAGCACAAAAAGGGAAGCAAAGAGTAGCTTAAGGTTCTGTTCTGACAATTTACTAATTCCTAAGGTTTTGACGACCAATCAAGTCCCCTGAAGTAGGACAATATAGCTCCAGGCTATAACAGTAGGAACAACAGTACAAGGTATGGAATTGCCAGACTACAAGATGTGGTAGTTGTGTCTTCCTTTGCCCTTTGAGTACATTGAGATTCTTTCTGCAGACCTTTTCTACTAATTATTAATCTGGAAATAACTGGTGTAGAGATAGCTAGAAGAGATTTCCTGTTAGAAGGGGAATATCTTGTTGCCTTCTTCAGAGCTGGATTTCTACAGGAGCCAAAAAATTGTCTTGATATTTTCCTAATATATCAATGGCACCTCTTTATTTCTCAGTAGAGAAATATATTGTTTAATGAGTAGGCTGCATTTGAATATTAGACATATCAGATGAATATTTAGAAATGGCAGAGGTGTTTTTAGAAATCAGGGTAAGATGATGAAGTTCTAAAGAAAAGAAGAAAAAGTGTCAAACATCCAACAATCATCCCAATCATTACTCCATCTGTTAGCTCTGCTAACAGAGCTAACTTAGCCAGGCAGAACGTGGGTCTTCTTCTGTATCAGGGAAACCTTATCAGGCTCCAGAAGGAAGTTTGTTACATCATCTACCCTGTTCAGCCCAAATGCAGTACTTTTAGAGAAGCACTGGAGAAATAAAGCCAGTGGGTTACGGCAGCTATTTCTATACACTCTGAAATGAGACTGTCTGCATTCAGAAGAATGGTTTCTGTTGGCAGCTATCCAGTGGTTGGATACAACTGCATAGACGTAGGGGTGTCCCTGGAAAATATCAGCAGTTGGACCCAACAGTGAACAAAAGAAATTACTCTACACCTGGCATATATGGCACCATCACCTTCCCTCCTACACTTATTGGCATTCAGGTCATGAAGTCTAGTAAATCTGGAGGCTGATGGAAAGGAAGCTGAAAAGAGCACTGGAAATACACTGTCAGGAAAGAAATCTTTCAGAGAAGAACAGCTCGAGTCAGTGCAGAAATAACCAAACCACTGGAGAGACAGTTTGGACCAGACACAAAGGGTCACATTTTCAAAGCTTTTATACAGCTGAATTGGGCTTTTGTGCCCAAAGTAGCAGATGAAAGTAGAAACTGTGTCCACTAATCATTTTCAAAGTAGGAAAAACAATGTAAATGGGCAAAAATCACTTGGGCCTCCAAAGTCTGCCAGAGGCATATCAACAAATATTTGAAGAAGGAATTAACGATGGAAATTTCATGTGCCCAGAAGGTGATCTGAAATGATCCTTGGGAACGTGGACAGAATCTGAAACTACAGCAGTCTGTTCTGAGCTGGAAAATGTAGGAATTCTAGCAATATTTGCATTGTCCTTAGCACTGTCATGTCTTAAAGCACCAAGGTTATCTTCAGAGAAGATTGTCGCAGAGTGCAGTAGGAGGTAACTGAAAACTGAAGCAATTGCAAGCATTAGGTAAGGAGCCTGGAGAGTCCTGACAGAAGCAGAAGAAGGTGAGAAAGCAGGCAGGCTCCTCGGGGATGCCTGGGTTGCAGGAGGAAACATAACCACCTCCTTTTCCCAGGTAAACTGTGCAATAAGCACATCAGCACACAGACTGGGCTTTGCCGCTCCTAGGGTTGCCTGTGATTACAGAGGACTAAGTTCAAAGATCCCACAGGTCCTCTCTGTTCTCATATTAGCGATCTTCTCAAAGTTTCTACACTTTCTGCTTACTTTCTGCACTTCAGGCAGGTATTTTTGTGATCTGCTTGTACAACACGGCACACAAACAAGAAATTTTTCAATTAAGAATAGGTTCAAAGTCACAACAGGTCATTTAGACCTACCGGTCCCTGAAGCACAAGGGGTGCCTTGGGATATGTAACTTCAGAATCATAATATTCTCTGTTTCCGTGTCTAAAACGTTTCCTGACTAATAGTGCCCACACTGGTGACTTTGCTGTCACTGTGCTGACCTCTGGCACATACATTGCTTGCATATCCCACCTATTTCTCCATTTCTGGACTCTGGGTTTATGCAAGCAGCAGTTGACAGGTGGCTTAGACTCAGTGTTAATTGTTGTGTAGTGTTAGACTCAGATTAACAATGAGGATGTGAGATCGTGACCAAGTTTACCGTGCAATTTAAAACTGATCTCAGGCCGTATTCACTTCCATTAATATTTCCATTTTGGAGAGAGAAATGCTTACCTGTTCTGGCAAATAACCCCTTTTTTTAATGCAGTCCAGGCCCTCTTGGCAGAGCTCACTGCCTCGCTGGCAAGCAGCCCCAGATTCACACTGAATTCCACAAAGGAGAAAATGCCAACTTTTCATCATCAGCAGGAAAGCTGCAGAGTATGAGCTTTCCACTTAAATTACCGTCCCCTCTTAAATGCCAGCTCAACAGATTGCAAGAAAGAAGCACATACTTCACACTCTGCAGGAAAATTGTCCAGTATAAGTCTTCAAGCATGCTTGGGAGCCAACCAATCACAATGTTTTGTCAAATTCTGCTTCAGACTGAAATTCAAGCCAGAGGATTATTTACTAGAAGATGTTAAATTTAGTCACTTAAAAATGTTTTCGCACTTGGGGCCAAATTCAGCCTTGGCCGCCGCAGTCGGTGGGAGCAGACGTGCATCCTCCGTGTGCCTTTGTTGCCGCGTCCCGCTGGGCAGAGCACGCTGCGGACGGCACTTCTGCGCTTCCCCTGTGCAAAGGAGAGCATGACCCTGTCTGCGACTAATTATCACTTGTTATACATCACGGCAAACTGCTGTACCACGGAGAGCTAAGAGACGCTGCCCAAACCTGTAGACGGATCAGAGGGACCCATGGTGTTAGACGGATTGCTGTGTCCCGTGGCAACATCCCGCCTGCCTGCTTGAGAAGGGGTAGAATGAAGGAAGGGCTGAATTCTTAGGTTTTGACTCAAAAGCGTTTTGTGCTTGAAGGAATCCTTCATTATTCTCTCCGGCTGCAGAAGAATCCCCAACTGAATGCAGTTATGTTGGAAATAAGCTGCAGGATTTAGGATTCTGAACTCAAGGAAAGCTTATTCCTGAGGACTTTTCAAAGCCAGGTAGTGTCTCTTCAAAAGTAATGTGGAGGAAAGAAACCAGAACCTATCCTCACACGTGTAGAGCAGCCTTACTCATCACCACCTGGCGCCAAAAGGAATAGCAGAGGTCTTTGCAGACCCAAAACTAAGATGGACAAAATAGTGCGGAATAATCATTCTCCATGACAAAGACTTTGGAGAAAAATCTCAATATTCTAATCAATTTTCAGACAGCTCTTGCAACAACATTTCAGAAAGAGATCTTAACATTTAATTATTTTCTTCATTGGAGTCATATATATCTATATATGCTTTAAAAATAAGTATTTGAAACCACAATCAGCCTGTGAAATGCTATAGAATCATTTAAAGAGTATCACGATGAATGAGAGAATTGAATTTTAAGCACAAGAAATGTATAGGTTTAAAAGCAATATCTCTTTTCTAATTATGTGAATCCATCATTTCCTTTGTTTTGACAGATGCTCTTTTAATGGACAAGTTCTCAAACCGTGTCAAGAAAATTCAGGGATATTTTAAAACAACTGATACTCATCCTGTCTTTTTACCTTCCAGAAGGATTTCCATGTTTTGATTTTGGATTTCAAGGGAATCCAGCTGCTTAATCTATTCTCACCTCTTAGGAAGATTTCCTTCCAAGGAGATAACCTACAGTGCTCCTAATTACCTCTGCAAATGGTCAAATGGATTTTTCTCAAAGTGACATGGAAATTTTCTGCTTTTGCACAGAAGCAAGGACAAGAAAACCTGAGATCTTGTTTTATTTTTAAAAAAATAATTTTATATGTAAACTTCCTAATTAATAATTTTATCTTTATAAAATTTATTCTTTAACTCTGTAACTTCATTTTAAGTTTTCTCATCATTTAAGGAAGAATTCAAACAGCCAAACCAGATCGAGCCATTTCAGATACTATGGGGTGTCTTGCCTGATTTCTAGTTACCACTCAGAAAAGGTGTGGATCTTCTTTAAATTCTGTGTTGGATCTACCAGTCTTGGGTCAATGTCCTGGATACCCTAAGGTATTTAAAAAGGTACTAGGCACCTCTATTTAGGGAATTGGGTCTTAGAAACAAACAACCTCCAATCAGAGGTGCTTCCAATCAGAGAACACCAACAATTGTTTCTGCCAAAATTTGAAATTAGTGTTCAAAAGTACTTTTGCAGAGAAGTTCAGAAGTATTGACCACACATAGATGGGGCTGATAGCTCATTTAAATTCTGAGTTCTTCCAAGAAAAAGAGACCGTTTCAATAGCTTTTTTGGTTAGTCTTCAAAATCAACAACTGTATGCAGGAATTTCCTGTGCCATGCTCAAATTATTTAGAGAAGACTAAATTGATAGTGTATTCTTTTCCTAGTGGCTCCACTTGCATTTTTTTAAGAGAAGAGTAAAAAGTTATCTTGCTAAACAGATCAGTGTGCTACAAGCCACATATAACTCAGAGCAAAATCTATCTATTTTGGATGTCAATCTGTTTTCCTTCTCGATACTAAGAGACAAATTAAGAAAAAAAAGCATTTTTCACTTGTAAGTTTGATGTTACCTCTATATGTCAGACTAGCTCTCCAGGAAAGATGGAAGTTGTGGCTAGTTTTACAATTACTTTTTTTTAAAAAAATGTTATTCTGCTGGTAATAGAACATATGAAGCAGTGAATTTCTGTATTGACAAGTCCTGGCCAAAAACAACAGAAGAAAAGAAGTAGTTTTCAAAAAGCCCTGCAAAATGTTTATGAATTCTAATCCTCAACACATGAATAAATACATCTGACAAACTGCAGAGTACCTTACAAAGGCCTTTTCCCAACCTTTCTAATTTGAGTTCAATTACATGTGTAGTGTTTAGAAAATGAAGTTCCTCTTGCCAATGTTTTTGAACTAGGGTTGCACTACATACTATTATTTGTAAAAGTGAAGGGCAGATAATAAGTTATAATTGTCCTATTAATCACCTGTAAAGAATTGCATTCAAGAAGAATGCATCCTCAAATTACAATAATTGGTTGTTTGAAGAAAATCAATTTTTTTCTGTCCTTGGCAGGAACGCGCTTTACATTTGCTGAGCAAATTCATGAATATCATTCCAAAATCAAGCAATGTATATGCTATGGGTCATGTGGTGTAGCCTGCCATAAATCTAGAGATGTCAACAGACGTGCTGATTTCTAACAGCTAACTAGGTATCAGACTTCCTCATTAGTGTCTGTTCCTCAGCAACACCTTTACTTATTCGTTTAAGAAACGACAGTTTCTTATGGAAGCATTGGTAACAACATCCTCTCTGGAGTATTTTTCTCTTCTTAGCAGCCACAGCATATTTTCTCTTTGAAATTCTGCTGCACCAGACCATCTAATGTATGTCCCTGAAGACAAAGCTGTGAGTAAGAGCACATGAGAATAATGCTTATTGCTTGAGATGTTCCAAGTTATTAATGATCATGTTCTTTTACAAGTGAATTAGAAATGGTTGTGTGGTTACATTTGTATTCATTCTCAGTTATTAAATTCTTGCCTCTCCTGAAATTTGCTATGCTATATTTTGCAAACAGATAGACTTAGAATTTACCTAATTTCCCAGTCTCTAATTATCCTAAAATAATGGAAGAAAGTCTGTATTTCAGTACAGTTATGCTAATCTTTTTTTCTCACAATTGGTATTTTTTCTTGCATAATGGCTAGTCAGCGACTGCAGAAATAGTAGTTGGATGTGATATAGTGTTAAAACAAAACAGGGCAGTTTTCATAAATGGGTAGCACCACCAAATGGTCATAACTGGAGAGAAGGACACAGGCACCTACACAGAGGAAGACACCATATCATCAGCATTGTACCATCTATATTAGTCCTAAAAGAGTGCAAATGTCAGAGAATGGGTTTAGAAGGGTTAAGAAAAGCCACCGATGCCATAAGGTACCACCATGGGGAAGATGTTGACAGGGAATATCAATAAGAGTGCCCTGGAATGGCAGCTGATCAGGAAGACAACACTGTAATTACTAAGATTGTCAAATGACTAAAGGTAGGTTTTGTAATGCATATTTCAGCACCTAAATGAAAGGACCAACATTGAGCTGAACATCTATTTCAATAGTGCATGTCACCACACTGAAAAAATCTCCTTATGGGACTTGTCAAAGGTGATAGTAGAAAAAACCCAACCAAAGTTTTTTTTTTTGACATGTCTACTTTACATTTTTGAGAATATTTTTGAAAAAACTCTCACTGTCCATTGCATGTATAATGTAAAAATAATAAATATAAAAATATTTTTCTTGTTGGGTCATAAAGTTAAAAAGCAAAGGTTAAAAAGAACGTTTAGAAAATCCTTCTATACAATATCTATCAGAAGACTCATTACTCCACAGATATTCATATAAGCATGAAGTCTTGAAGTGGAAGAGAACTGGTAGACTAGCTTGCAATTTGTCTCTAATAGATTTGATTGGAGAGATTATATAGCTATTAAGTAGATTATATAGCACTTCCCCCAGTGATATAAAGTAACACCAAAAAAAAGTAACACAGTGCACTTCAGAACAAGATCTTGCAAAATTCACAATTTTTGGCAAAGGCTTTTGTCCTTTCATAAATTATTTTGGCTGCACCTTCAGCAAGTTTATTTTCCTTCTCACCGTGTTTGTAGGAGAAAATATATTTTCTAGTGGACAGCAAAACCAATTTTCGCTAATATGAATGTTTATTTTGTGTTTGTGTACATAAATAACATGTATTTACTTAGTCTGATAGTTCTTAAATAATATATACAGTGTTCAATAAATCTTGGACACTCCATTTAAATTACATACAAATCAACCTGAATTATCATTTATAACTTAAAAAAAATATTTTTGAAGTCTTTGACACATTTTATTAATGTTCTTCAATTTCAAAAACCAGTGAAATATGTTCTTTCACAAGTTAGTTGAAGTATCAAAATACTGCAAAAAGTTTGTCTTTGCAATATCTAGTTCCTAAGATTACCAGATACCTTGCAAAAGCCATTTTTTTCCAATGGTAGTTGGCTGGAGGGTCTGATCCTGATAGATCATATGCACACCAATGACTATCAATGATGTCAAGTCTGGTATTCAACACATCACCAAAACCAATTTTGAGGTATTAAATCTTACTCAGAACTGGGAATAATTTAGGCAAACACTAAAGGATTTATATAATCACCTAATTTATCCAAACCAGCTCATCTGAGCTCTGCTCTAAGACGTGTTCAAATTGCATGGGTGTTATACCAAATAAAAAAAGGACTGATGCTATTGTTACTAAAAGAAAATCAAAGACAGTAGTTTCAGCAAACCTGGATCATTTTCTCCACCTACTATGATTTACGTTTTACCTCATTTCCTAAAAGGGCGTTTATACAGGCTTCAGATGCATCACAGATGGCAGTAAGGTCATGTCCTCCCTCCAGTGCCAGCACAACACGGCCATCCGCTAGCTTCAGCAATTGCTTGGTTAGGTGACCAAAACCTGGTATTCAAATACAATAGTGCAAATAATTAAAGCAGAACAGATATTACTGGCATATTTCACATCTGCTGCATGAGAATGTAGAAAGCTCATGGATATTGCACAGGGAGCATGGGATATATTTAGTCCAGTATCCTGTTTCTGACTATGGCCCACACCAGATGCTTTGGAGTTAGGTATATGGAATTTTGTATGAGGCAGATGTGAGATAATGTCCCTCATGCTGATCCCTAATAGCTGGAGATTAGTTGAAACATGAGGTTGATTCTCTTCTTGCCCTCATTAACCATTATCACCCCCGTTTCTCTTCTCACTTGCACATCAGTGTGACACACACCCATGTTATTTAGAGATATCTGACACAACCCTGGTTACTTATGGCATCAATGTGACAAATAATATTTGTACTTCATTTTATGTGCTGATCTATAGCTACGTAAACACTACCACAAAGTTTTCGTCTATGATTCAAGTAAAATAAATTTATTTCATTTTTAGCAACAAGAAGAATTTAATGAAAAAATGTTAATTTGGAGAGAAGTTTTGCAGTAATTTCAACTAATAGGACAGCTGCTGTTTTTTATTAATCTCCTTTAAATGAGTAATAATAATTAAAGCTTTGAAACTATTGAGTTAAATAACTTTTACATTGTGGTCCTAACTTTTCTACCGGGTCTATTCTAGTTGCTCTACTGATGATCACTACTCATTCCAATGCATTTCATAGACTTAAATAAAGCATTTAGAAGGCACTTGCTAAGGTTGGGGCTCTATAAATTCAGGAAAATTTATTTTTTTTTTATCTTCTAGTGAAGAAGGTCACCAAAAATTGAAAATTATAAAAATTACAAGCATATTTTCTAGAATACTTTCCCAAGACACAGAGGCTTGTTCTGGCAAAAAAACCAATCACACAATTAGTTCCATTTCCATCTTAGGACCTTGTTAAGCATATGCCCAACTGTTTTTAGAATAGGGACTTTAATGATACCAGATTTGGTTTAGCTGTTTAGAGAAAAAAAAAAGAAAAAGAAAAAGAAAAAGAAAAAGAAAAAGAAAAAGAAAAAAAGAAAAAGAAAAAGAAAAAGAAAAAGAAAAAGAAAAAGAAAAAGAAAAA
>JAOTQQ010000012.1:29943907-29959556 GCA_026546715.1 Gallinago undulata | reverse complement strand
AAAGAAAAAGAAAAAGAAAAAGAAAAAAAGAAAAAGAAAAAGAAAAAGAAAAAGAAAAAGAAAAAGAAAAAGAAAAACAAAGATCTATTTACCACTTAATCTGCATATGATCACATAACTCTTGAGGTAAAATACTGTTTCCTTAAGACACTCCACAATCTTCTGTACCCTCTAAGAACTGCAGGTTTGAGTCTAGCAAAGTAACTACATTGTGTTTCAAATTACATACAGGGTTGAAAAACAAATAAAATTTTAAACTCTCATTTAAGCTCAACTTCTCCTCATGAAAAAAGAAAAAACACCCACCACCCAACAGTCTCTACAAAAGACCAAATTTAGACAGGATAATAAAAGTGAAGGAAGGAGTGGAATGAGGATAACCTTTGATCTTTAGCCAATTTCTACTTTCTTTTACCTACAGGATTTATTTCTGTCTGCATGTTGCACATGTGATCTTTGGATTCATAAGAGAGTGCCAGCAGTGTAAAGTGAGTCGTAGATCCAGCATTTAAAGGAAATGAAGAAGAATGAACAGGCACAGACTCCTCACATCCACAAAATCTACAACTTACCCTTCAGGACTGTGAGAAATCCAACAGCACTTTTAAGACCCCATTATCCTTCATGTTATGCAGCTTCTGTGAAGAAGGGAAAGCTCTACCATGTTTGCCCTGCACATTTTGAAAATTTTGTATGACCACAAATGTTGCTACAGACACATCGTAATTTTCTGAGGTATGTGTGGCCATAAATGTAAAATGTAAAGACTCTTTCAATGCTTTTTTTCCTTCTTTTAGGCAACTATACATAATATAACTTATAGACATTGTTATGATGCTAGTTTTTCTGCTTGGTTTCCTAATGATTTTCCTAGTATCTGCATTATAATAACCATCCCTGGTCAGGATCCATGCAGTGAACCATACAGAACAGAGATCTCTCTTTCCCAACAGAGATCATGGTAACAAGATTTGCCAAACCAAATCGACATGATGGGGGCTTTTCTTCAGCGTAACCACCCCAAGAATGTAAAGGTGACTTGCAAGAAAAGGAGGAAATCACTTTGGCCAACAGTACCAACATCACCGGTGACCGAATGAGTTATGGAAATTCTTAACAAAGAAACTTGGATCCCGTGTCACTGCAGCAACCTAGGAAAGCTATTAGCTTCCTCAAGGAAATCCCCTGGAGTGCAGAAGTAACAAAATGGAAAGAAAGGAATCCCAGTCAAGTAATGGTTTTAAGATGGACTGTAGTTCATGCCAAATAATTAAGAAAAACAAGGGGAAAATATTAACAAGCACCATGAAAAGAATCAGTCATCTCCCCTGATATAAGGAAATCAAGCGCGTATTTGACACCCCCCTGACCAACTCTAAGGTGAGAAAGGAGTCAGAGAAGCATTTTCAATCCTGGGTCTTCCAACTCACGTGAATTTCTAGAAAGCAGCAGCAGTTCTTGGCTCTCCCACTGTGCCTGCTGACAGAGGTGCCAGCTGTGCTATTGGCCTTAAAAGATGGGTTTTGGTTTGGATTTGCCATACTCTAAAACTGCATGCTTTTGCAGTGGTGCGTAACAGTTACAGATTAGTGGCATTTTATAAAAACAGAAGAAGTTCAGCTATAAAATGGAACATCATGTTAAAACATCAGAGCTTGATTTTCAGTGCAGCCTTAAATGGGCACTGCTTCTTTGAAGCTGCAGGTGCCTTCAGGACACTTAGAGCCTGAATGTCTGAGTGCCTGCGAGGCATCTGTTAATCAGAGCTGGAAAGAGCCCTGGCAGTATCCACAGTTATTTGTGTCCGTAAAAATGACACACATTAATAATAATAAAAATAAATAACTTTTAAAAAGTCCAATCATTTCCGTCAGTAAATAAGAAAAGATTATGCATATGGGGTATTTCTCAAATATTGTACATGTGCTCAATGAATCTGTCCTTCAGAGAAGTAGCAAAATTTTTAAAATTAGGCCCATGCAGTGTGCCAGGAAATTGTCAGCATGGTTCTGTGCCAACTATTATTTTCATAATTTCTGTAATCTAAATGTTAAAATTACCTGTTTCCTTCAGAGATCCAATATTTAGACATCCAGGCTAGAATTTGCAAGAGCACTTAATACTCATTTGCTATGATCCTAGTAAATGCAATGATAAACCTTCACTTTACATAAAAAACAACATTAAAACAGCACTAAGTAATTCTGAAAATCCTACTCACCAATTGGTTTACATTTTCCTAACAAAAAAAAAACTGTGAGTGCACAATTGTATATCGAAACAAAAAAGAAAAACATATGGAAGTGGAAATCGTTATAAACCATGGTACATATTGGAGAAATACGCAGTATATGACCTGTTATCTGCTGGCCTTTGGTGTGAAAATATAAACTCTTGAAACAAAACCAGAACACTTTTTAATTATACCCTTTCCCCTCCTCCACTGCTATTAGTGAAGGAGATATTCAGACTTATGTAAGAAAATATTTTATTGTGGGAAGGCAGAAAGAGAGAAAATTAATACTGTATTATACTAATGAGCAATCTGCTAGGATGTTATTGAAGAACACAGTGTGCTGATCACTTGAATTACCATCTAAGCAAATAATTCAGCTTTTAGTAGACTGATCTCCCACTGTAACACTAAGAGCCCTCATTGTTTTTTTTTCCTTTGTAACTGATGAGCTCCCCATGTGCTCCCTCTACTTCTGCCAAAGAGCAAGCAATGACATTGGTGGAGCTTCTGCCTCATTTGACCAAAGCTGCTGGAACAACTTTATGGAGCAACTCTACCTGGACTTACTGAATACCAATAAAATGTTAAACCCTTTAAAGAGAGAACCCAGAGTTATTTCAGTCTTCTATTTTTATTTTTGAGGTACTCTTAGTCTGACAGCTTGAAATGGAAAGTGGCAAACAGAGAGCAGGTGAAATACCTCTTAACCCAGCCAGTTCCCCTCCACTGGACTCACCACACAACTGTGTCGTGTATGGCAGCTAGATGAAGTAAAGCTAAATCAGAGTTTGCATGTACAGTCTCCCATTTTGAGAAAGAAATGTTTGAGAATGAAGACAAGTTGTTAATGTTTTCTTTTCACATCCTTTCCTCAGCAGACAGGGAAAGGAACCATATGGAGGGGGTACACTCCCAGCCAGCACCGCAGCACTCCTTGTTTGCATAAACAGTCATGTATGCAACTCGATTTTATCGCTAGCAAATGTGCAAACGCCCAGCTAGTGGGGACTAAACCTGCCTCAGCAGAAGACAGACCCCTTCCCTCTCCCCCACTGTGCATAAGGAGAGCAGATGTCTCCTGCACGATCATTTTTTTGGGTGCCAGCAGGCTGAAGAGAGCAGAGCCGTGGTGCTGGCCCCCGCTCAGGGGAGGTGGCTGGTGGAGGAACAAGGACACGTCGACAACCGAAAAGTTGGCGAAGCTTTGGAGTTATGGAGGAAGTCTCATCTTTTTCAGCCTCAGCAGCGGGGTCTCAACAGCTCTTTCGGCTTCAATATCTTAAAAGTAACAATCTGAATCTAAATTGCAGGCAGAGTTCTGGTGAGCTCCTCTGGCTACTCAGAGCAGCCTGGAGAGGAATACATGCAAAACACAAAAACTCCACAGTCTCTGTCCTGGACCTCCAAGCATGTATTTAACTATTATTTACCATTTAATCATGTCATTACTGTCTAATTTACTTGAGAATGTGTTTTCCTCTCATTAAAACTGTTGCGACGATTACTGCCAAAAGTCTACCCACCAGTGTTCTGTGCTCCTTCCCTGTGGTTCCTTCGTGACTATTTGATTAATTTTCATTGATATTCTTCCAACAATAGCATCTAAAATTAACTGGGTCAGTTTTTACATAACTTCCTGAGTCATCAGGCTACGTGTCCTAAATAAATATGTCCATACAGAAGTCAAATGATAATTTACCCTTCCAACACTGGCAGGAGCCAGAACATTTTGCAAAGCTTGTGTTCTATGATAAGAAAACACATTTTCTTCTTAGGTCTTAATTCAGAACCTTTTATTCAATCAAAACTTCATTTGGATTAAGTGAGAGGTTTGACTCACTTAGCAGGATGTGGCCCTGAGTGAGGGGGAAAGGGAGATTCTAATGCCAAATACATTCTTATGAAAAACATTTTCCAAATGGCTAAAATTACGAATGTTAGTGTTGAGGTACCTGAATTTAAATGGTAGAGATGTGGCCTCCAGGCGCTAGCTGCTGATTTCTCGCTTCTAATACTGGAGAAGGAAGCTCAATAACACTTCAAATTACATGTCTTGAGCAGGCATTTCTTTTAGATTAAATTAGACAGTAATTGTACGTTAAATAAATACCAATGGTCTTAGGAACACATTTTTTATGGATTAACAATTTATGTAATAGATGTTTTTATTGCATGCCAGTTAGCTCTACAGTAATATGTTTTTCATAATTAACTGCTCTTTAGCTGCTACACCAAACATAACTTATTAAATCTGTATTAAGTACATACTCTAGGATACACAGGATACCTCTTCTAAAGCTGAAGAATGCAAACCTGTCTCACTACAGGAAAAGGCCACCTTGACAATGCTCAGTAGGATGATCTGGGCATCTTCATCTCTCTTGAGATACATATGTACCCAAGAGAGTCATAACATCTGTTTGGGAAATCTTCTGGGAAGGAGAAACTTGTACAACTCCGTGACACAATATCAGCACTGACCACCTGACAAAAAGTTCATCAAAGAAAACACAGGGAGGAAGAAGATTCCCCCAAATTCTTCTTCCTCTTCATTCATATGAAAACGAAGAGATTTATTTTGTACCCTGTATTATCAAGCAGTAGGGATTCTGCATCCTCCAGGAAAGGTCATAATTTTACAAAATAATAATGATCGGTTTAAAGCTGTAACAATGCTGTCATGTGGATTCCCAGGGAAAATATTTAACCACAGATTTCAGCTGCCAGAATCAAAGCAGGAACCTTGGGGTATTCCCAAAACTGGCTGGATGTTTTTAGCCCTGTTCTTACTAGCTATTTGCTCTGTGCCTTTCTTTCTTCTCCGTTTCCTCACATTCTCTTCATCTTTACCCCATCCCACACCTGGTACAAGTACTAATTTCTCCACTGTCGTCCCATTCTCCTCCATTTTTTAAATTTGATTCCTATTTAGTAACCCTTTTATTAAGTAAAGCTGCCCAGGAAACAAGATTATCCATCCCACAGAGTTTTTCAATGTGTTTTTCAGGAACATTTAGATGCATCAGAAAGCAGAAGACAAGAGGGGAAATGTAGAACTGCAAACAGCAAGGTGGCCTTTCAGAAACTGAGATTCAGATCTCTCTGAAAAAAGTTGTTGCTTTGTGTGGGTGGTGCTGGTTTCTTGTTATTTATTATTTTTTTTTCCCTTTTTTCCCCTGGACATTAAAAATTCCTCTAAAGGGATTCAATGAGAATAGACTAATCAGACTGACAATTATCTACTGAAAATCTGTCCCACACACTGTGAACTTTGCCAAGCTGATAGTGCAAGTAGTAGTACTGTTATCATGACAACTTCTTCCAAATCTGATCAAGTTGCCTGATTTAAACTGATATACAATATATGCATCTGATGTTACAAATTACAGATGATTATATCTACAAATCTGAGTCCAGACTCAGTAAGGGGTTGGCTAGAAAACAAGACATCTGATAAAAAAATAATTCCAAGTATGAAGAATTTCTTTCTAATCCACGCTGGAATGAAAATCAGATACTACGATTGACTATCCAAATAAATCAGTAAGCTTGATTAAGTTTGGAGAAGTTTATTACAATGCTACTGCCTATAAAATCAACTTGACACATTTTTAAAATATGTGGGGCAAAGTTTCTCCTGTTATAAATGAGTCTAGCTGAAATGTGGGCACTGAGTTATGACTGAAAACAATCTGATGGGAAGATCTAGCCTTATTTCTTTTTTTAACTGATGAAAAGCCAAGTCAGTTAATTTTGAATTGACCCAAGAGACTGACACAAAGGATCTGATTTAAAGCCCATCACTCAGAAGCTGAGAACTGCCTGCCATTTTCTGAAGATGATCTACAAAATTCTGCCAAGAAAAGCAGCATGGACTAAGCGATCTTTCCAACATATACAGTTTCTCAGTCTACAAATTAAGGCTCTCACTTTATTTGCAGTCATTTATTGACCCTGCCACATCAACATACTGCATTAAATTAAGGGCTAGTTCCTTAGCCAGTGTTAATCAGCATATACCATTATCTAAAGACCTGGTCTCCAGATGTGGATCATTCATCACTGCAAGACTAGGGACATAGATACAATAAGCATATCAGGGATGGGTTGTTGTAGGTGGATAGACTTGAGGTAAATACTCTATTTCCTGAGCAATTTGGCATCAAGTCTCCTGGTGAACTCAGTATCAGAGGTCTACCGCTCCTCAGGATTTGGATCACGTTGTTTAATAAACATCATTTTATAATATCAGGAGGGAATAAGGCAGTGCATTTCTAAGGGATTACTGTACATCTCGAGTAGTTACTCACTTTCCCTCTGGCCTTGTGCCTGTTAACCCCACCTGACATATGCTATAATCACCCAGAAATGCACTGCCTGTCACCACTTATTGAAAAGGTAATGTGTAGAACTCACTAAAGGAAATGGTATTGAAACGAGGTTTGAGGTCTGACTCCTTACAGTCTTCTGATTAATTGCAATTTACAAGTAAAATACATTGAGCAACATTCTATTATGCTGCTCTATTACAAAAACGTGTAAGAATTAAGGATGTGATCTCAACTCATACAACAGACCCTTTGTCCCTTTTCATACTATTAAAAGGACACACAGATGCCTTGAAATGGCAGGTTAAACCCCACCGAGTACAAGAAACCGTAGCCAACATTTGAATGACACAGTTGGCTCCATCCAGCTTTCTTCCAAATGGAGAATTCATGTCAGAAGCTTGTCACTCATGTTATTACACAGCAGAATTTGCAAGAGCCTGGACCTGTTGGGAGCTCAAGAAAAGGTGGGGAGGAACTGCACAGGCCTCAGATGAAGGCAGGACTGACACCACTTTGTTCTGATGCACAGGAGGTGGAAAGATGTCGAAGATGATTTTATTGGCTGTTCCCCAGAATGAAATATATGACTCATCCTCATCACAGACATGTAAAATTTTTAAAGAATGAGAGTAAAGGTGTCCCTTCTTTTTTTCTCTTTTTTTCTTTTTGTAGACATTAGGGCCAGTTTCAGCTGCTGGGTGAATGAGAGGGCTTCGTGTATGATACGAATTGTGATGTGGACCAAGTTAATTTGAATACAACTGGCCTTTTTGTTTCCCCACAAATTCTTCCCCCCGGAAACACATGTGAGTATAAAATCTTTTCTTAGAATATCAAAAATCTCATTCCTGTCTTTCCAGTCTTCTGACACAGTTCTCAGAAAGAGTCCTTCTGTGAGCTTCTGTAGCCAAACAGCAACCCACTAATTACTACTTGAAAACTGGTCCTCCAGAAACTCTCATGGAATTCTTCAGCCAGTGGTTTTCTACCTTTTCTTAGAGGAACTTAAAACAATGAAATAAGCATGCAGGTGCATCATAAAAAGGCCTGGATGAAAAACACCTTCAGATGACTGAGCAGCCAAGGAATACTACTTTCTGGATTTCCTCAGAGTGAGGAGCAGAGTCACTCAGGAATGACCTGATTGTGCAAGATCCATAGGTAAGCAAGTGACCACTGTCCCTCCTGTTACCATAGCAGCGCAGTGGTATTAAGGGAAGTTGGAAGGAAGACCTAAAATAATTGGTCTTCATCAAAGAATAGAAACATCAAGGCAAACAATGACATTTCTGTGCTATGCTCAGACCTAAATCCAGCTAACTAGTGTCAAGGTAATTTGAGGACTCCAGATGTTGTTGCAGCTGCGTTACTGCAGTCTTCTTAGTCATTCTCCTTAAAAGTGGGAAGTTCATAACAGGGCAAAAATCATTCATTCAGTGTTAAAATACTGGTTTTTGAGCAACATCAGTAATTTCTTCTTCAAGAGAAAACAGTATATTGGCTTTTCTAAATGGAGGGGGACTGAAAATCTACTACCAGAATAGCTACTGTTTCTCCCTCGATAGTTTTAACAACTAGAAGTAAAATAACCTGCTGTCAGAGCTCAAAGCTCCCCAGTGGCTCCAGAACTTAGCAAACAACGTATCCCAAACTGCAACATCAGGATTGCATTTATTCTTCCCTCTGACAAAGCTGAAGAGTCACAGCAGCTGAAAGCTTGGGCAAAAATTATCCAAACTTAGTGGCAAAGCCACTTAGAAGCCTTTGACAACAAAAGTATTTGACTGTCTCACTACAGATAAATAGAGAACCTCAATAAGGAAAACTATCAAATTCAGAACAGCTCCACTCATCAGATGATACAGTGGTCACTCCAGCAGAGAAGGATGCACTTTTTAGTCATTCTCAGTTTTGGTCAAAGTGCTGATTTGATTTCATAAAAGAAATAACCTTGGACCAAAATTCTATCATCTTCCCACTTTTTCATCTAAATAATACAGCTTGGACACTATTAATTAATTATTTAATCTATATTAATTATACATGAGAAAGATAAAAGAAAACAAAAAATTAGACATGAGAGATTTGGGAAAAGGATAAAAGTGTGTGTTTGTTTAATAAAAGATATTGTTACTAAATTAGATAACAAAGACAATAAACACATGTAAGGGGCATTACTGAGTGACTAAGTGGATGAGTAAGAACAAAATGGACGTGAATATGGAACTACATATTTTCAAGAAATTAGGTTTTCTTATAACCATCAGGAATGGTCAGAAAGTAAAGAGAGCAGAAAAGGCTTATGACTTTATTTCTGCAAAGGGATGCAGAGCATTTCTAAATACTTGTCCAGGGATATACTTTTTTACCCTTTATATACAGAGAAAGGTGAGGCAGTCCCACGACAATATTGACACACGAACATAATTCAGATTTTTTCAGTAGTGAACTCTGGATTCCTCAGTGATAGATTACTAACTCAAACAAGGTCTAAACAGAGGCAGCTGGCACTGAATTGAAAATACAGTGTACTTCAGGTAACAGGTTTGTATGTGTAGGCAAAAACATCAGCGATAACACTCAAAGCAAAAAATGTATTTAAATAAGCAGATACTTCTCCCTGGGAGTAATCCCATCACTTGCCATTTATTCAGAAGTGCTACCATACTATCACAGAGACAAAATCAGAAGTAATCCCATGGATTTATACCTCTGGAACGGTGAGCAAAATTTGGCCAAGTTGGTGTGAACATTTCTGTTCTTTTAAAAATAGTAAAATAAATTTAGAAATTAAATCCACGTTAAAGTTCAAATGCATATTTGGAGATCCACATTTTATCAACATGAACAGACATTTACAGTGAATATGATGTTTCCTGAACTCATCTGGACTCAAGGAGCCAACAGCAGTTGCTCCTTCTAACCTTTTAGCTACTTATACATCTTGTCAGACCATACCCTATTCTAATGGATCATCATAAACTCAAACTACCTTTCCATACATATGAATCCTTAGTGGCAATGGAAAAAGTGGCTGCTGTCTCTGTCCTAGGTGATGTGTGACTCCATCTCAAGCTGATGAGTCCTAGCATACACCTAGACCAATCTGGAATAGCTGGAAGGTGACATGACAGTCTTTTTAACAAAGATCACAAACAAAAAGCTTTTCCTCATAACCACTGTGAACTCAAACAGTAAATCTATGTGCTGATATTTATTATAACACTGACATGGACTGAGTGCTCAGATCTGAATACAAAACATGTCTGAGGGCAAGCGCTTGCAGGTAGGTGGAAAAAAAAAGGTAATTTCTAAACTGAAGACGATTCTTTGTGGTGGTAGCTATTAATAAAGGATATTTCTTTAGTGCTTAAATCTATACAGAGTAAGACCTGGATTTTGCCTATTTGAAGGGTGTGAAATTCACACAGGGCTCATACAGGTGTGAGTGAGCAAGTGTGTGGTTGCAGGCAGAGGGGGTTGTAAAAAAACAAGGGTTTTTTTCATCCTATCCTGTTTCAGTTGTCCAAGAAACAGGCAGAAATATTCCTTGTGACCCCTTCAGACTAGGATGGTATTACTTCTTCTGGTACATGCTGTACTGGGTCTTCCTGCCCCCTCACTGTGTCTGGAAATGCTCAAGAGAAATTTGTTTCTACATGACTATTATCTGTTCTATGGGATAACTCTATACTGCATGCAATTTAAAATTTGGATCAGAGACAAGTCTGAATTTCTAGCTCTGCATTTTCACAGCCAGAAGCAATGCATAAGTGACCTGCTGGTTGACATTACGAATTGTACAATTGGAGAAATAAAATAAAAAAAAACATTCCTATTTCACCTGAAGAAGAAGAAAGAAATCTAGGGCCATTTTTTGTACCAACCACTTTTTTAAAAAGAGCTCGTGACAATTAAACTTGTTTTTCATTATAAAAAAGAGGATAACAGGAAAAAATGATATACAGAAGGTGATAGAGGAATATTTATTTCCTCTGGTTTTTAGATTCAGGCAGAAACTTTGAAGTTAGCATTTGTTGCTGGTTTATAGTTACACTCTGAACCTGGCCTTCTCTACACTGAGAAAAGTAAAGGTCCAGAATAGTAGATGTTCATTTAATTAACAACTCTATCTTAAAGTATATGCAAAAGGAGTCCATTGTGCAAGCAGTCATAAATCTCACTTGGCCTAACTTCAGAGCAATTGACCTTACAACCCAAATAATGTTGCTTTGTGCACGGTTTTTATATGCAATTTCTGGATTTACTGTTTCAAAGAAAGAGTGTGTAAACAATTTCAGCTGAGCCTAAAGTGAACCACTCATTCATCCTACAGCTGGATGAAGGTTTGTGCCAAACTGGAAAACTTCTTCTGGAAAGAGTCTCTATTGATGCTACTTTCAGTGGATCCAGATTAAAATTTTCCATTTATTTATTTTCACGTGCTGCTGATATCTTAATTAGGAATGAAATGAGGAGAATAGAAATGATAAGTTTCAGCAGTTCATTGGACAGCGGAGACTATAATAGGAAAAGGTAATGATGCTTTGCCAGCCCAAGAGTATTCTTTTGCCAGTCATCGAAGGGCTGCTGCAAATAAAAAATTCTCAGGACTTTTCCAAGAAAAGAGAAGAAGAGAAAACATAGGCAACATAAATGCAACTTCTACTTGATGCAACTCTAACTATCCAGCATCTTAAAGTCTTGATTTTTTTTTTCTATAAACAAAAAAAAAAATTCAGGCCACATTTTAAAAAGTTCAATATGCAAAGCACACATATCATTTCCATATGTGTGTTCTAGGTGACATCTGTACGGAAACAGTGACAAACCCTTTCCTTGACTAGAAATTGTAAAGCCTTTATAAGAAAATTTACCAAAAATGAAAACGTGTTCTCTGTATCAGTAGTGCACATTAAAAATCTCAAAGTAACCGGCTCCAAGAGGAATCTTGGCAAACTCTGAAGTCCATATGTGGGAGAGGCAACTTTAGCACGTAGTAAATATCCAAAAATCTGCAATTAACCCTGAGAGAGTCTTCAAATCTCTCAGGCTGTCAGGCTTTTTTGGTTAGCCACTTCTGGAGAGCTCTGGTACTCTCCAGTCAGCCTCTGGAGGCTCCACTGGCCATCTCGGGGGTCTGTGCTTTCAATTCAGACACCAAGATTGGGTAGTTAAAGTTGGGGAAACCCAGAATATCTCACAGTCACCAGGAGGTTATCCCTGTACTTATATTGTATATAAGTATGGCTTTTATATGTTATACTTTTATATGTTAGTAGAACTATTGAAGTATTAATTACAAATAAATAATTCAAATAGTATTTTGTGTTCATAATGCTGTTTATAAATATATGTTAGTATTTGCCAAATCTTGCGTTCATGAAGTTGTTAGTGAAGATACCTGTTAGCAAAATGTTATGTTCATCTTAGAGTCTCCCTGCACGCTGCTTAATTTGACTTCCTAACCTTAATTACCCATTTCTTATTAGTGCTCATAACACGACATCCTATATCTGCTCTCTTAATGTGTAATTGAAACTTTATATACACTAAAATAGGGATTAATTAAGTGATAATTAGTAAATAAACAGTTCTCTTGATCACACAAATATCAGAGAGCCTTTGCAGCAAAATGCCACTCCTCAGACTTCAATAAGGACATAAATTAGAGCCTGTGACTATTTCTTAATAGAAAATGTAAAAGGAACACAAGCAGGGATAGGATAAATGAGTTTTAAAAATCAAGGAAATGTTTACTAAAAAGAACAGTATTTGCATTCCTATTTGCCTGGACCACTTGTTCCTTTTGCAACCTGCTAAAACAAATGACTCCATACAAATGAAGACAGCTTAGTAGAAGAACAGCAAATGGCCATTGTAAAAGTAAATGCCAGAGGAGAAGGGACTCCACAAAGGCCCCAGTTCCACAAATTTTTGCAAGCAGATATAAGTGGTGTACTCTGGTCAGACACCTTTAGAGTCAGACATGCCATTTCACTTAAGGAGAGAAAAAAACAAGATCAGGTCCAAAGACAGTAAAATAAAATGGAATAATAACTTGACCTGTTACAAAGTTCATGTTTTGAAAAGAAAATAGTAGAAAAATTTCACAAACAATTTTTCATGAGAATCTGTCTGTTCTTCAACCATCTTTATGTGATAAACCAGGAATGTTATTCTTTCCTTCATAGCCATACTGCCTTGTTTTCATCGATTTACCCTGACTGTCAAGGAGCCTTCCAGAAAACAGTGGATAAGCTGAGAATTTATGCAGTTCATATTCCCTATCAGGCAAATCACTGCAAAGTTTCATTTTCCCCCTTGCATGTCTGACAAAACTGCAAGACAGCCAAATACAGGTGTTCGGATATATTCAGACACCCGTCTTTTTTCTTTCTCTCTTTTTAATATAATATTTTGTCATTTACTCTGGTGAAAACATTATGGTTGGTAAAGTAAGATCAAGCAATAATTCTAATTTTTTAAAGCCTTTAAAGCAGTTTTTTTGAGAAATATGGGAGTTTAGACAGCACATTTATTTAGTTTTAATTTTTGTGCTGTCATACATCAGCGCTGAAGTCCTGATTTAGAACACATGCAGCTTGCCTTTGAAGTTTTGGCTGTTTTTTAACAATGGCAAAAAAAGATATAAAGGAATTAAACGGCACCAAAAAAAAATCATAAAACAGGGCTTTTGTGCTCTTGATTTATATATTGTTTTTTATGTTTGTTTAAAAAAAAAGGTTTATTCTCAATAATCTTTCATGGGAAACTTTGCTCTGACATACCTTTATTCATCTAATCCTTTTCTTTTGTGTTGACCTTTCTTTTCTCCTTTCTATCCCTCCAAGTCTCTGGACAATGCTTTCTAATATTATTCCCATTCAGTAGCAAAATGACTTTATTGGAATTCTTCTGAAGAGTAGAAAATGTGCAGCGATATGCTAAACTGGTATTTTTGGATGAATGCAACAAATACTCCAAGTAAACAGGACCTCCACACGAAATGGGCTTTTTCTACTAGCGCTTCTAGCACTGTGCCTGTGCAGTGGTATACGTGGTCCTTTTGGTCAAGTTACACAACACTGGCATTTCCCAAGGAAGTGCATGAAAGCCAATAGTTGCCGTTGTTAATTTTTGTCCAATGTGTTGTAATGAATACAAGCCAATGTCATATTTATTTATTCTGTGGCCAGTTTTTTCCTGATATTCTTTCTGCCTTTCAGCTCAAGGACTAAATTGTTGAAGCAACAATGAAAACACCACAAATGGCTTCATAGTTTTTCTCCTCCTTAGGTTCTTCCATTCCCTGGAAAATTTTAGCATGTATGAGTGTCATCTAAAGGTTCTGACACCATGTGCTGTTAAGACCGGTTTTAATTGCAGTCTACCTTCAGAATATATCAAAAGCAATTTCTAGACAGACCATGGCATGAAAGCGTCCAGATGTTTGAAGCAGAACACTACAAAACCCCCATAATTCTTAATTGTCGGCCCAAATATGTATGTGTACAGTACCAGAGTGTATGTGTAGAAGGATGTGTGCAGGGCATTTATGATAGCTGAGGGGGCTGGAGAAACAGGGGCTGACAAGGGAGCTGGACTTTGTCTGAGGCATTGCAGGAAGGTTAACATCTGTCTATCGGGAGTTTACAGGACCTCCTCACTCACTGTATCTCTTCCCTCGCCTTCACCATCTCCTATCCATATGCTTCAGCTCTGTACCCTTTCTAAAATACTGCCTATTCTTAACAGCTGCATCTAAGGAGAAAGTTCTTTTTGTATTCCTGCTCATTCATGGGTTACTACGAAATAACAGAATCCATAGATTCTCCTATCATTTAACTTTCCTGTCATTTAACTATCAATTTTAGCAACTTGGTCTGTGTTAACAGAAAGCTTGCTTATGATTTAATTTAATTTCATATTTAATCTATTATCTTTCTACATCTTGAAGCAAATAGTGCTGGGGGAAAAAAAAAACTTTAATTTTAACCTTCTTCTGGGGAGAGTGAAATCTCCCCAGAAGATATCTTGCACCAATTTTCAAAAAGGATGAAGGTCTGTTTGGAATTAAACATCTCTCTATATTGACTGTCATGGACAAATCTGGACTTATTAAGATGTATAATGCTCAGAAAGCCAAACTTAGAGAGAGGAAGTTCATCTAGGGCTCTGAAAGACTATTTATATCAAGGCAGGTAAAATTTGGGCATGCTTTGGCATTGTGAACACGGTAGGCTCAGAGAGGAGGTTCTCAGGTAAATATGAAATTAGAGATGAATGCATTTAGATTAAGTAGACTATGCCTCTGTTAAAACCTCAGTAAAAATTATTCTTGATAGAGATTTTGTAGGTTACAATGCCCTATTTTTTTTTATTTAAGCAAGTTATAATGTATTAACTGTATAGTAACTAGGAAATTATTTATAAAAGCATTTTCTGTATAATAATATTAGCTAATATAATTACAATAATCATTCAAATCTCAAGATAGCAGGGGTATTTTTATACAGAAATTATGGAAATGATGTAGAAATTACGGTTGTCCTACTTGTAACATGGAAGAAGACATATTAGCATGTAGTAATAATAACCTTTTTAGCTTTGAAGCCTATTCATCTATGAATACCTTGTAGAATATTTCCAGATTTGTACACTTTGAAAATAATTATATACAGACAGAGGATTTCTATGCCAAATTTGTTCCATTACGCCTGGCAATAATTTCTCAGACTGCACTTCTGATTCAAAATATTTGTTATCCTATCAACCCACTTTGCACCTTGCTTTCTTTGGCTAAAAAATCCATCATCAGCTCTTTTAAGATATGCTCAGTACTTAATTCTGTCTCCCCTAGTGCATTTTTATTCCACTGTTCTTTTTCCTTAAATATACTGGCACTTCTCTGCTAATAACATGATAAAAACTTGGTAAGTGGTGTGTGTTTATCAGGGTGGCTCTTAGATATCCCAGAAAGAAAGGAATTTAGCCATTTGTCCAGGTCTTTTAGAAGTTAAGCCACCTGGTCAGAAGAATTCCTTCAGCTCCTATGTCTGATGGCAAGCCTCGCCACCCT
>JAOTQQ010000012.1:29708408-29942346 GCA_026546715.1 Gallinago undulata | reverse complement strand
CTCTTCTCCTCTCTTCTCCTCTCTTCTTCTCCTCTCCTCTCCTCTCCTCTCCTCTCCTCTCCTCTCTTTGCTTTTCTGCTTTACTATGTCTGTGATAAAGTACTAAATTTGATCAGACAGATTCAATTTCCCGTTCTTGAAAGCACTACGTAAAAACTTATCTTCATTAAGTGCCACTGGGAGTCCAGCACCACATAACTAATCAGAGAATTCAGTAGCTTCATGTCCAAGTGATGCCTCAAGTTCAAAGGGGACAAAGACATCCTGTTTGGTGTTTTGTTTCACTCAAGCTATTAAAACTGCACAGACCCCCTTGAGTGTTTTTTAAAGTAATCTTCTTTATTCCTTATCAGTAACCTAAACTATTATAAGAACCAGTGCCAGCTTAGGCAATTTTCAAATTTTTAATGATTTGGAGAAAAAAAATGGTGATTCTCAATGCAGTGGAAGGACTGAAGCTCCTGGTGAATGCAAACATTTCAGATCTACTATTTTTTTCTGTATGCCTTAAAGATCTTGGCTTAGTAATTCTCTTTCAACTTTTCTGACCTTGATGTTTTTCCTCAAAAGGCATTCTGGGAAATTCCCAGAGGTGTGCATTGTGTGTGGGAATGTATACACCCAAAAAGGGTCAGAAGAAAAAAATTACTTCGGTCAGTACATACACTGTCTTCATGTATATTCTACAAAGCTACACGAGATGCAGTTGATACAACTAGAAAAATAAAGTTTTGTTCACAAGGTCATATAAACATCACAATTTTTTTGATAACTCCTTTGATGTAGCATATTTGTTAATTAAATTACAAGTTTTGAAATAACCTCTTATCACTTGATCAATAGATTTTCCTTACTGTTTTTCCTAGGGCTTGATGGAAGTTGAAGAAGGTTGCTTAATCCATCGTTTGGGTGAGTGAAAAATTCCTTTTAACCTGTTTATGCTGGCTTCTGAAGTTTCAACAATTCTAGATTCCCCTTTACCACTTCTGCCAGTTCCCTAAGATGTTTTGAAACATTGGACATAAATATGCAACTATTTTAAAGCTGGCTACACAAAATTTCTAAGAATTCATGGTAAATTTGTTAGTACACAGAAAAGTCATATTCAAACATGATTTTACTGCAAAGCTGTTCTTCCAATGCAGAAACCATAAAAGATGCTTCCTAAACTTTGAAGGAACTATAATTTTCAGCTAAAAATAAAGGATTTCTTTGCAATAGTCATATCTGAGACTAAAAATACTGGCACTTTTAATAGAAATAAAATAAATACAAATAGTAACTATTAGATTTGATTTGTTACTAGTCAGTGCCTTTTTTCTACAAAACCCAAAAGATTTCTTGTTCATTTTTTCCATTGTTTTTGTAAAAATTATACATTTTAAACAGAAAGAAATTATAAAGACTTTTGTCTTTAATTTTAAAAAGAAATTAATATAAAAAATTTCAAAACAAATATATTTGTGAAAATATATCATTTTTTAAATTGCAATTTATATATATCAATTTTTAAATTGATTATGACTTTTTATAGCAGAAAAATACTACACAAAAAAATGGTAAGTTATTCTTTGCAAACCTTGAACTTTTCTTAATAAGAAAAAGATGCAGAAGAACATACACAATATACTTAAACTGCAATCATAAATGAAAATATAAGGTGTGTGGCAATACATGTGAGTGATCCACCTTTCCATGCAACACAATCAGCGAATTCATATCTGACATTAAGTAATCACATTAGGAAAATAATTTTGAAGCTGACACATTTAAAACCCAGCCATTTTATTGAAGGATATATCCCACTATTAAATGGAACAGCTTTGTTTTGTTTTGCTTTTAGAGATGGCTAAGCCATTTTAAGAATGAGATTTGGAAATCAAACCAACCCTAAGAACCAAACTGCCCCTAAATGGATGCAGTGCCAGATACCAAAAAGCTTTTGGTCACCATATGACTAAGAAGCAGGTTTTACACAGACGAAGAGAAGGAAAAGGAATAAGACTATGGATTAAAGAAAACAAACATTTAATTCATGCCAACATTTACTATTATAAACAGAAACAGGACATAAATTAATTTTGATTAGCTAGCAATATTTTGTTGCTCTGGATACACACTTATTTTCGGTTTCTTCTTTCAAGGAAGATTTGCCAAGGTCTATCCCTTGCTCTGTTTTAGTATATATGAATCATAATCAATGATGGAGAGAAAAGAAGGAATCTGAAGTAAATAAATTACTACTTAATACATTTCAAATGGAATTATTTTTTAGCAGAATTACTCCTTTTTCTTTCCAAGTTAATTCTATAAAACCTCAGGAAGCACTTAAATAACAGCTTTCTCTTGTGAATATGCTTTTGAAGAGTTTTTAGCCTGCATTTCTGTACCATATTAATACTTACAATGCAAGCTCTTTCCCTCTAAAAATTACTTATTTCAGTAGACCTTAATCAGGTTGGTGGAGTGGTCTCAATCAACAGGACTTCTCAAAGTGAGTAAAAGTTTGTGGGATTAGGACCTGCATTCTCTGCCATTTCCCGCAATTTTATGGCAATTAGTTGGTATAAGCAAGAACAATTTCCTTAAAAACCTGCCACCACTCCCCAAAACATCAAACAAAGGTAATTACAATGCTGAAAGAAACCTAGAGGTTTTTTTAAAATGTGCCAGTGTTGGCAACTCTCACCATTTTATTACAGATCTCATGGCATTAAATGTTTGCCTTAAAGCTGTTATATTCACGATATTGTAATGGAATCTCACTTTTCAGCTGATAAAGAAATGGCTGCCGGGAAAAGTTTAAAATATGAAAGAAGTGTGTCCTGGGAGCTCCACAACAAAACAAAACTGGGTAGCATTTTAATAGCTCTTACAATACTTATGAGGTCTGAAGCAATGGGTTTTAACTTTTAGAATTGATAGTACTGACATTCTATTTGAACAATTAATCAAGGCGCAAGCAGCCTGTGTGGTGCTTTTTGACTTTACCACTATGAACTGATGTTCTGAGTTTAATCACATGGTCAAACACTCATTTCCGTTTACTTACAAATAATTAACATACCTTTTATAAGTACTACTTTAATAATTTCCTTTCTTTGAGCCAATAGTACCTTGAACTTAATTTTTTAAATTTTTTTTATATGCTTATTGGGTTAAAAAACCAACACAACAACAACTAAGACAATTGCCTGGGATCAAAGCTAAAAAGAAAATCTCTTCAGATCAGTGAAGAATTGCTGGTGCTGATACCAGTCAGACCTGAAGTGTACTTGATACTGGGATAGTGTGAAAAAGATGACTTTGCCGACCAAAAAAACAGATGGCCCCTTATCACCCCATGGGGCTAAACACACAAGAGCAAACTTCAGAGAGGCCTTACCTTTACCCTGTCTGTCCCTATCAGAAGAGACTGTTATATTAAGGGTTATTGCCTCTCTAGCCCTCCCTGTGATCAGCTTTTGAAGTCCATGGCCAAGAGGCCAGTGTGAGAATATCACCCCAGATAAGAGGTGTTTGCTCTGTGAAATATTCAGGACAGGAATCCATGGACCCCATGATAGTTCAGCAGGGAACCACAAACTTCAGCTAGTATCTTCTAATCCCCTGTTGGTTTGAGAACTACCCACCATAAAAAGCATAACTGGCTGTTTATTTGCGCAGGCAAGAGATAACATCTTAAAGTTACAGTCTGCCTTAAGTAGTAGGGATGTGAAGCCCAGAGAAATGAACCATCCAAGCTCATAATCAAAATTGTGTGTGCTCCCTTCTTCTCTGCCTAATGAGATGTAAACATTTTGGCTGGTGTCTCTTTTGAAAGATATTAATCAAATATATTGGTTAGAAATCACAAAGGATAGTCCGGTCTGCAAATTACATGTCTTCTTTTATAGCATTCTGAAGCTGTGAACAATATGTTAAAAATTTTCCCATGGCGCAACCAAGTAAATACTTGTGGCACATTTCTATTTATTACAGAGAATAGTTAAATTCTAAGACATAAATCATGCTCTTCTACTAAAGGCTTTACAAATTCCCAAAGACAAGCCTAATTCCCAATGCAACGATGCTATAAAAGATCAGACACTTTGTTATGGAGAAATCCACATTTGGAGATGTCTTTCAACAATTTTCTCTCAGGACCCAATCCTGTGAAAGGCCCATGCAAGTTGCTGAACACTGTGTCAAGCTCCATTAGTTTCAAAATGGCCCTAAAAACTTATATTTAATTTGCTGTATTTAAATTGTAAACTGACAAGTTTAATATCGCCTAAGCAAAAAAATTATTTTTGCTTTTCTTCCTTCTACTAAATGACAGTCTTTTGGTTTCAATAAGGAAAAAGATTTCATAAGTTCAAATTTCAAAACTGAGAGAAGAAGATGCCACCAAATTTATATTTTTTGCCCCCCTCACATCAGTTATTGTCATTAGTCAATGACACAACAGTAGAATGAAAGAAGAAGTAATAAGAGGTAGGTGAAGAGATAAGGGAAGATGACTGGAAAGGAGAAATAATTCTTAATCGTTCCATAGATCCTCTTTTTTCTTTTTTTTTTTTTTCTCATTGTAATCTATCCTCCGCCCTGTCCTCAGCAACTGCCCTAAATCAAGGAGCTGGCACCTGATGCATTCTGCAGATGGATCGGCACTTTATATTTGGAACATAGTATACAGGTGGTTTTTCACTTGCACAAGTTAGTTAACTAGCCAGCAGACACATCTTCTGTTTGTGGGGCAGGAGCAGAAGTGGAAAATGGAAATCTCTCCTGGCTGATTTACAGAAAGAAAGCTTAAGTGAAAGAGCAGGTCAAATCAGTGCTTATTTATTACTACTTCTAATTGCTCTCACTTCTTGCTTTGGTAGACCCTTTCTGGAAGACACACCAGTTAACCAGGCAGTCATTGAAAACAAACACTGGGCAGTAAAAAAATAACTGATTGGAATTCTGAACCCTTCAGATGTGTTTTAGATACATATTCAGTTAGACATGAGGGTTCTAAAGTCTGAAGATGAAGATTTCCCTGACCTTAGTGAATGTGGTGAATTGTTCACCAATCTCTTTGTGGTTTTCTTGGTTCAAATCCATAGTCTGAGCCATTGACACATGCTCACTTGACAGCATGTGAAGGCAGATTCTTCAACCCAACATTAGAATTATCCAATCATATTTTTTTCTATATTTCTCAAAGCATTAATCCCTTTCCAAATGGAAATATTAAAAAAAAAAAAAAAAAAGATGGGTAGGCAGGTAAGAATTATCTTCTTATATCTTCCCTTTTGCCTTTTACTATACTATGTCCCAGAGAAGATGCTAATATTATACAGTGAATTCCAAGCTTTGCTCAAGTTTCCACAGGAAGCAATAGACTACTCTTCCTCCCAGACCAGGATTTCTGGAATTTTCTACATTTCATATTCATAAATGTAAATGTCAGTAATGTACCAGATCCTGGAGTCACTGACAATTAATTTACTGATACCTGGAGCACAAATGCAGGACTAAAGGCAACATAATCTGATTTGGAGGCTGTGCGATCCAACAGCCATGCTCCAGCCAGAGGAGATGTTATGGCAACAACTGCTGTGGGCTAGGAAGAAAAAGAAATCAAAATGCTTTCCTTCTACCAGTAAATCCTATGGAAATACTGAGGGTAGGTCACCAGTGAACTTGTCATCTAATCTGATGCCTTTTTTATTGTGCCAAGCAACCATTCAATCAGTAGTCAAGAAATCACCCTAGAGAAAACACAAACTTTGCTTTCCAAAGTGAACAACTGGAAGAAATGTCTTGATGTTATATGTCTTCTTGCTGCCTGTCATTGGGTGCCTTGTAGTTTCCAAGAGACAAAGGAGCAAAAGGATAATTTCCGATATGAATTAGGACACTCCTCTGTGAAAAAATGTATAAATGATCATTGCTATAGCTCACCTCCAATGCTTTTACTCTGAGTCAAAACTCAAGATCTACCCTGCATGATAACCATGTTATCTCCTCCAGTATTGCAAAGATAACCAAATTATGTTAACCAAAATCAAATCTCTGAGCTCAGAAGAATTCTGGCAAGAAGGCAGCTGTGGCAACTGAGTTAATTTAACAGCTTTCTGCTACCAAAAGGTATCCTACTCCATCTCTCTCTTTCTCTACTGCCCCTGCCCCCTGCTTCCACCAGCTGTGGCAGACATTGGTCCCTCCATAATCTGATTTGGCATTCTAGCCCAACAGAAACCTCTCCACTTTTTTGGTTGATTAAGTTCTCTGATGGGTTGATGAGTTAATGCTGCATGTGTTTACAGAGAGATCTGACAAGAACCAGAGCCAGACGAGGAAGTAATGGACAATTCAGAAAGGGAAGAGGCATGCAACCGCTGTTTTCTATGGCAATGAGCTACTGGAGCAGCACACACCAACGATGGAGCTGCATTCTGAAGCAGTTAGTGCCAGACTTTCCAAGATCATAGTTTCTTGTGTTGATAGTTGAGTCAAAAGACCTTCTTGCTTGTGAAGAGAAGAAATTAGACATGGCATTGTAAAAGCCTGCAGTGCTATTTTTAGACTTTGTGTTTAAACAGCTACCAAGTCAAAACTGCTATTCTGTTTAGTCAGCTGTCAGTTCACATGGACTCTTTTTCCTACCTGCCTTTAACATTTACCTATTACATTAGCCCAAATAGTCGCAGTCAGGACTTCTTTTCAGTCAAGTGTCAGGAAAGTCTTTCAGACAACCACAAGAAAGTGTAGTCCCTCCCAAAAGGCATTACATTCACTCTACCCTAAATAACTCACAGTCAGTCCAAGGAACTGTCCAGTAGATAGTTACAATATTATTTGGGGACTCCTTTACAAATTAATTCCAACAGTAGGACAATTGTGAAGACTCAAGAAAGCACTGGCCATTGAAGAAAAATTTCATTAAGTCATTTTTGCATGAATCCTCTAATGTCTGAGTGTGCTATGGCACAACTATTTGTAAGGATGTTGTAAGCCATCTATTTATAAGTCTCACTTAAAGCTTTCCAGTGATGGCAAATACACCACGCTGGATCATTTGTTTCATGGATCAGTCACCTCATTATTAAAACTGTGCACATTATTTCTGAATTCACTTGTCCCCAGATACTAGGTATTTTATCTTTTTATAGCATTGTATGCTACATTCACTTGCAGCCCCGAAAGCCAACCGCATCCTGGGCTGCATCAAAGAAAGTGTGGCCAGCAGGGTGAGAGAGGTGATTCTACCCCTCTGCTCTGCTCTGGTGAGACCACACCTGGTGTGTTCAGCTTTGAAGTCCTTGGCACAGGAAAGACATGGACTTACTGAAACAGGTCCAGAAGAGGGTCATGAAGAAGATTAGTGATTTGGAGTACATCTCTTATGAGGACAGGCTGAGAGAGTTGGGGTTGTTCAGCCTGGAGAAGAGAAGGCTTCCAGGAGAATTTATAGCAGCCTTCCAGTAGCTAAAGGGGGCCTACAGGAGAGATGGGGAGGGACTCTTTATGAGGGATTGTACTGATAGGACAAGGGGTAACAGTTTTAAACTGAAAGAAGGAAGATTTAATTAGATATTAGGAAGAAATTCTTCACTGTGAGGGTGGTGAGAAACTGGAACAGGTTGCCCAGAGAAGTCATGGATGCCCCATCCCTGGAGGGGTTCAAGACCAGGCTGGATGGGGCTTTGAGCAACCTGATCTAGTGGCACGTGTCCCTGCCCACGGTAGGGGGATTGGAACTAGGTGATCTTTAAGGGTCCTTCCAACCCAAACCTATGATTGTTTAATTGAGAGACTTGACATCAAAAATGATTACCCCTGTGGGAAGTTGGAACTGAAATGTGAAGGGCAAAGCAGAACCCACCAGGACAGGCACCCAAGTTCAACCTAGTTACTTTACTTGTATTCTGAGAAGCCATGAGAAGAGATTCCTTGAAGAGGACCTGTAGGCTACATGTAATTCATCAGCCCTGTTAACACATTTTCTAACACACAGGTTGACATATCCTCTGGAATTAAACTGTTTAGAGTAGTATTTTTTTCCTCTGCTGTGATTAATCAGACACATTGTGCACTGTTACAACGAAGTCCTCTAAACATTACCTGCCAAGGGCTCGTCAGAAGAGACGCTTTCACAGCTTTAGCACTTTTTTCATTGGTCCCACGTGAACAGAATGTATCATGGTATAATTCAGCTTTTGATAAGTTAAGAGAGTTATTGCAATTTTCTCAAAATCTTTAAAAGTTACAGAACAGCTTAGTTAAGAGTCAGTTATATTCTAGACACTGGATCAACTTTGCATCACAAATTTGGTGTAATGGTAGACAGGTATTCAAACTGACAAAATATAATTTACTCTTTAAATGCCTGCAGTGTTATCTTTTCCTGTTGCTAATTGCTGATCTTATTTTGCACTCTGGTATTAAATAGCATCTTGGAATAAGAGAGTAAAACAACAGGAAAACTCCAGTAAATCATCATAGCCCTTAACAAATGCAGCTTCAGGAAGATAAGTACCCTGAAAAAAAAGTCTTCATTCTTGCTTGACACTTCTCTGTTTACTTTATTCTTTTTATGGAATGGTCACCATTTAATGAGCAATTATGTGCAATATTTACTTGAACAGTAAAGTGATCTCAATGACTTTAATGCAAGCATTATTCTAAGGGCTGCTCTATAAAACAAAGAGAAAGTACTTCACCTCGGGATAATGTTACAGGGAGAACTTCAGTCAGCAGAGCTAAATTTAAAAACAGTGCTCTTACAGGATGTAACAACTTGCAAAATTATGATCAGATTTGGCAGCTCTTTTTCAGGCCTGTTCACTGTACAAAATTCAAATGGTGTGATAATACAGTACATTTTAGCAGAGGCTGTAAATATTAACTATAAAAAAAAAAGCACAGAATATATCAGCTCTGTCTTCAGTAGTTCCACCTACGTATCATCAGGACAAGATGGAAGAGTAGACTCATATTCTTCAGGTATTGCCTTACTATTCTACATATAAAATTTCTTTATCATGTTTATTTCTTTCTCCATTACTTTTCCTATATTTTATTGACAATACAATTTTTACTATTCCAGTACAAAAAGTAGATTTTATGCAACTATGTCTTTATACTATGTAATATATTGTGCTTATATGTTATCTGGTACTTTATTGGAAAAAAAAAATACATTTCTAGTATTAAAAAGGAAATATCAGGCTAGTCAGGAACTGAGGCATGTTTTCCTCTTATCTGAATAGAGTTTGCAGTAAAATTAAACCACCTTTATAATCCCTGATGTAAACAAAGGGATCCCAATGACATCAATAGTTACTCTGCATAAGAGAGTTGTGTATGAGAGAGGTCCCACTGCTCAATCCACCTTCGCCATAGAATTTGGGGAACCAGTTTAACCAAGCAACATGGACAGAGCTATGCCAATACTAAAGATGGACTTGACAATACAAAAAATAGTTTGCTCTTTTGGCCAATGAAGTTAAGCTTGAGTCATAAGAGGGGCCATGGAAAGTAAAATCTGAGACAATTTGCTTGAATATCCCTGACAATCTGAGTCAGACCTTACCAGAAGATAGAGAAGCTCCTGAGAAGGATTTGACACCTATAATTGATACAAAACATTGGGCCAGGGGGACTACCAGAGAAGTTTAACGGGTTTTTTCAGACACAAACACTTTTTGGGGGAAGATCTTCTTCGTGACAAAGTGCCTTTGCATTCAGAAGTATACTTACTGTTTCCACTAATGCTACGTGGTCTTATAAAGGGTGTTGTTGATAAAGCTTGCCTTTTCTAACTAAAATATTAGTCACACAGCTGGTACCAAGGGCATAAGAGCTTCCTAGCACCAGAAAGTTCTGTCATGTGCCACCATTCATCTCAAGTCCTTGCGGCCCATCTTTTTCCTTGATAGAATATAAAAACTATCTCGAAGTTTATGCATGTGGGTTGAGTATATGTTTCAAGATGTGTATGTGTACGTAGGTATATGTGGGCACCTTTTGAAATGGTAGCACTTCATTAAGAGAGAGTATAAGAACAAAGGATAAAAAAAGCCAACACAAAGACAACATCCCTGTGAAATCCTCAAAACTGGAGTTGAAAGAAATGTTTGGTTAATGCTTGTTTTCATTTCTAGATTGCACCAAACAAAATCTTTTTTGGGACCAGGTAAAAGTTGGTTAAATATTCATTAGTTTAGTGAAAAATTTTCTTCTCAAAAAATCAACAGACAAGGATGAATTGCAAAGGCAGTTCGGCAAAAATATTTACCGAGGGAGAGTGATTTGAAAAGTGCAATAAGAAAGAAAATACTCAAACTTCCCTCCTGATTTTTTTTTTAAATACTATCTCTTCAGTGGAAAAAGACCATTAGTTATTTCTTTACTTAATGGGACTGGAAATAAATTAGGCAAGTGAGATATCTCCTAGCTCTGCTATCATCACTGATCTCCATTTTTCCATCTTATGCCCAGCTGCTAAAATATATATGACTATTTTGCTGCTGATGTGTTTGTTTACTAGTCAGAATAGGAGATTCCTCAGTAAATCAGGTATACAGGTATAGTTAAAAGCAAAATACTGGATTAAAGCAAGTTATAATTTACACCTCTTAAACTGTGCAGACTTAGTAGACCATTTTTTTTTCTGTATGTAAATGCCTGCTATATGGTTACTCCAAGGCTGTAATCAGTCCAATCTGTTGTCTTCATCCTATGGTTTTTACTTTATGACTTGGGAATGCTGCTTGGTTAATACAATTTAATTTCTTCTCTGAACGAAAGACATAAATGATTCCTTATCAAGAATCTAGGGTCTCCCTAACTCTCTTTAACAGGAAGATTAGTGGCTAAGGACCCATCTTTTCTCCTTTGATGTCAATGTCTTCCTAATTTATATGTGTAAAGTTTGTATAGGGTCATAGAAATCAGAAAATTCAATGTATTAAGTGTAAACAAAATGCTAAAGGATATTTACAGGTCAAAATTTAATTTGCATTTACTTTTTTGGAGCATAATTTCTAATTATTACAAACCAATTATATTACGAATTTGCATGAGTATTTTTAATCTTTAATGTGAATGTTTCTCTTTGGACTTTTTTTTTTAATAAACTGTTCATTTTTCTACATACCACATATAGTATGCTATGTTCTACAATGGTATGGTGGTATGTGGAGAATTTTGTTTGGGGAAATAATAAATTCCTTTGGCTCTGTACAAAAAGCTTTATTCATCCCTCAGGTGCATGACCATTATCTGGCTCTACCTTGGCTGTTCCCTTAATTTAAACAAGAGCCACCTACTGTAAATCACCATTTTTTTTTGCTTACAAACATATGTGCAACTTGTAGATGTGCAGCCTCTGATGTTAAAAAACGTAATATGATTTCAGTTTCTAAAAAAAAGTTAGGGAAAGTTAATCCATTTATGAATGAAAATTAACATTGATTGCAATATCAAACACTTTTTCTTTGCTCTCAGGGTCAAATTCAGTCTCTCCTGAGAGGAAAATACAAATTTTATTGCAGTTTCCAGGTAAGTTGTTGAAGCTGCTATGCCAGAATATCATGAACGCCAGAGCATCATAGTAGAGCACTATCCATACTTAAGGGACATTTAGAAGCATTCTCAGTTGCTAAATACAGATCATTATACAATGCCTCTCAATAAAATATCTATTTTATATTGAAGCCCATCTACCTACCACAGAAACTCATGTGTCTCTGGCATCTCTGACCAGGAACCATACTTATGGAAAAAAAAAGTGAGCAAATCTCTTACAAAGGTCTTTTTTTCACGTGCAATGTTTTTCCAGAAGTTGTAATACACCTTTAAGTGCTAGCCAAACATGCATACAGGGCACTATCTCTTTACCCTCTACCACAACCACTGCATTAACTTGAAAAACCACTAAAACAAAATACTTACTCGCCCTCCAGAGGGATGTTCCCTTTCCCATCCACTTGTGCATTAGCCCCAGCGTGAGTGCCTTTGGGCAGATCCTTGCACTGCTCCCTGCATTCCCACTTCCCACAACACACCACCCTGAGCAGTCAGTCTAGCTCTCCATCTCTCCTTTCGTCCCAGATATTCAGGGCAGCCTGTGCAGCACGCAGTTAGAATGAAAATAAAAAATACGTATCTCTTCCCTGCTCCTCCTGAGGTAACAACAAGTTTTGTTCTACTGACCTATAACAAAAAGCAGAGGTCAGAAGGACAAAATCCTCTGAGCTGGAGTCCATTTGTGCAATGTGGTAAATGCCATTTGGTCTCGTTGACTTCTCCAGTCCTATCCCAAGGCCTTTGTCATTAGCAGCAGAGATCCATATTTAATAACTAATGAAATGTTATTCTGGTACTTCTTGAGCTATACTGAAGAGAGGTATATATACTGAGGAACACAGAGTATTGAATTATTGAAACAAACCATTTTGTCTTGTCTCAGGAAAAGCGATTTGTGTATAGTGATGTTCTAATGCACATTGCTCTCCAGAGCATCACCCATCCTTGCTTAACATCCCAGGCTCAGAATCATTTTGGCCACAATATCCAGCAAGAACTAGTGACTTTGGAGCACTACATATAGAGACACCTCAGACAGACCTGTCTTTCAGAAAGTATTAAATCTCTGCCATGAACACACATTTTGGAGGACCGAAATGGACATCCAAACATTGCAACCCAACAGAGTAGTCTTTTAGAAAACTTTGGCCTTCATGAACACTGATGTAATTCAGGATTAGTGCCATCAACCTGAAAAGATTACAATAACAAAAGGAGCAATATGAGATTGGATTTAGGCCTCCAAAGTCTAAAATCTCCAATATATATTTAAAGAGAAATAACTTACTCCAGCATTTGCAAAATGGGGCCTATTGAAAAGCATGAAACCTCTAATATGTTATTTGAATGCCAGAAAAGTAATACTTTAAAAAGCCAAGACAAAAATGCCAAAAGGAACACAAAGGAGTGAGCCAGAAATGCTAACATGTTCATTTCCACCCTGTCCGTGAGCTGAGCGAGACCCACAACTCCACCTGATAGACAGTCCCTTCCATCAGTTACATGGGTGTCATCTCACAACATAGAAATATGGATGTAAGCTGCACTTAAATTAAGGTTCCTAACTTGAAAAAAAAAATCAACTCAAAAACATGCACCTTTTGACAATACCTACATTTAGCTGTGACTTTGTACCCGCCCAGGGGAGGATCGTGGCCTTCCACAGCATCGAATCCCGCTGACACCAGGACAATCTCTGGATCAAACTCATTGGCAGCTGGCATAATCACAGTCCTATAGAGTGAAAAAAAAAAAATCTGTTAAAACTGAAAGAAATTATATCTTCATGATATAAATTGCCACAATCTCAAAAATCCACATGGCAAGATTTTGTATACCAAAACCATATTTTCTTTTAATTAAACCAGTCTTCATGGTAGCTGTCCAAAACCAAAAAAAAACCCTCCAAGACTTCAATTAATTTCTTTCTATGGTCACTCTTTTTTCTTTTCTAGGATTTAGGAAAAAAAAAATGCAGGTACATGTGAAAGCCTCTAATATTACACACACATCTGTGCCTGTTTTATCCTGCTGCCTATAAAAAGCTGCCTCTTCCAGGGAAGTGACTAATGGTTTACAGAGAGCACTCAAAGCCTGAGTGGAAACCCGGACTGCTCCAGTTAGTGCGAACTTGGTGTAAATTTGAACTATAAATTTCTTTTGGGAAAATGTTTGCTTTCCAAACTTTTTTTTTTTTTTTTTCCTTCTTAACATTTTTAAATGTTTGTCGAGGTGGGGGGTGACTCTAGCAAAGGAAAAACATGAAATTCCCTTAATCAAATCCAGACTATGTTGTCAAGCCTTTCCAAGGTCAAGCATAACAGGAATGTGACAACCACAAACTAGTGACAGCAACCCCTGCTGGTGTCAGGAAGATAATTCAGCCCTTCACAGTAACAAAGATTCCACTTTTTTAACCCCTTCCTTGATGAATTTCCAAGGGGGTATTTTGAAGCTTTGTTTTTGCTCTTCTCTAAACTCAAAGCGTTCCACAAAGATGTGTGGAAGGAGAAGACAAGACCCAACATTCTGCATTCACAGACACCTTCTTTCGGGCTGACTTTCCAAAGGGAAAGGTGTCAGGATGGCTTTTACACCAGTGCAACAAACGCTGAGCCTGTAATGACTGCCCTAATTCAGGGGGACGTCAATAACCTTAAAAGGCAAATATACAAATTAATTTTATATTCCAAATATATTAGACTGAGGAAATGACAATTGGTCTGCACTGGTTGAAATCTGAAGATCAGTTTTGTACGTGTGTAATACTATTTGTCTTAGTTCAATATTTATTTATTTATTTATTGTTTAAACAACTTTGGCCAAAGAGGGGATATTTTTGTTGAAACATTAAGGTTTTCTGTAGGGGAAAAAATAGCATGTTATTAATATTTTGACAATTCTTTAAGTTTTCCTTTAGTTTAGTTTTTGGTCTTTGTTATATAAACTTTTTTTTTTTCCAATTTCCTCAATTTTAATATTAGGAAGATTCTTCTTTTACTTTTTATTCAGTAAAACTCTTTCCCAGGACATACAGCACTTTAATTAATATAATTTTACATTAGAAAAAAAAAGCAATGATGGAGACAACTGCATTTTCTTTTTTTTTTTTTTCTTTTTTTTTTTTTCTGTAATCGCACCAAGAATGTCTGCAGGCAAAGTGATATAATTTGTGAAATTTTCCTTTTTTTTAACGTCATTAGTAGGCCTCTGCTGAAATATGAACTCCAGTATTGAGCATTGCACTTCAAGAAGGACTATGACCAACTTGAGAGAACAAGAGGACAGAAAAGAATTCTAAAAACTGTGACCCAAGTGGATAAGATGATAGAATTATAAATATTTGATTCACATAATATGAGAGTAAATATGATAAAAGTCCAAGAATATGTAAGTGGTTGTTGCAAGAGGAAAGAAATAACCTGTTCTGCAATTCCACTGTGGACAGAACACAAAATAGTAGCAGCAGAAAATCTGTAGTTCAGACACTGGAAAAAGCTTTTTAATAGTAAAGACAGATAATGATTTCAATAAAATGTTTAATAAAATTGAAGAGTCTCCATCACTTTGAGTTTTTTTATAAACAAATATCTATCAAGCTTGCTACAGGTTCAAGCTGACATGGACTTGAGGCAGGAGGTCAGATTGCTTCTCCTCTAGGTCTTGAATTCCTATATTTCCATGATGTATAACTATATAACACACAAAGTACACATATGAATAACTACATTAGACACCACGGTGACTGAACATTTTTGCAGGTTAATCTCCCCAAAGTCAGGGAACAATATCAGGAATAAAGAACTCCTATGCAACCACATCTTATCTTTCTTATGTACATACCTTCTGATACTCTAATTATATGTTCATTGTCTGAAGCAACACATACTTCCCAAACTTTCCCATGTCTGCAACACATGTGGCACGGATCCCGATCAGTGATGAGGACTGTGGCTGACATGCAGTCTTGATCTGTCCCCATAGCACCATATATCTTATGCACTGAAAGAAGGAGGGATCCTATGAAGAACCCTCCCTATCTGCAGCCTCTTGAGCTTTTGCCCTCCTCCTCTCCATTCACATTTCTTCAAATTCAAGTCAGCCTCTGTTTGTTACTTCTTGATGTCAGATAAAGTGGCAGCACCACAGAGAACAGCATAGACAATGCTCAGGAGTCAGAGGATGGAGCGTGCTCAGTGCAGGCAGAAGCTCTGAAAACTCAAGTTACTGAGCACTAATGATCCTAACCAGGCTAACACAGGATGAGATTTTTGAGAGCATTACAGTTTGGAACATTGGGAAAACCTAACACACTTCTACCACATTTCAAGACCTTGCTCAAAAGCGTAAAGATGTCATCACATTTTTTTTATAACTTGGGCAAAACAATGCATTTGACCCTTAATCTCATTTTTAGAAGCAGCACAAATTGTTTAGCCACAGTTTCTTCAAAATTTTTGTCAAATAAATATGTATGACATAAAAACTGCCAGCCACACTGGGTAGTATTAGTAAAATTATTAAATACTGAAAGCAAGGTCTTTCAACACAAAGCACCAAGAATAGCTATTAACATAATCTTTAATAGTACTGAACAGGAAATAGTAGCATATTGATAAATCTATACAGAAATGCTATATAGGAATCGCAGTTGAAGGAAGGAGAAGGCTATAATACTGGAGGTAGTATTTAGAATTCACTGTTCTGTTACTGCTTGTGGTATTAACTGAATTCACATGACTAAAATAAGACCTAAGAGGGTTTTTCTGAATGAAAGATTTTTTTCTTTTAAAGATGTACACAGTATCCATTACATTTCACCAGAAGAGTAGCACTCTACTTTTGCTATAATATTGTCTCATAAATTATGACAGCACTTTGCTGCTGCTACTCTGCATCCTACTTACCAGAAGAGCTAACCTATGTGCCCACAAGACCTGTGTCACTGTTCATCCTCCATAATGTTGAGGGACTTGGAATGTCTTGACTTAATATGGAACAGAAATTCTTTTCTTTAAAAAAAGACACTGTGGAAAATGTAATCTGTTTACTAGGATAGCAAGATATTGACTCTTCTCTAAAACATCTCAGGATATCTGTGGTCCTTGTTGAAGCAGTCAAGACTACTATTTGGTCTTTCAAAAAGATGACAGTTGCGAGTCTCTCAATTGCAGAGAGGACCATATAGACATCTAGTTCCTAAATCTCTGATCCGGTCTTCCTCTACATTAACCAACAGGCATTTAAGGTTGTTCCTCTTTTGAATAACTACTGTGAGATCTCTACTCAGAGAAGAGCAGCTGAATGTCTGGAAATCATCATAACACTTTGTTTTGGACTTTGTGAAGGTAGGACCTCTCTAACCTTTATCTTGCCTTGGCAGGAACTCCTTTGTGGCACAAAACACACGTGTAAATTCCTTCACAAAATTGACAGATAGTTTCCTTTCTTATGAGGGCTATGAGGAATCATATACATTCATTTTTAAATATGGACTAAATTTCACTGGGACATAAATAAAACCTTTGGCATTTACCACCTCTCAGGCTTCAGCACCTTCATTATCCCTGAATAACTGTCTTTAGAAAAACGTTTTGAGGTTGGCAGTTGTAAAGAAAGCCTACACAGAGCACTAGATTCCATTCCCTTTTTTTTTACCCAAAAGCAGTGTTAAGGTCACCTTTCCCACGTAAACAGTCCTTTCCTACCTCAGGAGAGTGAGGATGGCTGGAAAGGCAGGGATAGCTCCTGACCCTTCACTATCTCTTTGGAGCAGAGAATCATTAGACCCTGTATCTTGCTCTTTTCCCATCTACACTCTGAAGGGCACAGAAAAGTTTAAGAAATAAATCATTCATCAATTTCCTTCTCAGGAGCTGCATAACCACAGAACTTCCCTTCTCAATTGTCTAAGAACGGAATACCGGAATACTTTGAATCAGATCATAACAGAAAATATACTTTTTTTTTTTTTACAGCACACAACTAGCATTGGTCATAAACTAACAGATATTCATGTTAACCTTCCCAAATTCCTCAGTCCACCCTGTGCTCAGAAGTCAGACTGCAGCTGGCAGGATTTGTTACGGTGCGAAGGGTCAAAACTCTGCTCATCAGAAATGCTCTGCAAGGGTGCACCAGCAGCCGGCACTCCAACCTGGGCAGAAACAGTTATTATCCTACCCACAGGAGGAATAGGAAATATGATTTTGCTTCTGGCCATAGGTGTCCGGACAGGTATGGGCTGGGGACTGGCAGGCCCTCACCTTCCTGCTCGAAGCCAGTCGGGCTGCAGGGGTTTTCAGCAAACAGAAGTTAACTCTAGGATCCTTCTCCAATGAAATGAGTAGTTTAAGTCAGAAGAGAAGTGAATTTTATTCTTCCAGTATGACTCACACTCTCCTCTACTCCCTTCTCCAAAGAAAATAAAACACATAAAAGATATTTATATTCTGTGATCCTGAAACATATAGAAGCATAAATATTTGGTAAACCATATTCACCTAATGATGACAGCAGAGTTACAGGGCGCATCTTGCCTGGCTGACTGTTTCTTTCTTTTCTCTCACATTTTCATTAATAAACATGTCAAAGTCTGAAAGCTTGAGCAGCTGGATCACAGGAGTTATTTATCTATGCTAAGCCTTGCAGTTACAATGCAACTGTGTCCTCCAGCCCAAGGTAGTGAAGATCCTCCTTTAAGTCTGATGGTACTGGGAACAGAGCATGTGTCTGGGAAGCTGAAAAGATTCCTTTTTGTCTCACTAAGGAGATTTCCCCAGAGAATTGATACGTTCCATTTGGGTATGCTGCTGTCTGCAGAGAAGCCAAGGGATGGCTTCCAGTTGGGTCTAGTCCTAGAGAAAACATCAGGCATGTGATCCTCCCCTCCCCACCAATCTGAACATCAGATGCAAGACATTAAAGAGATTCTACCAAGGGACTCTGTTCCTTTTATTCTTCCATTCTATTTTCGTACATCTAAAGCACATGGTTAGGATAGTCCCAAACATTTGTTCTCCCAGAAGAGATTGGAGAGCAATACCCAACCCAGAAAGTACTCTGCAAGTACCATCACACGAGGCAGAAAATCTCCAAAGAAATTTAAAGTGATTCAAATAGCTGCATTTCTTTCTCTGTGTTGGTAATTTAAAAAGGAAACGAGCAGGAATACCAGCTCAGGACAGTAATTTATGTAACTGAGAAAAAAAAAAATCCACACTGTTCTTACACTGAAATTGGAATGGCTTAGTAACATAAATTATTTGCTCTTTCCCTAAAATCCTCCAGTGTTTTCATCCAGTGATCTCAAAGTACTTTCAGAACCTTAATAAATAGAAAGGCTCATATCTTCAGCTGGTATAAATCAGCATAGCTGTTTTTGATTGCATAGTCCTCTAAAGCAAGCATTTCTTGTACCCACTTCACAGATGAATCAGCTAAAACTAAAAGCTGGTAAAAGACTTGAATAAATTACTTATTTGTCCCTGGAAAAAACTTTGAAAGAAAATGCAGAAGACTCTAAGTCTTCTTCTTCAACTAGTAGAAAACACTATAAAACACTGTCATTTATTCAGTTATATCAGACCTGTAGTTTGCAAGACATATATATATAATGCATTAGTGCTATTAGAGTGGGGCTTTTGCCACCAAACAGAAATCCAATCTGTTGTTTGAAGGAATGTAGATTTACCTACAGTTTCTCATTTTCACATCCTGCAGATAAATATTGTTCCAAAAAATCAATATGTACCTTAAAATTATACAAGTTTCAGTATTTTGCTGAATGCACCCTGATATGAATAGAGCAGAAAGTATTTAAAAGATTGCCCCAGCAGGTATGTGACTCTTATGGTAGTTATTATTTTTATGTGTTGTTTGCACATATGTTTTAATGTAACACAATATCAAGTAATGTCTATCCTCACGTAAACCTACATAGCATTTCTGTGGAACTATTGGATAAATTTTTTTCCTCCATATTAATTGAGTTTATACTAGTGTTTCTCAGTAAAATTTTGGTTTATCCTCATGACATTACTTTATGCAAGTTCTACTGCCAGCCCAAGTTCACCAAGGTCAAACCTGAAATTTTCCCAAAACTCCTTGCTGATCTGACCATCAGCTTTGTTCTGGACTTATCTTTCAAGGTATGCTTAAATCCTGCAGATTTCATCTGTATGAGTTTCTAAGTTCCATTTTTTATATGTTTTATCTTTATAGCCTTTCTTTTTATATCTTTTCTTTTATCCCTATAGGTTTTCTTTTTACATCTTTTTCATAATTTTATTTCTTCTCTATTTTTATAAGCAGAGTCAGTATTCTTGTCCTTACTTTTATTTTATAGTTGCCTTATTTGCTTTCTGCAGATACAAAATATTTTTTTATTATTATTCTGTAAGGCACAAAAGGTATCATATCAATACAAAATCTTACGTACCATAAATCATGGTCATTTCATTGGGATTTACATATGGTATTAAATTTAAGCACATGCCAAAATGTTTATAGTGTCAAGACTTTCCAGGGATCAACCCAAATTAGTGATTTCAAATGTTATAATTGCAAGAGCACTGAAGCACCAGTGAATGAAAATGAAAAGTTTTAGAAGCACCAACAGTTTTGGCTTTTTTTTTTTTTTTTGGCTTTTGAAGCCATTTTCAGAGCCTAAGACTATTATTTGTGGGTTCCTTTTTAAATGAATAATTATTTTGGCATCCTGCATGCAAGTTTCCTAAATTCTATTACAGCTGGAATTGCAACATCTTAAGCACTCAAAAAGCATAAGAAATATTGACTACAATATCTGCTGATCCTTCCATTTTTATTATTATTTAGAAAGATGGTTTCAATGTAATTATGAGGGCTCTTTTACATTTGATCTACTTAAAAAGAAATAGAAAAAGTTAACAAACAGGAAAACTATGGGAAAAATAGTATTTGTGGTTTTCAGAATTTACTTCAAAATTAATAGCATTGTCAAATGAAATTGTTCAACTTCTAGAAACACAGACAAATGCATATACACATGTACAATGCACATTCCCATCCACATTCAGAACTGAGTAAAATTCAAAGTTCCTTGTTATTAGGTAAAGGGAATGGCTAATGATAAGTAAGTCTAAGTATCTCTCAAATGATTATATATTGAAAGGTGAGGTTACCTTGGAAGGATCAAAGACTTCCAGCTGTCCAGTAGGCAAAATGGCAACATAGGCCAAGATAACACATGCAATACCAGGATATCTCCTTACAGAACACTTTAGCCCTAAAAAATGCCTCAGTAAAGAAAAAAACCTGTATTTTCTATTAAATGTTTCTCTGTATTTTTAGAGTCTTATTTGTGGAAGCACTGGCATGATGAAAGACAAATTTACTATCTTTTTACCTTTTACTTGTTTTCAGATCTCACATAAAGCTGGTGAGTACCATGCCAGCTTGTGCAACATAAATTAAACTTATTTACTAAGTTCCAGCTGCTAGTTAAAAGACTGATGTGGCTTCCAAGAGCTGTATGACTGAAGATGATATATGAGAAGGAGGAAATAGAGGTTTAATTTGCAAAGATGGCACTTAAAATAAAACACAGCATGACTTAAAATAGTATCTCCAACACAGAGATACTAAATGCAATAAATATGGAATCCCACCATTTAAAGTTAATTATTTTTCTATCAATCAGAACCGTTTAAAAATGTATGGGAAATGGCACTGACACATGCACATACACTGCCAAATTTTACCCTCAAGTATTATTTATAATAGCATTTAGTTTTCATGTTGTACCATGTTATTATCAGAAAAATCAGTTTGGTGCCCATATATTGTTATGACTTTATTTTAAGGTGGGGATTGGCAGTGGTGTTGGGGGAATAATCTTTAGAAGCTTTTTTGCCCTAAATATAATAATAATAACAATACTTTAAGTTTTCTTTGTTAAAACTTGCATGCCTGCTTAGGAAACATATTCAATTTCTATCAAGTGTGAGTACACTACAGTATTTTCTATAACAAAATAACTACCAGTTTTGCCTTTCTACTAAATAATTTCTTTCAAGTCGGTAGACTTCGCCCAAAATGTTAATATAATAAACCAATAATACTACTAAAACAGTTCACTGCTGCCTGTAAATCTTATTACATGGTAATAATGTTGTTCCTAAGAAGACAAAAATAAGTGTTCTAATATCAGAAATAGTAACCTCATCACAGGTAAAACTTGCCACAATGTGTTGCATTTGTTGTGTTCACAAAATGAATGATAGCATGGTATCCTATTTGAGGAAATCGGTATGTATATGAAAAAATATATTATTTTGAGCATATTCTATCTTTCAGTCACTTTTTAGAGTACTCAACACTTTTAAAATTACTTATCAATATAAGAACAGTATAAAATAAAGGACAGTGTAGTACCGATTTTACTTACACTCCGCCAGAATGGTAGAAATTGAGACAAGAAGGAAATGGTGGTGTTCTTGGTAAATTAAAAAGAGAAGAGGACTTTGGTATTAAGTTTGTCTCTAGGTCTCTTCTCCTTCATGAAAGAACTTTAGAAAAGCTTTCCAGTTTGGTCAGATAGCATATAGTTTGACAAACACTAGGAATAAGGAAAATACGCTACCTAAAATTTCCCGCTATTGATTGTGCAACAGTTCAGTTTGCGTTGTTAACAATCTGCTTATGGCACCACCGAAATGATTACTGGAGAAGTTTAAAGTAACTTTCAATTCTTGCAAAAGGGAGATGAGGGGAAGAAGGGAGAGTAAATCTTATTAGAAAATGCCTGGGGAGATGAATTGGAGGGGCTGCATTTTTCATGGGAGTAATAGGTTGAGTGGATAAAAGACACAGAAATCCCTTGGAAAAAAATACCTTTACCACAAAATTTGCTAAATTTCTGAAAAGTGCATTTTACCCAGAAGGAGATTTTCTTCTTTCCTTTTAAATGAAAAGAAAGCAAACATTTTCTAGAAATTAAATTATTCATCAAGGTCAGGGCCATTTGCAAAAGCATAACTTTTCACATGCTGTATTCATGAACATGGTTGTGAATGCAAAGTACATGAAGTTGTCTTAACTTTTTTCTCAGAGGTCTCTACATGCTCTCCCTTGCAAATGATTTCTTGCATGTCTTGTATTTCTTTCCATATACTCATAACTACTTTAAAAGGTATTTTCTGTGTGTGTGGTTTTCTGTTTTATCATCAAATAGAAATTTTAAAAGGTTTTGTATGGCCACTATGATTTTATTATGTTTTCTGTTGTCACTGTTCCTCTGAAGTAATTTATTCAGAAAAATGATCATCTGTCTACTCTTATTTTAACAGCTCTTATGAGGTATTCTTTGAGAGGGAAGATAGAGACACATGTCACTTCCTCTTTTTTTTTTTTTTTTCTGAGGAACAACATACACTGGTAGAAATGAAACATATGGACATTTTCTTACACCCAAACCAAATTAACCAACAGGAAGTGTCTCTGATCTAAAGCAGAAGGATATAGACACTATAGGAACAGTATCCAACATTTCTGTATTAGTAAATCCAGGCCTATTTGTTTGTCTCATGCTTGGCAGAACTTTGTCATTGGAATTTTGACCACTTTAGACCATCCTATAACCCTAGTATGCTCCATTCTGACAGCCAAAAATACAGCATCCCTTATACAATAAGGTTTTATACAGTTCAGAAATATCAAGTCTTCTCACTTTACCTAAATTGAATGCCACTTAATAGAACCCATACTGATATAATTTTAGTGGGGATTTAGAGGAAATATTTACAGACAATGTAAGGTAATCGAGAAAAGCACTTTTCAGTCCCTGTCCCTCCCACCCCACCCTGCAAAATTCTCTGAGAGGAAGAGAGAAGAAGTTTGTGGGAGCAGAGGGAATGCTCACACTAAAGCTCTAATCCCTAGGTACCACATAGTGTTAGAAATTACAACTTCTGGTGCAGTTTCAGCTACTGTTTGGTTAGAAATGTGATCTGGTGTTGGCTCTGGGTAGTTTGGAGGAATCCTGTCTCTTTTTTATAATCCTATCCCTTCTCTTCACTTATGTTCATTTTGCTCAACAAAATACAGGAAATATGATAGACTCCAAAGACAGAGAAAATTGGATGTCATCACTTACGAATTAACTGAATTAAACCTGACTAGAAGGACTCAGCTCACAAAGAAGAGTACCAGACTTATTCAGGGAGTAGCATCAGGTAGGCTGATGTTTTAAAATATGAAACACTCTCCTGCAACTTAAAGAAAGCAGTCAAAGAAAGGGCTGGAAGGAACTACAGCTTAGGACGTATGAAGCCAAGTATGACATGTTGAGGACAGTGGGAATTTTGTTTCTGATCTCAGTAGTATGAAGAAAAACTGGGTTTTATACCAGAAGAGCTTTAAATATTAAGGAATCAATGTCAAAAATAGGAATTTTAATAAAATATGAAAGTAGCAAAGGAATCTGAATTTACAAAATATCTGAAACAAAATAGTCAGGAGATATTGTATCAGCCTCAGAGGAACTTAAATAATAATTTTAAAAAGGGTATATATCCCACAATGAGGGGAAACAAAATGTTTTTCTTGAGGACATCTGGAAGGAGAAGAAAAAAAGAAAACCAAGGAGCCCTGAAAAGTAAGGATTGAAGACAACACCACAGAATTCAGGATTAATATGACTCCTGCATAAATGTTCCGCAGCATTTTATTTTTTTTTTTAACATGGAAGAAATAGTGAACAGTAAAGCACTTGAAATTTCAGCCCAAGAAACAAAACATGAAAATGCAGATATACTGTGATGTGATTTAATATTTTGCTTAAGCTTACATTGACTTCATGGAGCCAATATTTCTCCTAATAGATTTTATTTGACGTCTGCAAAAGCAATGAAGAAAGTCTTGTGGTCCTAGATCAATCATAAGTCTTTCAGTGGTGCACATGGAAGAAGCCTTTTATTTGTGCCAGGCCTTTTAAAGCAGAAAGGCAATTCCACTCACCCCAAGAGAGTCATACTGATACAATGCTAATCCATTTGCCAATACAATCATTTGCACCAGCTCTTTATGTTGCCAGGACCCCTGAAGAAGGTCAGAGGAAAAATCAAGGTGAAGGTTGGGATTTAGCCAAAGAGTATCTCAAAATTACATTTTGATGTTTCTGAATTTGCCTGTCCCCCATGAACCTATGCCTCTGCACTTCTGTTACAAAACTGAACTACTCACACCTCTTTTAATCATTTTTGGATCCTATTTGGAGTGATAAATTGGATAGTCTCCTCAACAGCATGAAACAAAAAAGACTTTTTCTACCATATGTTACAGTAATAAAAGAGAAAGCTGTTTCCCATTATTGGCTGGTCCATCCTCATGTAGTCAGTTGCCTTGGAAACTGAGATTGATTATAATTTCAAGAAAATATAAGAATGAACTGAATCACATAGTTCCTTTTTCAATGTCTGTCTCAATTTACAATGTTGAAACTAGCAACAAAAACATCCCTAAGCGTGATTTCCACTTTTAGCTTTGTTTTTGTTGCACTTATCTCTCAGAGTGACAGTCAAAATAATATAATAACATAGATTGGATACATCAGTAAAATAACGGCAAAGTTTCAGAAAACATTGTAATAAATGTAAGTCAAATGTACATCCAAATTGACCTCATTGGGAGGAAAAAAAAAAAGAAAAAGTAAAAAAAAAGTTGTTCTTCTAGTTTTGATATCTAGATGACATAATATCTAGGTATCACGTAATTTATATTCTTCTCTCTGTCCAAAAACTTGAACTTTTTTTGAAGCCAAAATATATTTGATAAAACATTCATTTTCCAAGTATATCACAGGCCCTTTCAGGAGCTCATAATCATTTATCTCCTAAGGATTTGACTTTAATCGGCTTTACTGTGCTTGCTGCAAATAAGTTACCATTTATTTATGAAATCCTTTTGTGATTTTAAATTCCTTACTTAAAATTGCCAACAGAGCTTGTAAACACTGCAAAGGACCAGTTCAAAACCAGCACTTTTCATGCTGTCTTGGATTGCCAACAGTCCCAAAAAGTCTGCAAAGATCTTTTTGCTGTAAGTTCTTTAATCCCAGTTGCCAGTCTACAAAAACAAGGATTTTCACACCAGCTGAGAAATTTGGCATACTCTTCCCATCTACTCTTCCTTAAAATTACTCTTCTAACATAAAATTGCCAAACCTGTCATAAGGAGTTGTGCAATTACACTGAATAGGAAGAAGTTTTTATCATTGTTAATACATGGGAGGTGATCCAATAGATTTTTAAGTTGTGGCCCCTTCAAGAAAAGTTATAAGGCTCTTGGCACCTAAGCAAAAAAATTTGTCAGTCCTTCAACACGAACAGCTAAGGAAAAAATTACTTGTTAAAACCTGCAATCTTTGTACTGTTTTTCTGTGACATAGTTCAGTCTTTGGAAGGAAATACAGAGTGCTAAATTAGTATAATGTTGAGGATAACTTAACATAACATAATAACAGACAGAAGGGCTGTCTACTTAGTCATCTAAGCTGATTTTGATTTTGCATTCTTGATTTCAACACATTCTGACTCTTTTTAGGTAATATATTTATCAAATAATATTTTAAATTGGATTTTTTCTTCTAATTTATTGAGCAATTAATGTCTATTTCTTTTTTTTAATCCACCTCTACAAGCTTGAAAGATGTTGCTAATCACATAGGTTGCAACAAATTTTCTTATCTAGTACCAAATGAATGATTTACATTTTATATTATTTACCCAGTATAGCTTTAAAAAGATGTCACAGTACCACAAATATAATTAATTTGATGTCATAGTCTGTAAATAGTTAACAGATTCTTTATTTCATTTTATACTTTTAATTCTAGCAAAAATCTGGGCTTTTAAATTCTAAATCTTGACATTTAATTCCGATCTCAAACAGCAATCTGTGCCCTGACACTGAGAAATCTCTCAGTCCAAGTGGAAACCCAGTCAGGAAGGAAATAGTTATCTTTGAAGAGACTTGACTGTGGAATGAGAATTAGTAGTCTTGCTTGGTACAACACTAAGCAAGCCAGCTTTCTCACCACCTCATTGCACTGCTTTCTTCACCAAAAAAGCAATGATAGAGATGGGGATTATCAAAGAGTACTTAAAAATAAGCTGATCCTGCCAAGGCTGATATTTTCATTTTCCCTCTGGCTCTACTCCATTCTTTTTAAATTCCATTGAATCACTAAAGGAGAACTCTGACCTGATCATGGAAAAAAAAATATAAATATATTAAAATCAGTCACTAAACCAACAAATGAGAAGTCCTGTAGTTTAAAACCTAAGAAGAACTCCATTTAGTGAGATTGCTGACTATTGGTGAATACAGCTTAAGAATGACTTAAAGAAGCTACTGCACTTCTAAAATACTAAGTATTTCTATACTTCATGCAGATACCAGACAGATAAAAAACATTTAAAACTGAAAAAGGCATTGTTGTTTCAACAGCTATAGGATACACATGCATCTTCCAATTTGGTTCTATATCTAATTGTAAATGAAGCCAAATCCTGACACACAATTTTTTCAGACCTGTGCCCTCTTTAACAGTTCCTACATTCTGCTTCCACAAGTTAAAAAACTTGGTTAGAATTTTTAAATTCACAATCCCATATAAATTTAAATAATTGCTCGTTATTAAGGAAATTAAGATTATTATTAGACCAGGCTAGTGTGAGAAAAAATGGTGTCCTAAGACATAGGCTAAAAAAAAAAGTACTTTGTTTATCTTGTTATCCATGCATTCAACTTTAGATTCTGTACAGCTTTAAAAGGAAGTATACATTAGCAAAGAATAGACCTCAAGGGGTTTGAAGTTTGGTTCATATAAACTTGTAAATGTTTTGATGTTTATTTCAATCTTATCTAGTCAAGGTCACCAATACTATCAGAATATCCTGTTATAGAATCTCTGTTTCTAATTCCAGGATGAAAAGATTCACAAAGTTTTGCCTTAACCTTTTTAAAATCCTGTTAAAGATTTGTTTTATTCTGAAGTTGGACTAGGGGTATAAGTTTCTTCTTTTATTTTATCCAGACTAGTTCCACCATGTCTTGTGTAAATCATTATAGTCTTGTCTCTCTCACTTCATTGGCTTTTTGGCTTCCATCTGTTTTCTCTCATCTTTTCCTTTTCTCTGTCTCATCTACATTCTCTTTCTACTCTGTTTTCTCTCATCTGCTTGCTCGTTACTATTAGTCCAGCCCTCTGTTTTCCCCTTTACTTCCCAATTATCTCACCAAGGTAGACAATGCATGGGACCTGAGAGCTCCATTCTGAGATGCTGACCACTTTAACTTCTTTTTTTGACCTGCAAACTTTAACTCCTTTTTGTTTTATTTACTTTTAAAGACAATCCTAGATGTCTTCACTGACCTAAGTATGTTACTTTTCTGAATGTTGTGTAAGGTACATTGTCTTCTTATTCCTGGAAGCATTAATTTCTACATGAACCATTTGTACTTTTTTCATAGAAAAGTGTAACTCCCTCGTGTTCTACCTGCACACAGCTTAGCACAATATCATGGTATGTACTTTAATAATCTCTGAAGGGAAGCTATAAATGGTTTATTGTTGCATGTTATTGTATCCATGGAAGAACATTGGGAACTGGGTTAATTTTAATGTTAATACGAGTAATTGAATAATGATGCTGTGATACAAGCAAAAATTTGAGTATGTCAAAATAAAAAAAAAAAAAAAGAAGAAAAAGATAGATATACATTTAAAACCTTTTAGGATCAGAACCCAGATATAAACCTTATTCTGTTACTGAAAATGGCTGAACATGGCAGACTTAATGCTTTACAGCTACCTTTGCAAAACCACACGTCACAACTCCCTGTTCTAAAGCTATAACCTAGTCATTGATGACTAGGGGTAACCATTAATCCTTAAATTGAATTCAGTCAGAAACTTCCAGCTTGAAACTATTTTTTTTCTTTCATAATAAAGAACAATTCTTCACAAATGTTCAAAACTGTACGGTAAAGCACTGACCTTCTAGAAGTATGCATATGGTCTCACTCCTGGGGGTGTCACTAGTTTCTCATGTCTGTGAATTTTACCTTGTGATCTCTCCAGTTCAATCCCCTGCGACAGAAGTCCAGAGATGCAACACCAAAGGAACTTAGACAAGATCATCACCTTAGCATCAGGCCCATCATTTAAAAGGTGCATTGGTGCATAATTTACAGAATTACCTGCGCATTTCTGTGTCTCAGGCTTGGGAACGCTGGCTGGACACTTAACTGAACTACCAGCTTCAGTGAAGTCCAGCTGTGCTATGTGTCCCGCTTCCTTGGGACATCTCCCATCTACGGTAAAAGGTACCTCCTCCAAGTAACTCCCCCTGAAGTATGAAAGCCCTATTTATCTTCTGAGACTTACAACCTCTGCAATTGTGCCAGCAGAGCTCTGTATCCATCAAAACTTTCATTCCCCAAATTCTGCCCTTCTCCTTGCCCTGTCCATGGGGATATTTGCAAACACTGGAGGGACAAACAGCAGAGTTCTTGTTCTTCCCAGTGTCAGTATAAGCAGGAAAATCACTACAAATTAATGCCCTGCTGTGGAGGAAACTTCTGGAAACTCCAGAGACTTCTACAACTTTCCAGAGGTTACAAATGAGATTTAGAGAGGTAGCTTGAATATCACTTTAATTACAGGGTCTCTGTATCTTTTCTATGATTGTGAAAACTGTGCAAGGTTTGAAAGAGACTGGAAAAAGGATCATTCCTCTGTTAACAGCACTGATCTCCACTGAGTGGCAAAAAGGCAATTGACAGAAGTTGGCTGAGTTAGATTTCATCAGATAAAAGTTAGCACACTCTTTTATAAAGACCATGAAAATTTTTCAAGCTGGGGTGGTAATGTGGAGCCCTGTCAGAGTAGGGGTTGCTACTGAAAGGTAACTAGTCCTTCACATGTTCATAGAGGCTGTCTTCTGAAAGCTGGCATCTGTGCCACAGCCAAAGCAGTATTTATCTTCCGATAAAATGCTGGAGTCATGAACCTGAATGATTTGGAGCTGCTCTATTTATAAGCAGATATTCAAGACATCATTTTTGGAAGGCAGCCACCAGAGTGTACTGTATTACAGAATAAATCATACTGAAAAGGTGCTCCCTGTCAAGCTGGAGATACTTTTAGAAAAGATCAATTACAGAAACCATCATGTTTATGTGACTATTTCTACCATTGTTAGTGACACAAGCTTATTTTGTACACACTATAAGATCCCAGATGAGTTCCCCTAAGATTTCACACAGATCACAGTACCACAGGCTCTTAAATCTCATTTTTTATAGTACAATGAAGTACAATTATGGCATGATCTTCCTCTGACAGGTCTTAAATGATCTCCATCTTGGTTCCTTAGGGAATGTGTTGAAATTTAGCCATTTAAAAGATCTCTAGCCAATGTTTTAACCAGTCTGAACTCTCATAAATATTATCAGCTCTAAATTTCTGGAAAGGGTCACTGTTGAGAGCTAGTCCCTTCAGGAGTATACAGTACAACCTGACTAAAACACAACCTCATCCCACATTATTGTTCTCATGTATTTTGATCTAAGTGCAGCCAACAATATTCGCTACGGAAGGTGCAGTACAAGGATATAACAAAAGTCTACAACTGAAGTGGCAAATCTCCCACTTACTTCATCAATAAACTGAAGTGTATACCTTGCCTAGGGATATGATTACACTGCACACAGCAGCAAGATGCAAAGATGTCTGTCCTAGTTTTAAAATGAGTCAGCATGGATACTGAGAAACTTTTTCTAGATGGACTCAGTTTTGTACAGGTTATTTCGTATTGCTAAGAAAATGTAATTTGTTTCTGTACGGTATATCAACCCCTTTAAAGCTTCTTCCAGCCTGAAAGATTAGCTTTGAGACAGTCATAAACTACTAGTGTGTGTGTGTGTTCATATTTTGACACTGTGCAGTAAAGACAAAACCAATTAGCATGGTTGGTTCATGAGAATTACTTCTTCAGGAATTTCACAGGTAGCTTAAATCTGGTTTGAACATACCTACACTTCCTTTGGAGATACAGAAATATTAGCATATGCCGAGACAGTGGCTTAGAACAATATCCCGAAACATGGATATAACTATATGGATGAAATCATGGTCAACTCAATTTTCCCAGAACTATGTAAATAACCATTACCTAGAAAAGAGATTAATTTAACCAGGAATGGCATCCAAATCCAGATGCAGTCACTTAACCGTTACTATAGGAGTGTATACCTAAGGGTCTAAACTCTCATTATATTTCATGGAGACAGAGGACTCAGTTCATTTACCTACATGAAGATCTACAGTGGCTTTTTGGGTGCATGGGGACCCATCCTGGCCACCAATTGACTCTCCAGAAGGACACAATCTCCCAGAGATGCTGTGCAACAGCTGTTGGACACAGGAGTAAACCTCAGCTTCTCCTGTGCATCTCATGGCACACTGGACTTGTATGGTTTTGAGAACTGGATCAAGGTCCTAGTCTGTACAGGCAGTGAAGATTAGAAAGTTATTCAAACAACCCACGTATATCCCTGCTTAAGGGCAAGTCACCCAGCTCTCTCAGTTCAGCTGACTCTATCACCCTGAGCTCCACAGTGGGAACTGAGGCACCTTGCTTATATGTAGACACCTATGTTGCAGGGACATGGCTGGATTTCTGAATTTGACCCTGAATTCACCTTGTTTACATGCTAGTTATTAACCATAATCTAGTGTGAAATAAGAAGCCAAAAATCACAACTTCTTCAATATTATTGAGTAAATCAAACTAAAAGCTCCAGCAGAGAAACCATTCTAGGAAACCTCCTATTAACACTATTCTCCATCCAGACTTAAGGTATTGGGGAAGAGAGGGTCTCCTGGGTAGAGAGCAGAGGAAATCAAGCTTTTTATTCCAAATATAAAGTCATGCCTCTTCATGTTCAAAGCAGAAAGGACATAAGGAAGTGAATCACATCTGTATAATCAAATTTTTCAACTAAGATCTGAAAACGTATGGCTGCTTTCCACATTTTCCTTCAGGGTACTAATACAAATTGTTTCTACACAGCAGGCTGAACCTTCTGTTTCCTCTCAATGACTTGTCCATTGCTGGTTTTTCAGCACAAAAATCATAGGCTGATCTGGGTAATTAATACTGTTATAACAGCTTAAAATGATAATTATCTGGATTTTACTAAGAATAATAGTATTCATAAGCAGCATGAGCAGTATAGGACTTAACACATTGTTAATTCCACAATCCTTAAACAACCTAGTATGCCACAAATAGTATGGAACTGCAGCTACACAATAGCTTCCATTAAATAAAAAATTACTTGGGTTTGGACTTAAAATGTGTGAACTATTAGTCTGTTTTTTAACACATCTAAGATAGGATTGACTGCAAATTCAAAGTAATTCTTGATGTTACAGCTAGAATAGAATTTCAGTAAATGTACTAAAAATGTTTTAAGCACAATAATAAACAGAATACAATGGGAAGTCATTTAAATTTTTAAAGAAGCACAGAATTTGTGTGTACTTTCCTGTGTTTTATTACAGCAATATCAATCACTGTAGTTATTTTGGAATACTGTACATATGAATTAGATTAAGGAAACAGAGCTATTAGGAGAAAATATGCAACTAAAAGCACTCCCTGTTTTTTTCTTAATCCTAACTCTGACCTTGTTAACAAGCAGGTGCAAGACTTTACACTACAACCAAGAACAATAAAGAAGCAGGCTATCCTCATTTTTTCTCTAATTGTTCTTTTCTTTAAATCATACTTGCTCCCATTTGTTTCAGGTGATATTCACCATTATTCCCTTTTATTCTTTTCAAGTTTATTGTAGTCACAGAAAGAAAAGTACAGTCCTTTGATCTCCCACATCATACAAAAGTAATCTATAAGAATATAGCATATGCCATGATATGAGAAATGTATCCCAGTTGAATTCCTCAGTCAAATGAATTACATACCTATGGCATCCTCTGTGAACGTTCTCTGCAGTGAATTATTCTCACTGTTACAGAGCACAGCAATGAAAAGTCACAGCCAAAAAGCCACACATATATACCTTAGGTAGGTAATGTCCTTATTAACTCTTTCAGTATTCTTTACCGGGGTAAAGGATGTCTGAAAGCAATCTATAATTATATAAACAGGGAAAGTATCTAGAATCCAATTGCACGTTCTTTATGGCATTTATCTTCCAGTTACCCTCTTGTTATCAAAGAGTGTGAAAAAGTACATAATGAGCAACAGAATGCAGTGCTGACAAAACACATGTCATGGTCACTGCATCTAAAAGTGATTTACTGAAACCAAGTGATTCAATTTACCTCTTATTTACACATTATGAAATGATACAAAGGAAGAATAACAAAAAGCAGAATCAAAATCAACCCTCAAATTTTTACAGGAGACCAGATGGATTTTCTACTGAAAATTTTAACGGAAGGGAAGATGGCTACATAAAAAGATGACATCTAATGGTCATTTTTTTAGATCTGCACATTTAAGATGCAGCAATTTCGCAGAATTCATAAGGGTTATGAAGCCCAACATTTATTCTTGGCTCTGTAGTGATTTGCTGTGTGGTCTCTATAGAGTTTTGAATACACAGAGCACCATTACATCAGATAATGGCTACTTTAGGAATATTTTTGTTAGAATTCCTTTTGTTAATCTGCAGATCTACAAGAATTGCAAGTAAGGTGGAAATTATGAAAAGGTTTATCCCTCAGGTCCTCACATAAAAAAGGACACTTTTAGTAAAAAGCATTGTACTAGCTTAAAAACATTGTTGGAAACCTTGGAAATAAGTGGTTTAAGTATCCAGGGAACTTTTTCCTGCAATAAAATTCTTTCTCAGTCACTATCCCTTGCTTGACTTTCACCACCCACCTAAGCTTAAGTTTACTCTATAAAGTTTGTGGACAGATGTGCAAAGGTCAAATTAAATCACCAGTAGATTTTATAATGCTATTCCTTCTATTGAAGAGATCGTTAGGCGTATCTGCAAGGTGTGAATTAAATCACTAATAGATTATATAATCTCACTTCTCCTAGTCAATAAATTTTGTCCAATATACTATAATATTATTATATCATCATATATGCTCTTCTAAATCACATTAGCCCCTACAAAATGTGAATGCAACTGAAAGTACAGTCAGACAAGGGTTATAATTTACAACATTGATAACCCAAACTACCTCTTAGGAAATATGGTATCACAAAAGAAGCTTGTGTCTTGTTATTTAGTTTTAAAAATGAGAGCAAATAAAATCTTCCATTTAATAAAGAGCAGAACATCTGCCCATCTGGAAGTAGTGCTTATAGGAACTCTCACACTATGACACCTACACTGCTATTTTCTCACAAAACAAAGGTGGGTATTAGAAGGGAAATCATTGTTTTCTGATAATTGTAATGAATTATGATGATTTCAAAAGATATTTTCTCAGCTCAGAGAGAGATTCATTAATTCTAATAAAATGCACATCAAGACATAAGCAGCTCCCTGTAATGCTGGCTATGAGTTTAACAGGTTAATATTTCACAAAATGTTGATAAAAATATTAAAACCTGCTGCTTCCCTTTAAAGCGTATAACCAATTTGCCGTTCTACTAACATAAAACATGTTAAAATGACAGGCTATATGAAAGGGAGGAAAAACAAGAAGCCTTCAGGCTTCTTAAATAGGAGTCCTTTGTGTTAAAAAATCTTCAGCTATACATTCATAAAATTTGCATTATAGCATATATTTTATTTAGAAAATAACGTAAGGTGGAACTATCTCAAATTACAGAAGCCTCCTTTGTGAAACAGTGTTGCCTTAAGGAAAGGGCTGAATACTCTGCAGAATGTATCTTTGTGACATTTCTAATTTTTATGAAGGAATCCAAGACATTTTCAAGCTTTTAAGAGAAACAGAAATATTAGCTCTGTGAAAAAAACAAAACCACAAAGGAAATAAAAAACAAAATAAAATGCTCACAGAGTAGACAGCAACAGAACTGATTTTTCAGTCCTTTCAAATTTACCTCCCGAGCTCATGGGAAAAATGTTTATGTATCGTGATCTGAACTTCACAGTTTTGGTCCCACTAGAAAGTAATATTCATCAATATTTCTTTTATTATGTGCTAGTGTTGGTAATATGGGACCTGGCCCAAATTGGCCAATATTATACGCTTTCATTAGTCTCAGGAGGCCCAATCCTGCAAACATAAATGCACGTGTGTAACTTTAGTGAGGCTAGTAGCCTGATTGACTTAATAATGAGTTAACATGTAAATATATTCAGCCACACGTCTAAGCATTTGCAGGATCTGTCCCAGGTTTCCCAACAGCAGTCTTCCCGGGGACCTCGGTGGCCCCAGACACTGGATCCTGAAGCCTGAGAGACGTCTTTCCTGCTATAGAGTGTCTAGATCTGAAAACTCGTTTATTCACACAAGTTCAGCTTCTTTTTTTTCCAGCAGCACCACCAGCTGGAGCAGCTAAAGAGATTAGGACCGAACTCTGAAAGTAATTATCCTGAACAGAATAACTCACAACTAACATTGCTAAAATACCTCAAATGTTGCTTGCCCTTACAGTATTCCACAGGAGCCTTTCTGTTTTTGGAGAGACTGTTACAAGTTACCCTCAAGATACCAGGCTGGCTGTAAGGAGTCGGTTCTGTAGGGTGTCAGGTCTGCAAACACACCATAGGGGTTTCCTCACTTATTCCCACTTCAAAGAAGCATTAAGAACAATTTCTCTTTATTACAGATTTTAACTAGATTTCTTTCCCCTGTGATGATTAATTAGGCGTTTGTTACAATTTGCCTTCTTTCCACCTCTAAGAATAAATGCCCCCTTCTGCTAATCATACACAAACAAAATGTTTTGAAAAGTAATCACTTGCTAAAAAAAAAAAAAAGATGGAAATTGGGCTTCTGTGTTGTGAGGAATGTACACACATAGCACAGTGAAATTTAACACGGGTAAATGATCTGACTACCTCAAAGTGAAGTTTTTGCCTTCCTACAGTGGCCTTTCACCCTGCCCTTTCCTCCAATCTGAGGAGAGCTGATGTTGATGGAACATATAATGGCTCCTTTCCTGTGTAGTAAAGTCAGCAATAAAGCTCAGTAATTAAGGTGACCGGGGAGGCCCAGCCCAGCAGGCTAGTGGTGTGGCGAACACTTTCAGAACTTCAAACAATATCAAAGTCACTGAAAAACGGGCCTAGTTCAGGACTGGTTTGAATTAAGCCTCACTTCCACACGCACTTTTCAAATCCAAGCTCAAACAAGAAAGCCAAGGCCTTCTGGATTTCATTAGAGCCAATTATCTTATCTGTTTCATCTCAGGCCTGACCCTAAGGCTGGCAAACAGCTATTCAGTGCGTTTGTGTGGTTGTTTGAGAAAGCCTCCAGCCAGCCAATGGCCTGAGGAACTGCTAATTAAAACACAGTTGCCCCCTGCCTCTAGTGATTAAATATTTTCAAGCTTTTGTAAATAATTTTTCCATTCTTTGCCCCAAGCCTCAGAGGTCCAATACATGCAGTAATTTATTTAGTTTGTCAAAGAATACTGCTGGAAATAAAACTATAATAGAAACTTGGGAAACTCTTATATCTTGCTTAACTTCTGCTAGTGACATTCTACAAGCTTGCAAAACATGTATACTGTTTCTTATGTAATTAAGCCTTAATAACCTTATTGTGTTTGAAGTGATACAGTGTACAACAGGCCTTACGTTTTGTTGATAATCATCATGTTTCCTCAGATGTCAACAAGATACGCATGTTCATGGGCTTAATGAGATCATAGACACTGTGGAAGTGATACTGAGCAATATCTGTGCTCCTGATATGGGTGGACAGAGGGTGGATCACACTTCCAAAACCCGTTTGGGGAAGAAGTCAATCCTAACAGCATACCCATATGTCTCAGTTTACAAAGGACAGTTCCAGAATACAGATCCCTATCACCATGCCCCAGATAAATTCTGGTCATTCAAGTTCGCATCAAAGACAAGGAACTCCATGTCTTTCATCCAGGGTTAGAGGACTCATCTACCTCTTTCAAGCCCTAGGAAGACATCCCCTTTGGCATCAGATCAGAGGATATGATTCTAGCCTGGTTCTAGCCTTGGTCCCAGCCAGTGCACCAGCTTGTGTGACCCCATGTCTCACATGCAGCCACTGTCCCCAGTATCGGGGGTGTATACCTCTCATGCAACATGGTGGTGAGAGGAACAACTTACAACATGTCCCAAATTATGCTTTTCATTCCTTACATCTTACTATTATCCTTAATAATAACAAATTTTTGTTAGTACAATGCATTGGATGTACTGTCACAAAACAAAACCCCATTGCATAAGACACTGCAAAGAAGGAATAAAAGGATGGTTCCTGTCTACATACTCTATGGCAGCTTGGGGAATGACTGGCAGAAGCCATTAGAAGCAATCTCAGAAGCAATCTTAGCAGTATAGGAATTTAACTACTGTCCAGTTTTGTGGGAGGCACTATAGTGAAATATAAATGTAATAAAAGATTTCAAGAAGGCTGATGAAGCAGTTTTGTAACTGTTTATGAGAATATCCTACAAGTATGAACATTATCACCAGAAAAAGCAGAAAATCTGTACCTTGTATTATGATGTGGAAAATGAAATTCTTAGAAGCATTCTGAGAATGGCATTGCAATAATAAAGAAAAAGGCAGAAGTTTGGAAATCATTTTAGCTGGTTGGAATGGTAGTATGCTCTATATCTCACAGACATGCCACAGAAAGATTTCACAAAATTTAGACATTGCTGGGTTGTGACTTCCAACAGAGAAGGTCAAAGGTAAACACAAGAACTTGCCTGAGTGACAGACAGAAAGATGGTTTTGCCTATAGAGAGTGGCAGTACAAATGGCTTGGGAGGAAAAGTTTGGTAAGATTGAGCTTGAACTAAAGGCAGATTTCCTCAATTAGTATATCCTAAAGTTAGTATAAATTTTCATGATGCACAGAGGCAACAGAACAGAGAAGTAATTGGCAGACAAAGAATAATTCAATTTGCATTGTGGATGAACTGTCCTCTAGACAGACACAAAGAAGTAGGGGAAGGGACCAAGAACAAAAGCAGAATGCCATGGAATCACTGAAGAAAACTTAAGAAGGAAAATGTTGATTCTTCCAAAAGACAAGTTAAAGGAGCTACTTAAAATGTTGGGTGCAGGCCAGTGACTACAAGCACAGAAGCCAGGGAAGGATGAATTTTCAAGATAAAGATCATGAGGGTCAATAAAAGTGGATGACACATGAGCTAAAGAAAATGAGGGTGAAATATAGACTCTGAGCTTTGAGCTAGGCGGGGTTTTTGCTATGAATGGCTTCAGAGGAAAGGAAGGTTCAGATGATGTTTTGGGGAACTGAATCAGAGGACATACACAGCAATCTCTACACTTAATGGTCTTTGGGATAGAGAGGGAGTAAGGAGAGAGGATGATAGAGAGTGAATTCAACAGTACTTTTTCTTTTCAATGAAATATGTATCACAATCATATAAAAGCCTCTTGTGAGAGGAATGAGAGGTTAAATAGATGAATAAGGGAAGGCTATCCCTTGTGTCCCATGTAGGTAAGAAGATGAAAAAGAATGACAACTAAAAAAGTTTGAGAAGAAGGGCAGATGAGAAGCGACTTTGTGATCAGAAGCATAGGATAGAGCTGTGGGAGGAAAAGGGGAGTTAGGGTTGCTCTGAAGAATTTGGTGAGGGGCCAAATTATGACTCCAAGAGAGAAATGTGAAAGGAAAAGAGGAGGGGGAAGTATTTTCAGTATGAGAAAATTATTTCTACTGCTTGGTACTGTTGGAAAAGTATTTCCAATACTTTGAAGTTCTTAAATTTGCTTTGCAAGACCACGAAAACAACATAACATTTTCTGGGTTTGTTCTGTGATTTTTTTACACAGAGGCCAATGACTGAGCTTGACAAAAAGGAAGTAAAAATTAATGCAAGAAGAACATATTTTCCCTTTTAGGGGCAGCTAATACATCTTAACAGTGGCCCATATGACGGTACAGAGTGAAAATGAAATCACTGCCTTCTTGACCAGTTGGAAATCACAGGGTCTTTAAGCCGTTTTACCAAAACATAATCTTTTTGTAGATATCCTTCACTTTGATATTTTTCAGAGGGAAAATTTCTTTTAAGAGTGAGGGGAAAAAAAAACATTCCAAATAGTCTGACAACCAAGGCATTAACTTCAGATGTGATGAGGTCAGGTTCAAGTCCCTCATTTGTAAGAATGGGGGACAAGAAATTGTTTTCGATCATTCGTTTATGGGATTTTTCACTTCAGGTTTAACTGCTTCCTAGAGTGATATCCATACTTTGAGGCTAGAGATGAACATTGTCATGAAAGGGTTTGAAACACATATTTAGTTGTTTTCTTGGAAACTTTCAAATAGTTTTGGTTTTATTCCAGTGTAGAAGAAAATCACATGTCAAAACCACGGACAGTTGCTACTTACTGGAACTGCTGTCTTTAGTCATCTCTACTTAGTAATGCACACCCTGCACAGGAGGGAGAAAGCAGCAGAGACCAGTCGATTTACTGACAGGGAGAAAAGAATCAAATAAGATACATCTTCCCTTCAGCCCATCACCTTATATCATCTGATATGCATGTACACGCCTATGTATGACATCGGAGAAAGGCATCCCAGCCATATTTACCAACCTGCTATATACTATCCTGTAATTTGTTTGGTTTCATTTTTCAAGAATATTTTATGAATTAATAATTTTGGTAACTTCATTTTAACACCTGATATAAATATGACTAGAATGTTTGTCGTAGGTAAATACAAATCAACTAATGAAGTACTTTGAAAGCTTATTTTGTTTCAAGGCATAGCAACTCATGAAATTCATGAAACTCATGAAACTCATGCATATAGTCTTAAAGATTTGATTGCTTCATTAGGTTAAATGTAGTCACAGCATTTAAGATCAGATCCTGCCTCATTTATTTGCTTTCACAGACTCTTTTAACAATGACTTTTGCAAGAAGCTGCTATTTTGTATGAGTAGCAACACTACATCTTAACCATGCATGGTGTGCAGAACTGAAAGCTCCATTAGCTAATGACACAAATGATAGATTTACTTCTAAATCCTGACCCTAGTATATGAGATCACAGAACAAAGATCCCACTTTGCATGAAAAAATATACAAATATGCCAAACATGGTAAGTCACTCTACAGCTGAGCATTTGTCTTATACTGACTGTAAGAAACAATTAATGTCTAGGAGTTTGAAGTCTGATGGATTCCCTCATACTGGGTAAAAACTTATTCTTCAAGAAGCTACACTGATTTAATGGGATTACTGGTGTCCCAAGCAGCACTGCTAATACCACATAATCATGAGTCATGGACCTCCCTGAACTTTTTCATTAGCTATCTATTTTTGAGACATTTATGTTTTCATAGTTTCAAACGTCTCTCCACAAGACTAAAAGCTAACTTTAAAAAAGTAATAAAATACTCAGAGCTGGGGCTCCAACAACATCCAGTAACAAGAAACCTCATAAGATCTTGCAGCACTGAGCACAGTGCTATTCAGCATAATTCAGGATTTCAAAATCTGACTCTTGCCAGATTTTTTTATTTTTCTTCAAGATTACTGGAGCTTTATTTGCTAGAATGTATTTTCTATGAAAAACGCTTGTTCCTTTCATTCAATTACTTTATGGGGAAAGTGTAGCACGGGTACACAAAATCATTAGGATTAAAAAATATCTCCAAAGAGTTATCGGTGCAAAAGCATGAGAGCATCTAGGCATGCCCTGCAGATACCCACAAAACTTACCCTGAGACACAGGTGCGTGAGCACATGCAGAACCTCACAATACCTCTATGCAGTCCTGATTATGCCTGGAAGAAGCAAAAACCCTCCCATTTCTTTTTCTTCTTTAAGTATTAAAAGAAGAATAGTGGAGGTCTCATTAGCTAAGCTGGCTAAAGAAAGCATGAGTAAGAACTGTGTAGCTGAAAGGCCTCTGTTTCTGCTGTTCTTGAAACAACACTTCTGTCTGATTCTGGATAATGGGCTTTTAATAAAAATATCCACCAAAGGAAAACAATTAAACAATACATAAAGCACCAGGGTGCAATCTAGTGGTTCTGTTTCAGTCTGGAGCTGTTCCAGCAGAGAACATGTGTATATTTTTTACAGGCTACAGTGTAGTTCTCAAAAGTTATTATAAAGCAACAAAATTTAAATTGGGGCCGGACATCTACACAATTGCTCAGTGTTGCTGTAGGACTCCCAATTCAGACCTGAAATTTATCTCCATCTAAATGTCACAGAAATTTTGATTTTGAGGATAAAAATATCTTCTGTACCCTTGCTTTGTTTAATTTCTTCCAGGATATTTCTGGTGATATTTCTCACCTTTCCATCAAAGTACTTGACAATATGGCAATTCTTTATCCATACACCTCTATTCTTTCATCTTTCTGACTTGACAAAAATTGGAAATTGGTTATATTGGAAAAGAGCTCAGGTACTTTTCAGTACTTGGAAACTACAGACCATGTATGGCTTGCTTGGGATTTTAATCAAATAGTTTTTAACCTGAACCACATAAACCTGACACATGCCATATTTTATTATCCTTTCTCCTCCACCCCCTACTCTGCCATGTCAATAAAAGAAACTGCGCATCTGTAGAAAAGTAAGCCAACACTAATTAATTTCTGTAATGAAAGGCTCTATTTCTGTAGTTCCAGTGAATGAGAGTCATATACAGTTTTAAAAATCCTGGTATAGTAAAAGTGAAAATTTAGGGTAGTTTGGTGAGAAGTTAGATTTTCCAAATAAAAATAAACAAGTAGGAAGAACAAGAGGTCACAGGTTATAAACAGTGTTGCCAGTTTTAGTTTTATGGTGAACTTTGAAGTATAACAAAATGTTGAAAAGCTGTTTATACCACTGCTTCAAATGCTTTTAACTCTGCTTCTCCATTTCCTAAGGACTCTGTCCCTATCCCCATGATACCAAACATCTGAATGCTCAGAACATTTGTCAAGAAAAAAAGCATGAAAATTAACCATTATTACTAAAACATCACCACCACACTCAAAAAAAACATTCAAAAGCTACAAATCCTCAGGACTATAGAATATTTATATATGAAACCTATACACTAAGCAGATTTAGAAAATATTATTCCCAGCAAACTTCTACCTTCTTCAAAATTCTTCAAAAGGAATTTCTCAGGCGCTCTTAAATCATCTTTTTATAGCCTTTTTATACCTCTCTTTGAATTCTCCTAAGACATTTACTGTGGCAGGAGGGAAAAGAAAGATCTCTCTCTGTTTGAAATGCTCACCTTTTAAAGACTTTTGGAAGAAGTGGACAAAATTGGAAATTAAAAACTGATTGAAACTGTAACTTATGGCTCCGCAGAATGCTGTGGGTGACTGAAAGCAAACTATATGCATCCATACAGGAACCATTGTCTAGATTTCCGAGAGCTTACATTAGTGTGTTCTATTTAGCTATATTTTTCTTCATAAGAGTCAAACTCTGCCCACAACAATGCTGCAGGATTGCAGATAATTAGCACTCTCAGTAATGTCCCTCTGCGTTTGGGTAAATCATTATCTGCCTCTCATACATATGAATCAGCAATTTTGCCTTCCTCTTTATGTAGTGAAATGCTGAACACATTGCTGTCAGCAAATAGACAAGTGAGATAAAAAGAGCTGGAATAATCTTTACCAGTTATTGTAAAATAAAACATTGGGAAATAAATAATTTATTACTGTTAGTAAAGATAAACATGGTATTTTGCTAATCTGAAGCTATTGCCAATGCTGTTTACAAATAATAGAATAGATCAAAGTTCGGAAGACGTTAGTTCAGTGTACTTTTAGTTCTTTTATTGATTCATGAGGCTGAGCAGCTAACTTGGCTTTTTTATTTCCTGTCCTTCATTTTTGCCTTTTTATCTCCTCATTTAAATGAGAAACTGAGTCTTACCATGTTAGCTAGACCCAGTCTAGCATAATAGATACTCAACAGCAGCTTCTGGACAGTACAGCCATGAAAAATAATAACATTAAGTCATGGGTATTAATAAGAATTGTTGTTTAAAAGAACTTTTTTCTCAATTTCTTGGTGGAATTCATGAAATGACATGACAGTATATCATTGTTCTACAACTCACTGTAGTTAGGTACAGCAAGGAAAAATGTTGATTTTTGTCTCCTACATTCTTTTTTTATGTTGATCAGAAACCAAGGTTTCTACTGAGTCAGAGAGTTACACAGTATTGCTGAACAGTGATGTCAAAGAAAGCCATAATAATATTCAAAATAATATAAATCGATGGTTCGCCCTCATGTGGTGTATTTAGCTCATTTCTAGAAAACAGTAGAAGTTCAGAGATGAGCAATTAAAATGCTTTGGCAACTGGATACATTTCTAAATGAAAAAAAGATTGAAAAAACTAGAAATACTGTATTTTGAGAGAATGAAAATAGGAATGAATACGGCACAATAATAAATATGGATAGGCAAGAATGTGCACTTCATCTACCCATGTAGTACATGGACAAATGGACGTTTAACAAAAGTGGAAGAGTAGTGATTAGAGCTAAACCAAAGAATTTTTGTTTTTCAGACACATACTTAAGACCATCAACTCAATACCAACAGAATACTCAAATTAAAGTTGTTATCTTCAATTCCTTAGTGAACAAAAAGTTATAAAAGTAAAATTTACAGGAAAATTAATATATATAAATATATATAATCTATGTATACTGTTAGGAAAAAGCATAAGGAAAACACAGCAATGTTTTCTCTGAGTTTTCTTTTTATGGTTTATGTATAAGATTGTAACCTAAAAAGTAAAAAAGATATCAGTCGGTACCTATGCTGTAACAGTTAACAATGAGAATATATTTGAAAAATAACAGAAATACATTTACAAAGACTTTCATATGAAACGCCAAAACTAAATGTACTCAGATCAGGAAAGAAAAAAAATCAGTAAAAAAAAAAAAAGGTTGGTATACATCAGTGCAATCTCTGAAAAAATCTTAACTATTCCCTGTAAGGCCACAGGTCTACAATGAATATTTCTTAATATTTTTGATCCAAGATTAGCATAAAGAGAGTCGTAAATATATTTATTTTCTCCCAAAACAAGCACTGGGGACTTAAGACAGAGTGAAGATTTTCTGCGCACCTTCATTTTCTTTCATTTTTACACTTTAACATATGTGGTTTCAATTATGATTTTAATTTTGAATTCCCTTTGTTTAAATTATTATTTTGGGGTAATTATAAATTTTGTGCTGTATTTTGAGTTAAATCATGGATGTAGCTCTTCCTTTAGCTCCACCTTAATGTCACCTATGTCTTTTGAATTTCCTCACCTTCTAAAATTAAAATCATACATATGACTGCTAAAAATTGAACTCAAAGATAATATTATCACGGGCTATTTCTAATCATTCCAAGAAACACACACACGTTTCATTTTATGTAAGCTTTTATGGCCAAGTTCATTGATATGCTGTGGCTGTTTTATGCTACTCTGGAGTAGAGCAAAGCAGCCAGAGCACACTGGCTGCCTAAGCTAAATTTACAGCTCCTTTGTTGAATAAAAGCAGTGCAAAGCAGTTGGAAGGCACACCCCAGTTTCCTTCTGTCTCTTGCTTCTCTCTCCTTCTTCTGAATGCTCACATTTGTTCCCACTGCCTCCTGCCTCTTCTATATTCTGCTCTATGGAAACACATCTCTCCTGTCCTCTGTAAACTCCAAGTACAAACATATACATGTGTGTATGTACAACACAGACCTGAGCCTCTATCATCTGCTGCCTGCTTTACTGAGCACATCTGGTATAACGTGAAGCTTATGAAAATACTTATTTGAACGCCAGCAGTTGACCATTGCTCTTATTTTTTCTTTAACTGTTGGCAGAAGACAGTGGATTACGTCCTCATAAACTCGAGTGTAGAATCATCCTGTTAGAATATAGCCACCATCTTCTATTGCTTTCAAAGAGATTAAAGCAAATTTAACCTGAATAGGTGGAAGTAAATGATGAAACAAAACTCTCTAGAGGGAAAGATTCATCAGGTCTTGAAAATAATGGAAAAGAGCTGTGGTTTTTTGTTATCATAAGGGAAAAAAAGACATGCTTGCCCTTTGGAGGAAGGACATTCTTTCAAGGATTTTTGTAGTGAAACCAGTTACTTAACTATGCTAAACATCAAACAAAACTTTTCTGGCAAAATTAAAAGCTATAGTGATTTGAATACTGCACTTCTTTTCCATTTTACAGAAGCGTCTCTCCTATATTCTGTACTACCTCCTTGAAGTAACACAAGCAAATGTATTTTCTTAGTAAAAATGGGAAATGAAAACATATTCTTTTATACTCAAAAGAGCAGTCTTCATCTTCAAACTGGCTACAGCCATTTAAATTTGATTTTGCACTAGAAAGAGTTAGTTTCAAAATACAATAAAGACCCTTCATGTAACACTGAAATCAAAATGGCAGATACAAAGCAGCACCGTAATTTTTCCTGTTTCCTAGTAGAGTCCCACTGGAGCCACTCAGAATGCCTTTGAAGTGATTATTCTGTGTTATGCCTCTAACGCATCTTCAAATTTTCTGCATTTTTACACATGAAAACAGATTTTTCCTGAAGAAACAGAAATATTTTCTCAGCCAGTTTGGAGTGATGTGGAATGTCATTCAGTCCCAACAAGATTTACTTAAAATGTAATAAACCACTTTTGTAGTGATTTATGCAGTAGAAAATAACTAATATATAACTAATATAACTAATATATAACTAACTGCATGTATATGAATGTATATATGTAAATACTTATACTGTTCTACAAAAAGATTCTGGCCTAAGAACAATATACCTGATATCAAATACATCATCATATATAACACTTGATTATGGGAAAAACTCTAAAGGCAGAAAAAAAGCCTGACCTCATTGTGGGGGAAATACAAACATGGGGGTCACGGCTGGGAAAAAGCTCAAACAGCATGTTGCTGTGGTATGACATTAGCGCAGTATGGACTAGAGAAAACCCAAACAGCAAAGTGGAGTCAAAAATTCAAACCCAGAAAGCCTTGGTCTCTAGTTCTGTGGACATTGTCATTCAGAAGGATCTCTGCTGTGAAATTTGACAGTCAATCAAGTAGTAACGAGCTACCTAGTGTCACGGCTGCTGACACTTCAAATATGTGCTTGGTGCAATTCTAGGAAGAAACTAGGGCTCTGCTGGTGAAAAAGCGAAGGTTATGTGTACCCTCTAGGGAGCTTTGGATGATTTTAATGAAAATTTTTCAGTTCCTACAAACTCAAAGGATTAGGCTCTTAAGGCAGCCAGAAACAGGAAGCCTCAGCTTCTGTCCAGTCTCCACCCATCAGCAAACTTATTCACACCTTGGTTATTCACCAACACCCTCTTCTGCCTTCTCTAGGGACTGAATACTTCATAACCTCTCTGTCTACTGGGGAGTAGGTATGAAGAAAAAACTTCTCCATTTTGTCCCTTATTTTTCTCTTAAAATTGAGGAAGTTCAACATTTTTCTCATCCCTTAGTTAGGATCTTCTCTCTAAAATAAATTTATTGGAAAAAAATCAAGCCCATTTTCCTATGTACAAAACTCACTGTTGCAGGTCAAAATTCCAGAACAACAGCTGACTTGCTGGGTTTTTTGAGCAACTCTTCTTTTGCTTTTCTCCAAGACTGTACCTTCCTTTCTATCTGTGGCTAAAGGTCTGAACTGTGGATCTCTTTCCTGACTCCTGGCCAAACTGAGAACACAGGCTACATTATGTGTGACATTTTGGATAATAGCAGGGATGGTTCCTTGTCCACAGATTAAATGTCTCTTTACTAGGAGTTGTAAATTTACTTACCATTCAGATACAATCTGTAGAAAACAGCTACCTGGTCTATCCTACATAATTTACAGATATTTGTATTTGCTTTTCAAAGTTCCATTCTGTTTGCTTCATTGACCCCCACTCAAAACTGTCACACCAGTCATACCAAATCTGTACCAATAAGCCCTACAGAAGGCACAGAGTCTGTGCCTAGGCAAAAAGAGGCTTCAGGTGTAGGGAAACATCTTCTGTCTTTCCTACTCTTTTGGAAGAAAAGGATAACAGCAGTATCTGTTGTAATCAGTCAACCACATTATATTTCTTAAAAAAATAAAAAGGCAATGAACTATTTATCACAATGTATAACCTTCACATTAATAACACCATTAATGGCAAGGATAAAAGGATGCATTTAAAATAGCACCATTACATTTTGCATCATCAACAATTCTTTTAAGGGAGATCACAATCTTTACTTTGAATTTATCTGCATTTAAAAATATATATAATTAAGCATTTATTTAGTGGTATGTTTGCAAATGATTTTCATTTTCCTGAACAGTGTTGCTTTGCTCAGGCACAGAGATTGAAATTCCCTCTATGTCTGAAGCAGAGTAATAGGTACAATGGCAATATTATCTGCTCCAAACTATTTACTAGTACGCTTAAACTACAACTGCAAAGTACATATTTGAAAAGATACTATTAAGCCAACGTATTTTTTGTTAGGATAGCAGAAGAACCAATTACGGTTGCAGTCTCGGTTAAGTGAGTCTTCCCTTCAATAAGCTGGGACCACCATTTTCTGCAGCGTTAGATGTTCACATTACCTATACCTTTATTGGGAAAGGTTGGGTCAAACCAAAGAATCTTAGGGTAGTTGTAACAGATATATGACTATCAGACACCAGTGATTTGAATCATTCAGTCCCCTAACTTCCATAAAATCTTATCAAAGAATAAAACAGATTTTGGAAAGAGTTTGAGGCAATACTGAGGTGTAGAAAGTTTGGAGCCTCCTAGTGACTCTTTGTTAAGACTCTTAAACACAGGTAAATGTTGTATATGGAATTAAAACCTTTTCCACAATAACAGTGTGATATTGTAAATGTGGAAAACTATTTCTCTGTCTAGGGCTTAGACTTTGAATTCAGGTTTGTTGTTTATGAACTGCACAGGAGTGCTTCAGAAAACAAAAAAAAAACAAACAAGAATGAGTTTTGTACTTGTGATGTATTTTCTATAGAATGTAGTCAAAAGCTATATAACATAAACGGATTCCTTCAAACTAAATCTGAAAGTGCTCAAAGATACACATTAGTTGTTTCATTGCCTTTCTTGCATATCAGCTTCTGCTAAATGAAACCTCTTTTCTAACACATAGCATTTGCCCAGTCTTGAGAGGTAAGTGCCCTCTAAACCACTGGGCTGCTTTACAATGAAAGGAAATGGTGTACATTAGAGAGGACTACTGAAAGTCTAAAAGAGTGTGTTCTAAACAATTTTTATCTCCTCTGGTTCCATGAAAATAAGATTAAAGATTATGACACATCAGCTATGACAGAACAAAATTTCATTTAGAATGAGCTATTGAAAGCAAAGGAGCATGCAACACTTCCTATCATTCTTACTGAGGCATTTCACAATTATTTACTTTTAAGTAAATAACACTTTAGTGTAATTCATAGAAAAATCCAGTTAGTCAAATCTGTGAGCATCATTATGAGACTTTAAAGCGAATGAGGAATGTTGAACAGACCATACTTTGTATTGCTGTACTTGCATGTAACTGCAATCAACAGGAATGTGAAAAGTAATTTTCTTCTTCCTGGTATGAAGGTTTACATTTAAATTTTATAGGTAGAGAAGTGAGCAAGCTCAAATTCATTTTACCAGCATGATAGAATAATGATGAAATGACCAACCGATGGAATCATTAGACTTTTTTTTGTTGTTGTTGTTGATTCTGAGTGGATGATCACAAAATTGAATTATCCATTTTTATTATTTACTAAGATTTCATGTACTGGGATATCAGGATTAAGTTAGTTTTACCACGGTTCATTCTCCTGTCATTCAAGATTATATTAGCTCTTATTCATGTGCTTATATTCTGCAACCTGTTTTCATAACTTTAAAAGAAAAAGGTACCAACCTGAATGCTGTGAGATACTCAACATCACCCATAGGAGGATCTAAGCCACCTGTCCAAGCAATATTTATGTTATACCCTTCACCAGGGCCACTTCCAACCTGAAAAACAGGAATAAAATTCCAAAAGGATTGAAGAGGAGGAAAAAGGTGGAGGAAAAGAGAGAGGGGAAAGGAAGAAAAAAAAGAAGAAAAAAAATTTCCTCAAGTGTGCTTTTGAAACAAACATCAAACAACATGTCAGATCAGCCCAGCCTTGTTTGACAAGGACTGCTCTGGGTTATGCACTTGTTCTCCACTGTTCCCCTACTCCCCGTGGACAATTTGGTAATCTGGTGTAATTTAAAGAACCAGAGAAGGACAAGAAAATTAGGGGTAATCATGCAATGCAATTACCTGAAAGATACAAATAAAAATGGGGCTCTAAAGAAATAAACCTAACCTCATTTGGGGCTCCACTGCCGGGGAAGAAGTTGCCTTCATCATAGCGATGGAGGGAAACATACAGGATGCTGGGGTCAGCATAAAAAGCCTGCTGTGTACCGTTGCCATGGTGAACATCCTAAAGGAGAAAGAAAACAGATGACAAAAGTAATAATGTCCAACTCAAAGTAGAGAGCTCAGTTCTGCTTTCTTTTACCCCCTCCCTCCCTGTTTCTCTCCCTCTCCCTTGCCCTCCTTTTGTCTTTCCCTTTCCCCCTCCCTTCACCACCCCATACTTCCTGAACTTTCAGGCAAATTACTCTTTAATGCACTCATTTTTTAAACTGGCTTCTAAAAATCAGGAAACCATAGCGAGCGTGCCCTGGAGACTCCAGATGAGCAGTCATTGAGAAATCCCAGTCCTTTTGTACAATTAGATATTTATACACCGGCTCTTTGTACTCCTTGCCTCAGTGATGGAATCTAGCATCCTGTTTTATGGAGGAATTTTATGACTTATTAACTGCCAACAGTTCATAACCCCTCAGGCTTAATTAACTAGCCTCATTGGCCTCTGAAGAAAGACTAATGTTTAAACTACAAACTAGTATTTTGCAGAAGGATCTATGGTTTACAGAGCTTTTTCACAATTCTTGACAGAACACTAAACATAAGTGTATTCATTGATTTGCCAAGTTCCACTATTGAGGTCAAAGGCTCTGTGACCAGCTGAGTAAATTGGCTTTCTTGAAACATTCAGTTCAGTTAGCAGTCCCTCAGCAGTTAGATCCACATCAAAAGAGATGCCAGATGCAGAAAGGACTTCATACTTCATTTTTGCAAAATCATGACGGCAACATTTGAAGACATAGGAATATGATCTCATTAGCTATTAAATCATCTGGCAGATAGGATGGTGCCTTCCACAATCAAGGAGTGACCTTGGCCAGTCTCCATATTTTAAACATTATATAACACCAATGAAAAGAAATTCTGTCATTAAATAAAATATTGAAAAAGAAATGCTGACACTATGTCTATGTAACAAAGGCTGATGATGTGTTTTCCTCTTTTTTAGTTTTGTTTTCACAGTTCTAGTATTGTGTTATGTGATTAGGCAAAAGAAGTTTCAGACGTGAAAATGGAAAATCCACTTGCTTTTCAGCAAAAGAAAAGTGAGTCTTTTTTGTAAGTTTCTCCACTGGCATTTGTAAGAAGTTGAAAAAATACAGATATTCTTAATTCATCTCCTTTAATCTATCCTTTGAAATTTCTAATTTAAAAAGAGAATTCAGAAAGAGGACAGACAAAGTACTCTGAACGGCAATGGTATCACCCAGACTGTATTTATTTTACAAACGCTAGGAGGTCTGAATCAAATTTATTATCAGAGAAGCAATGGTCACATTTTCCTCAGGATACCTAGACTCCAGGAAGGTTCAAGTTAGATGTACATTGCCAATGGCACAACAAGTGGTGCCCGTTGCTTGCGCTCCATGCTGGCTGATGTATCCCACGACTTTCATCTACACTGCTCAGGACTCTCTACACTGATTGAGTCTTACTTGTACTGCATTGTGTTTGACTTAGACCTCCTCTGGGACTTCTATGGGACCATATTATAATGGCTACTTTGATTTTCTCAGCTGAAAGTGCTTTAAATAACATGAGGATGAAGTCACAGCCCAACTGCGGTCAGAGGTGCAAGGGAGCACAAGCTGGTGTGAGCGTGTTGGAGATTTGAAGGCAGCCAGCACAGTATTAGAGAGCTCTGACTGGCAAATGAAGTAAAATCTGGCATGTAGACTAACCCCAGAATCCCATCCAGTCTTCAACTGCCACAGAATTAATTGGTTTACTGCAAAGCAGATCCAGATCATGCTATACGTGCAAGTACCGATGATCTTGGAACAAGGACTGCAACAACAACCTGAGAAGTTATGTTGGCCATATAGATATATTTGCAGACACTATGGCTAAAAGCATAATAGGATTTCAATTTCTGATTTTAATTAGTCATTTTCTTCCACGCATATTTGGGGCTTTAGATACATTCTTGCTGTAACAGTTTTCAAATTAGAAGAAAAAATATTAAATGGGCATACAGAACTCTATTTTTTTTTTTAAATTATTATTCAATCTCAAAGTTAGCTTTCTTGTCTAAACTTTAATTCCACCATGGGTTACTCTGTTTTGAAGAGCAGTAATTTCTCTGGTTAGACAAAGGAATGTGTTGTTTAAGACGGCGGATGTTACCATGTAGGAAATGTGTTCATATTCTGCTCTTAGTACATCAAATGTATTCAGGGTATATGTCAGTTCAAAATGGAGATTTATTCAAATGATGGTATGGGAAAAGAAAAGCTGACAGTGAGGTCTTTTATTTTAGTGTAGAATAAAAATAAAGGAATGATTCAAAATTAAAAAGTTAAGCATTTATACGTGAACACGTAGCAGCTATGAAGACTACACTTCATTAGGAACTAAAGTGCAGTTTAATGTGTGGGATTGAATATTACTTTTTAATATTTACATTGTATTAACATGTATAGCTGCCAACCAGCATGGGGTCCTGCTGTGCTAGTCACTATCAAAATATAGCCTTAAAGGTTATTTTCAAGTCTAACATTTGTAATTCCATGCTCTTCCTCAGATGCCCAAAACTCTCTGTTGGTGGATATAAAGACATCACTATTAACTTGTTCATTCATTCAGTTTGGATTGTGATTTATCCATAGTTTCGGTAAGTAAGAAATTTTCCATGTGAATTTTTGTAGACCTTTGCACTGACCGTGGAGCAGACAAGGGACCGGACTGCAACTGCTCCAGGAATGAAGTAATCTGTGTCAGCCGTATATTTCTCCCTTTTCACCAGCTGAGTTATTCTGGCCAATGGGACAGAGTCAGAGAAAGGCTGAGCACTCTCTGTCTACTTTCCTGGGTAAGGACAGGCAGACTCACAGGTAATCATTCGCACAGGTAATGATTTGCACATTTAACCTCCCCTTGCAAAACTGAAGCTGAATTTCTAAGGGCTTATTGGCCAAGTAGGTCAAATGGAAGTGATTTCCCTGTAGGATGAATGTAACACTTACAGCCAAAAATACTTAGAAAGATTCACAAAATGCAATCTTGAATAGGTTTTTCTTATTAAAATAAAAAACAAGAATAAACATAGAGTTCACTTCTGACCAGCATTTACAGCAGTAAAACTCAATGAAGATTCAAGTCAGCAAACAGATGCAACATACAGAGGAAGCGAATTTTTCAAAAACACTGGTTTCTTGCAGTTTATAATTCTGTTCCTAAGTGATAGTAGAACACTGGGAAATATTTGAAAAACATTCTAAGACTATCTAACCTACCCATATACTCATTCTACCACTCATTTTTCAGTTGTCATTCCCTCTCCCACACTCCCCCTTTCTCTGCTTCTCTTCAACAGCCAGTATGCATGTTTAACTGAACAAAAGTGCTAGATGGTAAGGCCATGACTTCACAATAAGATTTAATTATGAGTGCAGATATGAACAAGATTTAGACTATTAAGCCCTTCACTTCAAAAACCCTTTAACATATTTTGTCTTTAAATCTTTTATCACCTGCAAAAATTAATTAAGTGCAGATGTAACAGGTTAGGTTTTGATGCCAGGGTTCATTTCCTGTCTATGCTTTGTCAGACACCCTATTACACCTCCTCATGAACTGTAGGAAAACAAAAATGGTGCTCATAAATCAGCATTCAACTTTCCTTGGGCTGTGCATTGGGCTGATCCTTTAAGTGCAAGGCAGAGCTCCAATTCATTATTCATGAAAATAATATAGACAACATGCCAAATGTCATCTGCATTTAAATAATCCATTTGTTAAACATATTAAGTATTTTGTAAGAATGCCTTCTATTAAAATACAAGACTAATCCAATGAAGTGGATTTTTAATCATGTAGCTTTCCTTCAGGGAACCATCAAAAGCTGGCATAAATGACTTGAAAACTTCTTAGAGGGAATGACCTGTTGATTTGTTTAATAATATCAAAGTTACACAACAATTCGAATCATTGCTAGCTGGGGGAAGCGGCCGATTTGGTTACCAAAGCAACAACATTCTTTAAGGCACATCTGACTATTTAAAGTTTGTATTCTGTAGGGAAAAGTAAACTTGGGTTCTGTAGGGTTATTTTAACGGTGGAAGTATCAATTCATTTAAGGACCATAAAAGTTGCCCTGATCTGTGCCTTCTTCTCATTAAATTGCAGTTAACACCACTAAAGTGAAACATAGATGTTTATGGCTTCAGTACTGCCATCCTGGCTTTAATGAGTTCCCAAAATCAGAGGAAATGCACACCTTTATTACTTGTAGGTATTAAAAGCAGGAAAGTCTGACATACATACAAATTCATTATCTTTTATCTAGATGCACTGAAAGTGTGATGCTTGCCAAGAATACATACCAGATCTACAATCAATATCTTGCCTATATTTAGCTTGTCTCTCAAGTATTTGGCAGTAATTGCAATCGAATTAAAAAAGCAGAATCCCCTGTGGAATAGAGAAGAACAGAAATAAGAAAGCAAATCAGTCAGGAAAACAGCTATAAATAATGTTCAGAACATTTTAAAAAATGCTATATGATCTCTGAGGCCATAAATCTGCTTCTGGGAGTACCTAGAAAGCCTTTTCAGTCATCTGCTAACAATTACTGTTCTTCAGAGACATGCACAACGCAGGTGATTGCCAGTAACCTTAGTGCTCCAAGATGGGCAATATTCCCTGGTACTTACATGGCTGTTGATTCTTCAGCATGATGGCCTGGGGGCCTTACAACAGCAAAGCCATTCTGTAAGAACAAGATAGGTTTTCAATTATCAGCTTAAAAAAATACTTGACTCAGTGCAAAACAGAGCAGCAGGCAGACTGGATTGAAATCTATTAGAGGCTCTTGAGCACTTTTTCTGTCCAATCACCCTTTCATAGTACTGCCAGAAATAATATATTTGAGAACAGTGGCATATAAACTTATATAAATACACACATGCACATACATACGTACACTTAGAACACGATCTAAAGAGGAGGAAAAAGGCAGGATGAGAAAGCTGTTGTTATCAATTCTGCTGTCTAGAATTCATATTTAAAAGGAAGCAGAGACCCCTGATCCATTTTTGATATAAGTTAATGTAATCTTACATCGCTCCAGCTTGAGATGCTTCAAAATAAAAGTAGTTTGAGGTAGATATTTTACATGATTAGTCAGTGTTGACCCTACCATCTGTAGGGACTAAATGATAAATTCAGACAAACACACACATGTAAATCCTAACAGTAAAAAGGACGAAATGAATATCCCATATTTCTGCAAACCATAAATTAAACTTGGGAACCTGCCATGCTCATAAGTATAATACATTCCCTAAAGTCAATTTCTAACACACTTTCTGGAATTGTATATAAATTTCATAAAGAACACCTCTAGAATCAGTGATGATCAAGGAATGTTTTGCCTCTAGAGTCACTGCAGATAGAAGAAAAATGAAATTTCCCTCCTTTCAGTGTGGGTAAGGAAAAGGGAAAATGTAGAAGTACTGACACGGTAGCTCTGTTCAGGAAGTTGGAGTATGTATTCAAGAAGTAGTGTCTCATAAGGGCGTGTATTGTATCAAATTTCTCTTAAAACAATTAGGCTCAGGAGTAATACCATTACTTCACCAAATTTGCTCTTTACTTCAACTACTCAAGTCACTTAGTTTCTTCTATTCAGCTATATATTTGACATCAAATTAATGACAATTAACACATACATAAAAATAAGAAGTTATAATCTGTGCATGAGTGTATCAGCCAAACTTGGACTTTCAAGCAGCCTCACACAAATAGCACGTGTATATAAATGCCCACAAGATCAGTCAAGCATTGTGTCAATGTTTCAGTCTATTCTTATCTGAAGCAAACAAGATAATCACTAAACTTTCACTCACATGGGTATAAATAAGAAGGTACACGTGGCAGTTAATGGAGTTACATTAGTGCCCGTGAAATCCCATGGATGCATGTTTGTGTGCTCCTGTGCAATTGTCTACCTATGTTGTTTCACTGGCATTAATTTATAAACAAATACCAACAGGCTATCTCATATAATTTGTTGCTAAACATAATCCAAGCAGCCAGCTGCAAAGTTTTATGGAATGTGGCTAAAGTTCTATGGGACTTTAACAAACTTAAACTCTAGTGCAAAAAGAGTACGTCTGTCTGTAAGAGTGGTTCTTCTGGCCATCACTTAAAGAATCTGGGAGATTGGACATCATGCCTTATTTTGCATTAAATTCCATATTAAAAAAAAAAAATAAGGCAAGCAAAACCAAAAAAAACTAAAGACAGAACACGTTCATATTTAGGCAGGGGTTCCTGAGGATGGAATATAAATTGCCTATAGAACAAACACAGCACAAAAAAAAGGGCCTTGCTGACTTCACTAATCTTCAGAACCAAACCAGCTTTACACTCTTAGTTAAAACCCTATTCCAAATCCTATCCCAAGTCCATGCAAATCTCACAGCTGCCCCTGCTCAGCTCACAGCTCATTATTATCTAACTTTATCAGCATTCCCAAAAGATCAATATAATTAAGATGATTATCTCTGAGAGGATTTCAAGGGATAATATAGCGACAGAAAAAAATCAACACTGCTCTTTTTGACAACATGACAGTTATGGTATAGGTTTCTTTTTTCTGTTCCTTTTGACAAGACTGTTTGGAAGCTCTGTTTCGTTATAGCTTGCTAATTTCTGGTATCAGAGCTTAAGTTAACCATTACAGTTCTCCATGAGCATGCAGGATATTCACATCAGTTTTGTGACAGTTCTTTATATGTTTTGACTCTACAAGAAGTTCAGTATTCACATGGGAAACTTTCTTTTCCAAAAATACAATAATATTGTTACATTGATGATATAATCAAAGCATATAAGCATATAATATAATCACATTTTACCAAGCGCTGAAAACTAGTTACCATACAGTATTAACAGCAACTTCTGTGCAATTGATAAAACACTTCATTTCTTCTTTCCAACTTTGTATGAACACAGTGTACATTAGCACAATGGAACGTGAATTCATTTATTTAGGAAATATTTAAATACCAGACAGCAAACTCAGAACAGTAGACAGAAAGGCAAAAATCTGCTTTAAAGATAGAAAGACTAACACAGAGCAATATGTTGAAAATGAAGCCAACACACATAAATTCAAAGCATTTTTGTACAGAGCCTTATTTATACTAGGATACAGACACCTTTATGTGTAGACAGAACATTAAACTGACTGACAGACAGGAACATTAGGAAAAAGATCCATGTCTGTGCCATTATATGATTACCTTTAGTTAAATTTGAGGATAAAGGATAAAGCCTGAATAGAGATTTTCTAAAACCTGTGCATATTTGAACAACGAACAAAAAAAGTCTGCCCAAACTCAGTTTACAAAGAAGATCCGTTGCAGACAGACCCACTGGGTTGGATCTTTAATGAAAACCAAGAAAAAATATTATTCTTTTTCCACAGTAAGCTAAGCATTCTCTTCTTTCATGAGTCCAAATAGGTAGCTGGATTCTTGATTTCCAAAGAAGAGAGGCCTACCTCCTACTGTGGCCTTTTTCTCTTTGGTGGTACAGTTGAGTCTTTTCTGTGGTGTACTGGGTTAGTGTTGGGTATGTATTATACTTATTATACCTGAACCTTTCCATGACAACCATTCAAGCTGTAACACAGGTGGTTAGTCCAGGGCTTTGGACTGACTATCCACAGCAGAGTTCCATGGGTGATTCTATGACACAAAGGGGTAAAACTAGATGTAGGCAATTTTTCCATAGAGCAATATGTGATGACTGTGGCAAGGCATAAATCACTGTTCCCTTTGGTTGGCAGTGAGGAGCTTGATCTGCCTAGATTCCAGGTGGACTTAAAGCAACCCAGTGAGTCTGGCACTCCAGGCATGGTGAGAAGCAGTGCATACTGTCCTCAGCCTAATATTACTCTAGTAAAATCCTGTCATTTTGATGCCTCCAAGAAAAGCATGGCCATGCAAGAAAGAGCAATGAATCCCAACAGGTACTCCAAGAGCACTTACTGAAACAGCAGAAGACTAAACATTTACTGAATTTGTAAATATTCTTCCCATATCTGTTTGTGTATTTAGATTATGTGGTCCATAAAGTAGACACTGAGAGACATCTTTTCAGACAAAGTTTTCTAACAATAGCTCTTCCTCATTTCTCATTCAAACTTGTGAATCTTTACTTATTTCCTGCAGAGTAGCAGTCCTTCAGTAGAGGACAAAACACCACCACTGGATCTCAAATTTAAAATAAGACAGTTTTATACAGAGTATAAAAATGGATTCCTTCCCGTTGAAATGATAAGAAATTGAAGCTCTTCTTGTATTTTAAGCTGTAAATGCCTGTATGAAAGAGCAATGCCATCTGTCCCAACTATTCAAGAAGCAATAGGCACAAATCGAAACAGTGGAGGCTCCATCTAAATGTAAGAAAATGCTGGTTTACTTTACTGTGAGTCTGACTAAGCAATAGAACAGGTTGCTCAGAGGGAGCCTCCATCCCTGGAAATATACAAAAGACATCTGGACATAGTACTGGGTAACTAGCTCTAGGTGTCCCTGCTTGAGCACTGGGGTTGGACCAGATGACCTCCTGAAGTTACTTCCAACATCAAATGTTCTATGATTCTGTGATTCTATTCAGAAGTTCATGACCTTTGAAAAAAGGTTTTCAGGAAAATGGGTGTAATCCCTAATGATGAGCAAATTTCTTAGTAGAACTTTTTTCCATGCACTAGCTAATTGCAGATGCACACATTGTTAAGGACAGCTTTCTCAGGAGCCTCTCTGTATTCCACATGTACCTAATTCAGAGTCTGGATTCCACACTTGAAACTCAACATTCTCCTAAAGTCAGGTGTTAAATTTTCTATTTTCTACATGTCTAAATCCCTTAACCTATCTAGCCCTTAGGTCTTAAAATAAGCAGTGCTTAAACATGGCATTTTAGACATTCACTTGTTTTTAAAGGAAAGGTTTTATTTTTGCTTCAATGTGCACAGGCTTCAGAATGAAAAGCAAATCACTTCATTTCTTTGTAGAATGTTCCTGAGTTATTATACAGAAGTATATCCATTCCACTGTCAGAATCAGTATTTCTTATGTTTTACATATATACAACTTTGTATCCTTAAAAATTTATATAAAACCCCATTTCTTTAAATTTGAAAGGTGCTCCATACAATGTATCTGACAGGGTGTAACCCCTGAAGTGGCCTTAGTGTGTCATCTTTACCTCTGCTTAGTTAACTCCTACAATAACAAACATCAGGGCTGATTTAAGTCTCAATTGCCTATAACAACCCCCTTGCAACTGGTACCCTGAAGAAGGTGACTGATAACCATATTCTTGCCATCGTCTCTTACTCTGTGACATGATGCCAAGCCATGCCATCCAGCAGGGAGGGTAAGCACAAGCGTGAGTGGCGTAAGGCAGAGGAAATCCTCAGGTACCCATTAAGGACAATTTTACAAGCTATTCATACTGCCAGAGCAGCAGCAGCCAGTATCTGGCCCTGGGGGTCTACGAATGCAGTGAACAAGAACCCATGATTTAACAAAGCAGTATTAGCAGCACGTAGATTTGCCAAGAAAACAGTAACGGACATGAGGGAATACCATTTTGTCTTGCAGAGGAAGCTAATAGAAGCCAAGAACACAGAAATGGACATTAAACATTTAACTCTGTGATGGAAACAAAGAGTTCCCTGTCTGCTTGCCTGAAGGTCTCAAAGGATAACACCAGAATATACACATGAAATGTCGGTGCTTGCAGAGTAACTTAGATACAACTGTGATGGCCTGTTTAGCCACAACTAGTGTTAACTATATTGGGAAAGCAGGCAGACAAAAAGTTTTAAGAACAGAGTGGTCATGGAGATAAGCTATGTACCATACATATAATTAAAGTTGAACTGCTATATGAAATAATAACAGTCATTCAGCTATAAATATAACCATAATTGCTGGGATAAAGTATATAAGAGCTGGTTCCATATAAAATTTTGTAATTTTGTAACTTTGTAAAAGCAAAGTTACTATCTCAAATCTCTTACTAAAATTACTATCTCAAAGACTTCATTGGTAACTTTGATTGATGGCTTTTGTCAATCATATCTTTAACACCACTAAAATAAGCATTTGTTACTGCTTCTTATACATTCTGCGTTGTTAAAAATGCCACGCATTGCTCAGATTTTTTTTTAAGAAGGCAGAGAGTGTTACAAGGCTGAGGGTAAAACAGGGAGGTATAAACAAGAATTGGGCAGAGCCTGACAGAGCACGGTCCAGGAAGCACCTGCGCCCAGAGCACTTCCCAGGAAAGGAGATTTTTGTAGGTAACCAGAGGAGCTGTGTGGGGTTTGGTGGTGTTCAAACAGACATGGAAATCTGCTGGCCTGAAACTTTACTGCAGGTAGGATACCGTGGGACTAGAAAGACATTTATTTTCAGATCTTTTTGTTTGTCTTTAGAAAGATACTTCATTTTAGTTTTTGTTCTAAGAAAACACAACAGTAAAGCTGTGAAAGATGACTGAGTGGTTTTTGTACAGAACACTTTTATGACTAGAAAACTAAGAGCTTGGGGGAGGAGAGGGTTGATTAAGCTAATTTTGCTTATTCATAGATTAGTAGAGTTTACCATATGATAATTCCTCCACAGCCCTGTGTGGCAAAGACCTTGAGAACAGTAATAACCACCCTCGTTTGGAATGAGAGTTTCAAGTTCAGTATAAGTTATCCACAGATCATACAAACACATCAGAGCAGCAATAACCAAGCACAGGAGGTTTATTTTGGTGTTGATTCAACCTGATGTATCAGAAAGAACCATCCCAGGAACATATCAGTTTCTGGTTTGGAGGAAACTCATTTCAGCTGCTTTCATTCTGTTTAATGACCCCTAACTACCAACAGGCCAACCCTACACGTGTGCCCTCATGCACACATATGATAAGGCAGAGAAAGGGCTTGTGCTTCACTCAATTTAGCTGAAGTAGATGTTCAAGACGGTCTCAGACCACGCTTTTAACTTCTGTGACATTTTTCTTGAGTGTTCATTTGCAAAAATGCTACTTAATTCATTCAAACCTGTTTTCAAAATAGGGAATAACCATACATATATTATCAGCTCTTTATGGTGTAGGTCTCTTCTGTTTCAGATTAAAAATATGTAGTGCTTTTGTGTTTCTGTGATGGAAAAGAGTGCTACCATTGACATATTTAGAGGATATGAAAAGTAAACTAGACAGTAATCCTTATTATGGGCACTATACTTAAAATAATTAATTCCAGCTTATGTTATTACCAAATGGGGTCCTCTGAGGCTGAAGAAAACCATTTCAGAAATTTGGATTTTCAGAAGTTCCATGATCTGTTCTGGCACTGAGTTGCCCATGATGGTGGAAAGTCATCTTCCATGGCAAAAGGAGGTTCTTGTTAGGTATAATCTTTTTAAATTATATTTTTCACTGATACTTTTTCTTCCTGCCAGTCAGTTGTAAGAAATTAAGGGACAGCCAGGCAAATTTAAAATTTGTTATCAGAAAATAAGTTAAGACACATTTAGTGCTCACAAAACAGCACACAGTAAAACAACCATTACAAGAACAAATAACATTTTGAAGGACATTACTCAACAAAGTATAATTACTAAAAAATTGTGACACTACCATAATCAACTATCTGAATTCCAGCTTCTTAAAAATAGTAGAAATCATTTATTAAACACCTAACATGGTAACAAAAAAGTGGCAGCATCAGCATGAGTAATTTTGTTAACAAAATGGAAATATCAGCAACCTAACCTCTTTCAGAAAAAAACAATAATTTGGCAAGCTAAGACCTAAAGGTGAGATTCTCTGCAGGCTCTAAGAGTGATAAATGAAATCTGAAACTCAAGAGAGACCACAGATGCAGAAACCCTCCTTTATTTCCCTCTAAGACTTGTCTAATGCGGGGTTTGGATGACCTCTGCACTCATCCAGTTCCGCAGCAGGGGGGCAGCGCCTGCAGCGCAGGACAGGCGGGTGCAGGCAAGGGGAGAGTCTCTTGGTGCCCAGCTGCCTGGGGGTGAAGTTGTGGGGAGGGAAGGTGAGCTGACCTGAACCTCAAGACCAATGCAAAGCAAGCAGCGGGGCTGGGAAATAAATGGGAAAGTAAGGCAGGACATCATCTCCCAGTGCCACCAAGCCGTTAGACCACATGCTCCTGAAATCTGCCTTGATATTGCAGGGCAGTGACTGAGACACTGTGAGTTGCAGAGGCAGAGCTGCCTTCGTGTCTTACAGGATGTGTGTCACACCCTGAGCCTCCAAATGTACCATTCTGTTTTGCAACATGATTCCAGCACATCTCTATTTTCCTGTGGCAACGTGGGGGAGGAAGGCGAGCCTTAGGAGACACTTCCAGGAAAGAAAGGCTCTCTCTGCAGATGCAGATCTTTTAAGGCTCTCTTTCTTGTAATGGTACAATCATTAGGAAGATTCTAGAGACAATGATTTCCAAGTTAACGAGCTATACTACATATAAGAAATTATATGCAGGGCACTACCTGTATTTCTTCCCCAAACCCCAAGGAATATATCATAAGACTTCTCTTATCTGTTAAAAATATTTATGGGATATAGCTGATGGCTGCAGTGGAATTATAGTCACCCAATTCCGCATACTCCCCTCTTCTAAAGACCTGTGATCAGCCAGCAGATTATTAAAAAAAGCCACCTACATCCATCATATATGTAAATAAATTAATGAAAAGGGAAAAGCATTGCATTCGACTCAGTATAACATCCCACATCATATCATATATTTCAGTGGTGTGAGTCTTTATTGTCTATTAAATATTATCACAAAAGTGCATCAAATGGAACTCAATGAGTGTTAATTATATTATTAAACAACCTCCCCAAATCTTTAATTTCAATTGTTTGATATAATCAAATAAAAACCATCCAGATTAAGACTCCCCAGAGAAGGGACAATTTGTCTTAATTTAAAAAAAAAAATCCTGCAGTAGTCTGCTATTACGGCAGCAGTAGAATTTCAGTAAACCCTATTGTTTTGCATCCTTAGCACTCTCATATTGATGCTTTCCCCATTAGTCAAGGAGATCAAAGAAACCTGATGTCTCACAAGGGGTTTGAACTACAGGGAAGAGAACTCTTAGCTCCTGATCAGTTTTTGAACACTGTCCAAATCAGATGAACAAAATGTTGCTGTTCTCAGATGAGACCTGTGTGAAATGGGACCGATAGTCTCAGGAAATTCAGAATAAAGTAAAGAACTTTTTGCCTTGTGTATGAATTTGACTCATTCCCAGCTCTGTAGTGAATCTCTCAATTGTTCTGCAGACTTTCATAATTTATTTTGTAGTCTCAACCCTTTTCTTAGCAACATGAACCCATGGTTCCAACCTACTGCTATCACTCAGTGCAACAGCAAGTGATATCAGTAGAAACCATGGAATAAGTGTAAATATTGAAATGTCCTGCCTTCCCAAAATGGACTTGAAATGTCAGATGCTGGTCAATACAGAGCACTTAATGTTTTTTAGTTTCTACACTGTAGCTATACACTGAAGACATTTATCTTCAGAATTGCAACTAATTTGTTTTTTAAATTCATGGAATAAACATCCATAAAATAAACTATTATATTCATTTTAATTTTAGGAAAATCATGTTAGATTTTTTACAACACATAAATTAATCCATCAAACTGTAAGAAATATTTGGGCTGCTCATAACCAACTACATTGGCAAATCTGATTATTCCTATGACAGTAAAGCACTGTTTCTCATTTCTGAGGCTTCTTGTCTTGGACTTTGTCAATGCTAGACAATTTTATTCTGAGGTTATCCTAATGTTGCTGTGGCTGTTTCAGAAACAGGCATCTGTGATTCTCCAGTGCAGTGGGAAGATAGTCCGCTGCCTCCTCTGCTGCAATCTGGAGCACTGCCCTGAAGGAAGTCCTTTCTGTGTATTTTAAGTCTGCCGCTGTGAATGTGAGGACATGCAGCTCTTCTCAGGGAACTGTGGGATTTCAGAACAAATCACTGTGTCCTGTCTCATAATTATATTTTTTTTTTCTTAAGATAACACCAAACTGACAGCGCACCATCTGATAGCAATCCACTACGTTAAATTTCCAGGGAAAAATGACAACATGTTTCTCTACTACTCTCATGTTGCTGTTAGAGTTTACACACAATACTTGGAAGGCATTGTTTTGTCATACAAAGACTCTGAAGCTGCAGCAGTTCATTTCAGATTCTCATCAGAGCTTCATCCTCCCACTCAGTGCTCACAGTACAGGCCCCAAATGGTTGCTTCACATGCATATTTGCTCAATGAATATGCATGGAAGTGGTCGGCTTTACTTACTTCCCCTCAGATTTTCACAAGTACGTGACAGAACTGTCATTTTCCCTATAGTAGAAACAGCTGATCAAGGCAACATGCATGTTTCTAGAGGAAAAATGGCAGCAAGATGAAAAAGCAACTTGTAAAGTCATAAAGTAGATAGAAACATATGGGTCTGTGGGGCTAAAATCTCACCCTGAACACCATGTAGAAAAGTCCAGAATACACTGCAAAAATCTCCCTAAGGTTGTTTACCATACGAGGGTATCGGGAGTAACTTGCCAGCAAAACCTGGGTTTGTATGGATGCAGTGACAAAGCAAACATAGGAGGACTCTGCCAAAATAGCTAATGTCAGGATTGGTGCATTTACAGAACTTATGCTAGCATGCTTTTTTTCTGTCATTCAGGCCTTAATAACCTTTCCATAACCTTAAATTATAAATACCACATGCAGATTGTTAGTTCATACAGTTGGCATGGTTGCTTGCATGTAAGCCATTGAGCTTCATGCTGGAAGTATAGGAGCAGGTTAGATAAACCCCTGTCAGGAATGGCATGAGTATTCACAGCAAATCCTTTCCATTCCTGTTTTCTTGATGATTTGGTATGGACCAACTACTTGTCATGTCTATTGAACAATTACCTTCCCTGTGTCTCAACTAGAGGCTGCATAAGACCGCTTCAATTATCTGTAGACAAAGATTCTATTCGGAATCAACAATAATTTTGCAGTAAACTACAAACTAGTACTAAATTTAAAATATTTGTTAACAGGTTGTTGCAATGCCAGTAGCAACCAAGGTCTCACAGTGGCTGATGGCTGATTCTTCCCAGCTGCCCATCACATACACATAAACAGACAAGAGCATTCACACTGTGGAAAGACACCACAAGTGTACAGAGGTAAGTGGTAAAGATTCTTCAGCAGACCCTGCTCATGTCAACTGCACATATGATATATCTCATTATTATCAAAAAATTATTGTATATATAGCCTTAGAGAGTGACATATGTATGAACAAAGGTAAAAACTAGTTAAAAAATCCTTTTTCACTTTCATTAGACCCGTTGGGTGGGAATAATGTGCAGTAAGTTGTGTATTGAATTCTACTGGGCCCGAAAATCTTAATGGGGATTAAGTACCCATCAGAGAGGATGCACAACAGGATCCCATATGATGCGCCCTGTCCTTGAACTGGGATTTCAAAACTTGTGCATTTTGTGTAGTACCTGGCTAATGATTTTGGTGTCTGAATATGGAAGTTTAGTAACCACATTTGATTGAGTCAGAGCTATAGTACTGCATTTCACCTGAGCACGCTGTCATTTATGTACCTATATATTTTATATCTATGTATATATACACATAAACATAGTGCCTCTGCCTAATATGTAGCTAATGTATTTTGACTGAAATGAGACAAATATACAGGAAGAAAATTCTCAAGTTTGAATACATTTTGGAATTTTAGAAATCATCATACAATTCTAATTCTAAAATATGTATTTCTATCTTGGCTTTGGAAACAGAATGGAATCCATTGGTATTTTGACTGGAAAGTGAATAAACAGTTTCATTAAGGAGACATGTTAGCTCCAACAATGTTTATTGGGGCAAGCCTGCGCTCTGGCTGCATATGGTGCACCTTTAAATAGGGCTGTTAAAATACCAAATAAAATGTCAAAGTCCGTCAGGTCTGGAGCTTTTATAAATTGTTTAGACTGGGGATAATTTGGGTTTTGTACATCATGCCTTGCAGATCAGGCGGCAGGGAGATAGGAGAGGAAAGGGGGCCAGGGAGAAGAACATGGGGTGGAAAGGCACCTCCTGCCTCCTGGGCCATTTCCCTCCTCACCAGCCGCCTCCCTCTTCCCCCAGGCCTGCTTGTGCATCCCCTCTCTCTGGGCGGCATCCTGAGGTTACACACGTCACCATACAACCATTAGAAAAAAAAAACAACCCTAACATATTAAAAAAATTTCACTTCAAAAGGCAGTGCCCCAGCCACTTGCCAGAGATGTGCATGAGATGAGTAGCATCACCTCAGGCTGAGGCCCCCACCTCCACTTCAGTGTATCGAGGCCTGGACAAGCGGCCCAGGCTGCCACACCTTGGTGGCCATCCTCCCAGCCTTCCTCCCACACCTCGGTGGCCATCCTCCCGTCCTCCTGACCTGCCTCCCACACCTCGGTGGCCATCCTCCCGTCCTCCTGGCCTGCCTCCCACACCTCGGTGGCCATCCTCCCGTCCTCCCGGCCCTCCTTCCGCCATCCTCCCCGCAGCAGGGCCGGGGAACAAGGCCGTGCCTTCAGGCCCCCTGCTGCTCGGCCGCCCCCGGCTCTCCCACCCACGGCGCGGCCCCGGACCTCACCTTCAGCTCCCGGGAGGCCACTCGGGCCGCCAGCTCGATGACACAGCCCACCGCCATGCGTGCCGCCCCGGCCGAGTGCAGCTCGTTCCAAACGGTGTCACTGTCCACCTGAGCAAACAGCCGGCCCCGGGAGGAAGGCAGGGGAGAGAGGGAGAGAGGGAGAGGGAGAGGGAGAGCATGAGAGAAAACAAACCCGTGAGGGAGGGCTGGCAGCGTGACAGCCCGTGTACAATAACATCAGTCTTCCGTCCTGGCCAGCTGAAAGGCCTTCTGGACATGGCTTTGCTTATGCTTTTGCTCTGCACGGGCTTCTCCAATGGAAACACATTCCTGTCATGCCTCGCTGCCATTCCCTGTTTAGATTTCTCATTACAAACAGCGTTACATCGGCCGGGCTGGGCCTGCTTGCCGGCCGCCAGATGCCGGCGGGGGGACGGGGACCTGCCAGGGCCGGGACAAAGCATCTGGAGGGGACGGCCACCGCTGGCTCCAGCAGCCGTCACAGGCAACCCATGCCACCAAGACTCACCAGCAGCTCAGGTCATCACCTCCTTTTTTAAAAAAAAAACAACACAAAACCACAGCAGCAAGTACTTGCCTTTCCTACTCAGGCAGGAGTCGTTTTTAAGCAACTGAAATCAGAACGGTTCAATGTTTAGACTGATTCCAGTAGTCACTATTGCTACAGACAGAAAATAAAATGAAACAAAATAAAGCGCAACCCTTGCTGTATCTCCAGTTTTGACAAACTGATAATTTTTGGCCAAAAGGCTTCAGGTTCTGCTTTGTAAAAGATGAATGTGGTTATTTAAAGCAGAGAAAATTATCTTTTGCACCTTCTAAATGAGGAAGTGTGACACTTAAAACATTAAATGGCTACTATACAAAATACAAAGATAAAATATTATAAAGAAAATATAAAGACAGCTAAGCAGCACTACTCTACAGCTTCAATAGGTATGATGAAATTTCACTTTTGAAATCTATTTTTAGCAGCTATTTATGTGCAGAAACATACCAGAAAATATAAGTGAAATGTTGGATATCCCTTATACGATATTGTGCCAAGCAGACACGATGGTGTGAAATAATCTGAAAAAGTCATCCAAAGAGACATCCAGACTTCCTCGATGCTCCATGGGAAGTGCATTTAATTGTATCATACAGTACAAATTTATCATGAAAAGAAAAACGTTTAGGGATAGACAAAATACTGTGGCAGATGCTATTTGGATAACTTCCAAGCACACTGAGACATGTTTTCAGTTTGAACCAGAAGCTTCTGTTCCTAATTTCTTTTTTTTTTTAAAAAAAAAAAAAGAAAAAAAAGGAAAAAAAAACGAAGGAAAGAAAGAAATCAAGTAATTGAAAATGGATGCAACTGCTACTTAATTCTGGAGGTTCTGAAGAATTTCTCTGATTAGTCATTTCAAACAGAAAGAAGCTTGATCTTCTCTACACCTGTAAAATGTCTTCACCAGTACTGTTACAATAATATTATATTTCAAGCTACTAAAGTGATCTTATTTTTCAGTGTACTGGACCTGAGTTTTCTATCATTTTGATCAGTTTTGTGTGCATGCAGCAGAACTAATGAAAATAGTTCAGATTCACAATAGTCCTGAATAAGAAGACTGAATTATGCTCACAAAGTTTAGAATAACAGTAATAACAGCACACTGTGTTTTCACCTGAGAAACTCAAAATATTACACAAACTCAATTAAGCATCATCAGCTTGATATGAGATGATTTGTTATATTTGTTTTGTAGCTTGATAGCTTGAGATTTAAAGAAATTATGTAGCTTTCCCAAAGACGTACACAAATCAATAGATAACTAAGAAAATTGAAAGAAATAAGAAAGAAACCAAATAGCAGAAAAAATAATGGCATATTTAACATTAGGCAGACCTTCAGGTTGTCTCTCTACTGCTTTAAAGCAACTGTGAATCAATTTTCATTTTTAAAACAAATAAGGAGATAAATAAGTAGAGGTCATTGGTTAAATCAATTTAATCAAACCATAATAAAGTTTGAAAAATACTGTGCAGTATCAACAAGAGGGCTGGGAGGGAGTGCTTTCTTACCATTTTTATGGCTAGCAAATTAAGGTTAACATGAAGGAGTGGCTGATGAAAATGATTCAATGGCAGCTGCTCGGTACACCAGGGCACAAGCAGGAGCCTGCATCCTCAAAGGGACTATGATTCATTTCCAGAAAGGCCGATTAAGTTAAAATTGTAACCACAGCTTGAGAGTACCCACCCTTCAAGACAGTTGTCTGCTCTGACACATGAGACGGCAATCTCTCCAACCGCCGAACGCTGAGTATTGGCCAGAATACGGCATTTATCATTTTCTGCTTTTCAGCTGAGTGTGAGGAGACCGAACCGGGACAATAAGACCAAAACCTTCCTTCAGACCACTTGAATGACTGCTACCTAATTTACTGGAAGTAAAAATGGGCAATCAAGAAACAAAACAGCGTTTCCTGAGGAATTTTCAAAAATGACCACCCAAATGGATACTGGAAATTCAGGATATTTTAGCTGATCTCTTGGGCGTACTGCACGTGACAAATGGAAAATTCTCAAAGACAGAAGTGGCCAACTGAAGCTGCATTTCTTAGTGCACAGTTATTATCATACAAGAAAACTAACATAAACATATGAAAAATTCCCTGAAAAGGCACAGTTTTATAAACTTAGATGTCAAATTCTATTTCATAATCATGCAAAATTCAGACTGAATTTCTGAGAAATATCTTACGAAGAACAACCTATAAAAACTTTAATTCTACAGCCAAAGCTTTGGCTGTAATGACTGGAAAATGCCATCCCACTCTGTATTATATCTCTATTAGTGCTATGTATAGCCTTAAATGTTTCAGGTGTTTAAACATTTTCTTTTAGTGTTACTCAATGTTTACTTTATAAATTGCTGTTGAAATACTGTGATATAAATGGTAAACCCATTAAAATTACAGCTACTAGCTGGCCCAGTTGTCATACTGTATATGCAATGCAGCTATGTAAAATCCTACTAGATATGCTTTTCTTTCTTCATGTAGATGAAATGGTTGGATTTTACACAAGTAAAGGGAATAGGGTTAGACACTGGTTCTAGTTCGTGTATATATCACATAAATGTGACAGCCTATCTAGACCCTAAGTATGCATGAATTTGTGATAAATGTGATGCTTTCTGAATCACAGACTATGAAAAAGTCAGATGGAATTTTATAAGAGGTTATTTTTGTTCTGCAAGTGCTTTGGAACAGCCAATGAATTAACTAGAAAACCTATCTTGATTAGAATATTTTTTTTGAAGTTATTTTTTAAAAATTTACATAAAATGAAGAATTTGTAGGTTAATTCTAACTCAGAATCTTAGCCCTCCTTTTTTCCTGCTTAATTATACCTATTATTTTAAGAGTCCTTTAAAAAAATTGTCAATGTAGAAAAAGGTTCTGAATATCTAACCAAATTAAAAAGAACATTTTTTCAAACATCAAAATGTCAGCGTTAAACTATGAGCACACACCACGTTTCGTTATCGAAAACCCTATCACTGCTGCAGCTCTTCAAAGAAGGATTGTGCATGATAACGCCGAGAGCCAGAAAACACGAGCCCTCTCTGAGCGCCGACTTTCTAACACACATATGGATTTACTTCCCTCCAAGTTTCCTGAATGAGCACTGTAGGTTGTAGGCTTTTTCAAGTACATCTAGTATAGCTCAATCATTGGCATGTGTAGCAAAGCTAATACTCTGTAAAGCTACAGATGATAGAAATTAAGCTACCTGTCCCTGAAGTGGATGTGGAGGCATTAAAGGGGAAGGGAATGACTTAAGTGAAAAGAAATGTAGGTAGCTTTTCCTGACTGAATGCAACTAATGTTTCAAGGCCTGTGTGCAGAAATTCCCCACTTTGCACTACAAAAAGAACTTGATATCAATGCTTCCTGCAAGAAATATCTATGTGATAACTTGATTTTCACAATGAAGACTTTAAGCATATTGAAAACAAGCTAAGAAATGACAAATCTTGTAGCAGAGGTGTTTCAGCAGCCAGAAAGTTTCCCTCCCTTATGATTGGAATACTTCTTATGAAGGAAGTCTGACTATAAAGTTTGAGAGTTACCAAGTCCTTATACTGTGCTCAGGTTGTGGCACGTGTATGTGAAGGTGGAGAGGAAGGATATAGAAATACATCTGATAGAGAGATTGTTTACTTAAGGCCTTTCTGAAATCACTGCAGTTGCTGAAACTGGAAATGTTACTTGTTCTGGTATTTACATTTATTTGGAACCTACCTCAGAGAGGTAAAAAAGTGGCATGAATAATAATGACAAAGAATTTTTAAAAGATATTTATGACTGTCTTTTGTTTTACCTGTCCCTTTCCCTGCTAAAGAACCTCTTCACTCATCCTCTGTTTCAGTCTTCCTTCCTCTGGAAACCTCCTGAGATCTGCCTCATGGTCACTGGATCCCAGTTCTGCTGACCAGAGATGCTCCTCACAGTCTGACACAGCATTCCATTTTTCACACCCTGCAGGGTGTATTCATCCATGTGAGTTATTTCTCTTTCTTAAATAATTACTGTAAACTCTGAAGTGGCTGTAAATACACATCTACTGATAACTGTATGGCAACATAAAAGACAGCCCAAACTACTACTTTGGGGTGGATTCTGACAAAACATCATAGAGCTTGACACTCTTTCTCTCTCTCTTACACACACATACACATAATTTGCTTTTAAAACAAATCCAGTTTCCACAGTAGAATTGTGATTTCAATCCTAAAAGGAATTTAAAATATACTGACTTGCTTATACTGCTCTGCATTCTCTGCACAACTGTTGCCATCACAAAAATCAAAACCAGTCCTCCTAGGGTTACCACATGTCCCTACCAGAGTTACTCTATTTATTCTCTGACAATAGTTCAAAAATGCAATCTGTCATCTACCTGTTCATGGAACTTTTAACTTGCAATGATCCTTTGATAGCAGTGATTGTATTCTATGTGTCCAATATCCTGAACAACAACAAGCTAAAAAGTAGCAGTCCTTTACAGTAGTTTAAAAGGATCATTTCCACTTTCTTTAAAGAGCAGAGGTTGGGCTCAGGTGTTCTTAGATGGAAGTTAATGCAGTACGCATTTCCGATGGATGTATTTCAATACAAATCTGGAAAAACTACTACATTAAAAAATATTGTCCTTTGATATATAAGTGGTTATAAAACTGAGAAGTAAATTAAATATCATTAGCTAGGAACACTGTAGCTATATGCAGTAAACAAAGTGATTAAGAAATCTATGAGAAGTAATATAGGAAAGGACAGACCTCCTCAGTGATACTGCAAATTAATAGAACTTGTGTATTTCAGAGCTAATTCCTGTACTTTAGCTTTAAAAGCCTTCAGTTTCACATTCTTCCACTTATGCCAGAGCAAATATGTTTCCATCACTGTGTTTTTTCAGTTCCCTGGCATGAAAATAGAAATTAAATATTTTCCTGAAAATTGTGTGTGTGGCAACTTGCTATCACTTCCAGCAAGGACTCTGTCATTCTTGGAGACAGTTGGTTCCAGAAAACACTAGGGAATAAGTTTGGAATATTTTGCTCCTGACCGTGAGCAGTGCAGCTTCCCAGGTGCCATGCTCGTAGCTCTCACCTCCCACTCCTACAGATGTCCTGGTGGTCATTCATCACCCCTGTGATTTCCACTAAGCAGCAAAAGGTCCTTGACGTGCTTCTCAGCTGCTGTTTCATCTCACCATGACTAAAGAAGCGAAGGTGTGCACATCATCTCCAAGGAACGATCTCTAATGAATGGCCTGTCAGCCTTGTCTCTTGGTAAGGAACAAAGGAGAAAAAGTTTGTGTGGCTGATGTCTCTTCCATAAATCCCATATACAGGAAGTGTGTAGAAGTGGGCTACTTTAGGAAAAATATGTACAGCAAGCTTCCTTTATTTTTACTGTTATTTTACAGCTGTATCAGAGATTTGTTCTGTCACAAGCTTCTCCAGATGCTTTAATCTAAGATGCCTGCCATAGACTGTACCCAGAATATCAGCTTTTCGTACTTTCTTGCCTAACAGTGTGGTTTACAAATAAATTGTGAAGGGGATGTGATCTTTAGGCTCCAGAAAGATGAATAGTTCAAAGGATCTCCACAAATCATTGCTTAAACAAAAAACATGGAAATCACTTGAGCTTGCATTGGCTTCTGTGTTCTGTTTGAACAATTCCACTTGGAGAATTTATAAGCAATAATATTGATGGAAATGGACTTCTAGAAAAAAATTGAGAGGCTATTAATTCTGACCCCAAAAGCTTCTTTCAAGGCAAGAACAAGGTATGTGGACAGTACATGTACCCACTGTATGTAGAATATTTAACATCTTTCAAATTTTACCTGCCAATAGTGATCTAATTTCTAAACCTATTATAAATCAAAGCCAGTTTTCAGAAAATACTCAGCAAAAAATTAGTAATTAAAATTCTAGCAGAGTTACTGGTGGTGACAGTCAACCACTGATAAAAATGCAGCACCCCTACTTCTGTACAAATAGAATTCATGTGAAAGTTTATAAAAAAGCAAGTTATATGTGAGGTCTGTATTAAAAATCAAATAGCCTTGTATTTAAAATGAGAATCAGAGAAGAATCAAGCTAAGTCAACTTGAAGCCTGAATGGAATAACATCTTCAGAAGAAATAGTTTGATTCAATTACTCTCTTAAACCAAGTTTTATGACAGGCATTCAGAATCTCTGGGTCTCATAAAGCGTACATTAGACACCCTAAAGGATCTCAAAATCTCAGTGAAACAGTGATGTGTGGATCATTGGTAGGGGGAAAGGAGGGAGGATAGCATGGATTAGATGTGGATTAGAACTTGTTTTTAGAAAAAACTCATAAATAAAACACTTAGGCCCAGGTTCAAGTCTCAGATATGTGGCATATATCACCAGATGCTTGTAAAAATGTTACTGCACTTTCAGACCTAGCCCTGAGTACTCTATTAATTTAACTTGACATTTGTTTTAGTATTTAATGGATTAGTGTGTGAAAATGCTTTTGCAACTGCCTTCTTATGTTTGATCATGTAGTTTCAAGGCATTCATTGGCAAATAGGCAGAACAATGTGTTTTGGTTGTAATGCATAGTTACAGAAAATACATCTGTGTGCAGAATCAATCCTTATTTTTTAAAAGTTTGATCATTTGCCGCTGAACACATTTTAGCAATACATAGCATTTTAGCTTTCTTCTTGGATGTAAATGGCCTTGACCATGGAGCTGTGCTAGAAGCTGGTGTTTATTCAGACAAGCAACACATGAACATTTTGTCTTCAGAGAGCTTTTCTGTCCATCTTGGAGGAGAGGTTAAATTCTCTCAATAAACACATGATGTGTTTTTAAAGTGCAAATGTGAATTCTGCTTTAGTTACAGAATTCCCATCAAATCCATATGTGTGTGTGTGATTAAGTTTGAGGAGAGTGAATATTATTAGTAAATTGTATATGATACTGTTCCACTATTTACATTTAACATATGTATATATATATATAATGTTTCATATTCTAGCAAATGAGGCTTTTTTGCATAATGCTAGCCTTTGGCAACACAATAGTCCTTAGGAAATGCACAAAACGAGGTAAGACCTTGAAAGGTTTGACTTTATGGTAGTTATAATATTGTGTTCCATGCACTGTATCTTTGTTTACAACTTGAATCTAGTCTAGTACCACGGAAAAAAAGGTGCTCTATTAAAAAGGGCAAAAAAAAAATATGTGAGGGATCAAACTCTGCATTTGATCAACAGGCAGATTGCCACCCCTGAGCTTTCGATCCTTGCCTGCTGCAACTTAAAGCAGTCTGGGACTATTCTAAAACATTTTGTTCTGCCTGCAGCAAAGCCAAGGAACTATGTCTCACAGTTGAACAGTTTCACCTCTCACTGGTCTAGGCATCAAGCTCCATGGTGGATGGACAAGAAAAGGACGAAATATCTGCCCTTTAGTGTGAAGAAATCTTTTTCATATTTTTGGGGGCCATGGATTAATATGAAAAATGCGGCGTCCCCTCCCTGCCCAGAGACAAGACAGCATTGTACCTTCAGATCCTGAGATGAGGTCTCTGTATCTCAGTAAAGGAAGAATATCTATTTCCTGCTCTGGTCATCCAGATTCATATTATCAGGCTTGTTAACTTTTTTCTAAAATGAATGTGGCTAAAACTAGGAATTTAATTGCTTCAAGCCCCTGCCAATGAAGGAAATCAAGTGCCTCCCATCCTGGGTAGACTGACTTTTGGTTTTTAAAGGTTATATAGGCAAGCAAGGGTAGTCAGGGCCCTGTTTTGGCTGCTTCAGTAATTTAAAATTAGGTATGTGAAGCTGGACAAGCGAGTCTTCAGAGAACTGTCATTCTGGACTGAAAGCAAGTAAATGTGTAGTTTTTCTCTCATTTCTTCTTTAGTTTGCCTACTCAAGGAAGCTGTGAGCTTGTCACCTAGAAAGTCTACAATTCTCTATGTGTTAGAGCTAGACCATCCTGCAATGTCAATTGGGCCATTCCTACAAAGAATAGTCTACTGAAGCAGCTGGCTCTCATGAATCGATGGGGTATATCAACTAAAAAGTGCATTTACCAGAGCAGCTGGGAGTACATTACACCCTCATTCTTTCATCCTGTGGATAACCTGAATAGGTTTGTCTGGTACTGCATTAAGTGACTGAGCTTGCAGATCCTTGAATGCTCTGGGATGACAAACCTCCAGCCCTCACTCCAGTCCCATTCCCACTGGCCTTAAGTTGTGCCTTGTGATGGTGCTAGTATGGCCTTTTTGACCACGTATTTTGATGACTTCGGAAGAAAATATCACACAGTCAACACCATTTAAGTTTGAGTCCTTAATAGTCATGCAAAACATATCAATTTAAGTACAATGTTTCTGTGAGGTTGTTTTGATTAAATCTTATAATTTCTTTAGGGATGGTCTAGCTGCCAAAGAGGTTTAGGAAGTAAACAAGTATTTTATTCCCAGAAGTCTTCTGCAATCTACTCCAAAAATGTTATAACTGGCAAATTTCTGTAGGTTAATAAGGTTGCTCAGGCAAATAGTTTAAATTAATATGTAAATATATCAGCAGCAGAATGATTTCAGAATGGGAGACATCATATTGAGTAGCTGCACTTCTAGGAATAACAGATTGCTTTCCGCGAACCAGGAAATAGACATATTTTTGGTTGATATTGTGCAAAAACTACACCTATTTTGGTACAGCCTGGGATATAGGGCAAGGACACAAGTTGATGGTATCACCTGTGTGGAGGTGATATTTAATTTGAAGGGCCAAACCATAGGCAGTCGGATTTCTTTACAAACAGCTTTGCATACAGATATAAGGAGCAGCCTGGAGACTAAAATCTGCTACAAGGAGACAATGCCATCCCCAATACTTTCTTATTTTTTACACTATTGTACCATGATAATGGAAACAGGTTGGTACCATTAGCTCTTATAAAATTAACAGGAATGAGGAGGCATAATGTGTAAAGGCTGAAAAGTTTTCTTGGGCCCAGACTGAGAAGATCAAGGGAAGAAACAGCAGAAGGAGATCTGAGAAGCAGCAGAAAACAATTTCTTGCCTGGATGACTTACTAAAGTTGTATACTAATGAAATCTTGCCTCTCTTATTGCTTTTCTTCCTGTGTGGTCGGACAAAAAGTAGTATTGTCCAACTAACACAGCAAGGAATGCCAGGAAGAAATTCAACTTTCAGAAAATATTAATATTTTGTAAGTTTTGCAAAAATATAGAGATTTTATAGCTTTGCACTCTGTTCAGCTCATTCAATATTTATTCTGCAAAAGCCTGATTTCTTGCAGGGTGGTGTTCTCCCCCAGCTCCTCCTTTTGCAGTTTAAAGGTCTGGCTTTACACATTACAGGTTTGGAGCAGTGTCTTTTGAGGGTGGGGGGAGGGCAGGGGGGATTGGATAACTGCCCAATTTCATATGATAAAAGTGAAATTCTCTTCTGTCTGCAGGACAATCCCCAGGGAACAACGTATGAAACCCAAACTTAAATAAAATCATATCCTGTTTGCAAACATCATATTCCCTTTGCTTCTCAGTAATCTGGACCCATAAACCCCAGCACAGCTTGAGAGCCCATTCCTCATCTAAACAAATGCCATAAGCCCCTTTATACTTTTACAACCATGTCAGAAAATAATATTGACTGCCAATAGTGATGTGATTGGAGTTGCCTCCTCTGAGCCATAAAAGAAGCAGTCTGTTATCAATTTCTCTAAATGCATCAAGGGAATTATGGGTCGGTTCAGTTCCAAGTTATAAATGACAATTCAAAAGCCGCAGAAGTGTTTGAAGCTGGGAGCCGATGATGACATTATCATAAAAGCCTGCTCTTCTTTGCTTTTGTGGGTTTTTTTCCCTATCAACTAGACAAAAAAATATGGCTGAGAAATGACTTCAAGATTTCTTCACACAGCAGCAGGTCAAACAGGCAGGAAAACAATCACTATTTTTAGTGACAGACTGAGGCAAGGAGATGAAACTTACTCCCATTAAAAGTAGATTTCTGCTTCTCCTACTGTCATTTTCACAGCAGAGAAGAAGGGGAAGAACTGGAATAGATGGATGCATTGATCAAATGATCAGTTATAGTACTAGTGGCTGTTTACAAATAAAAAACCATGGAATGGTCTGATAATCTTCAGAACTAAAAAGTGATTTGTGATTATTCTCCCCATTTGGCCACTTCACCTGCAATCTACCCACCTTTCCTGGAAAACTTTTCACATTCCAAACCTCTGACCAGCTGCAAGAATTCATCTCTTGTTATTAAAACAAGAGCTGCTAGTCGCTCTCCAAGACAAGGAATTTCATCCCCCCCGGTATTAGAATTCTTTAACAACAGTTGGTTCAGGAACAGCGTTAAGATTGAAAAAAGAATAAAAAACATTGTTGCAAGAGGGAGGTCCCATACTTGAGCGGATGTTATGCTGCTGACCCTGGATAGTCCTCTGATAAAAAATTCACCATCGTTGAAAGAAAACCTATTATGGGCAAATTTAGGTTTAGGCTCAGATTTTGATAACTTTTTTTCCTCTCTCTGTGAGCATTGTTCAGTTTGCCTGTCAATATGAAATAGCTTTGTGATCTTAGATAAGAGAGCTAATTTTTACTTATAGAGTTTCTTATAAAACTATTAAGTTTATTGTTAGATTTCTTCTGAAAGCCTAACATATATCAAGCCAAATTCACCAATGACCCTGACATAAACAGTCCCTATCACTACTTTAAAGAAAAATGTTTACAAAATCAATAAACAGTAGCTTTACATGCATTTTGCACTAGTGCAAAAGATTTAGAGCCTTGATAGAACAGAATCAGAAAATATTAGCTACAGACACTGCCTCTTGTTTGCTTTTCAAGGTTCTTGGAAAAAATTCTTTTACTGTAACTGTAAGTAATGGCCAAAGAAGAAGATCCCTGATCTTGGCTGCAGTTTATTGGTACTTAGAACAGAGATTAACAACAAAATCAATAATATAGTAGAATTAAGGGTACCAGAGGTTAAATGGACCTTTGTTTGTGAACAATGCAAGCCATCCCAAACCCATGCTCATACAGCCTTTAGAACCCATCAGCTGGCCATGTCTTCAATGCCTGTGAAGTTCCAGCCCTTGCTCCAAGAGCAGTTTCCATTTTGTCCAGTGATTCTTTCATGTGAAATATATAAGCTGTTTGTGGATCAGGGGTTCACATCATTTATAAATGCATGATATATAGATCAGAGCCTTAGATACATGGGCTTTATCCTACTTATGTTCTGCCTTACTGACCCGGTGCTCTTTCCAACAATGGCACAGCTTCAGTGAGTGGTGTGAGGGTCTCCAGCCAGAAACACACTATGATCTCCTCGGTGGTATCAACATCCACTAGGAGATGGGGGGCTCTGATATTAAATCCAGCCTGGCACTGGAGAGAAATAAGTCTAGGTTTCCCATTCCCTGTGTGAGTAGTCTAGCCACTAATCTGTTTAAATAATAGAAGTGCTGCATAATAATAGCCAGCAATGTCCCCATATGGTTAGAAGACAATAGGATCAAAGAGCTCTCAAAACCATCATTCAAGGAGCAGCCATAAAGTCTCCTGCAAGAATGGAAGTCTTTTTTCCTCACTGTATTCTTTAGCAAACAAGTAAGCAAGCAAGCAACACAGAAAATAAGTGAGAAGGAAAATAAGTGAGAACAAAAATTAAAAAAAATAAATTAATTCTTCCATCCCTCCTTAAAATCTTTGCATAAACTGCTCTTACTGATTTACATTAATTACTGATTTATAAACCTCATTTAAGTTGAAAGCTACTAAGTAGCAAGGCTGCTTCTTTCTTTCCACCATCATTTTTGAAAGGAAAAAATTGCTTTCCATACCGTTTGAAGCAACTCCCTTTCTTAGAGCTCATCTTAACCAATAGACAGCTAAATATCACTGAAAGAGAGCTCCTAATCTGATTATTTACCTTGAAAAAAGGTCATAACCCATTCCTTTAAGAGCCCCACAGCAAGCCTGACAATAATAATATGTAGAAAGACAAACCAACTAGAAAAAAAATAAATAAAAGATCCATTTCTACAACATGTCCTTTAATCCAATTTCCATTACTATAAATAAGAAATAAAGCAAATAGACTCAAAAAGTATAGAAAAATTAAAGGACTTAAAACTGAAGTTATACTGAACATTTCTGACTTGTGTTAGCTTTAGAATGGACAATATGCTTTCATTAGTAGAAGGATTTCAAAGCATATCTCTATTCATGATTTTTAATACCACAATAACCTGTTTCATAGAAAAACTGTATACTTTAATTTTCAAAGCATACCACAGTCTTATTTATTTTCTGAAGCCCTCCAAAAGATTTTTCAAGAAATTTTACATCAGCTTCTCTTTACTCAGGAGCCCGAACAACATTCTTTCTCAACTTTATTCATCTCTCGTTCCATTTTCTCTAAACTTCTTATTAACTGCAACAGCAGTGTGAAAAATCACCTTTTTTTAATACTGAAATGTGTGCATATATGTGTGTGTATCTGCATATATGCACACAGTAGTGCACAGAGGTGCATGTGGACATGCCTGTCTACATCTCAATTTGTAATGGTACCTGATCCACACACAAAAGTTACCCCCAACTTTCAAAATTAGCAAGTTGCTAGTCACCACATTCCAAATATCCTCAGCATGTTAAGTCCACAGTAGAGGAGCTGGAATGATTCCCACTTCCTAATTCTTTGATCCTTAACTCATAGTTCAGAATTCCTCAAAAACTAATAAATACTGAAAGCTAAAACGGAATTTTTCATGTGTTAAAAACTTTAAAAATGAGTGTTTCTTCTGTCAGGTATTTCATAATAAGAAAAACCTACTATAAACAAGACCAGTATGGTATGGAATTTATCCTTTGAAAGATAAAATAAATAAAAATTTAGAAGGTTGCATTTGAAGTTGACCTCCAGAAATTCTGGCTTTATTCTTGTATGCTCAGAAACAGCGATAGGGAACTAAAAATATATGCATCATCCAGCCAGCCCATCAATATCTAGTAATATCATCATTTCACTTTGATATTGCTGACATCAGTTAATAATGGACCCAGCTGGACCAAAAATGTAACATACTTTTGTGTGAAAAACCTCTGTACATGAAAAATTATTTCTTCCTGGTATTATCTTCACTAGGATTTCATAGGAGCAAGATACCAACATCAGCAGAAATTCTCCATCCTACATGTTTTTCAATAATTTAGATTAATTCTTTTACCTAGTGTTGCAACAGATTTTTTTGTCTGCAGATTTTCGTCTACTGTGTCCTAATACTCGCAAGCTTGTATTTCAGAATGAACATATTTCAACACAGGACATAAAAATACTCAAATAATTTATTAGTTTAAAAACACCCAATTTCTTAGCTCACAGTTAACGAGGACTTCTCGTGCTAAATGTTCACTTTGGTAATTTTTTTTTGTCCTTTCTCAGAAATGTGAAGTTATATTTGCTTTTCAACAGTGCACAAATCAGCTTCTCCAAAGCTCATTCTTCTCTCACACTTGCACCCATGTTACTTTCCTCAAAAATAGAGCTCGTGAAAAACTCAAAGTGGGACAATGAAGAAATGTACACATTACTACAAAATATGTTCCTATCTAACTGTTCCATGTGCTTATTGTAATGTACTGTCTTCTGTGTCTATGAAAACACAGTATAATGATGGCTCAAGTTTCATCTCTATATTTTTTATCAGCTTCTGAAGACTTTGAACTGATAACGCAACAGTGCTAAAGGATTCATGAATGAATACACATGTTGTGTACTGTCCCTCTTGTGAAAAAATAAACATATACTTACCCCAAGTCCCCCACAAGGCAACAAGGAAAAGAGTTTTTGAGACACGTTTCCTATATATTAAAGAAAAAAAGAAACAATAAGCATTATTTATCAAAAAGCCATTTAAATACTGGATAAGTAATTGCTCTTTACAGTAATTCAGATTTTGGTATCACACAACGAAAATGCCATACATTAGAATAAAAAATATTAGTAGTGCTTAGGATGGAAATCAGCCATGGGACATTTAAGGAATTTTTTTGTCACAGTGACAAAACTTAAGATTGGTAAGCAGCAGTTTCAAAGCAGTATAATGATCGAATCTCCACAGAGTCACTCTGAACTAGGGTGACTAAGTCATCCCAGGATCTGTAGCTGAGAAGCAGCTTGTCTAAGGTGGGCATTTCAGCTTCTCCTACAACCAGTGGAGCCAGGTAGCTCTGCCCAGCCTACCTAGATGGCTGATGGGGCGAATGATACTCGAGAAGTGCCTGCTTCTTTTCACTGGCAACAGAGGGAGCCTCATTAAGCTCCCATGAAACTGATGACTAATTTCTTTACTTCATCTCTCCAGAAAGTTTCTCCTGTGAAAATCGCAGCCTCAGTCTTCCTACCTATGCAAAAATGCTGTTCTCTTTATTTACATATCATCAATGAATACATTAATATTTTTAAGACCTAAAATGAAATACTACTTGTTTCAGTATTAGTCTGTAAATACATTCTACTAAAGGGAACAAAAACTTAATAGGCCTTAAAATTTAATTTCTATGTTACTCTGCTCTGCACATTGGATAACATGACAGGGTTTATCTTAATATTTATACTCACTTTTTATTCATTCACGTGTTCTTTTTTTTTTTTTTTGTACCACTGAAATCCCTGTTTGTCTCAATAAGGACAATATGAAAATGGAGTGAGGTTGCCAGGATTTGATGCAGTTCCTATCCCAGCGTGTAATCTGATCCTAAGGCAGCTGTGGAGGAGAGCACAGGCTTTCCCCGGCCGTATCACAGAGCTGGCTTTGTAACTTTGCCATCTGGAGGAAACGTTAGATAGTGAATCACTCAAGTTACCTAGAGGAGCCACCCATTGTTATGGAAGGGGCGAACGCTGCCGTTACTCATGTTTAGCAGGTGCCAATGAAATGCCTAAAGACAATTATAAGCCATCATCTTTGAAGTGGGAGAGACCAGACTGCAAGGTCTGAGATGAAGAAAGTGCTTTACGCTTGGAGTAAAATCCAAGATGCGTTTTAGGCTGGCCAGAGGCCTTTGATCAGTTTGCACGGCCGCGCGAGAGAAGCCAAACAAAACCTCCTGTGGAGCTACCAGGGGAAATGCAGGTGCAGCAGCTACGCGGAGTGTTCTCACACTGTGAGTCCTCACGGCCCCAGACATGCAAGGGAATGTTGGCTGCAGGAGACCGTCAGAGCAGAGGTAGGGAAGGAGTTTCCAGATCTCTTGCTAAGCACATCCAGGGACCAACGCGAACAGCAATTTTTGACTTTTTGCTGCGGGGAAGATCAGAAAGTCTTGAGGAGGCAACTAAAAAATTAGTGCTGTTAAAGCGCCAGGAAATGTTAATGGTAACATAAGCCGTAATTTGAGATAAAAGAAGGCATTTTTAGAATATTGAATGACTAAACCTTTTTTCTTAAATTCCATTGCAGAGTTGGAACATAAGATAGAACAGATGAATCCTCATTTATCTCCCTGTAGTGGGGCACATTGTGCATGGTAAACACTATCAAAAACAACAAACAAACTAAAAATGGAAAAGCAGATGGTGAGAAAGGACACTAAAATCAATCAACAGGTAGTACTGAAACACAAAGCCTTTTCAGTGTATCGAGAAATTTGCCAGGTTACTCACTTCTTATTGCATGATAGACTAAAAAAGCAGATAACAAACTTTGCAGAACAAGAAAAACATTGAGATTTCATGAAAAGAACAGTGGGGAAACGTTCTACTAAGAGAGAGTGAGACCATCACTTAGCTAGTCCTACAGAAAGGAAAAAGCTTACAATACTCCTTGTCGTAATGAAAATCAGAAGCAAAAAGTAAACCTTGAAAATGAATCAACGTGAGAATTCCCCCGTCATGTTTGGAGTTGATGTTCCAGAAGAACTTGGTAAATAGAAGTAATTTTTCAAGTAACACCTTTCCACTATATCTCCAGAATAATAATAAAAAATATATTGGGATACTTCAAGTAGGATAGAAGACAAATTTTAAATAATCCTATTGGTTTTGGCTTTCCATCAGTACATAGTTTGCAGCCACCAGCAAAGAAAGATCTTTTAGAGAAGAAAAAAGATATTTTAGAGGAGATTCAGCACAACAATTTACTGATAGAGCTAGAAAAATTATCGAAGATTTGTATTCTAAAATTTCAACCCACAAAGGTGGTAGAAGATGATTAGTCAAATTAGGTGCTGAGGCACCCATCGCTGACTGAGGTCAGGACCTCTACAGAAGTCAAGGAAGCTGCTTAGGAGGTTGACAACTGGGAACTGTGAGTCTGATGAGCAGGAAAAGTGATGGGCCAAAACTCTCTTGCAGAAAAATAAACAAATTTGAAAGTGTGTTCCCTTGTGAAAAGGGACAGTTTGAGGAACCCAGTCGTTTTCAGTATCATCCCTCAAGAACAAAGCCATTTCTGTGAAGTGTTCATTTTTTCACTAACTTGGAATTACAGGCACCCAGATGCTCTGTGAATGCATCTTTTAGTTGTACTATAAATACTGCCTCATGGTCAGGGATGTGTTGACAGTATATTTTTCACTTTTACAAACTTTTAATCACTGGAAACTTGATTTTTAGAAACACTTTCTTAATCATGGTTGGAGAGGGAAAAAGCAAACACATTTGTAAGACTTGCTTGATAACTGTTCTGTCCTTGAGCTTATTCAAAGAGGTTTCAAAGGTTGCATTGTCACATGAAACTTTAATGCAATGGGACACGTAGTCTGCATGTTAGTTTCCTTCATGTCAAGACAATGTAATGCAACATAACATGTTGCTTAACACATCACACTGAAATAAAATCAGTCAAAAACTTAACCGCTCAATAGTGTAGGAGCTGAAGCGATCCTTTGCAATAGCTGCATTTGTAGGGCCTGATGCAGGGAAAATAAGCCAAGTTTATATTCTGAAAGCATTAAGAATATGTGAACTATAACTGAGTGCATGATTCTCACTGATTTCAGTAGTTTACAGCTGTTTAGCTTTGCAGCCTTCCAGAATAGAGGGTTTTTTCCTGAACAGGGACACTGAAATAAGCATTTATTGACAGGTAGCACATTTCTAGCTCTAGTCATACTTAAATTTCAGTCCTTCAAGTGATTGTCTTCTGTCTGAAAGGTACACAAGCTGCTTGTTAACAAAGTAAAAAGACTTTAAGACAGTCCAGATGTACTCTTCTGAGCAGGGACAGGGAACAAACACTTTTCTGGAGCACAAGTAGAGAACAAATGGTGGCTCTGTCTTTTTAGAGAAGCAGAAGAGCAAGGGAAACAATGGGTAGGTCCTCCTTTTCATTAGGGTGCAAAACCTAACAATTTGATGGGAGAATTTTTGTAGCCAAAAAATGCAATTCTATTGAAATAGAAATGTTTTATGAGACAATGTTATTATTCATGACATTTTTGATGAGAAACATTTCCTTTAGATTTTTCTTCTTTGCCATACATAATTTTGAATTTCTATACTATACCAAGATGTTAATGTCAGGACTGGTTAGGTTCGACCTCAATGAAAGGTGGAACAGTCACAGTGCATTTTGGAAAAATGGAAGAGACAGTTAAGTTCCTGTATACAAGAGTCTGGAAGCTCAAAAGATTAGAATTTCCAGCCAAAAAAAAAAGGCACATGCAAAAGCGTGTGGGAAGGGTGTTTCATTGACTGTTGTCTTGGTAAAAGGCCATGTTAGAGGCAGCAAGAAAACATCCTAGAAACAGAGACAGAAAGGGGCAATAAGCCAAGGATCCACTCAGAATATATGCTAGGAGTGTGATCTGGATATAAACTCAGAGAGTAAATGTTTTGGACTAAGTGTCAAGAGAAAAAAGCAAAGAGTGTCACGTGAAGAGCTGTGGGCAAAGAAATGGTTTTCTGAGATTGCGTGTACAAAGCTTTTCACATTCTCTATACGTAGGCAGGAACACAGTGAGGATACCTGGGTCCATTCCTTTTTTTCACCTTGTAGCTGCAATTACTCACTGCTCCTTATATTGTGGTCTGAGACCCAAAATGGGAACAATATTTTATATCAGTGTATGCTGTTTTGAATAATGTAAAAATTAAAATGAAATTAATCAAACCCAACAAAATTTAAATTAAATGCTTGACTGTTTCCAAATGGAACATTTTGACAATGTTGATGAACTCAAATCAAAATGTTTCCAAATTTTCATTTTGCAGGAATTGAGAGCTTTTTCTTGGGAACGCCTCTTTTTTGTTTGTTTGTTTGTTTTTCATTTTGTTTTAAGGAGGATTTCCTACCTTGGAAATTTAAGCTCCTGAAAATCTATCATACCATAAGTATTTTTGTTTTGATGTTGCTTTGGCTAAGGAGATGTACAAACTTACATAAGACATTTTTCTTATCTACTCTTATGAGTCCCTGAAGCAACAGTCTGCCTTACAGAGGAAAATCTTAGCATTAACTTCCAAAGCAAAATAATTACTATGTATTACTAGAACTGTGGCAGGAATTTCTTTTGATGGCGAGTATTGTTTTTTCTTGGGTTGGGTTTCATTACATTTAGGAAAAGCTCCACGTCTTAGAATAAGTGTTATAAAAACAGCTGAGAATTAGAGTATTGCATCCAGAGCAGTGTCCCAGCTGGGACATAAAGGGCAGGATTTCACTCGCAGATTATTTCCAAAATGCACCACTTTTAGTGTGTTTCCTTTCACATTCTCTGTAGCAGGTCTGACAAGTAGATCTGCTTCATGCTACACTCATGGCAGAACCTATTACTTATGTAATTTAACCCTACTTTTCTATTATAAAAAGCATACACTGAGCATTTATGATGCATGAAGCTATTTGATGTGAAAATCCTGTCAGTTTTCTGCTATTCTGTACATCCATATGTCTATTTAATATTTTAATGTGAGTTTTCCCCCCCCCTGTAATTCTTAAAGATATCATATCCTACATAATGGGAAGACATCAAAATAAAGTTCACTTATTAGCAAGACTTAGGTATCTGCAATCAGCATGGCTGAAATAATTGAAATAAACAAATGAGAACAGCAAACAAGCAAATCTGACAAGCAAGTGTATCTTAAAATCCCGTTTTCAAATCAAAGAACACAAGGAGAGAGAAGACCAACTGTGTTTAAATTGCCATTGATCTCCGACGGAGAACAAATTACAGTAAAGGGTTAACGCTTCAATGATTTCTGAAGCGAATGAGGAGAAACCTCTATTGCTGCTTTCCAGCCTGTGCATTTTGCTAATCTATATTTGGCTCCCATTGTAACATTCTCCTTCCACATAGCAATGCCTTTGGAAAAAGTGAATTTTTGTCACACTGCTTGCCAAGTATTTTAAACTGACACCAGCTATGACTAATGACAGTGCTGGAATGTGCTGTTCTCAGTAGAGTAGAGGCCTGTACAGACCTAGGAGTTTCCTGGGGTCCAGCTTCTGTCTGTTCAGGGGGCTGGTGCCATACAGCAGTGAATGATGTTCAGAGTGAACCAGCTGTATTTCCTCCAGACTGGCTTTTCGACCTCGAATTCGCTGAAAGAAAACAGCAGAGGCCTACAATATTCCACTGACAATATTTAGGGAAGAGAGAGAAAAAAAAAAAAATAAAGGTCCGAAATAACATTTAGTATGATTAATAATGGGTTGAAATTGCGTCATGCAGGAATGTGACACTGATTTGTTTATTAAAGTAATGCTATATGAAAAACAAATGCATGTGTGGTTTATCACAAATGCTTCATTTCAGTCTTAGCAGAGTTAACTTAATAGAGGGTTTCACACACAAGAAAAAGAAAAGATTCTGCCTCTTTTCTACATTACAGAGTTATGAGATACAAACCGAAAGGTTTATTTCTTAAGTAAGGAAGCCGGCTAGAAAAATTCTAGTTTAAAGAGCAAAAACTTATTCACACCTGTAAGCTGCAGATGTGTTCTGAATGAAGATTAATATTTTTTGCATTACCACTAGTACTTGTGATTTATGCTGCTAGGTAGAACATGATCACAGTGAGGAGAGCCAGAAAGAAGAACAAAATTAAAGTTTAAATGCTTTAGTAAAATATTTTATATCTTTTCATTGTGGTAATATACATTTGGTATCCCGGGATCATTTTGCCGTTATATATGCTGACTCACTTGCTTCCTTATATTTTTTAAGTGGATTTTGTGTTTTTAACTGTTTCTCCAGCCTGTACTCTCCCCACTTAAATCAGTGTTAAAAAATCTGAGATGTCTTTCTATAAATCCTGTGAAAATTTATCAGCTTAGGAAGGAAGGAAGATAGGAAAGAAGGAAGAAAATGTAAAACTAAAACTTTCTTATTCAGCAGATCTGTCCCTTGTATGCATTTGGAATTACAGCTTCTCATGAAAATATTTACTTCTCTGCTTGTGCTCGTGCTGCACAGCCTTTGCAGACACAGCAACACGAAGCAGATTTTGTTCAGGTTTGGGCATAAATAAACAGCACTGTCAACAAAATGCTGGTCCCAAGATCATCTTTCCTGTCAATACTGGACAATGCAGAGACAAAAGAGCCTTTTTTTAAGGTCTTGGGCTCTATTGGAAGACCTGAACCTTATGAATATCTGGGACAAAACCTCTCGGAACTTAGACTGTGGATCAGACTGTTGAGGTCTACAGATAAACAGAAGTTATCAAAATGAACCATCTTCTTAATAGACTGGTTAGCCTGTTACGGAAATACCATTCAATTCTAGTTTTCTTAGAGGTTAAGTTGTAATTCTTAATTTGCAATTATATCCACCACCTATTCATGCACACGAAAAGGCACCAGCTTCTTCGCTAGGAGAAGAAAGCAATACTATAAATAATATAGAGAATGTGCACTGTGGATGAAAGGAGCTGCAGGGGACGGGGGGAAGGATGGGGGCAGTCAGAAGAACCACACACAATTTATATTGGGTTAAGCGGTGGCAATTTTTTCTGACTAATCAGGAAAAATGTCCTAAGAGTTACATCTAGACGACTGTGGATCAAGCTCCCCCTCTGGGAAATGGTGGAAGCCCTATTTCTTGCAGTGTTTAAAATTTGACTGGACACAGCCGTGGAAAAAACATTTTAGGGAATGATCCAAGAACTAAATGACTTAATAAACCCTTTTTCATCTCTAATTTCTTCAAGCCTCTCCCAGTCTCACATGAGAATTTGTAGCACTGCATTCACATCCTTTTAACACACAGTTGCACAATCAAAATCAGCACATTATGTTACTTCATGGAGTCAGTAAACTCTGTAATGGTTCTTCTGGGTCAGATAAAATGTTTTTCTTCACAAGTGAGGTGCCTGGTAACATTTATTCGTTCATCCATTCTCATTAAGGTCTATGTTTCTAATAAGCTGCTTTAAAATCTGTATACCCAATCCTCCACAGCAGCATTGGGAAGGGAGGCTGGCTTTTAGGACAGCTAAAATAAATGTGTAAGAAAAGTAAAGAGGTATTTTATGAACGCGACATCAAAGACCCTTGAATAAAGTACTCGCTCTCTGGTCATATATTTTCTATAAGTTATACAAAATATCTTTAAGAGATGTTAAAGAGATTTAATTTTCTGGCTCTTTTTAAAGGGCTGTTAAATGCCATATCACTTTAACTATAAAAAGACCCACAGCAAGCTGTTATTCTTACAACGGGGAGCTCTGCGGTATCCTATGGAATATAGTGATTGGCTCTAACAGAGCAGGGTCTGCAAGTGGCCTCCCCAGAATCTTTTGCCAAGGGGCTACTGACTCCCCAGTGTTGACAGCCAGATGGTTCAGGGCAGAAACACAGGTTTGGTGCAGAAATCAAACAGCAGCAAGCAGGTCACCCCCCTGCTCCAGGCTGGTCCTAGCAATGAGGTCCTTGGGGCACAGCCAACAGCTGAGCTGCTGGGGCGGGCACAGCCCGGAGCTGCTCTTTCTCCATGGCTTTTCCAGCTCTGACCTTGAGCATGGGCAAGCACGTTTACACAGTAAATGTCAGGAGGAAAGGGAAGGGCGAGCAGTGCCGCACATCTGTGCTGTTTCCGCATTCCCACCTCCTCATTTACGGCTCCTTTCATCCCACCCTTGCGGTATCTCTGACTGCCAAGCCATTCGCAATAACATTAAAATTCCAACTGTCTAAGGCTCTACACAGAGGAAAAAATAATTTATATTAAAAATTGCCTGTAATAATCTCTTAAAACACTTCTTCTTACACAATGATGTCAGGATTTAGCAGATCTACAAAAGCACATGTCATGAGTCTGTTGCCAGAATCTGGAATCATGTAACTTCAGTTATGCAAAGCAATAGTTTCTGGCTCTCATTGGCATGAGTTATCAGACAACGTAACATATGCATTTGTATAACTATACACGTACGCTTTTATCCACATCTTTTTTGTTTTAAAGTGTCTTTCTTAATTTTCGTCTGCCATGGCAGTATCAAAAAGACTAAAATGTGGTAGAAAGCAGAAAATTGGCATAAAGCCAACGAAAAAAAAAGAGAAATAGCATAGGAGAACTGATGAACAGTATTTGTTTCATTCAGGGGGACTTGAATACTACATCCATCCATCTACTACATCTGTAGGAGAAGGCAAATCATCTTTTTCTAACGTGCATGACAATTTGCGTGTTGGGGCTCTCTGACGTATGCAATTTCCTCATTCATGGAGACATTTCCATACCTCAGGACGGCAAAATACTGCACCTGAGGGCTCCAAAAATCACTCTAGAACTAGAAATCTATTTTCACCTTTCACAGAATTTAAGGTCAAAGAGGACAGTCTAGTCTGGTCTTCTGTTTAGAATAGGCCATTAAAGTTTCACACAGATAACCTCTATTAACCTGAAGATTTTGGTCAGACTTCTCGCAGACTAAGTTCTTGCACAGTCAGAGATTCAAGAAGACAAAGATGACAGTGCCTGTTTCTCTCTGCTAAATTAACAGGAATTGTTGATGTAGCTTAAGCAATGTTTCTGACTTGAGTCCCAGTATAAGGTGTCCGTTGTCTTTACTGCAGCAATTTGTGTGGAGAGAATGTCTCTGAAACTCCCTTAGACTGTCTAATTTGCAAACAAGGCCTTCAGCGTCTATTCTTCTTTTCTGGAATTTCTCACAGTGGTTGAATTGTCTCTAGTTTTAAAAAATACACGTAGATAATCTGGATCTTTTGCCAGTCAGTACACTCACATGGCTTGCTCTCTTTCCCTTATGTGGGAATTGCAACAATATCTCTGACACAGATACTGCCACATAGAGATGCATTTATTCTCTTCATGCATTTTGGTCTTCAAGTGCTTAATCTAAATATGTTCAAATTTTGCTCTTAAAATGTCTTCATGGACTTATTTTCCTGCATTATGCATTTTTTTCATATATTTCAACCTATGTGCTCTGGCAGACTCAAAGGTTTTTAAATCTTTAAATTCTTTCCTTCTCTCCCCTTCAGTCCATGAGACGTGGGCAGCAGGAGGTATAAGGTATCTCCCTAATCCAGAAAAGTACCAAAAATCAGATCAAATTCCAGCCTGAAAAGAAAAATGTTGCTGGACCACAGTCCCTACAGGAAGTAGAGTTGGGGGCATGAAGTGGGACCGTGTCTACATTCTTCTTTTCTAAAACTGTGCTGATCAGTGTAGCCTAATGTCAGTCATGTGTGCATAAATTATTGCCCCAAAGGAGTTATGTAAATACTTCCTCTCCCTAGAACAAGTAGAAAGCAGACACCACTACCAAAACATAATTCAGTCCTTTTTTGTTTTTTTTGGTCCCAAAGGTAGGGCAACTATGCATTGCTCTTTATCAAGAGAAAATTGAAAAAAAGCCCCAGAAGATAATGGATGTTTTTATGCCAATCTTTGCGTCTTTTAGCTGCCTTATTCTGGTGCTCTGTTGGATAACTGTTCTACATCTGTCAGCCTTTACTAAACATGGAATAGGTATTCCAGTGAACATACACAAAACTTTTAACCTAATGCAAAAATATTGAATCTGAATTTTATTTTTCCAATACATAAATACTAGGACCATAAAAAAAAGTCCACTACAGGGGGAAATTACTCCACTCTCTTGCCCTGGGCTCAGTCAGGAACTGGTCACTCAAATCCCACTCTCCAGGGCTGGCCATGGATATGTTCCTCCTTTGTCTTGGGGAAGCCAATGGAGGAAGTAATCTATCTATTTGGAAGTGTAATGCGAATGAAAAAAAGTCCAAAAGCTAGAACTAGTTTCTCAATTTAGCAAAAATCCTCTAAACTGTTGTTTGAATAACTGTGGAGCTCAAATATCTATGGCTGGAAAGACAAAAAAACAGTCTGGAAAAGCAAGGCCTTTTGGCTGTGTCTGCAGCAGTAAATTAAGCAGTGCCAGGAAACATTCCCAGGCAGAGGAACACGATCATCTGTACTTTTAAATTGCTGAAGAGGTCCTTCACACCATTTTGGCTGAGCAGCAACTAGCACTTTCCCAAAAACCTCCCAGACATGGTTCGGTCATTGGCAGGGGCCAGGGAGCATTCCTGGTAGTATGAACATGGGCCTTTCCATGCCAGTTGGCCACGGTGGTGGAGAACAGCCCCAGGCACATTTTATTTTGTAGTGAATGCACAGCTTTGAGTACCCCGGTCAAACCTTGTTAGGATTTTACCATTTAATATTTTAAATATGCTATATATATGGGCAATATGAGCAATATATATAGGAAATAGATTAAGTCTAGATTAATCTATCTAGATGAATCTATTAACTGCAGCAAGTATGGCGTCGGCCCAGTATATATGACTTCAATCATTCCATGCCCCATTAGAGATGATGGCTCTCTGTGCACTTGACCAGTCATCTCTCTCCAAGGCTATGGACCTGAGCTGTGTGAAGGATCAATACACACTACATGATTTAGGAACCACATTTTGCTCCCTGTATAGGTAACAAAGATTGTATAGACATCAAAAGACATTGGGGTTCTGGAGGGCATCCAGAGAAGGGCAACGAAGCTGGTGAGGAGTCTAGAGCACAAGTCTTGTGAGGAGAGGCTGAGGGAGCTGGTGTTGTTTAGTCTGGAGAAAAGGAGGCTGAGGGGTGAATTTATCACTATCTACAACTACCTGAAAGAAGGTTGTAGTGAGGTGAGGGTTGGTCTCTTCTCCCAGATAACAAGAGACAGGACAAAATGAAATGGTCTCAAGTTGCTCCAGGGGAGGTTTAGGATGGATATTAGGAAAAATTTATTCAAAGAAAGGGTCGCCAAACATTGGAACAGGCTGCCTAGGGAAGTGGTGGGATTACCATCCCTGGAGGTATTTAAAAGTTGGGTAGACGTGGTGCTGAGGGACATGGTTTAGTGGTGGTTTTGGCAGTGTTAGGTTGATTGTTGGACTCTATGATCTTAAAGGTCCCTTGTGACTTAGACAATTCTATAATTCTATGATTTTCATAAGAGTTTCTTGGTAGATTAAGAAAATAGGGAGGGCCCCCTGGCTAAGAATACACACATTGCAGGGTAACAAGATCTGAGCTACCTCTGACTGAATTAGCTTTGATCCTGAAACTCCTCATAAGACAAAGAGCGGGACTGCAGCCCTCTTGTGGGACTATTGTTTCAGTAAAAGGAAAGAAAATGAAGGTTCACTGTTACTGCAGAGGATTTTTAAGAGGCTGCTGCAGGTTGCTGTTCCGAAGCTGCTCTCACAACATGAGGCAGTGCATGTGGCAAAACCTGATCAATGACACACACCCCCTACTCCTTCTGACAGAAACTGTGGGAAATTATGTTCAAAAATTATATTAATAAATACTGATGTCTGTGAGGGGGCATTTGGAATGCAATGAAAGAGACAGTGCAGTTGCCTGTGGTGCTTTGGCTCTGCATCTAGAATGCAGCTGAAGGGTGGCCTATTACTCCTTAAACTCCTTAAACTACTCCTTTGGTGATAAGAGTCAGATATTCAGCTGAATAACTCTCCTAAAGAATCAAAGCACCAATTAAGAAAATTACCACATCCTTCTTTATTTTGGAAAGTGAACAGATTTAAGGACCTGTTTGATGTCAAGAATTGGGACAGATTGCTTCATCAAATATGAAGCGGTCTTTGGATTCATAAGAGGATCAAAATAAACACCAGATCTGTGCACCAGCTTCACACTGAGGTTCCTAGAAGTTTTACTATCAGAGTTTACATTTTGACAGCTCGTTTCACATTCTAGCATCATTTCAAAGCACACAGTGGGAGTCAAAATTAACTGAATGCCATTTGACATTAAGTGACTTATTTCCCCTCTGCCCACTCACTGGATTTTGCAAGACCTAATGGGCCACATTTCTGCTTTTGAAATCACAGGATTGTAAGAGGAAACTTTAAATTTTCAGGAAACTATAGGACTGCATGCACCTCAGACTAACCTAATTTACACCTTTTTCAGATCCACACAATTTACTATTTGGTAATATCTGTTTATCATGAAAGAAAACAACACATGGTAATGTATTGTGCTTTACTTATCTTTCTCCCTTTTTTGTCTTTTGCTTATAATATGTATCCTGTGTCAGCAAGGTAACTAGGCCTTGTTTTAGGAAAGCACTAGCTGCGTGTTTAACTTACTCCTATAAGTATGTGATCTCACCAAGGAAACCACTTGTGTGATATGTGGCCTTCAGGGCCTTGCTGAGAGAAAGTCTTCTCGAAGACTGAAAAAATTATCCAAGCTAAAAAAAAACATTAGCCTGTTAGAGTGCTGCCATCTAGTTAGATGAGCGTATACAACAAATGCATTTATAGTGCTTGCAACATCTCACTGCTCAGGACACAGAGCTACCTGCAGAAAATCTTTGTGGACACCCACTAATAGCTAATCGAAGGGACCTTTTGTACCTGTTCCTTTGGGTTTGTAAAAACCTACGTATATAAAGAAAAGCAGTCAAAGAAAACAGAGTACAGGAGCCCTGGCAATTTTGGGATCCTGCAAAACATAAGCAAATTTTTGTTGAACTTTGTTAACTTGCGCTGCATTGCAGTAAGCACTCCCATTGTCACGGGCTTCTGCAGAAGTTGACAGTGCTGTACACCTCATGGGAAGCAGTGAATGGTAGGAAAAGTCTATTTTTTTCAGTAACTCAAGCTATATGTGAACCTCATAGCTCATATTTGATTTAAGCGTGATGTTTTAATACACAATTTTGTGAAAGAATTCAAAGTAAAAGAAAGTTCCACACTTGCTCTGATGTTCTCTAGAATGTCTCAGGTTTGGATTTGGTACACATCGCACACCAGGCAAATGAAAATGCTGTGAAAACAGACTTTAGAGTCTGAAATAAGACAAGATGCAATGTGCTTATGGAGTCATACAAACTACAAAAAAAAAACACAACACAAAACAAAACCAAAAAACAGTGTTCTATGTTACTACAGAAGTAAAATCCTTAGCTGCTTGAAAAAGTTAACTGCTGTTGAAAGGTCTGCACTTGCTGTTTGACCACTGCTTGTCTACCTTCCTATCCCAAGGTGAGGAACACAGTCACATCTGATGCATGTGAATAAATGACTTTCATTGTGTAAATGCTTTGTTTTCTGTTTGGAAGCGTGCTTTCCAAAAATGCATTATTTTAATATTGTCAGTTAAGTCAAAGTAATTCCTAAGACAAATTACTCTCTTATGACAGAAGTAAGACAGATTTAGGATTTAATAAATTTGCCATTTACTTTAACAAGTATCTGGTCTTTACTTTTTATTACCTCACACTTGTTCAGCAACCCAGTTTCTTGCAGCCTTGACCAGATGCTTTGGATCCTTCCAGCGTGCTCAGGGTGATTAGCGTAGTTGCCGCACATGCACTGGTGCTTCAGCATCAGACTGTCATACACAACACCTTCAGCACAAAGACAGCACAATAGGAAACAGCAGGTGAGACAAATGCAGGTTATACTGTTCTGTGTCATGCATGCTATAGCACAACTGGATTTTATTTGGTAGTTAGAGCAAGATGAAAACACTGGGTCTCAATTCCCCTTTCCTCTGGGAGAGTCTGAATTTTGACTTAAAAGGTACATTGTGTGATATTGACAAGGCAAAAGTGAATTTTCAAGAAATGATACTAATACACTTAACTAAAAAGAAAGGAAATCGGGTGGTGTCTTGTTAAAGATTTTATGACCAAAAAAAATCAGTCCTGTTACTGAATCACTTGTGTTCTCTTTCTCTAGTGGGTATGGTAGTTAAAGCTGTTAACATATATAACACAAAAAAAGGTTAGATATATTTAGAGCAGTGTAAACAAAATCATTCAGAAAAAACCTTTTAAAATAAACTTTGAAATAACAATGCCATTCTGCATTTGTACTGCTTAACTAATACTATATTAATTCCAGATCTCAAAACATACCAGATAAAAGTTTCAAGAGTTGAAGCAGTGGCAGGCAGAGTCCTTTTCCATTAAAAAGTTCCACCCACCACTCAACTAGGACCAAATCCTGTTGTTAGTATGTGATGCAAGGTTCCTTTTGAATTTTCTACGCTCATTTATTCAAGGACAGAATAACTTCATTCGGAACAGCTATCAATATCATATTGCTTTGTAGTTGTGTATTGGGAGCAAAAGAGAAATTTTAGCAAGTAGGCTCAAGCTAAACTCAATTTTCAAGGCTTTCAAAACAAGTCTGAAACACTGAAAAATTATTTTATTTATTTACTTCTTGTTTTGCATTTCCCTCAGAAATGTCTGGAACAAAAGATATTTTCCTTACCCCTGTGAACCATTTTCATTTGGGAAACACTTGGATTTTTTTTTCCCCTTACAGTTGAAAGGGATTCAAATTAACAATTTCTCCAAGCTGCAAGACTTGGCATTCAAAACCTCTTTAGTGCCACCACTACTGCAGATGCCAGCACAGTTCTGGGAAAATTGTGTTAGCCTGCTACTAAAAAGTCAGCCAGTGAAGAAAATACAAAATTAAAGTCCAGATTCAACAACATGCTCAATACCACCCTTATTCAGCAAATTTCTTGAATGGATATTGAACTTTATTAAAGTGTTTAAAAACTTTCCTGAATAAGAGTCTGTATACATTGTGGGCAATGTAAAGTTAGGGTTCTGAGATAATTCAGTTAGAAGCTTGCCAAAAATTATGCTGCTCTAGAAATATTTATGCCGCCATATTTCTTAGCTCATGTACTTCGGAATTGATCCTTTGGGATCTTGCTTTTTAAGCCAAAATGATAATACCATAATTATGTTTAGCATAAGGAGAATGCAACAATAATGCCTATTTGCAGCATGATGAAGTTTATGCTAAACGATTAGCTAACAAACAAAAGGGTTTATTAGCAATAAATTGTTGTATTTACTTTCTTGGTTTGTTTTCTTTTAAAGAAAAAAAAAAAGAGCAAGTGAAAATCTGGAGTTAATAAACTAATGCAGCCTAAAATCTTTCTGGCATTGTCAGAGCAGTTAATAATTTCCTTTTTCTGCAGTTATTTGCCCTGGACCATTTATAAGCTTTGCTGCTTTATCATCAAGTCTTATAAGTTATTTGAAATAGCAATTATGCACACAAATTAGTGCATGCTCACATACCTTGCTTTCCTTTTCCTTGCACCCAATGTTTTAATTTCTATAATCTGTTGCACGCCCAGGCTGTACAGTTTGCCAGTGGTCATTATACTATTAGATAAGAAAACTTTTCCTCCCATCCCGCTGTTTAGATTCTAAATATAAATGCATCAGGACTTTCCGAAGCTCTTAGGCAGGATACGCAGTTAAAAGGATTTGAATGGAAACACTTGAATATTTTATTCTAATTATCATTGCTCCCTACAGGCTTAGGTCTGCATGCTTCTAACTGCAGCTAATCAAAGTAAAATATATAGATTTTATTATGTTATTATTATACAGAATCAAGATGTTATGCAATAATGACACTTTTTGATGACCTATATCAGAGTTGCAACTAAACAGTAGTTTTGCAGTGAAATGCTGAAACTGTGGATTCAGGATGCCTCCTCTGGTTGACATAGAGATAAACATCCCTTTCTCAGTGCATTAGTATGTTTCCAAAAATCAAATGTAACTGAAAAGGTAATTTTATTGTACCTGAATCAAAAATCAGTTTATTCAGGTCAGGTCAGCATTGTATGGCAGAAACATCTGCTCCAAACTTTCAAATAGTCAGATATTCGCACCACTGAGTGTAAAATTTATTTCTAGCAGGATTAATTGACTTAAGAAAAGACTGAAATATATGTTTTCATTTATTGCAAGCATCTAAATTGATTTAGGATGTGCAAGTAATTCAGATGTGTGGCTGCTGGTCATACAGCACATGTGCAATACCAAAATGCAGCAGTAGAGCTTACTGCTAAAAATAGCCCATAGGATTTCCCTAACAGGATTCAGCCAATAATCTCCCCACCCCCACAAAAAAAAAAAAAAAAAGAAAAAAAAATAAAGAGAGAGGGAGACAACTGTTTTCAATTGCAGACTGCTGTGAAATATTAATAAAAGATGGTTATTCTGTCTCTCCAGAACAGCCTACAGCCAGATTTTGCTCTCAGATTCCTTGTGTAAATCTGAGCAGCTCTACTGAGACTGGTGGATTTATTCTGGATTTACACCAATATTACTGAGGTCAGAATGTGGCCCTGATGACAGACTGGAATGGTGGCACCACTGAACCATATAATGATAAAGGACACAGGACAAAAGAAACTGAATTTGGATTAAGTCAGAAAAAAGAAAAAACAAGGTCTCATTGGGGAATCCCTAATATTCTTTTCCAAAATACTTTATTTGGGCCATCTTCTTTTAATAATATTTTAAAGAGAGGGGAGAGCAAGAGACCTAAAAAATGTTGGCTAACAGCATGTTTTGAAGGAGGTGAAATGTCCTGGAGGACAGCAGTACCAATAAGAAAACTCTAGAGAATAACATCTAATAAATTATTCAGAAGAAAGATCTGAATAATGTCAAATATTCTGTAAACCATCTAAGTGAACAACAAGTAGATTTTATATTTATTTACATCTTAAACTCATTATCTTGGGCATATACTGTTTATATATTGCATCGCTCACTCACAACACCACCATTCTGATTTCCTTCAGATATTTGGCTAAAAGAGCATTTTCTCTCATGACTCACGACAATACAGGCTCATTTGATCCCCCAGTAATGTTCTGCCACAACAGTTTTTGTTCTATATTTTTTCTCTTCCAAGAATATATTGTCTTTAAATAAGAAAGGAAAAAAATCAAACCAAACCAAACCAAACCAAACCAAACCAAACCAAAACACAAAACCAAAACCAAAACCAACACCAACCAAACAACCCCCCCCACCCAAAAAAAAAAAAAAAAAAAAAAGAATATGACCAATAAGAAATAATTCAAGGCAGGGAGGTTTTTTTACTTTAATTTCTGAGGTCTGAATTTGACCTCCCTTCATTCTGTACTAGAATTTTCTCCCTTCCCCCCCCACCCATTCTTTCCCTCCATTCTTTTAAAACTGGTAGTGTTGTAACTGCTGTGGACAAGGACTGGTTGCATCCTGTGCTCTCTTAGGGGAGCAAATTACAGAACCACAACATAGCTCAGGTTGGCAGGAACCTCCAGAGGTCTCTAGTCCAACCCTCTTCTCAGAGCAGGCCAGAGCTGTGGTCAGACCAGGTTGCTCATAGAATTATAGAATAGTCTAGGTTGGAAGGGGCCTTAAAGATCATCTAGTCCAACCATCAACCTAACTCTGACAAATAAATAAATAAGATATAGAAAATAAAAATTACTAAACCATATTCCTGAGGACCATGTCTACCCATCTTTTGAACGCCTCCAGGAATGGTGCCTCAACCACTTCCCTGGGCAGCCTATTCCAATGCTTGATAACCCTTTTGGTGAAGAAATGTTTCCTAATATCCAATCTAAACCTCCCCTGGTGCAACTTGAGGCTGTTTCCCCTTTGTCTTATCTCCTCTGACTTGGGAGACAAGACCGAATCTGCCTCTCTACACCCCCCCTTCAGGTAGTTATAGAACACAAGAAGGTCTCCCCTCAGCCTCCTCTTCTCCAGACTGAACACCCCCTGCTCCCCCAGCCTCTCTTCATAAGACTTACTCTCCAGACCCCTCACCATCTTTGTTGCCTTTCTCTGGACCCGCTCTAGCACCTCAAGTCTTTTTTTGTGGTAAGGGGCCCAAAACTGGACACGGTACTCGAGGTGGTTTGTCACCAGTGCCCAGTACAGGGGGATGATCACCTCTCAGGTCCTACTCACCACACTGTTCCTTTCATCACAAAGGGCTTTGGAAAGGCTGTATAAGAACAGATATAAACTTTTTTTCCACTGACAAATGAATAAATGCTAGGGCACCATCCAGACCCAGGGAATACTATGCACAAATAAAGTCATTCTATACCATGCCATACCATACCATACCATTCTATACTATACCATACCTATGTTAATAATACACATATCAATCTAGTTATTCACAAAAACTGTATTTGAGTTGTGCTGCAAAGTCAGTGATGATTGTCACTCCAGAGGTGTTGATCTTGTAATACAGAACATAGCTCTATTTTCAATGTACTCAGAAACTGCAATGCAAAAGGTCGTATATGAAAGTCTCTAAGCCTAGAGACATGGCAGGGAAAGGGATTTCTTCAAGCAGAAAGGAAAGGCTTCAGTGTGAATGTGGAGGTGTGTGCTCTGTCGGACCTGAGACATGGTCAATCCTCTAGGGGGTACTGGCTACAAGTCCCCAGATAAATGTAACCCCCTTGGACTCTAGTCCCCAACCTGGGGACCTCTAAAGGGAGGTGTGGGTAAATCTCAGCAATCAGACTGAAACAGTAGCCTTTACATTTGCAACCCCATTCAACTTTTCCAGTGGAACTGTAGATTTTTTAACAGGTCATTGAAGCCTACACACAGTGAGCTCACTTTCGGTATGCTCTGTGAATCTTTTAGAATGAGTTTACAATGTTTTGGAGACTCTATGAACCACAACTAGAAAAACAGCGGCCAGGTTTAATAATCCTGTCTATACACAGCTGGTCTTCTAGCAGAAACTCATGGAAAGTGAATTAACATCTTTCTTTCTGCACAATCCAAATATTTGTTACCCAACAAGTGAAATTCCTAAATTGACAGTGTATTTCTAGAAGAAGAAATTATGTCTTTCATCTTTGAATGTCATCTTGCATCCATTTACCCACTTACTTGCAGTACCTTAAGGACATCTCTTTTTCTTTTGCAGTTTTTTTTCTTGGCGATAATGAATTTTTACTTTCCAAGTTCACATTCTAATTGGAGAAAGGCAAGAGCACAATGTCACACAGTCACATATAGGGTCTATTAAGGACTCCATCCCGCATCAATTCACAGTAATGGCCTCATGAGGTGTTAGCTTTCAAGGTTTTGCAAGTTCTGCCAACTGATGTGAAGGAATTAGTACTTCTGGCAGAAACCTGAATAAACAGTATCTCCAAGTATTCACTTCCCCTTTCTTGTGCACAGTGTAAGTGAAACTTTGCTTCTAACCATGCTGTAATGTTATACTGAGATTCAAGTTCTTAAAAAGATGGAACCTCCTGCAAGGTGATATTACCCTTAATATGAATTGGGTTTTCTGTGGTCACTTTTCTTCCTTTCACTGAAGATTTTGGAGGTCCTAATCACTTTGTTTTGGACAGCCTGGACCATATTGATAGGAGATGCCCCCTGAGTTACTTGACTACCCAGGGCCTGACCATAAAACCTTCTTCTGTGGACCAAAGTTGCAGCCGACATCACTTCTAGTCATGGCTACAACTTAATGTTTTCTGTAGGGAAAACAACCTTGTAGCACAGACTGACTGGTCAAATGAAGACGTTGAGGGTTGTATTGCAGTTTTCCTACTTACTGGTGGTCTTTCTTCAACTTACTGGTGGTCTGTCTACAAAACAGGCAACAAGAACACAGAGAAAAGAACCAGAGGATAGGGAAATGAAAGAAAAAGCTATAAACGACTTAAAGGCACCAAAAATGCACCTGTTGCTATATTGCAAGAGCCAGTCAATGATAATAATTTATGACTGTGTGAATATTAACCCTGTGATTTATCAGCTGCACTGGTTGACTTGATGCCAGCACAGCATCATAAAACCGAGGAACGGTAAGGCTCAAACTGAGTGCATTGCTGCAGGAGGTATTCGAGGCATTTAAATCTGTTGATCCCACATGAACAAACTCATTTGCCCTGCCTATTAAAAGCGGTCTTTAGGGAATCCTACCAGTCGTGTAGACATGCTGGCTGGGCTGGTCCACGGCTGGGTGAGGTAATGTGGAATCAGCAGGGGAAGACGGGGTCCTGGACACCGGCCGATGTTTATCTAATCCCGTCATGCCAACTGTAGCCATCTGAGCCTGGTAGATTTGCAACTGGTGGACACGCCGATGCGCCAGGAACTCCTGTTTCCAAGAAAACAGCACAGTAGAAAGAAATGTGAGACGGGATCAAGTAAGACACTGAGGGAAACATGTCAACAAATTAAGTTCATTAGGTCAGGGCTGTAATAAACAGTGTGGAAAAAAAACCCAACCCCAACAACTCGCACCTAAGACCTAGTCAATAAATCCATTCAACAGATGTTTTCACGCCGACAGTGTGGGCTGCTGACTTTGCTGGAGAGTAGGTGATGGCAAGGAACCTGTCAGTTCTCCCTGACAGAGGGAAAGACAAGGCCTATAAAAGACAAAGGATTCTCTAATATATTGAATACGCAATGTGATGTTAAAATATGTACCTTATGACCCTACACAATAAAAATAAAATCTTCCTACAACACTGAAAGTGAAAAGCAGTGTACCTCATTACTCAGTACCAGATTCTCTGAGCAACTGTGAGTCAGGTTTCTACAGAGGACTCAGTTCCCAGAGCTCCCTGGAAAACAGGAACAATTTTCACACAGGTTTTCACAAATCATTTAGAAATTCAGGAATTGTTATGTGAGATCCCACTTAGGGACTATCTTTTTTTGCCATAACTGCTGCTGGCTGTAAGCAGTGCCAAACACTTCTGGAAAGGTAGGCAGCTGTGAAAAGACTGAGACAGAGCAGAAAGGAAGATTTCCTCCTCTGTTTTGTTTGTCAACAGATGGTGACTTGTGCTGACATGACAAAGGCTGAAACCCTGCTGAAGTCAGTAGAAGCCTTGGCATTCACTCACTCCACAGAGTAGGATGGTTTCCCAAGCCCTTTTCTTTCTGTTTTTATTTTCTGTGTATATAATCCTAGAACCTCAACAGAAAGTGAACACAAGAGAGAGATTCCCTAATGACTTTGCAATATAAATTCAGCTGAAATTCACACTTCTGTCTTAGAACTGTAGACAGTTTATCCTCACTTGAGCTCAGTATACATATATGCAGGCATATATATGGTGTATATATGTTTGGGTTTGTTTTTTTTTTTACCCCAGTGAGAATTAGCAGTGCCGTTTGCTGTTGCTTGGGATGGCAGCTCAGAGGCTTGGCTGGGTGCTTGGGGAGGTGACCCCAAGTTCAGGTGGTGTGGGAAGGCAGGTGGGAGCACCTGGGAGTACCCCAACCCATCACGTGTTGCAAAATGAACCCACAGGTTCTCATGGGAAGTGAGAATGACTATCCTGCATATAGAAAAAGAGGTCTTTATGAAAATGAGTGCTCATCAATAACAGCTGAAATGAGAACAAATGCTTTAAAAGGGAGCCTCAAAACCCACATTAATATCTAGGGTCACCACTTCAGTGAAAACACATAAAGTCATGGGAGTGGTAAATCACCTGAGACTTTGTCATAAATGGCTAAATAAAGAAAAAAATAATATGAGTAAGCAAAAAGAGGTTTTACAAGAAGTGTCATGGCTTCGGTTCATCGAACCACTTCCTTTTTTTTAAATACAGCCCCCCACTTTTCCTATTGCTTTTTAATGTATGATGACAGAAGGGTGTAATATATTCCAGGAAGTATCTTGAGTTATCTGAAGAGGTCTATGTATCCCCTTTCCTTGGGAGCATAACATAACATTCAGGAATTCTTTCCTGAAATGCCTAAGAAGTGCCTTTTTAAATTTAGTTTCACTAATTACTTTAAACTTCCAAAGGAGGCATTTTTTGTGCTCCCAGGCATACACATCTTTTGTAATCTTTGCTGGGAGTATGTGTGATCGGAGAGGAGAAGCGAAGAAAGCATGGACACTACTGTGATGATTATCTTCCCTGTGGAGAACAGTAGATAAACTCCTTTGTAAGGATTTAGCATTCACTTTCCTCGATGCTGGCTTAGTGCTCTATAAAGGAGGCACAAGAGATATTTTGCTCTGTGGCACGATTACTCTCTCTAAGGTTAAGTGGCGATGGCAGCACTGTCTGTCTGACACCGGTGTATTCACCATCTCCTGCCTACTCGTCTAAGGATGAGAGCTGACAGGGCTAGCTCCATGCTACAAAGCCAGACCCTTCTACAAAACACAGGTAATTCGGGAAGATATTCCTTCTTTTGCTTATACAAAGATTAGGTGTTTGTGTCTATGTAAGCAATAGAAATAACACTGTATTTTAGGCACATGAACAAATCACGGTAATTTTTTTTTAATGCTGATTCAACCTATGCGAACATCAGTGAAAAGCCAGCCAGCCATCTATTTCAGCAATTTGTCAAAGACCAAGACAAGAGCCTGTTCTTGCTCTCCTGTATTTTCCTGCTAAACTGTGTTTTGTTTATATCATTTTTCCCTCCACAAATGAAACCAGACATACCTACAATTTGACACATGTTTATCAGCATAATCAGAGCAGGGAAGGAGAAAAAATGTGTGGATGGTTGCGTGGAAAGCTGCATGACACCTGCTTTAATTTCTCAGGTCACAGAGAACCGTTTGCCTGTGAAAACTTTTTAAAATTTGTTAAAAGTTCAGTCGTTTGTCTCAAAAGGCTTACCCTGAGGCTTGCTTACATCCCCTGGTGACTTCCAGATCCTTTAACTGTAATTTTAAAAACTCTAGGCATCAGGAAAATTTGGGCTTGTTTAGTTTTTAGCCCAAGTTTCAGGCTAACTTCCTGATTAGGTTTCATTTTACAGACAACAGGCACTCGAAAAATACATATATTTTTTCCAGCCACCTAACTATTTATGCTGTGAGCACCTGAGATAGTCTGTGTCACACAGGTGGATTAATGCAATGACAAATGTGGATAATCAACACACTTATCTGGCTCCCCAAATGCCCACCTGGCCTCTGGAAAGGATTAAAGCAACACAATGAATTCATCTTCAGGTTTTATGTGCTACAGCACTACAAACACATGTCCATCTCTCCAGCAATATGGCAAAAGCAGTATTTGCACATCTGCAGGGCTAGTGATTTGTGTGAATATAGTTGGAGCATTTCTTGGGTAACCCGAACCCTGCCTGCTCGGCATGGAGCCTGCGAGTTCCAGGTGCCAGAGATTAGTTCATTAGTAGAGGCAGGCAATTAGGGCCTCTGCCGAAGTGAAAGAAAGGCCATTTCCCATCTTCCTCAGAAACCAGCTCAGGCTCTCGGTAATTATTTTGAGGAGGATTTTTAGAATTGGTATGTAAAGAGAAGATGCACCTTTTAGAGGCACGGTAGGTAAATATTTTTATTTTCCTAGTATTACTGTAGAGCTTGTTGTTTAGGTGGAATTGGAATTAGTTTGGGTTGCTGTGAATGCTCCTTTCATGTAGATGTGTGATTTTTTTCATTTTGGTGCTTTGTGTTTGGTATATTCTGAGGATTTTAATCAGAGCTGCTTCTTTATTTCTATGGGCTGTGAGAATTGGTGTCTTACAAATGTATTTGGTTGGATTGTTACATGGTTTATGTTGGATGATAAAGCACAGGTGAATAGTCTATGAACTAATGCTCCTTCAAGCTTCTATGCTTTGTGCAGAGAAAAAATATGTGGGGTTCAGTCATAAAAATTCTTCTTGCCTCTCAACAGTCTGCTTTTTAATTTAGTTTTACATGTTTATATTTAGTTTAAACACAGCTAAGTAAATCCTAAGATTTGTATGTCTGTACCATAATCCAAAGTGTGTATGGGTGTGGGCAAACCTCTCTTCAGGGTTTATGTTTTGACTTGTTTTCGTTGTGGTAGAAAACTTTTCTCTGAAGAAATTCAAAATTTGCTGTTCCTAATAGTGAGATTACTGCTTATAGTCTCTCATATGTTTGTGGCCAGGCCTATAGCCCTCTGTTGGTGTGTCTCTAATGCGTTCTGCTGAAGGATGAAATGCATGCTAATGTCTATTAACTGTTAAAAATCATTCATTGCCTATCCTCCCCCTCCTCTTTCCTTCCCCATAGGGTACTACTAACCTTACAAGGTTTTTCTTCTCAAAGCGTTTTCTGGCAATCTGTTTGCTAGTTAATTTTTTTTTTCCTATACTTTCCACTTGTTCTCTGAAAATTACCCAAAGGACCAATTATTACTGAGGAGGAAAAACACGTGAGTGCTGCAGGAAGTTTCACCCTAAGTGTGGATGAAATCAAATCCTGCCTGGCAGGAGGACCTGCTGCCTTCCAAGTATTTCCTCCAGCTCCTTCTTCTGAAGGGTATTTCTGATGTTAACTCTGGTGCCTTGTCTCATCCAGGGGCTCCTGGTGGAGGCCCTACTCCTTAGAGTCTCCCAGACCTGTGTAACAACATGAGAAAGGAGTAACTTCAGGCCCAGTCACTTGTTTCCCTCAACACCCGCCTTGACTCCCTGCCCTCCCAGAGCAGTTGTAGCTGAACGCGTCCAAGGGCCTTCCAGGCCAGCCAGTGGCTGCGTCCAGAAAAAAGGCCTCTGTTTGCAGCAAATAGAGCTAAGTCCTGCTTTAAGATCCCCACAATGTCAGCCTTGGCCCAAATCTAAAGTCTGATTCAGTCAGAAATCCTGGGCACACAGAAATTTCTCATACGGTTCACATGTTGCTAGCTAACCTAACGGTGCTTCAGAAACCACAGACCTGCTGAATCAATCAATAAGATTGACCTTGGTTATCTCCAGAAGTGACAGGGGAAAAAAAAGAGAGTAATTAATTGTTAAACAAGGGGTACTGGGACAAAAAGAGCTTTAGGTAAGCAGAAGTTGTAGCGCTTCTGACCTAGGAGTTTTGTGAACTACTGTTCTGCCTGGTCTCCTCAGACAAAACCATAACTAGTTGCCCTCAGGAACTGAGCAAAAATAGGTCATGAGATCTTCTGAAAATATTTATGTGCACAAATGTGAAAGCTCAGGAATGACTTATCTCTGTCAATCTATCCAACCTAAAACAGAAATTTGTTTGAGGTATCCCTGAAAATTAATATGTTGGGAGGTCGTCTTTTAAATTGCTCTGTCACTTAGAGAAAACACATGACCAAGAAACACTACCAATGCTATTTTTGACAAAACCACACGTAAAGCCACAAATGTCCATGGTCACCACTTTGAACAGAACTGCAAAAAAATCAGTATCACCATCTGAAATATAGTCAGCCACAAATTCAGAATCAGCATTTTTATGAAAAGTATATAAATATTAAGTATGGATACAGACACATAGAATGAATAGGTAGAAATGGATTTAGATCAAGCAAAAGCATAGACAGGAAGAAACAGGGCAGCTTCAGGCATCTGGGTATGTTAGGTCACATACTATCCGGGTGTATCCTGAATTTGATTTTTCTCTTCCTGTAATCCAAGGAACACAGTGCTGACTTGAAAATGGGTAAACAGAAATGAAGTCTTATCGACTGTTGGGTGTAGATTCTGAATAGTGGGATGAAAGCCATACCCCAGAGCTGCCTGGAGTCCCAGGGAGAGAAGACTTGCCTTGAGCAGCAAGTTGCTGCTCACAGCAAAACAACCCTGTGCTCTCTGCCTCCCCTTGCCTTCTGAAGGACTGTGGAAAGGTTTATTCCAGCCACTGCTCAGGTAGGCTTTAGTATTTGGAGTGGCAGTACTGCACTGACTGCTTAGGCTATGGTCACCACCCTCAACCAGCTTTGTTTTCTCCCTCCATTCCTCGAGCAACAAAGCTGCTGCTGCCACAGGGGTCTCTGCCCCCTCTCCTTCCACCCTTCCCTCCTAGGGCAGGGGCATATTTGGAATGGAAAAACACATTATTAGAATTACAACAATCTTTTCTAGTAGGCCAAAGGAATAGGGGGAGAAGAAAGACTACTAACGGGGTGACAAGAGTGTGCTCCTTTGTCAAGTTGTGTACCCTGCCTTGGGTTACGTGACCAAACGAGTGGGTCAGGGCTGGGGTCATACTCTTGCCTCTGGTTGTAGGATATATTAGCAGGGTCAGGACTTTACTGTTGCACCGTGGAGTGGCTGGGTTGTTGAACCTCTGGTTTTGAAGGGAGAGATGGTGACTTACCTCCCTTGGATGGAGAGTTTCCAAAAATCTGAGAATCTAAGCGTGAGCTATCTTGGAGCAATGTAGGTGAGGAATCAAGATGGGTTGAGATGTTTTCAGCTATCTTCGTAAAGAAATATGAGCCAGGCAGTCATTAAGTTGAAGCCCAGTGTGATAAAGAAGAAAAGAGTGATGGGAAATAACATCTGGGAGTGATAGCGAGGCGAGCCCGTCTTTAGATGGAACACTCTCTACTGGAAGGAAATTCCAGGAGTTCAGCTGAGCTGCTGGTTTCACTCCCGCTTCCCTCTCCTGTGAGACCTGCCTTCTCCCCTCCTGACATTGGCAGGTACTCGACTTCTGTCACTTCGGCTAAAGTGCTGACTCTGCGGTGTGAGCAGCACACATCCAAAGAAAATGCAGCACCTCCTCAGAAGCTTGCACTCCTGGCTGAATCTTTTCCTCCCTTTCTGGCCCTCCCAGACATTTAATATAAATATATAAATAATCGGGGGTACAATGAAGGGGAGAAAGGGGCCCTTTGAACATCTTGTGTGTTGTTTCTTTTTATATATATATATTTAAAAAAACTCTTTAGAGGATTCTTGTTACTTTATTACTTTTACTAGAAATACCACAAGACTTTCCTGAAGTCATTTGGTGCTTTCCAAAAAAAGAATACAGAGAAGTGCAGAAATGAATACCAGTGGGAAAATACAGTTGTCCACATGTCTTGCCCTAACTTCCAGTATTAACAAGTGTTTTCTTCTTTTACTTAAATATGAAAAATAAATGGGCTATAATAACATTTAATGTTTATGACCACCTAATCTTAGCAGCTTTCCAGCAGTCATTCAGTTAAACTGTTAGTTGGCCAAAACTAATTAATAAAAAGTCACCTGTCCCGCTTGTTTCATTGTGCTGGGAAATATCACCCAACTCTTTTTCAGAATTATTAGCAAATCAGTTTGGTGTTACTTTATGCAGAACATTTCGACCACTTCCATTTCTCTGCTGTTCATTGGAACAGTTTTTCTTAGCAAACTTGTACAGTTTCTTTTTAAGTGCAGAATCATTAATTTGGCCTTCACACAGAGAAATAATACTCTCTGCCTAGATTCAACAGCAGCCCTGCTGAAGATCTGTGTTTTCTGTATACTTCAACAGATTCTGCTTTGGTTTTATAGGCAGCTCTGCTGAGTTAAGGGTTTGTTGTAGAACTAGTGGAAATTACTCGGGTCTGACCTATGAAGAGAAAACACTTAGAAAATCCTGTTCTTTGATATACAGTCAGTAACACATCGGTGTCTAAGCATAAAATCATGAGGGTGTATAGAACTCCTCTGTGGATGCCTTCTATCTTGTATGGAGGTATGTGAGGTCAGAACAGGGAGCATCAATAGACCATATAGTCAGTAAATATAAGCACCGTAACCCAGGTGTTTTACCAGCTCTGTTCTCTCTCCGAAAATAATTGTATCTAACAGCCAAATTCCAAGAGGTGTATTGCCATTGCCCACACCAGAGCTCTTCTCTACAAACCATCCCTTTCTGCTGTGGCCTGTGTAACAGCAGAGTTGTAACCTGATGGATACCGGGTTACAGCCCTTTGCTGGAGGACTTCTGCCCCTCTGAGGATTTCAGAGATATATTACCAACTCTCACACCTTACTTCAGTGTGGTTAAAATGTCAACAGACTTCCTTTCCCCAACACTTTTGCAGTAAGAGTTACACGGTTTCTGAAAAAAAAAACGCGTATGTGCATATTTGCAAGTATCACAAAGTATTAAAAAAATTATTTTTTCTCCAGTGCTCAGCTCTTCACTTCTTTGATTTTGACACGCAGAGTAGTAATATATAGTGAAATCATGATACGATTTGAGATGCTAAGAAACATAGGATTTGCATATAGGAAGAATACTATGGATTGAAAAAAAAAAAAAAAAAGAAACTATCACAAAATAAATCTTTCCAGACCTCTTCTATATATCTGTATTCTATATTTTTTCAGAATGCTCTATGTATTTATAAGATAAACATATTTCAGCAACAAAAAGGCACAGCTTGTTGTACTTTTTTTTTTTTTTACTATTTGTTTGGAATAAGACCAAATTATTTGTAATTTGAACTGTACACCTAAAGATTACTTCTAAATATTTCTTGAAGCCGGGGACCTTTCTACTATGTGCTTCTCAGCATAGAGTTTGCTGCTTTTATCAAGTGGGAGAACTGTAAGAATGGGTAAACTGAAAATGAGGGGGGAAATCCTTCTGTTTGCTGATTTAGGAAGAACTAGAGGGTTAAAAAGAAACATGGAAAATAGGATGTGTCAGCATAGCAGTAGATGCATAATGCAGACTGCAAAATATATTCTCCAGTTTCTCATTCTATGAGCAAATCCTGGCCATCAAAATGCAAAGTACAGTTCATAGAATGGCCTGGGTTAGAAGGGACCTTAAAGATCATCATATTCCAACACCCCTGCCATGGGCAGGGTTCAGAAAAGACCATAGTGCTTGTTACATTTCACGGGAAGGATGCATGGATTTATTTGAACATGAATTTTCTCCATCACGATGTACTTCAAATATCTCCACTAAAAAACTAATTAAGGAATAGACTTTACCCAGTGTAGCACTTCTGGAAGGTGGGTCATGGATTTTGATCCTACTACATTAGTATCTTATCGTTATTTGACATGCTATTTTTCTCTATCTAGAAGAGATCTGTATCCAAACAAGACAGGAGTAATTTATAGGAAAAAATGTCTGAATGCTTAGGAGACAAAAGGACATAAAATTAGATGCAAACCCTAGTCTATATTCCTCATCTGGGAATACCAACAATAGTAGGTATATTGATTAAAATTTCCCAAACGGCCTAAATATGGAACAAAAAATCCATTTCTTTCTACTTTAGAAAATGGCTAATTTTTCAGAGGATGCCTGCTTAGTATTCAGAATCACTATCTCTTTGTTTTAAAGGCCAGCTAAGATAGTCATGTCTCAATTTATAATTAGGGGAAGGCAGCCTGGTAGATCAGCTCTGCTGCTGGTGCGCATCCCCAAGTGTAGTTCAGTGGCACCCTGGAGGGCAACCACATGCTGGAGATTGTCTTGGAGTCAGTGGCTGAGGAGGAAGAGCACAAGTGGTTGGAAAGTGGCAGATGAGCCAGCTGGGAAGGACAACTCGTGTCCCAAGAGTTGTGAGGATGCAGTCAGAACAGAAGGTTTCCAGTAATCCCCTAAAGAAAGGGGCTGACAGTCAGTGGAGAAGTTCCAATAATAAGTTCTAATTTATAGCGTGTTGCAGCTCTGTTTTGGGTGCAGACTGGATTATTTACACAGATCTAAGTCTAGATAGATTAGAGGGGAATGAAGAAATTTATTCTGGGTTTTCACTGTGAAATCTGAGAGGACCATTTGGTGCTTCAGTAGCTGCTTCCTAAAGCAATGCCCACAACGAAGAGACACGGTCTTCTTGCAGCCACACAACACTTGGAAAAAAAATATATACTGGAAAATACTGCACCAAATCGATAGCTACAACTTTAACTTCATCTAGTGAAACCTGGGAGGAGGGAAATGGGGTACCCTGAGAACCAGTCAAAGTAAAATGTTAATTCTAATTGTTGTATTTAGTTGGCCTTGTCTTGTGACAAGTTTGTTATTATGCAGATTTCCTACCTGCCACCTTCCATGGGAGGATTTTACAAAGTGAAGTTATGCAGGCAATTCCCCTTGCTTCTTACCTCTTTATTCCTAATTATGTTGGTCCTGTGTTCACTCAAGATAACATTATAGCTGTCCCCAAATGCTCTAGATTTGGGCCCTGAGACAAATGAAATCCTTTAGTGTTTGGAAATTTTTTTCCTGTGTTGCAGAACTATAGATTGTATCATGCTGAAAACAAGGCTGTGCTTGCTTATTGTCTGAGAATGGATTGATTATTAGTTTTTAAATCTTTTCACAGGCATAATTTCTTAGTTGTACTTTTTGCTTTTAGATAAATACATAATTTAATGACATATGGGATGGTTTGGGTTTTAGTTTTTTCTAAAAAAATATATGTGCATTCAGATACTGCACTTATTGCCTGTCTTCTTTCATCATCTGTCATAATTCTTATGTACATGATGCATATTTACCCCTTGCATGATGCCTTATTATTAAAAGATGTCATAAAAATAATCTGTAATTCATCTGCTACATAAAGAGTATTTTTGTGTGGAGAAGTCAAGGTACAGAAAGGCTATGAATTTATTCCAAAGAAAACGGGGATTAGAAATGCTGATTTCTAAGTCCTTCCTCAAACCATTACATCAGCAATAATTGCATTACATCAATAACACTCTCCACTTCTGCTTGTTTTGATTTGGAAATAATGCAGCACTGTGGCTTTCAGTCTTTCTTTTTACAACAGATAGAGGTAGAGGTGCAGTCAGAAGTGTTTTTGTGTTGTTTGTGCTGGATTTGAAAAAGGGTAGGAGAAAGAAGTTGGAGCAATGGGCACTATAAAATGTCTGTGCAGTGCCTAAAAGCTCTGACAAAGGAAAGCATCCGTACTCCTCAGGTTTAAGTTGGATGCAAAAGGGGTTTGGACAAACTGGGTGATAAAAGGAAGGCTGATCCTCCCTGTGACCCACGCAGAGTCATCGTGATGAAGGGGCCCCCTTCACGAGAAAATTCTCAGCTGTTGTATCTTTGGGTTTGTTGTTGTTCTCAGTCTTGCTGGGAAAATCCAGTTTGTTTTCTTTCCAGCCTCTGGAAGGATTAAATCTACTCGGAGAAAGCAGGAGGAAAGGTGGTCCCATACCTTGGTACGTAGTGTAGGTGTGGTGTCACAGCCAACCCTCGGGGCCCCTGTGAGTCCCAAGAGCCGTGCCAACAGCACTCCAGGCCAGGCAGTACAGCACCCCATGTCTGTGCCACCACCCGCAGGGATGGCCTGCGAACCCTGCTGGCCACAGGGAATCTTTTGAAAAAGAATGGATGTTGTGAAATAGGTATCTCAGACCCTTGGCAGAGCTGGAAAGGTGGGCTAAAGGCTTTGGGGCTGGGTTCAAAGCATTGGGTCCTGCCAGCCCAGCAAAGTGCATTCCCATCAGTATGCATTTGAAAGTTTTGTTTTTTTCTCAGGAACCACAGGGGATTAAACCTGATCTGATTGCAGTATCAACAGGAATGCTAAAATGTAGTAGAATTAGCCCTGAGCCCAACCAGAGAGCTAACGCTACCTGGAGGTCCAGCCACAGGCAAAGAGCTCCTCAGTTTCTTCCCTCTCTCCTCATTCAAATCCTCCTCTGACTATGGGTATTTGCATTTCTCTTTGCTACTCTCAGGAGACAGACCTAATTGAAACAAACGCTTAATAGTGACATTCAAAAAGGGGGAAAATATGTGGTACTGTGGCTTCTGATTTTTACTGATGATTTTAGAAATATCCCTTTTCATCATAAAAGCTCAGATTCACACATCCAAGTGGCTCTTTGGACATTGAAATGTGCTATACACATGGACATAATTTAATTCAGATGAATCTGACGGCTGCTACCTGGCCTTTTTTCTTATTTTTAGTCAGTTTCTAGGGAATTTAGAAGCCTATTACTGTACAGTTGGAAGTAAGAGACAGGATTGTTTTTCAGTTTTCCTTGTGTGTGTTGTGAGGCATCAACCTAAGCTATCACCAGGCTCTTTATTTTTTTTTTTTAGGTTTTTTTTAAGTTTTCCCCATTGTAAGCCCTGATGCTTGTTGCTGTCATACAGCAATATTCTTCAATGCTGTATACGGTACACCCTATACATTACATCTTAAAGAAGCTCTGTGGTTTTATTTTTTTGGGGGGGAGGGATCATGAAGCTGCAAGTCTTCTAGTGAGCTTTATATAAGGTTGTTAATTAGCTGGAGAATCCTGGTTTTAGGTACATCAAGGAACCGGTTCTGACCCAGAACCCCAAATAATGCTTTTAAAATGTGAGTTCAGTATAGCTTCAGATGGAAACATCTGCTGCCTCATCTAATCTGCAGCGTATTTGTGTGAGTGACAGTTAACAGTGACTGAGCTCCCTTTCAGATCTGGCTGTATTTCTGGGGTAATATCTGTAGTATCCAGAGATCCAGCATATTATTTCGGTATAAAAAGTTACCCAAGCTAAGAAGGCCAAACTCTTTTGAAAACAAAGTTTTGCTACTCATGCAATGATTGCTATGAGCAAAATTCACCTTGTTGCAGTGGAAATGACACGCTCTAGCTTCATGTGGCAGGAGGAAAAAAAATATTGCGCTAAATTATGAGAGGTTGCCATCTGAAGGTGCTGAGATTTGAGGCCCATTGAACCTTCAGCAAAACGGCCTGGGGGATGTGGAAGACAAAAGCTGGTTGGTAAATCCACCTCTGCTGTTATTAGGCATTCTCAGCGCAGGCGTCAATTTGTGCCTGCCTAACCTGGCCAAGAGAAGGAACACAGCCTGTGGGTCCTGCTGGGGGCAATGCCTTCCCCTGGAGGAAGCTTGGGGTGACCAGTGCACGTACTTGGTGCCTAAACCAGAGGTGTGAGTTGTCTCACCTAATCTTTGTAGTTTAATGAGAAAGGAGGGAGTGAGAAGCCCTGAGCGGGGGGCCATGGCTGGCTCCCTGCGGCTGTGAAATACTTGTGTCTCTGGAGGCTGTCTTCTCCTCGGGGGTAGAGTGGGGAGAAGAGGCCTCTCCTTTTTATTTGAGAAAGGGTTACAGGGCCATGCTGCCGAAAGAGCTGCAGAAGGGGCTGAAAGCCCCGAGAGAGGTTTGGGTCAAGTTAGGTTGCTTTGGGAGGATTTGGATCTCTGAAGATGTTTTGTTTTCATTCTTTGAATTAAAATTTAATTTAAGTAATCGAAATGCATAATCCGTCTCTGAGGAATGTTGCCTTAATCTTGTCTCTTAGAAGAAAAAGGAGGATTTTCAAATTTTATCTGTTACTGATCAGCTGCATGAGCTTACAGAAGTCCTCTAACCTCTCTGAGCCTTTGTGTCACCTTATCTCTTCTTGGCTTTATCTATCCTAACTATGGAGATTTCAAGCAGTTTGTCCTTTGCAACGTGACAGTTACGTGCTCTACACTAAGGGTGCTGGACTGCAGTTGTGGTCTTAAGGCAGCAAAGCACTTAAAATAATGAAAAACTGTCCTGAAAGTCCTCTTCCTTACAACTTACAACAGAAGGTGTGAGTTTCATTTAGTTTGTTTCAGTATAGTGTGTGTATATATATATATATATATATCACTGGGGCCAGTATATATATCATATAGGGCCAATTACATTTTGTATTACAAAAAAAAAAAAAAGATGCAAATATAAGGAACTAGAGTAAAAGGACAAAACGTGAGAGAAATTAGATGGGAAGTGGGGTGGAGAGAGCAAGAATCCAGCTCTAGTAGAGATAAATCACACAGGCTAAATAACTGGGACTCTGGGTTTAGGCACTGACTTTCTTGTGGGCTGGAAATGGTCAGAGCATCACAGTTGTGATCTTTGGGCATTCGTGCAGTGTGAGGCTCTGTTGATTGAACCCTGGTCCCCTAGGTCCCTCTGTGATTATTATCTTAAAAGCTTTTAAACTGAGGCCTTAGCTTTTGTTGTAATACTAAGGCTTCCAAGTCTGAGGTTATTATGGAGGGGGTTTGTTTACTGCTCTGTTCTACTATAAAATCAGCATATACCCTATCTATTTGATGCCTTCCAAAAAAAACATGGTAATTAATTGCTGTAGGGTACGGTTGTGGTAGCCCGATGGTGGTACAAAATCAGCTGAGGAAGCAGGGCTGGTTGTGGACCAACTGCAGCACCCGCCCACCGCTGACCACAATAACCTTTTTGGGAAAAGTCACTTCCATCAGTCAGGCCACTGCAGGGCAGTGGCCGCGAGGCAGCAAAACACCGCTCGGAATAATTCTTTGCAGATGCCAGGAGCCGGAAGTTTCAGGGAGAAAAATGAAAGCCATTCACTCTTCCAATGACACAAGCCTTTGATACCGCAAAGTCATTTGGACAGAGAGCTCCAAGGTCAGGAAGGCACGTAAAGATTGGTGATTAGAGAAATACTATATCAGCAAAGTGTGGCAAGCTATTAAAAGAAACTGTAGCTTTTATGATTGTGTTGCTGGAGCTTCCCCAGGGCTATTTGTATTAGATATTGAGTTAAGCATAACTTATTTAGTCCCAGCATTCCAGAAAACATTTTGATGTCTTGCTACTGAGGAAAGTAAACACCAGGAGGAGGAAACAGTACTGATCCCAAACAGATAAAAAATATTGTAATTTAATTTTGTGAACCCATGCATGTTAAAGGATTAAGAAAGAGGAATTTTTAAATAGTTGATTTGACTTAAAAGACTTGGTTGATAGAGGTATTTAGTCACTGGGCAGCTGGGGGAGGGAGTGTGGAGAAACAGAGGTGATTTATCACCTTGAGTGTATGCTACACCCTGACAAAGCATGAATGCACTTTTCTGCAGACAATATTTTTGTCTAGAGCAGACTTTATGCACATGTGTGATTCTCATCTAAATCTGTGGGCTTGTGTGTGTGTTGGGCCAAGCTATTTGCTGTGCTGGGCTGTTTGCCCAGTGGATGTTCTGATGGCTGGTGACAGGGATTTGCCTGCCCTGCAGTGAGCAATTAAGAGTCTTTGGGACTCTAATTTAGGAATAGCTCTATGGGTCTGGAATTTTGGTCTCTAAGTGAAGAGTTCAGCATCAGATCTAGAGGCTGACTATCAGCACAGATAATATCTCCCAGCTCGGCAGCTCCAGTGCAGGAGTCGTGCTTGTTTATTTCTGTAAGAAGCAGCCAATAAATCCACCAGGGAATTCTGCTCATGCGTTCCCCATTCTCTCAGAATAACACTGCAGACCTGAGGAAATCACAGGTATAAATGTAAGGTCAGGTGTGGTTTTCTTTGATTTGCCAGAAACTACTGTTTATTTAAGAGTGGGGAAGTGGGAGAGCTGAAACCTCAAAGTCAAGTACAGCTCAACCCCCTCACCACACAGGGGAGAGACTTCAACAACAGCTCCTTGCACAAGAGTTTTTTTTTTTCCATGACATCTTGACTGTGATTTAGTCAATTGAGATATATATATTTTTAGGGTGTTTTTAGGTGAGAGGTTAGCACTTATAGGTTGGTTCATTTGTTTGTTTGAAGTACTGCAGAAAAAAGGGTCAAGGAATATAGTAGAATTAGCATAATGTTACAGATATCACTCTGTAGATGTTATCTCTCCAGAGATACTGTCCAAGAAAAATTTTATACTTCCTACTACCTTGCTCGGACCAGGTGTATTAATGTCACTTTGCTTTGGACCTAGGCAAGGTATCAGCCCTTCCATTTCCTTTTGTCTCAATAGAAGACTAGGGGTAGAGTTGGCTGCAATGACCATGAAATGGTGGAGTTCAAAATCCTTAGGATCTTGAACTGCCCACGGAGGGCACACAGCAAGCTCACTACCCTGGACTTCAGGAGAGGAGACTTTGGCTTCATGGGCCTCTGCTTGGCAGAGTGCTGTGGGATAAATCCCTGGAGGGAAGAAAGGCCCAAGAAAGCTGGTTAATATTCAGGGATCACCCCGTCCAAGCTCGGGAGTGATGCAAAAAGGAAGTCGGCCAAAAATGCCAGGAGGCCTGGATAGATGAACAAGGAACTCTTGGACAATCTCAAACACAGAAAGGAAGCCTAGAGAGTGTGAAAGCAAGGACAGGTAGCCTGGGAGGAATACAGAGAAATTGTCTAAGCAACCAGGCAGAGGGTCAAGAAAGCTAAAAGGGTGATAGATTTAAATATGACCAGGGACATCAAGGTCAACAAGAAAAGCTTCTACAGATAGGTCAGTGGTAAAAGGAAGACTATTGAAAATGTAGGTCCTCTCTGGAAGGAAATGGGAGACCTGGTTATCTAGGATATAGAAAAGGCGAGGTCACACTCAAAGTGTTGTGGTCAACAGCTCAATGTCCAAGCAGCGACCAGTGATGAGTGGTGTCCCTCAGGAGTTGGTATTGGGACTGATCCTGTTCAACAACTTTGGCAAACCATGGATTGAGTGCATCCTCAGCACGATTGCTCACAACACCAGGCTGTGTGGAGCAGTTGTCATGCTGGAGGAAATGGATGCCCTCCAGAGGAACCTGGACAGGCTTGAGAGATGGGCCTGTGCAAACCTCATGAAGTTCAACAAGACTGAGTGCAAGGTCCTGCACATGGGTCAGGGTGATTCCAAGCACAAATACAGGCTGGGCAGAGTGGATCAAGAGCAGCCCTGAGGAGGAGTTGGGGGTGTTGGTTGACAAGAAGCTCAACATGAGGCAGCCATGTATGCTTGCAACCAAGAAAGCCAACTGCATCCTGTGCTGCATCAAAAGAAGTGTGGCCAGCAGGTCGAGGGAGGTGATTCCGCCTCTTTACTCTGCTTCTGTTGGAACGAGCTCAGAGTGGGGCCACAAAGATCACCAGAGGGCTGGAACACCTCTCCTATGAAGACAGGGCTGAGAGAGTTGGGGTTGTTCAGCCTGGAGAAGAGAGGGTCCAGGGAGACATTAGAGCAGCCTTCCAGTACATAAAGAGGGCAACAGGAAAGATGGGGAGGGACTTTTTATCAGGGAATGTAGCAATAGGACAAGGGGTAATGGTTTTAAGATGAGAGGGCAGATTAAGCTAGATATTCTTTCCTGTGAGGGTGGTGAGACGCTGGAACAGGTTGCCCAGAGAAGCTGTGGCTGCCCCATCCCTGGAGGGGTTCAAGGCCAGGCTGGATGGGGCTTGGAGCTGGTGGGAGGTGGCCCTGCCATGGCAGGGGTGTTGGAACTAGATGATCTTTAAGGTTCCTTCCAACCCAAACCATTCTATGATTTAAGACTGTGAAGACCATTGAATTTTAGTGCTTCTCTTGTTTAGCGTAGTTACAGTTCAGTGCCTTCATATTGCTGATAAAATAAAGTTCTTCTCTCAAATTGTGAAATTCTAAATTTTTATGTTCAGACTAGAAAAGATCTTCAGCATGTGATGAAAAGGAAGAAAGCTTCCTCTCCCTCTCTTCTTGCTGTATGTTTTTTCTGTGTGTTAGCGTTTTCACTGCAAAGTAATTATTCTTTACCACAGGAATATCCCAGCTCTGCAGGTTACATGTTAATGACTAGTTCTCCCAGACAGAGGATCATATTCCATTTAGAAGTGCAAATGTTATGTCTGCAAGTTACCAAACATGCCATATAGGACTTAGCAACTAAGACTTTATTTGCATGTCCTCTGCCTAAAAATATACTAGTTAAAACATCTGCAGAAAGTTTTTGTATTTTTTTTTAAGCTTAATAACTTAGTCTTACATACTTGTCCTAATTCTAGACATATTTAATGAGATGATTCTGGACTATAAATACCTCATAATTTGGAAGTTACGACTTCATTGGACTTTTAGGCTGTCGTTGACAACAGTTGAAGTCTCTTACTCAGGAATACAACTACTGCATTTTGCATGTTGTGAAGACGGATTTGGAGCTTTGTGTGAGACATAGCTAAGAAGGAAAAAGGCTTGTATTGTTGACTACAATTTGTCACGTAAGAAAAAGCAGAAATGTGCTTTACCCTGAAGCTAGACAAAAAAAAAAATACATGAATTTAACAGAAGAATCTAGGTTTGGCTATGACTGAAGGACTAGATAGAGCCAAATCAGACTTAAGAAGATAAGAATATAAGAGATGCCTTCCTGTATCAGGCCAGTCCATCATGCCTAATACTGTCTCAGTTATTTAGTTACACTCTGCAATTCATTCCCTTTGTATTCTCCCAGCACTCAGAATTTTTGCATTATGGATGTTGGAGGTACCCCCTGTCTCTTTCCCTTAGTGCCTGCCTACCACCCTGGTGTCCATGAATTTGTCTAATCCTGTTTAGAACTGCTGGTTCTACAATCTCCCGTGGCAACAAATTCCACAAGTTCGCTACTCATTGTGTGAAGAAAAAAAAAACCTTCTTGTCTTTTAAACCGATCTCCTCCCTATTTCAGTGAAAGCTCCCAAATCTAACACTGCAGTATTTGGTGAATGACAGTTCTCCCACTTTGCCTGCTGCCCTGATGATGCTGTAAGTGTCTCTCTGAGGGAAGGTATTCTGTAGCAGAAGCAGGGATGTTTACCCAGGAAAGTCTCCCCCTTCCACAGGGGATAATGTGGCCCCGCTTCTCAGTTGTACAAATTATGTTTTCTGCCCAGCATTGTTGAAAACACCGCTTTAATTGATGTTTGTGCTGCCGCTGGCCCAGTGGGTTGCCTGCTGAGCGGAGAGAGGATGCTGTCGGCTCCCGCCAGGCTCCCTCCCGGCCCCAGCGTGCCCCAAATCTGCTCCCCATTCTCCAAGCCAAGGAGAGCCTGGCAGCCAGCCGGGGAAATCTTATTATGCAGGTGATACTCACTAGGGGAGCGTTTGAGAGGTGCATTTTAGTTTTATTTAAACGTTCTGGTTGCTACTGCCATGGATTTACATGTACAAATGCCCCACGTTTAAGAGATAGTAATGTATGAGCTTTCCAAATGTTTTCTCTAGATTTCTGCTTCTACTCTCCAAACTCGTCCTGCCATCGTTCTCTCTCTTCCTCCCCCTGGGAGAGGATGATGTCTCTTGGCACAAGAGGTTAGTGTGTCTGCGTCAGTGTTTGCAAGCAGCAGGCGGTAAAATTTTCAAATATGATGCAATTTAGTCAAGAAATAAGAGACAAAACCCAAAGGCTGAGACCAACACCAAAGCTAGAGGTTTGATATTAACGATATTGCAACATTTTCTTTCTAATATTTCCAAGTAGGAAATAAATCTCCTTTCTGTCGAAAGACAGTTCGGCCTTTGAAGATAGAATAACGTTTACATAAATGTTAAGGTCTTCTTTAATGTAGCTTTCATTATCTCCTATGTTCCCCCTTTCTCTGAAAGCCCAAGTGACTGATGTCAAGATCAAGGGAGTCAATCAATGTAGATACACTCCAGGACCCAGATAGGATATAAATCACCCTTACTCCTAACCACAGTAGACACCTAACTGAAGGACAGAAGTTTACATATTTGCTGTCCTTGTGGGGGAGGCTAAATTTCCCAGCCACTTACCTCACGGGAACCCCTCATTCATTAACCAATTGGGGTGCTTAGTATCACTTATCAAATAGGCTAATCAAAGTTTGAGAGAAACCAGCTCTTGACCACTTCTTGCCCTTTGAGCACTCCAGGGCCACCTCCCGCCCCTCGACTTTTATCTAATTAAAGTTAAAGAGGGGAAAATTAATCCATCGAAGAAAATGAGATAACAGTCACCATAGCAGGCCATCCCAGAGCCTGGTTTGGCTTTCATCTATTGCTACCTGACAATTAACTCTTCGGTGACACAGGAACCCCATTTTATGGGAGCAGGATCCGTCCCTTCACACAACGATGGGTGTTGTATTTTCATTTTTTACCACACCATGTTGCAGTTCCTCTACTCATAATGGGTGCGGGTGAATTACAAAGGTCATCCTTTACTCTCCTTCTCTCAAGCTTGACTTAGTGCTGTTTTCACTTGCAGAATACAAAAGTGAAAACTGTAATTTATTACAGTACTAGCAATTCAAGATGTTTTGCTTGGATCCTGTGCTTGCAATTGGTTACCAACATTCCAGCCTTTCTTGCTTTTGTTGGCTACTAGTTTATAACCCTTAATTTCATTCTCTAAATCTGTGTTTAAAAAGATATTTCACAACACAGGGTTGTGGGGGTTTTTTTACCGTGGAAAAAAAATAGGATGGAGTGTCCCCTTTGCAGATTTGCTGCAATTTTTTTTGTACTGCTTGTCTTCCTGTTTGGTGTTCTTTTTTGTCTTAAATTATTTCCTTCTTTATTTTTTTTTTTTAACCACCTGATTATAATATTTCCAAAGCCCAAAGGATCTGCCTTTATGATTGCTTGAATTTTTCAACAGCTGAAACTTTGGCGCTGTGAATATCAGAAATAAGTGAACTCCAGTAACTTAACAGCAGTTGTTGGAGAGTCTGTGTTTTATGGGCTACCTGGGAGCCCTGGGCTGTGGCCCAGCAGCCACCTCTGCTCCTCCAGCAGCACTTGCCAGGGTCCCACCACCCTCGCTGGCAGTTCAGGTTTTTGGTGCATCCGAAGGAGCAACAGCAACAAAGTTCTGTTTTCCTTCTAAAAAATACTCTGGTCATTTTAAGGCTGTCTTTGCCTTTCTGGCATTTTTAGCAGGAAGCGTTGGATTATAAAGTCTGTGGGACAGGCACACGTGGCCAAAATTAGAAGTGCTGGGGAAATCCCACTGGGACTCTACGCTGTCTCAATGTTGTAACTTGCACCTTGAGGTACTCAAGGGTGAGCAAGTTAAAGTATCCCCACTCGGGCTCCTTTCTAGAGCAGAGAACTGGTTTAATTATTACATGTTTATGCTACTTTGAAATGCGCCACTGTTACTGGTTTGTTTTTTGCTGGAGTGTGGTTTTTTTTCGCCGCTTTACTTATTTATTCATTTATTTTTAAGCCTACAAAGCCCATGTGTACCTGTAGCACTGTAGCCAGTAGTAGACATTAAATACCTTACAAGAGTAACTTTAATATTGTCAGTATGCAGTTCCTAGCCCTTAAAAACAGGCATTCTGCAACATAGTTAATTACTTGCAAATGGAAGTTGTAAAAGATAATAGGGTTCAAACCTTTTCATTTAAATCAAAAAGAAGCCCCAAGCAAGCTTCCAAATCTCTTCCAAACTTTGCGAAAACTTTTAGCCCATATCAATGTCTGAACTAATATCTGGCCTTCCCTTTAGCTACCCGAACTAATGCATCAGACCTACAATTTAGAACTATGACCTGCAGCTGTTTGGTTAGGGAAGGGACATTGGTAGGACTTTAAAGGGGGATAAGTGAGGCAGTGAAAATGAGATTCAGTAATCCCCCTGTATTATAAGATATTTTGCACAGGGTGGGAAGGAGCTGGGACTTTTGCTTGCTCCCCCATCCCAGGCAGCAGGTGGGGGGGTGGGGGGGTGCTCCCTGGGCTGCTGCCTGCTCAGTGCCCCCCGTGGAGGCAGAGGGGTGTCTGCAAACCCCTCCTGCAGCTCCGGAGCCAGCGTGGGGAGTTCACGAGGACCCAGTTAAACTCATAGACCAATTAATACCAGCTGCTTTGCTCTTGCAGGGTGGACAGGACCTAGTAGGAACTGGAAAAATCTGTAATGGGGAAACACGCTAGAGAGAACAACTCTGTACTGGTAGGGGGATAAGCTGTAACAGGTCCTTTCCATCTCTAATTTCTACATATTTAATTTATATAGGGCACTGAAAACTTAAATTGTAGCAAGCTTTGGCGACTATCCGCAGGAGAGAGATTTGATCCAGTGACCCAAAGGCGAAAGGTTCTGTATTGCATTAGCAGCCCCCTCCAAACCCAGTCCCTCACTGAGTTTTGTTTTTTTATATCAATAACTAAATACCACTAACCTTTACAAGCTATGTGGTAACATTTGCAGTCTCCTAATTTCAAGTCATTTCACAAGCAAAGGGAAATTCAAGTTTGTCTTAGAGGTAAAAACGGAACTTCTTCCACATCTTGTTGTTAGATATTTAGGAATACTTGGAAGGGGAGGGAGAAGGAAAGCAGGTTAGGAGCTTCTAAAAGGCATTGCCCTAGGAGAAGGCATTAGGCACCACTCCCACACTGTGTTTCCCACCCTCTCCTGTGACTGATGGCAAGGGAAAAATTCTTCTCTCCCCCTTACTGGCATTTTTACATCTTCTACTCTATTACCCGCTGGAATGTCCCTTGGAATTTCACCCAGGATCCAGAAGTTAGGAGAGTCTTGATCTTGATACTAGTGAAACTTGTAAAGCAAGATAAAAGTATTTCTGCATATATTATTTGAGCGTGCACAAAAATGTATAAATGCTAAGATATAACAGTATTTAATTTCATTTAAAGGTGAAGATATGGAAATAACCAAAAATAAGTTACATAAAATAGCAGTTGGAGGTCAGTATTCATGTCAGAGGTGGTCTTGTTCTATTTTTTTTTTCTTTTTTTCCTTTACCTACAAGCCAAACATCACTAAGCCAGAAACCACCAACCAGTACGGTCTCACAGTAACAAGATATTAATAGCCCATGGAAAAATCAACATATAATTTTATATTATGGTACTTACTGCAGTCCCTGTATTTTTAATTTTTTTTTTTAGTTCTGACCTAACTGTAACACGAAAAAGGCCACTGGAGTGACACGCAAAAATGTGTACTTATTTTAATTTGTAACAAGTCAAGATATTGTTAGTAATTTTTCAGATTATGTTTCTAAGGAACCCTCACTTCAGCCATTTATTTTAGAAAACTAGGAATTTTGCATACAAATTTTGTTGTTGCTGCTTTGTCTAAACAAACCCATCATCCTTTAACACAGAGAGAAGTATGTGATAATCCTGAGAATATATAAAGTGACTTTAAGATTGTGACACATCTCCTGCCTCCTGAGGAGACTATCTGCTGTCCCCACCATTAGTTATGCAGACTCCTCCTACATGTGAGCTCTTCTTTGTTGTTGGCTTTGCATACATAAGTAAATAGGCAAATGTTTTCATTAGATAGCAGAGAACACACTTGCATTACTTGCATGGACCTGCGAGGAAGCTGCCCACGTACTTACAGGCATCTTCAAACTGCCTGAGCACTTTGGAGGTTTCACTTGAAATTAATTCACACAAGTTCGTAGTTATTGTGGTAGCCAATGACCTGAGCTGGGCCGAAGCATGCCCAATGCCTAACTTGTCCTTCTTCATTTCTATGCATGTTTTCTTGTTCCTGGTCTCATTTTTTACCTTTGTCCCTTCTTGCACACATCCCTTTTGGCATCAGTGCCTTGGAATCGCTTATTGCTCCCTTTCCTAATTCTATTTATACTTCCTAATCCTCGTACGTGGGCCACAGATTTATTTTATTTTATTTTTTTAAATTATACTGATCGATCTCTTGATGTCAAAATGCCAAATCCAACACCAATAAAGGAATTTTCGGGTTAACAACTTGAAAAGACCTTAATCTGCGTTTGACCAGCCCAGTCTCCTCCTTGTAGAGGTACGCAGACAGGTCAGCAAACTTCCAATCAGTGTCTCTCAGCCACTGCCTCTTGGAAGGACTGAAGCTGGTTCAAAAGTGCAAAGATCTCCCTTGATTTCAGGAGTGTTAGTTAAAATAGCAGAAAAAAAAACCATCAAGCGCAAGACAAGGAATACAGACACAGCTCCTCCAAGAACTCTCCCTCTAGCAGTAAAAAGCGAGCTGGAAAGGAAGAATCCACTCAGCAGGCGGGATTTAGGGGATAAGATGTTATACGTATAACACCATTCTCACTGGCAAGCCAAGAGCTGCACTCAGCGTGCGAAGGTAAAGCTTTAGGTCAGAGCAGAAACGTGGGGACTTTCGAAGAATCCTGGGTTCTGCCAGGGATGCTGCGGGGCCCCAGTTAACGCAAGCGCTGAGCGGGGCTGAATTGTGGGCTTGCTCCAAGGACTCCTTGGGTCTTAAGGATGTTTTGCTGCTGTTTGTATTCTGATCCTAAAATCAGATTAGACACTTGGGAAAACACTGTGTTAATCTACTCCACAGTGATTCATGCTGGTCACCAGACTGGAGCGAAGTCCTGCTGAAAAGCTTTAAAACTAGGCAACAATATCGGAAGCAGAGCCAAACCAGCAGTGTTATTTCTAAGGCTGAGGGCTCTGGTCCAAAACTACTGTCTCCTTTTCTCAAGCAGCTTAGTCTTCAAAAGAGGTCCATTTAATACTAAAAATTACCATGATTTGGGGGGTCAATAAATCTTTTTTTTTTTTTAAAGTGATAAACCACAAAGTGCCCCATGACTTGATCTACTTCATGTCGCCATGGAGTTTGTCATCTTCTTTTTTTCCACATACCCAAGTATTTCATTCTGCTCTTTCCTTGAAACTTGGAGGATTTGGGTTTCTCCCTCTCCCAAGATAGTTATCCTTGGCCAGTGCATCAAACAACTTCTTCTAGTGAACTCCAGCCACAGAACAAATACACCACCTACCAAACCAAAGGCGCCCTCTTCAAATCACAGTCCCATTTGGCAGCCAGTCCCTCTCATACCATTATACCCGGAGCAAACTATAAATCTTTAGCCTTGGACACTACTCGCTACCTCAAGCACATAAAACTGGCTATTACAATGATTTTAGTAAAATGATCAGCTGCTACAAAGGGAGTGTTCTGTAGGTGTAACACGTTTCACAGAGATAGTTTTATATAGCTCCATCTTTTAGTTTTCAAAATTCAGGAGCTTCCTTCTAGGAAGTTTAAATCTGTTTCTTTTTTGTATCTGCTTTCTTTTTTTTTTCCCCTGTCTCTTGTGGTTTTTTTTCTTCTTTTTTTGCTCTGTTTGTTGTGTTTTGTTGTTTTTTTTTTTTCTTTTCTTTTTCTGTGTGGTCTCTTGCATTCCTTGTGAACTCAGAAACACACCTTACCATTTGCAGGAAGCATCACCACATATGATTCTATATAAGAAAGAACCTCATCATTGCTGCCTTAGGTGAAATGTAGATTTAAAATCTACAGATAAAATCTGTATTTATCACCATCAAGATCTCATTGTGTTTTCATAGGGCTTTGTTTAATACTGAGTGGTTTTGTCTTCAGATTAGCCTAAAAGGAATTCTTGATGCTATTGAAGGTGTGGGGTGGCAGTAACTCCTAAATGATCCTTGTTATAAAATGCCTGAAGAGCTATGCATGGAAAGATACTTTTTTTTTTTTTTTTTTTCCCCTCCTTCTTCAAAATATGCTCAGTTTAAAACACATTTGGAACAGCACTGCTCTATACCATGCATCGGAATTGATAGTTTGATGTAGTCTGTGACAAGGTTTAGTCCAGAAGCAGCACTTGGTACAGCAAGGCACTTAAAACCATCGTCTGAACAGCAGTTCCCAAAAGGCACGCGTGTGTCCCAGGTAGAGGTGAAGGCAGCTTAGCCCCAAAGGCTGCATTTGGCTGCCCATTACCCCAGTCACCATTTGCATTGCTCCAAAATGCTTCGGCAATACGTGGGAGTGAGAGGGGGGGAGGACTTTGAAGCGTTTGCTTATAAATACTTTATCTCCAGCACTGTGCAGAGCTGTGTGTGTTACTTTCCACTCTCTGGATTTGGTTCGCGTCCATTTGATTGCTCAAACGCTTTGAGGTATTTTTGCTGCCTTTCAGATTACTATTTTTTTTTTTCCTGCTGCCATCTCAGATCCAGCTAACAAGAAGTCCGTTGCTGCAGGGCAAGAGTGAAACACCATTAAGTCGTAATTTCTTTTCCACAAGCGTAGCAGGTATAGCCAGGCTGCTTTCCTCCTGAGAAAGGGAAGAGGCTAGCCCCAAAGGACTGCATTTCTGGCCTTGCTATAATTTGAAGTCCTTTTGTCAGAGGGAGAGAACAAAAGTGACTTAAACCAACTTTTTTTTATTTTTTTTTTAAGTGGCTTTCCCTTCAAAAGCAATGTGAGCACTGTGTGCTTTTACAATCAGACTGAGCAGGAAACTTGTCCCTACTCGTGCAGCTTATGCATCAAGAGGGTTTTCTTACTGCAGCAAGTCCCAGATTCGGGTCTCAAGAGAAGCTGCTCTCTTGTCTTCTGCTTTGGTCTGTCCTAGCTGACCTTCCTGCCCAGCCACCAATAGAGCACAGAGCTCCTTCCCTTCCTAACCAGCCTCTGGAGGGAGGCTCAAGCGAGTTTACTGGCAAGTTTAAGAAACTGTAGGAAATTGGTGAGAAAGAAGCAATTCACATAAATGTCCTGTCTAAATGAAATATTAGAGCACAAGATTTGCAGAGGAAATCACAGTCTGAAAAAGTAATTACACTTGTTTAGATTAAATACAAGACAGCACTTTAATAAACAGGCTAAACCTCTGGCTAACATGTTATTTCTCATCCTTTCTCTTATTTTATGTTTAAAATTAGATGTCTTTTCTCCTCAGATCCATAATCCCCAATAAATTAACCTGTCCAAGTAACACATGCACAGGATAAAACTATACCTTTGATTTTGATTACGTTGGTTATGGTGGCAATTTAGGTAGCCTTGATTCCAGCCATAGATGTTTCTGGGTACTGGGGCACCCTTAAACTGCTGAGAAAAATCTCCGTTACTATGTGGATCTTGTTAAGTTGTTGGTTGCAAACAGATAAACCTATCTCTTTTTGTTGACAAATGACTTGGAAACGTAATTTTGCAAATATGTCACTCTGTCTATGGTGTATCACTGCTCTTTTATACATACTAAGGACTTGCACTGCTGTAACCTGGAAGAATTCAGTTGTGAATGGGATAGATTTTATCTGTAAGTACAATTTCTAAATATTTGTAGGAACTACAGGAAACATTGCATTAACTGAATCGTCATATAGATACAGCAAAACTGGCATTGTTAAGGTAATGTAATTTCTTGAAGTACTATAAATCAGCAATTGAGCTTGTATTTTATGACAAACGATGTATCAAAGGTAGCTTATGAGCAGAAATGTCTTGCTCACTCATTTAATTTAACACTGACGCTCTATGGACTTTGTACTACACGACTGTAAAGCTTTACTACATTTCAGTACCAGCTCTTTGCAGTAAAACAGAAGCAGCAATGCTAAAATAATGGGTTGGGGTGGAATGTGAAATGTAAACAGGGCAGAGCATCCTGCCAAGGCAAGGAGGGTCACCCTCCCTCTCCCAGCTCCCCCTCCGCAGCGGGACAGACCTAATGCACTGATGTGATGGAGGATTGGGGTTTACCCAACCCTCATTGCCACAGCCAGGGGGGATCAGGATTAAAGCGTGTGCAAAGCAAAGAAGACTTCTAATATTTTAAATTTAGATCACTAAACCAAAAAGTAATTGTTAATTTTGCTTTGGCTGCGGGTAGTGCCTTGTCGCACTAGTAGATGACAGACAGACTTTAAAGACACGTTTTAGTATGGCCATTCAAAATACTCTTTAAATGAAGTATATCACACAACCTGCGTGTTACAGTTATAGCTCATATAGAGCAAATGTGTTATAAATCACTGAGACAAATCTTAAAAAAGGGATATGTTTGTTGACATAGGCAAAAATAAAAGTGTATCGGAAGGTGCTATTACTCCAGTCCTATACCCTCGTGACCTCGTGCGTGCAATTTAGTAGCATAAATATAACTTCAGAGGAGCTGTTTTTCAAGTAATCTGGAGCTTCTGGATTTCTGAAAATCAGGCTTTTAGAAACATGGGATTCTTTCCACACACCCTTCTGGAAAGTTCATTGTTCCTAATTTAAAAACCACAGCGGCGGCAGCCACCTTATGGATATGCAGGACAGCCCTTCTCTGTCTTTCTCCTTCTCCTCACTGTTTGTCATTTTTGGACTTGAACAGTGCAGCCTGACTCCTCAGCGTGATATTTTTCCCTATGCCTAGTCTTTCCAGAATCACACTACAGAAGCCAATATAGTATCGTTTTTTTTTTTTTTCTTTTTTTGAGGGCATGGGGGAGGTAGGGGACAAGGGGAATGTTCTCCACAAACTCCAGCCCATTGAGTTTTTCTTGGAGTTCCCCTGGTTTCTTTTAATAGAGCTGTCATCAACACTTGGTGAGTTACAACACCCTGAAGACTCACAGAGTGACTTATAATACATATTTTCTATAAATCGTGCAAAGAAACATGTGTACTGCTTGTAACACTTGTGTGCACCTTCGTGCACGCACCTAAATACCTTTGTCTATATACACAAACCACAAAATTTGCCAAAATGTATCGTGGTGAAGGCATTCCCTGTACTATGCTCTTTTTGAAGTTCTTTGGTTGAGAAGCATGTAAATATTTGAACTGGTGTATAGAAAGATGGGAGCATATCCCCACACCTGTTAAGTGAGTGGGAAGTAGTGTCATCTAGTGGTTGGCTCAAAGCTAAATGGGATAGGAGCTGTAATTCAGCATACCCTAACAACATTTTTCATTCTTGCACTGCTGTACTGTATAACTTAGAGGAAATGGGTTTTATTTCTTTGTATCTTACTGATTCAGCTTTAAAACAGAGGGGGGAAAAAAAATCCAGTTGGAGAACCAGACATTGAAATACCAGAAATGCGTAAACTCTGCTCAGAGGGACACTTTCCTTTTTTGCATCCCATCCTGTCCAATGTTTTCCTCTGACGGTGCAGACCTCTTGAAAGCATATTCATAGACCTTATGCTCACCCTCTCCCATAGCATGCAGCTTGAAAACTACTCTGGCAGGACACTGGCACACTACCATATAAAGAAGTAGATTAATTTACTGTTGAAACTTACAGTAACCGAAGTTCATTCAGCTTCCAAAAATGTAAGAATAGACAAGTCTTTCCACGTCTAGTAATTCTTTAGAAGATGGAACTAATTTGATTAAAAGTTGGTTCTTATTCTTTCCTGTTTTGACAGCATGATTGTTAGAAATTATGTCCCCGTATAGTCTAAAGTATTCTTTAATATCACTTCTGGGCGCAGGAAAACACGGTCTTGAGCACTTGCTTACAAGTGAAGGAAGTGGTGGTGTTAAGCACATACTTAAAGCTAAGTGTGTGATTAATTTCTCTGTAGATTTGGGGTTTGTAATATGAATGAAGTACTGTAATCTGCCTACCTGCTCTTAAATTTTTGTCAAAAGACTTAAAGCTGCAGTTTTTTAAGTATTTCTTGTATAAAAATAACTTTAGGGTGTTAATATAAAAGCTAACTTATATCAGGATGCAAGATTAGTGGTACAATTATTCGCTATGGAATTGTAGTTAGTTTTACACATTACAGTTTCATCTATCAAAATTAAGGAAACTAAAATCTACTGAAACTGGTGAATGAAGAGCTAACCCTATTAGAATGGAGCAGTTATAAACCAGACTTTTCCAGCTGCCCTTGCTAACAGGCAACTCTAAAATAACAGCGATACATGGCTTAAGTTTCTGCTAACAAAGCTGATTTCTGACCAGAAGGCTAGAGTATTCTTTTTCATCTATTAAGCCCCGAAAGTGACAGTTCTTCTTCATATCCCTAATATTTCCTTTTCAGCTCACCAAGGCCAAAATGTCATCTTTTCTTGTAAAACAAAAAATCAAAGCCAAATGGTTAAAATGCAAAGTTTTGGTTAAACAAACAGTCAGTATTTCAGTGGTTTTATCTGCAGCCTGCAGAGCAACTAAACAAAGCCAAGATATTGTCCATCTCTTTGACAGACAAAGAGCCTCAGAGGTCCAGAATGACATGCCCGGGGCTGGCACGTGATTAGAGTAATTAAATTAAATAGCAGGAAACATGTTTTCCATATGCTGTTGCCTGGCCACACACAAACTGTAACAGTAAATCTTTTATATCATGTTGGTTGGGGGAAACGTATAACCATTTTAAAAATGCATGATGCCCACAAAAATAAAGTTAAGGGGAATATAGTAGTTCCTCACTGGGCTCCCTGGCTTTGGTCGCTGGCCTGAAATGCCAAACAAGTTAATTCCTTATTTATTTATTTTTAAAGGTGCAGCTCAAAATGCCCTGAGCATGTGAACATTCAGGAAGCGTTACTGGGTTTACACTGGAGGGTGGTGCTGATGCTCTGATTCAGAGGAAAAAAACCAAAATCCTCCCAGTAATGTTAAGAGACACGTCTTGGGTGTCTTACAAACTGAGATCCTAATGTATTTCTGTCAGTCGTTTGCAATAGACAGGCCCTCCAAACACACATTAAAAATGAATTTTTGTTTCCATTCTGTTTTCTGCAGCAAAAGGAACTCGAATTTCATTGTTTTCATGGCCAGTTTTTAGAAAAGGCAGCGTGTTTATCTGTGCCATAGTACGGTCAGAAGAATTGCTGGTCAGAGGGATCATCTGTCATCCTTGAATGTACTTGTTGCTGCACTATTAAGATCGACTAGAACACTTGCTAATCTGTTTCTGACTCATCTTCCAGTGGCTGATGATGCCAAATGAAATCACGGGTACTTCTGGTTTGTTACGGGTTTGCACAATAGGGAAAAGGCTGCAGGTCAGTTTGGAAGGAGCTATTAATCAGTGAGATCACTGATTTCAATGTCCAGTCCTCAAGACTTTTAGGAGATGACACACAGGAACATTTTCTAGAAACGATAAATTCTGCAAAATGCTCTTAGCATGAACAGAACTAAGAACCTGCGAAAAGCCATCTCATCGCATGAAACCGTGTCCATGAAAGTAAATTAAAAATGTATCTTGCTGTTTTCTGGTGAAATATATACTGGATAATTTCATAAAAATTTTAGATATTTCATCTTCACTTTATCTATCTCCTTGGCCCAGAATGCTCAGATAAGAATGAGCAGAAACTTCAGTGCTTCTGATTTCAGGTCTAGCACTGAACTACTGTATTAAGTTTAGTAATTGATAATAATTCAATGAAATCAAAGTAAAAGCTTCCGGCTGGAAAAATAAAGGTCAACTTATCTTTAAGAAGTAGTGGAACAAAGATGACAGAATATTGATACTCGTGGCTCAATCTTAGGTGGTTATAGTATTTCTCAAGCTATTGAAGTGAGATTCAATGTGTAGTCAGGATGGAGAATTTGGAATTGGGGCATTTTTCTTCTACTCCTTTGAATATTTTCTTTACTAAATAATCTCCATTACTTGGTAAGGAAAACTTGTGTTTAACAGTGTCTGTAAAATAATTACCATTACATTACAATTACATTATAATTACCATTACATTACAATTACATCCCTATGAAAGTAAGAAAGAGAAGTAAATACCAACTTCTTCCTGTCATCGACTAGCGAGGTTCTCAGTATCCTTTCAGGCTTAGATGATCCATGGTCTCTAGGACTGGCTACTGAAAACAAAATCTATGAAGGAAACTCTGTTATGAAGCTGTTTCTCTGTGGTGACCACCTGCAGCTCACCTTTACGATGGCAACTTCACAAATGCTGTGCTCCTGCAGGTGCGGTGTCCCACCAGGTGGAACCTGCTGCCTCTTTGACTGAATGTGCTTGATGCCAACTGAATCACAGCTTCAAAGTATCTCAGTGGCCAACAGCTGCAGGAACCACTTGCCAATGAAACAGGGCAAGGTTTGAGAATGCAGCTACTGGATTGCTCACCAAGGTGGACCCAGACACAGCTGGGAACGAGCATGGGCTTCAGCGTGTCCTGGTCTGCTCATCCCTGATGGACCTTATGGAGCTTCTGACCAAATTACAAGTTCTCGCATGGAAGCAGAACTTGAAAATGAAACCATTATGTACTTGGAGTCTTTTTTTTTTTTTTTTTTCATTAAAAGGGCCAGAGAGGTGAAAGGAAGGATTACCTCTTCTACAGGAAGGTCCAAGCCATGATAATAGCGACATACGAAAGTACCTAACTTGAAAGTAGAGAACTGAAATCCAGTTTTTCAGAGAAGAACTTCGAAAAACGAGCAGTGTGCATGATTAGTGCATTATCCATCAACAAGAGTAAGTAACAGCCCCCACACGGATGAGCACCAGCCCCCGTGCTCGTCCACAATCTCTTGCTGCAGGAACGAATCTTGTTCCTCTCCCTTTTATTTTTCCTGGCCCCGCGCTGCCTGTGTTTGTGTTCTCAGAGCCTGCCTGAGAAGGGATGGAGATTCTTACGACAAAACTCACCTACGTAGCTCAAAGGGTATGATGCTGCATGTATTTTAATTGAAATCATTAGCATCCTTAGCAAGGCCTAAATACCTGCAGAAGTGGCCAAACCAGAGCTATTCAAGTGAGGTGTCCCTGGACTGAGCCTGTGGTGATGCCACCTGCATTCACTGCTGCCATTTTTATTTTTTTTTGTCAACAACACTAATGGAGAAGCTTTGAAGCTCTCTGCAGCAGCTTAAGAAAACTAAAATCTATACAGAAACTGTATAGATTGAATGGGAAACTATGACAGAAGACGTGTACAAATGTAGGTAAATGGTGAGAACCAGAAACTTCTACGAAAAAAAGGAAGATGTCTGCTGGGCTTGGGGAGCCTTTGATGTCCTAAGGCAAGGTCTCAAACCTGATCAAAATGTGTGACAAATAAGGGAGACCTAATCACCACTTGTCCCCCTGTGCAGTCAGGTAGCTGAGTGATGAAGCCATGATCTCTGGTGTGTAGAAACTCTTCAACTTGTATTTTTCAGGAGAGGAAGATGGAGGAGAGCAAGCCTTAGAAGCAGCTGATTTTGGAAGCTGTCTCTCTGCACACAGCTGGAGACCACTGCTCAGTTTCTGCCCTGTGCTCCTTTTAGATCCGTTTGATAACGGAGATCTACTTCAATGATCTGCAAGCTGTCACCGAAAAACTATCACAGTGCCCTTTTTGATGGGAGCAAAAGGAAAAGACCAAGGTAAGGGCTGGAGACTGAATCCTCCATGTTTCATAGATTCATAGAACGGTTTGGGTTGGAAGGGACCTTAGAGATTGTCCAGTTCCCACCCCCCTGCCCTGGACAGGGACACCTCCCACCAGACCAGGTTGCTCCAAGCCCCATCCAGCCTGGCCTTGAACCCCTCCAGGGATGGGGCAGCCACAGCTTCTCTGGGCAACCTGTTCCAGGGTCTCACCACCCTCAGTAGAATTTCTTTCTAGTATTTAATCTAAATCTCCCCTCTTTAAATTTAAAACCATTAACTCTCATCCTATCACTCCACTCAGGCAGAAGGTGAGAGGAGACAGATTATGTGCTGCTTTCTGCATTAGAGCACCTATGTCTCAGAGGCAGTCGGGCTGAGCTGCCCTTGCAGGACATTAGACAACAGAGCTGTATGGAGGTTTAGCCAGCAGTATACTGAGGTGTGCATTTACACACTCTCACGTTTTAAGGGAGGAGAATGTGAGCTTGTGTGTGCACACGCATACGTGTGTCTGACAGAGGGACAGACATTTAGAGGTCAAAACAAGATCCTTCCAAAAATGAAGCATTTAAAGAATCAGCTTTCCAAGAACACATAATCCCCTTCAATGACAATAATAATAGAATCCCGTGCTGTCTGATACAGGAAATAATAAATTGTTGTATCATCTGAATGTCAAAATGTGAAGCGATAATTACTGGACTTACAGGCTTTTGATTCCTGCTGGTTAGGGACCCCTGATTAACTAATTTTGCCTAGTGTTGCCCCAGTGGCCTCCTCACAGGCTGCTTTCTTTAACTAAAGGGAGCAGCAACAGACATATGGAGGTGCTATATCCTAAATATCTGAAGGAGGAAAAAAAGCATAAAAAAATTTAGATTAAAAAAAAAAAAAGACATGCACTCCCAGCATTATTCTGTGTCAGTATTAGTGAAATGAAGTAATTTTGTTATTTCGTAATGCTATATTGTTGGTCAGATAATTCAGTTCTTGATTTAATTTTGCAAGAAAGCAAGTCTTATTGCCTTCTGTAACAAAATTTACAACAGAAGAGAAAAGCAAAAATAATAATCTCCTTGGTGGTTATTAAGAAAGCCAATTTGATACTTTCTGAAAAAGTGGATCATTTTCAAATCCAACTAGGAAAGAAAAATTACCTGTAAATATTCTCATTACTATGCACTTTCACATAGAAGTGGTATAAAAAGAAAAGCTATTCTTCCTGTGTCATTTCATTAAAACCTACATTCTTAAAGACTAGTTAAAAACTTAATACAGATAGAGAGGACTGTAAGAGTAAAGATGACATAAGGCTGGCTGAGTATTTAGATGGAGCTTCCCCTCGTGCAGAATGAAAAATTTTCAGATAGCAAATCCAACTACAGGGTGCTCTGCCCCCTGGCTCCATCCATCCAGCCTGTGGCTCGGGGTGGATCCCAGAAATCACAGTGCTTGTGTTGTGCAAGGGTTGGACTGGGGCTGGGCACCCACAGAGCTGAGGAAGGGCAGAAAGCTGTAAGGTTAGTGCCTCTCTCACTGGCTGCACAGTTAAGGGAGACAATTAAAGCAGCCTACAAAAAAAAAAAAAAAAAAAGAAAAAAAAGAAAAGGTGGGTTGAGATAAAAGAACCCGGGTACAACCTCATTGAGGGAGGAGAGGGGGGTGGAAGGTCTATTTGGAAGTCTAACATTGTTCAAAACTTACACTTCCATTTCTCCTGCTCTTCACAGCACTTCTCAAGGCCAAAAATGTTGTGACGTGGTACCACCTTGGAAGGACCAAGTGTGCAGAGGGGCACTTTGAACAGCGTAGCCTCCAACCAACCTCCCGTGTATCTCAGGGCCACGGGCTGTTACGAGTCAATACACTCACGTCAAGGCAATGACGGAAATGTGAAGCAAAACCAGTGCCACGAAGGCTGCACGGCCAGACTCAAACCATCATCTCATTTAACCAGCGAATCGCTTAAAAGTAAGTACCTCTAGTGACTAAGGCCCTCATAGTCATTACAGAGAACTAGACATTGCTGGAGTGATTTCAGGTTACCAAGCTAGTACACTTTGAGCTCTCAGCTGCTGCTGAAGCAACCCTTGGGGTGGGGGGTCTCCAATAGCTGAGCATACCCCCAGACAGCCAGGGATGTTATCCTGGGTGAGTTATGGGCCAGAAGCAAAATCAGCACAAGGCGTGTGACAGTGGAGCTTGGCAAAACCAGGACATGCCTGAGGGAGGTCCCGTCCCAGTCCTGTCTGTCTGTGTGATGGCATGAGTTTGGCCAAGAAACCCAGTCTTTCCTGGGTTTCCTCTGCAGTTTGAGCCAATTGCAAACTTTACCTTTAAAGCTGATTACAAATTAGACTCAGTTAAAAGAGAAAAAAAAAACAACCCAACAAAAAACCAACGAACGATTACGAAGCACAGTCTACCAAATTCGAAGCACAGCATCTACCTAACAGCATGGTAAAATTCCACAAAAACGACTGGGATTGCACTAGAGCAATAGAGACAATAATTTTATCCAGGATGTTCTTCATCCATTTGCCTGAGCAGTAATTCAGGGTATGATGTTCTAAACTTGTATTTCTCCACTGAGAAACGAGGTACAGAAGCCCCGCTACCACCCAGATGATGGGAACTGCATAAGGAAATCAGAAACTAAACAAATAAATGAAAAGCAAACAAACATCTCTTAAGTGGATAAGTAGGACATGCTGCTAGCGGGAGAGTACAATAAGGAAATTAACTTGGCTTAGCTAATTTTGGCTGCAAATTGTGAAGTGTTCATAGGGGGGAGAAATAAGTAAACATTTTAGATGGGTGCTTGAGACTAACGTTTATAGATTATTTTTTTTTTTTTACCTCAGAATGCCAGTGAAGATAAAAACAGGGTATATATAGTTGGCTTAAGTAACATGGAGTAAGTCTTAGTGATCCTGATGATAATGAAGACGGAATGAAGATAGTGGACAAATGAATTGCTGAATAGAAAGGATGAGTGGTGGTAGTGCCGGCAGTGCTCCTGCTTTGCTGAAGCAGTCAGTTTTCAGTCCTATTTTGTTAATGCCAGAAGGTGAGGAAAAAAAAAAAAGGCTAATGTTACAGTATCCACATTCCAGTAATGTGTGTCTGTCTTGAGTATATAAATATTCTGAAGCATTTTCCCTCATTTAGTAGTAATTACTTCTAAATTGGCAGCTCCACTGGCTTTATTTTTTGGAGAGCAGGACAGAATAAACATCTGTTGTTCCAAAAAAAAAAAAAAAAGAGAAGCACATAATTCCTGGAAAAGGTATTGTGAATTGTATTGCATTCTGATTTACCTTCTTCATTACAGGTGCTTCGATGTACGGTAAACAAACAATTTAGAAAAAAATCATACATGTAGCCTCCAAAACAGGAATGCTGTAAATTGAAAACATTTATGGCTTCTCTTCTAATTCTGACATGAGTATTTAAACAAAAAGCATCTCAATAAAACCTCTGCTGAAAGCAGCACAAAATTCTAAATACATAATAATTAATAGGGCAAGCAGTATTCATGCTGTACTGTGTGTGCTACTTAAGTTTCCTAACCTAAAACTTGACTTTTTAATCTAATACTTTCTTGTGTATGACTGATGAGACATTACTTTGCTGTTATATAACTGAAAATAATTAGATTTGATTTATGGAACTATTTATTCTTATATACTTATGTTGCTGAGAGCATTTTTTTTTTTAAGTAAGTTAAAATTATTTCAGAACCAAAGCCATTAAGAGCCTTTGCAATTTAGATGAAAAGTTAAAAGAGCCAGAATGCAATGGTTATCTCAACTCTTTTGGCAGTAATAGCTCATGTACTTCAGCAACAGAGACAGGTTTTTCAGTACAAACTGTTTCTCTCTGTAGATCTGAAGCAAGGTTCAGGAAATATCACAAACCAGTAAAGCATTTAGCATCCTCCTGGAAGTGCTTTGGAGTTTCAGGACGTGACTGTCTTACACAACTGCTTCAACGGCTGCAGGATCTGCAGGTCCCCTCCTCCCCAGCATATTTACAGGTGGGTTCCAGTTTTGCAAAAGTCTTGAGGAATATGGGAGAGGTCACTATAAGCTCAGTTTCAGATCAAAACCATTTGGGTTCTAAGCAGATTTTAAAAGTTGCATGGAAATTATTGTGGTTCTGCTGAATTTTGGGTAACGAGGAGCCACGAAAGTGGGATTCACCTTTACCTTTCCTATATGGTACAACATATGACACATGTTCACGACAGATGCCATGATGGGAAAACGAGCATGCATCGATACCACTTCCACATTCACCAAAACTTATAATGCCTGATGTAGGATAAAATGAGAGACCAAAAAAAAAAAAAAGACTTTGTGTAATCATTGTAAGAATCGTGTAATAAAAACCTTGGTCCTGAAAGTCTGAATTGTTTCAACAACGTGTAGTGAACATATTTCTTTATAGAAAGCGAAAGCACAACTAAGTTATCAACTTTACACAAAGTCAGATATCTGAAAGGGGATCTTTTAAAAAAAAACTTTATTTGAGAAAGGAAGAGACTTATATCAGAAGGCAAAAAAAGGGAACATACAAACAGAATATATTTACAACACAAAACAAGAGATCACCTCTAAGGGTGTAAATTATAATAAATACAGTAGATTTAAAATGTAAGAGACAATTATCAATTAGAAATGTGGTTGTTTAAACCCAGTTTTCCTTTTCACTGGTTCCAGGTAGTTTCTCTATTTTAATTTTATCCAAATTTGAAAGATTCTGAAATTAAAGTCCACTGATGTATTGGGGTTTCTCACCTGAATGACGTTACAAAAATATCTTTTGTCCTTTGTGAATACATGTCTTTGAAGTGATATTGTACAAAAGTTTTCTCATTTGCAAGTTTCTCCCCAAATAAAATGTATTTTAAAAGATGCACTATCCCTTTTTGATGAGGCTGAAGTTAGGTTTCAAAGAAAATTAAAATTATACATAATGGGAAAAACTTAATTTCATTTTTTATGCTTCATTCTTTGAATGTGACTTTTTTCATCCAAAGTGGAGAAAGATTTCTGTTCAAATATGAAGCACACATAAAAACCACCCATATTTTCTCAATTAATAAATCTTTCCTATCTAAGATGATCTTTATATTTCAGAAGGCCTTTCATTTTATAGCAACTATTTAGTCATTTGTTTGGAGACCTTTTAGGAAAAAGGATAATGTATCTTTAGAAGTTGCAACATTTTATAAGAGATTTAATAATCTTAGAGCATAATGTAAACAACACATGCTAATAACACATTTTAGAACAATTTCTACATTTGGCAAAACAGCTATCTCTTTTGAAACAGGATACTGCACCTTAAAATACCTCAGCTTTAGAAATATAAATATTTTTAATAGAAAAAAAAAACCTGACAAGGATTCCAGGTCAGTTTGGGATTATCCATATTAAAGGGGATCTTAATACAATGAATCTTTAACTAGCTTAACAAAAGTAAACCTATAAAACAAGGTAAACATATCAAAAGGGAATATGAAGGAAATGTTTCACTGGAAAGCTTCCTTAACAATTTCCCTACTCGCTTTGTTATTTTCTTTGACAATAAATCAATTCATAGAGTGCCTTTAAAAACAGAGGGAGCGCTGCCCCGTCCCCCCCCCGCCCCGCATTCCTCAGCACATGAATCACTTGGGCTTCCTGTTTCCATAAGGCATTTCCTGCCCCCCCCTCGCCTCCCAAAATCACTTTTCTGCAGGAGAAACAGCGGGGACCTGACAAAAGCAGCGACTTATATAAACAGGGCCTTCCAGCGCCTCCAGCCCGCTCTCGGGGCGAGGGGAAGGGCCGCCGGCTGCAGCCACGCAGGGGCGCTTGCCAGCCCCGGGGGGGGGGACACTGGCCCACAGCCCCAACTTGCCTTTTGCCAAGCTGGCATCGCACGCACAGGCATCGCTCTGGGCTTTGTCCGTGAGACCTAGCGGTAAAGGTTATGTGATATTGTCTACGATTAGCCTTGATTAAACAAAAAACAAAACAAAACAAAACAAAAAAAACCCAAAACAACCAAAAAACCACAAGCGAGTGATTGGCTACCAGATGATGGTGAGAACAGCTCTGTGCTTTTCCTGCAATTCCCTCGTAACCCCCGGGAACCTAATGCTGCGTTTTTGCTTCTCACCACTACTTGCATCTGCTTCACGGAAGGGTGTCTCTGTGGCCAGGGTCATCGAATAAGACAGAATGAACAATTAACTAAGCAGTGCAAAAAAAGAAAACGATGCAATTTTTAAACAGTGCCTTGCCTCTTTACATCCACCTTCTAATTCCTCCCTAAATTATACTTTATACACCAGCCTGGGACCACCGATATAGCAGTCAGTACCTGTCCACTGGGGAAAAAAAAATAATACCCTAACGTTAACAGTGTTCAAGACTACAGTATAATACAGTATATACAGACAGCTGAAAGCAAAAGTCAGAGGATTCAAAATCAGAGAAGAAGAACGTTTCATCAATCAGGTCTGGAAACTAATTCCAGCAATTGCTGATCTCAACAAGCTAGGAGACACGAGTTCTCTTTCACTAGCACTAAGCGATGTAATGTAATCCTGGGCTAATACAAAGTCTATCAGCTATTACGCAGAGATTTATGTAGCATAACTGACTGCAACAGGTATTGTCTCAATTAGTGGCCATAAGGATGAGCTTCACTATGTTTTCAAGTGTGCATACAACACTTCTGCCTTTGTTAGACTCTTTGAACAGTAAATCAGGATTTGCCAGATCAGTGAATCAAAACAGAAATGCTTATCAAAGCCTCGAAAATGCACGTGATGTTCAGATAATAACCTTAATTACAAATCCTGGAGCTAAATCTTTGCCTATTACCTGTTGCATAAAAGCAGCTTGCTCCCCAGATTCCATTTGCTGGGTTTGAACATCCTCATCACTGTCCGGCGGCTCCTCTTTGACTTTCACAGCCCCCACCTGCTGTCCTATTCTGTCCTCCGCGCCGGCTCCGCCGCTCTCAGCCCTAACGCCGGCGGGAGCCCGCTCCTCCTGCATGGAGTGATCGCCGTGGAGCTCTTCCTCAGCTTCCTCCAGGTGGCTGCCAGGCTGCTTGAGCTGCTCGATGGACTTAGAGAGCATCTGGAATGAGAAAGAGGGGGAACAGCTATTGACTCCTTTCACCGACACCAAACGCCGAGAACTCTGAGAGTTGCACCGACAAAAAATAAAGCTTCTGCAACAAACCCAGGGAGCTACACATTGCTAAAATGTTTAAGTACAGGCAAAAAAGAACCAAAGTTCCTAAGGAAAAAGTCCCTTCTTACTCTGTAGTAGAAAACACTACGTATGTAGAGTGCCACACAGTGATACCAAACTAAAAATAAGGCAGAATACCGAAAACGTGACACATCTGTTACAGCTAGCAATCAAAAGAAGTTAGTACCCATTCATACTCTTCACACATAAAAGAAGACATTTATTTAAATATATTAAAGCTCATTTTCCACAACATAAAATTATAAAGGAGCTCTAAGCTGTAATAAAATCAGTAATCTGGTTAATATTTTTTTATAAGTAAATGAGGGAATATTCACACAAGCTTCTCTATGAATTAAAGTCGACAAAGGAGAGGTGACAAAGAGCTGGTGTCAGTCACCTCTCCTGTGGCACAAAGATGCCACACTACAAGCGTTTCTGCCCACGACTGGAAAGACTGAAGCTGTTGTGTGTGTTACAGGTTCCAGCAGTGATGCTGTAACACACCTACCCAGACAATACTGCTTTCACACCATTAACTACCATTTTAAAGCTTCGCTGAGGTGCCAGGTGCTTGAGCGCTGCAATCAAGTATATTTTATGTTCTACTATTTAAGATGCATCAAATGTACTCCAAAATAGTCCAAATGTAATCCAAAAAGCCAGAACTGGAAAAAAATAATCCCTGTTTTGTTGTAAGAGACGCAAATCAGACACGTGAGAAAGCATCTGCAGGGTCAACTGACCTACTTGATTTCAACCAAATACCTATTTATATCACCAAGGTCAAGTATACTGAGAGGGGGGAAAAACCCACCTTTTACCATACATCCTCCCCTCTTGCTCCTCCTCCCAATATCTATTCCGTCCTTCAAACTGAGCTTTAGTTAGTGCTATACGCTGAGCTACTGGATGGCTTCAGTACAGCTATTTTGTCACAAACCGTGGATGGTCTAGGTTCATTCTGCTTGGAAATGCATATAGAAAAATGCCACCCTCGTGAAGGGCAGGGCTGTCATGTCAGCTATGATCAAGAGGCTACAGCTGGATTCAGGAACTCCCACAAAGTCAACAAGAAGGGCTGAAAGATCTGTTTGTACGGTTCCAGTTGATGCTCTGATGCATAAGCCCCACATCAGTGGAGAAACAAATTCCACAGTGGAAACCTACAGGCTTCGGTCACAGCAAACCTTCGTTTTTGGGGCGTAATGGGAGTTTAATGGCTTACTAAAAAGAAGCCAAAAAATATCCCTTTTCATTACTGTAGTAACTGGAAAATCACACCAGGTGTATCCTGCATGCTGCAGGTGGCACGCTCTGAGCTGGGGAATCCTTCCTACTGCAACGAACCCAGAGTGTCCCCTTTTATTAAGCAGCATCTGGAAAATTTCTCAGATCAAACCCATAAATCTTTTCCAGTTGTTTCTCAGAAGATGATGCTGAGCAAGAAGGCACTGGAGCTAACTACGTGTGTTCAGCTCGGGCAGACTCCTCTCCGGCGCTCAGTGAAACATCTGCGGGAGAGCCCCCTCCGACTCCTCCAGCGAGAAAAGGCAGGCAGGGCTGGGGGCTCGGCGGGCTGCTCGCAAGCAAATACAAGCTGGAACATCTGCGTGACAGATAATCACATACAGCCCCGAGAGTCACCGACGCTGAGCCATCTGTAAACCATTCCCTGTGCCAGTTACTTGACATCAGGTAGGTTACTCTGGAGGGGAAGCCAAGAGAAAATGATTGCATGTCCACGGCAAAGTTAAGACACATATTTAGCTCGTTACTGCTCTCCTTTCTTTTATGCTTTTTCACTTTTATGTCAGGCTCTTTCTTCTTCACGCTGCTGTGTGGCACAGAAAGCTGCTGAGCCTTCTGAGGCAACACGTGATGGCCTGCAGTACATAATCCATACAGGGAACGCCTTCAAACGCTTTTTGCTTGCAATCGGTGGGGTGATGCAAGAGCATGTCAGGGGGCCGTGGGGTCTAGAGGGGTATTTATGTGCATTTAAATTTGTGGTGTCCCTGGTCTGGGGCCTGCTCCCACCCCATGGAAGTCAGCAGGCGATTTGCCCCAGACTTTGAGGCTCTGAGGCACTACAGCTATGTCCTCCCATATGATGGAGCACGTTACAAATGAGTGGATGGCAGGGGGGAACAACCCAAAACCTGAAAACCACTCCTTGTTACTCCCTCTGCTGTCTCTCTATCACCACCACGCTTTCCTATTTGCTAAAGTGGTTTTTAAAGGCAGCTTGGCCCCATCTTATTCCAGTAACTACTTTAGTAGCATTACCAGGAGACAGTTCAGTTCTCCAAGTCAGAAACATCTTATTGTATCTCCAGGTACTACCCATGGAAAATTACGTATCTGGAGACATGCAAAACAGCGGTTTAGAGTCAGTATTTCTATCTTTATCTAAAGCTGGATTACACAGCAGAAAATGAGTCCTGAAGGAAAACACTGCTCAAGCCCTTTCACTCTGCAACTGGGTACTTCTGCTTACACTTAATGTTTAAACCTTTCATTTTAAACCTCCAATCATCTTTTTTTTTTTCTCTGAATTTATCTGTACATATGTCAGGACTTTCTCTTCGTTTTAATGCATATTTTTGATTTTGAAAAAGTGATCGCTTAATATGAATTTTAATAAGACTACATTTAAAAACAGCAAACCCATGGCTTATTTCACTAATAAATTAGTTGTACAGAGACTGGTCATTAACCAGTACACTTTACTGTTATCGCTATTTCAACTAAAGGAGTTGCTCAAAAAAAATTATTTCTGCTAATGTAACCTATATTTGTTTTCCTTTCCTTTTATTTTCAGGAAATTAAACTGTAAAGGATATGCATGAGCCAAAGTAAATAGTGGCAGCAGGACAGGAAGCATTTACAGACATCAGCTCTATTGCACGACTGCAATAGTGCAACCAAAAAAGACATCACACACCATCTAACCTGCTGCCTTTACCAAAAAATGGAAGACTAAAATAATCTGGACCTTGCAACAGAGACCATTTTATAGGTCCTTCAGTCGCAGCCCCTGCCTCAGTTTTTCCTTTGTAATGATAAGCTTTTGCAAAATACAATGTTTCAAATAAAATGTCTTTACAGAGAGACAAAGAACAAAATCCTGCAAAAACCACCATACATTTCCTTCCTTAATCAATTATTCATTTTAAAAAGATGGCAGTCGTTTCTAAGAACTCACGTCCATACTTATGGAACACACTTTTCCTCCTTCTCTCCCACGCCAATGAGATTACTTTGACCAGCCACGCATGCTGTCAGCTGTACTGAAACCTGGCACCTCCTCACTGCTGTCTCTGCTACTCATCTAGTACAACAAATCTAAGGGATGCATTTATCTCTCAAAATCGTTCTTCTGCATTCTGGCTTAAACATTGGTTCTCAATAAAGGGGAAAACGCTCTGGGCATTGTCAAGTTCCAAACACAGAGAACTCTTGCTATGGTTTTGTCCAAACAATCCCCTGCTATAAGCAATCTTTGAAAGAAGAAATGTTCTACCTCTCACCTTCAGAAGATGCTAGTCAGATGTGTAAGCTGGAAAGCCAAAAAATCGTCAGTTGTAATATGTTTAATGAAACTAGAATAATTTACTCCAGCTGAACCTGATCCAGTCTTCCATATTTCATTAAACATTATTCAGAGAAGTGAATGATTAATCTGGGGCTAACTGTATCTTTTCAATATTCCCATTGACAACAAATAAACTTTCTATTTTTTTCTATCAATAAAACAACAGAAACTTCCATATTATTTTTCATTTTTTAGTAAGAAGTATCGGTCAATTAGGATCACCATCCAAAGCACTAGTGAATGTTCACTTCCTATATATTTTTCATCATGGATTTTTTACATCATGGTCTTGCCCAATCACTGGTTCCCTGTATAAAGATGCATTAAACCAACTAACATCCTGGAATGAAAACTGAAATCCAGGTACTCCATATCTAAGCTTTAACATTAATACTGCTCCCGTACCTTAGTGCACACTGCCATCTGCCCCATTATTTTAACCCTTACTACTCCAATACAGAGGAGGGTTTTACCTTTGAAAACAAACTGTCAAAATGCTATGAATACCTTGTCTTAAGAACACACATAGGGTTCCTACATTGGTCAAATAAAAACCTGGTCCCAGTGAAGACAGTGTAAACCTAGCTTCAGCAGAGGCAGGCCTTCAGTCATTATACATGACAAAAATAACATTTAAAGATGGGGGCCTTGTTCACATACTCTTCACGCAACGATATCTGAGATTTTCTCGAACGCACACTACTGCTAGGGGCTTTGCACTTACATTAGTTACATCAAAAGCAGCCTTTTTTTCTCCAAGGGGCAGGGTCAAAGCTTTCTAGATACAGAGAGATACAGAGATACACAAGTAACATCAAGATTTTAAGGGGTTTATCGTGGTAGTGGTCTTTTGGTACCCAATTGCAATAATATTAACTAGGGGTTTCAGACTTTGGACTCCCTTTATTGAGCAGAATGAAGATCTGCAATGGTGATCAAAGAGCCTTATAAGGAAATAAGCTGTCATTTGGACAGAAGTATATTAAAGCTGACAACAGCAAAGCAGATCTTCCCTAAGACAAGCGGAGTTCAGGTTACTGCACATTCATTATTATTTTTTTCACCAGAAAGTTGGGATGAGGGTTTCTACCCACTTTTGGATGGGATGTCAACATTTGTAGAATCTTTTCAGAAGGTCAGCATACTAGATCCCGCAGGTATAAATGTCAGACTTCAGTGGAGGCGTATACCCTTTCCCACATCAAAAGCCTGGCATCTGACAGCTGACCAGAAATAATCCATAGGGGATCTTCTCTTTGTTATTAAGGACAGAGGCACACCTCTTGGCAATGATTTGTTTCTTTTCAGAATGGAAATGATCCAGGGGAATTCTTTACCTCTGACCTATGTGAGATTTTGCTTGTTATCACCCTCACAGCAGCACTGGCTTGCTGCTGAAGTATATTCTTTTTTCAAAGAAAAGAAATGGCTTTTTAATACAAAATAAATACAAGATCAATGGGGTGGGTTGCTCTCTTCCTCTTTTTGTTGTTACAGTAAGATTCACCCATATGTCCGCCATAAAGATCTGACCAAAAACTTTTTTCAGGGAGTGCTGACACATGCCATATAATCTCAGCTCAGGGCAAACTTTCAAACACTGGGTTCAGTTGAAATATATTAAAGCTTTAAGTACTTTAAGTCTAAAACATAAGGAAAAAAGGAAAGAGAAATGGAAAAGAAGGTATTAACTTGTTCTAAGCTCTCGATCAACTGGCATTTCATAGCCTCGACAGTTTAAAATGGTTCTGGTGTTTCTCATCAAAAAATCTAGAAAATAGTTGAGTATTCCTTATTTAAAAAAAACCTACAAAATGACTGAAAAGGAGAGAATTATGCCTCTGTGTAGATTTCAGTATACAGCCTATGAACAGAAGAGACAGAACAATGCAAAATAAGAAGTGCATGTATTCACTTGATACAGGCCCAAACTTGTCCTAAGAAATGAGAAGATACTGGATTGCTTTGCTACATGGCCTAGAATACTGGCTGTTTTAAGGTTCAAATTAATCTGCTTTGCAGAGTTTAAGTGTGATTGTAAAGCCATGCACATTATAGGATGAGCAAATAACTTCAACTGTAAATAGAGGCAAGTTTTAAGAATGAACAAAGTATATTCCACCATGCTAGGAGACTTCAAAAACCTTATTTAAGCACAGGGTGTTCAGTCTGAACCTTTAAGTTAAAGGGTTAAAGAATATAGTTTAAAATTCAAAAGCCACTCCGTGATTTGATCTTTTCTCACTGTCTTGTGTATGGGCTCCCCTTAAGTTCCAGTTTTTTAAAAATTGGGTTTTGTCTTTTAAGTATGTAAGAAAGCCCCCTGCCTTTCTGTGTACTTGCAGAGGACAGAGACTTGATTAGAGCACTGACACTTTTGGTACTATTCACCAGAATGGTTCTTCTGAGAATGCTGCTGTAGAAGAACCCAGATGCTGCAAACTGTAAAGTCTAATAAACAACCCACATCCTCAGATAAACCACTGCTGCTGTGCCTGCCACATGGTCCTATTCCTCCTGAGGTTTTTGCTGCTCTGATGAGTTACTGTGCTCCTGATGAAGGTTGGCTACTCTGGGAACAGGGATAAAGGAGACTGAGAAGCTACTGGGGCAAACAAAGTAGGTTATGGAGGTTCAAGGCAGCAAAAGGCCCCAAATAAACTTAAATTTCTACTATATGCATATGTGTACAGCCTAAACACAAAAACTTGGTTAATTCTGTTTTAACAGAAGGAATTGTTTTGTCTCTTTATCACAAATAAAGAATGAAAGAATGTGAGAAGGAAAGCATATTTCAAGAATGAGAGGGAATTATTCTCCTTAACGTATATTTTCATTACAGTTTGACTCAGAAAAAGAAACGTTACTAAAACAAGTATTATCCCAAACCCACTGCAGTCTTTTTCCTTCCTTATCCAGCCCAGTTCTTGTGAGGTGCAATGCCTTCCTAGTCCTGTGTGACCACGAATATGTTTACGCGACTCAAGTTTGATTATTACATTCAGGACAAATGTGCCCATATGCCACAGCACGTATCCCCAAATGCTACGGTAGAATTTATGTCAATAAGCACATAATCTAACAAAAACACGTTAGTGGAGTTCTTTGCTTTGTGAGGAATGCACGAATGGATCAGTTTGTAGTGAATACCCACAAACAGCACAAAGACTCAGTGCTTTACTGGTAACGAGTTCTTTTCTCTTCAGACAACTGAGGGCAGGTGAAATATTTTCAAAACCTGAGGCTACAAGATATACATATGCCATCTTGATTAAACATATGGAATGCATACTCAAAGAAAAACCAACTGGAGTCCTAGTTGAGTAATCAAAACACCCAAGCTGAGAGGGGTTAACATGCCAGGATCAGCTCTGAACTTTGAAGTTTTCTGGTCTTCATTTTTCCTAATTAAGACAAGATTTAATAACCAAACCACTGTACAAACTATGTACTTAAACTCTAGGTTTGTTTCTAATTTTGTTGGGAATTCTTAGTAGATTCCAAAGAATCAGTACCCCCTGGGAAGTTCACCCAGTAAGGTGGATTTTTATTTTTTTTTCCTCTTAGGTGAAAGGGCTTAATGCCCACTTTTCATCTTTTTTTTCTTTGCCATTCCCTCTTACATATAGTTATTAAGTAACCCTCAAACAAAAGAAGATAACTACAGATGTGTGATTAATATCTTTGAATTACTAGAGGAGTTCTAGCAAACAAATTTTGGAAAGCTATGTAGTAAGAGCAGGAAAACATTCTCCAGATAGAAGCATTTAATAACTTGCGTATCTACATTTTAGAGCAGGGAACAGAATCACATTTGTTGTAGAAGCATTAGCTCCTGATAAATCTATCTTCTGCCGCTCTTTATTAATGGAAGCTCCCCTTTCTTCTTTTTCCTCCCTCAGAATAAGGTGCTACTCTACAGGGAAAGAGCAGCACAATTCAACTCTATCTGATATCAGCAATGGAACATTCTTCTCTTTCTCCTTGTATCATAATTTTATATGACCATATAGAAAACAAACTTTCGTGGTAGTAATTGACTTACACAGAAAAAGTTGGTTTGAGAAAAGCTGATTAAAAATTTCTCCAGATGCTTAATAAGTTTCTTACACAAAAAAGATCAATTTAATCAGCTGACTGAGTTCCAGCGACTTATGTATTTACTCCAACTGCTTGTCCACAATGAGAAAGCTTAAAATACAATTTAACAGCAGCTGAATGGAATTATTGCTGAAGCTCAAAAGCACACACTAAAAAGTTGGATAGAAAGCTGGTAATCTTTAAGGCACCATTTACCATCCAACAGAAGACCACCTGTAATTTAAACCTGTAAGATGCTTTGAACCCTATTTTGTTGAATTGTATTCTTACAGATGTCAAGAACCGCAAATTACCTTTGCAGCACATTACAGAAAGCTGAAAATGAAGATCTGTACAAATGTTTACACCAACTATGGATGAACGAGATACTCGTGCAAGAACCTGTCCACTGTCCATGACCACATGGCACCAGTAGCCTAAACTTCTGCATTAGTTTTCCACTTTTACATTTATTGGAAAATTCCTTGCTTTGGGAACTCACCTTATTCATGTGGATCTGCTGCTGGTACTGTTTCTGCTTCTCCAAGAACTGTTGATGTTGCTGCTGGATGACCAGCTGGGCCAAAGTGCTCTGAGGCAGAGGAGCTGACTGGGTTCTGTTCAGTGGCCTGTGACGAGGCAGTTTGTGGGCAGCTCTTACGCCAGGTGAGACTCTCTCCTTCGCTGCTAAAGGAGACTGGGGATGAAGAGGAACCGCTCCTGCAAAACAGGGACATGTCACTCCTGCGTGAAGAACAGCAAACTAATAGTTCTAATAGGAGAGAAAGCTCTCAGCGAGAAGAGGGGTGTCTATTGCAGAGCTCTGCATCAGCGCTGATGCAGCGGGACGTGTACCACGTGCCTCGCCACGCTGGGAAGTCCAGCAGCTGCAAAAGAATGTGATGAAGTAATCATTTTCTCTTTTCTGTAATCATTGAATTCTTTGAGGCTAACAGACTGGAGCAGAACCGCTGAAGGGGGAAAACAAAGATGCTGTCGTTTTTTCTCCCACCCTTCCACTTTTCCCAACGGTTAGGATGTATAGTATCTGTATCACCACATTTAGTTTAACGTGAATACCAATGTCATAAAACCCAAATCATTATTGTGTCGAAAGCTTTGATCATTACCAGTCACAAGAAGTTTCTGCTGTCTCATTTGTTCTTTCAGTAACAGATGCTGCAAGAGAGCCTGGTGGCTGCTGTTTGGCTTCCCCTCCAAAGCAACGTGAGGATGAGTCGAGGATGGAGGAACGTTCCCCCCATACTGTCCAGCCAAAGCCACTCCTTGTCTGAGGGGCTGTGTCTCCCCCTTCTGCTTTTCTTTGAACGATGATGAAGCCTGTTGAAGAACAACAGCACTGGTAACTACCAGTTCCATAGCGTTCCATAGAGCTGGCCATTTACATCTCTGCTTGATTAGATGGTCTCATGTCCTACTTTATGAATACACACAGAAGAAAAGGTTAAGATCCCTATCTTGTGCTTTGACTGTGAGATGAAAAGGGAGGAAGAACATGCCGGTTAAATGTAACGCTGTGAGAAACTGAGTAATGAAACCACTTGAAAAAAATCAGTAATAAAAGCCAAAGCATAAGGAACGAGTAGTTAGAACATTATTAATGAAAAGACAGGACCTATCCTTAAAATTCCTAAAGACCTTCCCACAGCCTCCTGCACGGGAAAACAAGGGGATCAGAGGAAATAGTTTCCATGGAGTTTGGAATAGGCAAGGCTTGGTTTTTCACATAACTTTCCATCAGACAGCAAGCCAGTCAGCAAAACAAAGTAATTACCTGTAGTAGTGGGAAGCTATTACTTTTCCTGGAGCACTCCCTGACTCCCTGAAGGACAGCACAAATGTAAGTTTTACACCTTTGCAAAGTAAATTTTTATAGTTAAACTCTCATCTACAGAATCATCAAGAGCTGTTGTATGTGTGTGGCATTTTAAAGTGCCCGTATAAATTGCACAGTTATTGTTTTAAAGCTTTTGGAACTTTTGGCCCTTCACCATTGCAAATTACTTTATACTTCTTTGTTCATCGTCTAGTTTAAAATAAATATTTCTTAAAAGAGCAGTTAAAGCAGAATAACAATTTTTACAGCGAGAATAATAACCTAACAGAAATAAGCCTGTTGAGGCTTGCAGATAACCACTTATGGTATGTCATGGTAAGAACTGTATCTCTGATAATCTGAATTCCATAAATGCTAATGAGGCAAACCAAAGTTTTCACTAATATTTTTGGGGTGTATGGTTACTTCACACTCCGCTATCACCCTTCTCTGAAAAACAAACACCAAAGTAAACTTGACATTCAATTTGCAACTGCTTATTCTGGTAACAGAAATAAACATTACTTGCATAAATCAACCCCTTTGTTTTTTCTATTGCCAAAAGTAATATTTGGTGCTAGCTGGCCACATCAAAAGCTCATATGATTTCAGTGAGAAAATTTAAGATATTTTCATTTCCATTTTAATGTTATAAAATTACTTTGAAGCTAGTTATATTTTTTGTGAAATAGCTAAGAATTTTTTTGATGAAATCATCTGGAAAAGTAAGCACTGCTTTTCATGATCAGTGCTATTTTTCCATCCCTTAAAAACAACAATTTGCTTATAAATATCTCATGAAAGGCTTCTCGAGAACTGATTTAAAGCTTGCATAATTTTCTTTGCAAAGTTCTATATCTGATGCTAAAATGCTAGATTGCAGCAATATATTATTAGTGAGAACATTAAATATACTGAAAAAGCCATAAAATAACATGAAACTTTAAGTTGAAACTAAGTGTAGCGCTGGCATTAAATAGCACTTATTACAAACTATAGTAGAATGTATAGATTTATTTTTCTTTTACATCATGGAAAATGGTACTTACACCCCAAGAATTTTTACAAAAGATACCAATTCATGTTCTAAGAAATTTAAATTGCTAAATTCTTTTCAGAATTTATACACTGAAATATAGAAGTATAGAACCACTATATAACTTCTTATATATACAATTTTTTGCTGGAAATCAGAAAGGGAAACTTTTTACAAATGGCAAAATTTTCAGATATTTTACTGATTTCAGATTTCACCTCTAGATTACTTGGTCTAGATCTAAAGATCCTTATCCATCAGCCTGGATTTCCCATACATACCATCTCTGCGTTTTCATACATTTCACATAATAATTCAACATTTGACTCTAAATAAAGGTGATTGCTGGAGACTGAAGAAAGGGCATATATAATAACTTGTCAGTAAAACATTAAGCATTGTTCACACATTCACCAATTTTATTTGTCTGATTGATAGCACACCCCTCAAATACTAAACCTAGCTGCAGGAATACTAGATTCTTCCCATACTATGCTCCAGCCCAGCTTAGTTTCTACTGGAATTTCATAAAAAGTTACAGGTGCTGTACTTTACCAGGTAGGGGTGATCATATAATTTGAACTTTTCTACTAAATGACCTCCTCATATACTTCTCGCCATGTCTGAAGTTCGTTATCTGATTTGCAGACATAAATGCAAGGCATACAGAATCATAGAATCGTTTGGGTTGGAAAAGACTTTCAAGATGATTGAGTCCAACCTTTAACCTAACACTGCCAAGTCCACCACTAATCCATGTCCTTCAGCACCATGTCTACCTGTCTTTTAAATGTCTCCAGGGATGGTGACTCAACCTCTTCCCTGCGCAGCCTATTCCAGTGCTTGACAACTATTTTGGTGAAGAAATTTCTGCTAATATCTAAACCTTCCCTGGCATAACTTGAGGCTGTTTTCTCTTGTCCTATCACTTGTTACTTGTGAGAAGAGACCAACCCTCAGCTCTTTACACCCTCCTTTCAGGGAGTTGTAGAGAGCGATAAGGTGTCTCCCCTCAGCCTCCTTTTCTCAAGGCTGAACACCCCCAGCTCCCTCAGCAGCTCTGCATAAGACTTTTTCTCCAGACCCCTCACCAGATTTGATGCCCTTCTCTGGACCTGCTCCAGCCCCTCAATGTCTTTCTTGTAGTGAGGGGCCCAAAATGACACAGCACTCAAGACGGGGCCTTCAGTGACAAGTACCGGGGGACAGTCACTTCCCTACTCCTGCTGGACACACTGCTCCTCATACAGGCCCAGACACTGTTGACCTTCTTGACCACCTGCGCACACTCTTGGCTCATAGTCATCTGCCTGTCCACCAAAGACCCCAGATCCTTTTCTGCTGGGCAGCTTTCCAGCCACTCTTCCCCAAGCCTGTAGTGTTGCCTGGGGTTGCGGTGATCCAAGGGCTACATGGGCACATGTTTATTTGCAATTAAGAGTGATTATTGCTTTCAAGTCATGCCTTTAAATGTTCAGATGTTGCCCAATGCAAAGAAAGGTCTGCTTCCTACTCAGGATCACTTACATACCAAAATGCAAAAAAAATAAAAAAAAAAACAGAATAGGCAGAAAGTAGGTTTTCTGGAAACAAAAGTAGATAGAAAGGCTTGAAACTGGTCACTTACACTGATTTGAGGTTGCACTGCTGGAAGTCCTAAGGTAATGTTGGGCAGAGAAGGGGACGTGTACAGACTCAACAAGTTCACTGATTCATCCTGTATCAACAGGCGTTGCTGTGAAACCAGTTGCTGGAATAAAGGGGGAAGACAACAGATGTATAAACTCCAAGCTTTTTATCTTGGTTACTTTATCCTCATTATCCTGCTGCATTGAAAGCCAGTTATGTACCGTGCAATGGTTTGCATCCCAGTGGGGTTCCAGATAAGGAAAAGTGCTGTCCCTGTGAAAAGGCTGTTGATAATTCTTTTCTTAAGAAAACAACCGATACACGTCCGGGATTATGCCTTGCTTAGTAAATTCAATTTCCATGCAACACCAAAATCTTGAGAATTCCTAGACCATCTCTTCTATTAAACTCCTTACCAGCTCAACATCAGTTCTTCTCATCAACTGCACTTTCTCTGCTGGAATCTCAGCTGGAACTTAGCCAATGAATTAAGGATTACATCTAGCTGAATGAAGGCTGTCATGAATGTGGATGTTTACTTTACCATGGTTACTAAAATGTTTGTTGTAAAAAACGTGGCTCCTACCTAGTCCGTGTATTTTCTTACCCAGATTGTGATATGGGGATGTTTCAGGCATCATCCTGAAACATCATTTACTTCTATCTCATGGAAATTTTGGGAAGAAAGTGAGACAGATTGCCACATCTGCCATTTATAAAAATGTACTTTGTCTCTCTTTATCTGCATATAAAACACCCCAGCATCCTATCAACCTCTGATGGTGGGATACCCCTCACAGCCCTCCCTTCAAGTTAAAATCTTTAACACTTCTTTTGAATCCTTGTGATATAACTTTCCAAGACATGGAATTGCTAATATATTTTTAATTACTCTCAAGTATAACCAGACATTCTACAAAGATCACCCTCTGCCTTCCATTCTAGATTCATTGAGAAGAAACATAAAAAGTTGCATTACCACAACAGGAATCTTTTTGAAGCCTTTGCCTTTCTGCTTTAACAGTCATGTTTTTCAACATGTGGTCTAGTATAGTCGCTTGAATTACATTTTCTGTTTAACTCTTGCTTCCCTCCCAGAACTTTAACACAATAAGAGCTACAAAGGTCTTATTAGACTTAGGAACTCTGGCATGATATGGTCCCCAAGGGACCAACATCCTTGAAAAAGAATACCCTGTGTAACAGTATGACACAGTGACTGCTTTCTTCCCAAACAAAAAGCATATGGGACTCCAATAATAGACCACCTCCAAGAGGGATACTGCACACTCGGGCTTTGACTAAAGTAAATATAATAACTTGTCAAGCATGTTGTGGGGAGCTGTAGATTTTCCCCTGGACAAACCTGGAATATCAATTAACTCCGTAAAATACTTCGTGCTAATACAATGCAACTTCAGACCATCAATGAAAAGTGGTTAAGCACAAAAACACAGGATGTTATTCCAAAACATAACCTTCCTCATACAGTTTGTTTGGAGATACGACCTATCACTGAGACAATAACAGTAGAAGTCTATCTCTGTCATTTTCTTTTGGTACCTAGGGAATGTCAACAGATAGCATAGGAAACAAAGAAGCTTCACTTGTATATTACATTAATTCCCAGCTAACTGTGCCTTGCCTTGATAACACCCACCTTTGACCATGAATAAAACTAAGTATGTCAAGACTATGGAGATATTATTCAGAGAAACTAAAAAGATTTAAGTGAAAAAGGACATTGAGGCAGCTCTGATGTGCCTCCTGGAATATAATCGAATTTGTGGCAATTGTAGCATCTATAAAAAGCCACTTCAAAAATGCACATTCCCTTTTTGGTTCTCAGTACGCCACTATTAACTTCTAAGATTTGAATTAACTAATACAACAGTGCCAGGGTCTATAGCAGTAAAGCACACCCCCCCATTAAGGTCAGGCATGATTGTTTCATGAGGCAGAATCAATCACGTTATGTACCATGGGAGTTTAATGTCGAAAACACAAATTTATTAGTAAGACCATTTCCATCCAAATTCCAATACTGTGAATAACCAGTAATTTCCATATTGGTAACTGACTTTTAAAAATATTTTCAGGTAATATTAGCCTAAATGCCAGTTAAACATCATCTCCCAAAATAAGCTGAGTAGTCCACCTGCATAGATGAGGGTCCTGCGTATGCTGTGGCACGACTGCATGGCCCCACCTGCAGCTCCCCTTTTTCCACAGCTGACCATTCCTTGAGATGGTGGCACAAGCTGGAGCTGCCAGCAGTGTCACTGGGCAGCACCATGGCTAAGCCATGGTCCTCATCCCACATGCAGACTTTACGCTTGGGATTGGCACCTAAATTACCCCAAACAGGTAACTTGCCCTCCTTGCTCCTCTCTACACGTACTCACTGGGTCCATGGATCCTGCCTCCTGATGGTTAAGATAGCCTGTTCACAGAGCTAACCTTTTTCTTAAAGTAGAATACAATAACTAAATGTACCAGCTCATGATGTTCAGCAAGTGAAACTATTTAGTTGTGCTTCTGTTGGGCTATGGGGACCTGCTGAGAAGCAGGAGCCCCTATTTCATATCTGCTCCTTTATATGCACATTTATACACCAGGAGGGGAAGAGGAAATGGTTTGGCTTTAACACTTCTCAATTGTGGAGCTACAGTAAGGTTGTCATAGCTTTGAATGCTCACAATTATACTCTTATTTCTTAAAGCTTTTGGGGTGTTTTGGTTTGTTTTTTTTTTTTTTTTTAATTAATTAGACTTTCTTCACAGACTCTTGAAGCAAATATGACCTGCTGGTCAGAAAGCTATTCATTTTGCCACTAGCCACTTGCAAAGAGCACCTTGAGGAGCCGAGTATTATAAACACAGTGCTGTGGGGTTGCACAAACCAAGGACGTGTTTAAAGGCAAGTCATTTCTGTCTCCTGTACAATCAGGTGATATCCCAGGAAATCCTGCTCTCCAAAGCACAAAAAGAAAGAAAGAAAATGATCTGAAGCCCACTTAACACCAACTAGAAACTTCCCATTGCCTTCAATGGCTTTTGACCAGGCCGTGAATGCCTAAAATAAATCATTTGAGGGGGACTAAGGCAGGTTGTCCCCCAGAAGTCCAGGGACACGTGCAGGGCCTCAATCCTGCTTGCGTTCCTCCTGCAAGTAAGGTTTTAGTCCCAGCACAGCAGGAGACCTGAAAGTATCCACCGAGCTACAAGAGACAAATAGCTGCTGCGGTGAACCTTGATGGTACTGGAGACAACCCGGCCTAATAAAAACAGCATTTTATTTAGAAGGGGCAATTAAAATCTTGAGTTGAGCTTTCAAGTCTCATATAACGAGACCAGTGTTTTAACAAATGGTACTGAAAGTACCATGAAGGGAATTGTGATGGTAAAAGATGATCTCCAAAAAATAGCGCTTGCAGTGCACCTTTGTTCATTCAAAAAAATGTAAATGTCTGCCCACCAGACTGTCTGCTCCGGAGGGTAAACCACTTAAAAGCCTCGCTATTCAAAGGGATACAGCAAAAATACTCTAAAAATCTGTTTCATTTCTGATAATGCTCTAATTTTGTCCCTGCACTAGAGTGTAATCATTTACGGTATTGACTCATGTTTTACTGGTAAATGGCTCTCTGTCATAGCAACCTGTTTTCCCCCAGCAAAAAAAGTGTTTTATTTGCTGCCATGAAAACCGCGGCTCTCCACCCACTCAGATATGAGCACAACACTTACTGCAAATGTCACAACAGCCATTATGAAACAACAGCAATGTGAGTCATGCAGGATTACAGCAAAACAAGTGATATTTTGGGTGATTTTGGAACACTTATCCTATTATTAGAAACTTCTGTACTCTGTGTATCTGATGAAAAATTGATTAGATATATAGCCTTTGAGAGCTGGCAGCTAACGCTAAACTAGAAAAGAGATACGTGGGGGTTTGGCTGCTGTTAAACTACCAAAGCAGATCCCACTGAAATCAAAATGCACTGAAGTTGAGATTTATGGAAAAATGTTCAAGCCCACAGGACCAGAGTCCAGTAACCAGAGAGGTGAAGAAATCCCTGACTGGATCCAGAAATGGAAATCCATAGTTTCGGCTCCTTAGCACATTTCCAGTGAGTTAAGTGACTGACTCCAGCACACAGAGCCCAACTTCTGAAGGAACTTTTTAGGCTCATTTGAGCATCTGAGATTGTACGGTGGGGCTACAACTTCTGATGTCTAGCACATGCAATGGCAAAGGATATGTAATGCAGTGTTCCATTAATAAACAGAATACAACTCTGCTGGTTCTTTCCAAATTTCCCTAAACAAGAGATTGCCAGCCTGACCAGACTGCATGCATTTCTGACGGTGGTTCAACACGATGGGCAAGGGTCCAGAAACTATAACATGCAAAGTAATAAGCACCGTATATCAGTCTGAGACATTATCCACTTTACATTTGTAGTATCCTCAAGTCAATACAAGACCCAACTGGACAAGATTTCCTGTTTAAGACAGCACTAACATCCACACATCACAAACTCCTATCTAAAATATTCCCCAAATTTAAAATACACCATTTAATGCCACTAAACTAGGATCTGATCTAATCCAAATGATGGATCTTACCCTGCATCATTTAAACTTCTTTGCAATCACATACAGGGGGGCTACGAGGCAAGACCACATGTTAGCCATCAATGCAATTTTTTTTTCTTTTTGGTTACGGGCCAGAGAGAGGCTACTAATCAGTGTGCAGGGGTCACCCACCTGCCCCCTGGATCATAGTTCACACACACAATTAATTCATTATGGGGAAAAGTCACTGCTGGAGGTTGAACTGCCCATTCCAGGTTTTTTTGAGGTGAATGTCCTGCCACTGACCTGGAGAAATAGCTCCATTAGCTAAAACTCTGTTAAATCCCATTTTCTTACGCAACTTTTCTAACGTAGACAGTGTAAACCAACAATTAATAGAAAAAAATTGCCACCAAAGCAGAAAGTGCTCTAAGTATAGGCACTGGATGCGGAGTATTGTGGAACTTGATTCTCAGTTGCATTAGTTTATTGCCCCTCTACAATATTGCCATGGGAAGCACGACTCGGGCATGTCGTCTACGCTAAATGAGGTTTATCGCAACCGATTTACCATCTGCATTCCTGTTGTTACAAGCACGTATGTATGAAACAAAATAAGGAGTAGATAAGATGCCTTCTGTGTACAATCTCACTTCACAAAGCAAGTGTCCAAGACTCCTGGCATGTCAGTTATGTTGGGCAGTACTGCCCTGATAAGGAAACTGAGGTACAGTAAAATAAAAGGCAGATGTCAAAAAGGATTTAGTTGCTTAACTTTGATCCTGTAATTTAAAAAAATCTACTTCAGCAGCCATCTGAACTTGGGACCACCTTAACTCCTATGTGTTAGGGCCACCAATGCCTATATCACTTTTGCACGTGAAAGCTCTTCATCAGTGTTCAGCACTGTGCACCTCTGTGGGTTATCCCAGAAGACAACCTTCTGCAACACAGATGCTTCCAGCACTCCCACTCCCACTCTTCCAGCAGCATCACTGCTGCTTTTGCTTGGACTTTTGTTAACAAAGTGTCTCCTGTATGTATGCATGCCATACATAACATACTCTGATGTCAGCCTGCAGTGTCCTGCTATCCCTGATAATGGTATCTTCTGCAATTACTCTGCTTGTGGGTACGATCAAATTGAAGTTTCAAATCACTCCAGTGATCTGAAATCTGAGCAATTATCTATCCAATAAAGAGACAGAGTCTTACCTCAGCTTGCATGTTGGATGGCAAAACTGAGCTGTCGTTTTCTGTTATACTGCTGGTCGGACCATTGCTTGGGGAACTGGGACCTGATCCGGGGGAGCTGCTACTGACTGAGGATTCTGAAAAACAGAGTGAGCACACATGAATTTCACACTGTGAAGGAACACATGATCTTGATTAGTTGTATACTCTTTATGGCACAGGGCTCTTTCTTGCTGTTGAAAAGTGTCTATCAGTTATGAATGAGCCATCTACTTAGGTTAAAGATTTTTAATTCACCCTCCCTTTCTTTTGGTTTTCCTTTTACGGTTCCAACGAGGAAAGACACTCTTTGTCTTTCCCCTTCTGATCTGTCTGCTTCATAAAGGAAGAATTTACTACTTATTTTTCCCACAGAGATGGTATGATACTCCGCATCAGGCGGAGATACAGCCGTAGAACTTATAATGAGTAAAAAGAAAAGAATTCTTTTTAATTGCAGAGAGTCCTGCATCTGTAAGAGATCAAAATGACAGAGATAGCAGGCTTGCAAAGGTCGTGATAACATGTCATCAATTCATGAGGCCTACTGCCATCCCCCTTCTGTTTGGAAATACTAAAGTAATAATGCACAATATGTGCACAAATGCTAAAGTAATAATGGCAAAATACACACCACTTTCACTAGGTCTTCCGCACAAATATGAAGAAATATTAACAGCATACAAAAATCTTCAAATAGCATTTGAAAGGCTGCATGTTATCTGGATTTAAAATTTCTCGCGCTCTGTCTAAGATAACGGGGAAGAGGATGATCTCATTGTGTGTTGTTGTATTGAATTATTCTAATCTTACACTGAGATAAATTAAGTTTATGTAATGGAAACAGTTAACAAGGTTGAAGACAGAAGAGCACAGCATTAGTAGAGGTAAGCCGATTTCACAGGATAGTTTTCAGACTTAAATATTCAAAAAGTTAAAATAATGAATGTCTCAATGTGGCAGTAAATACTCTATAGCCACTTTGCTTCTTCACTCTTCCTGCCTCACTTCACATGCAAAAATATATCTTCATTTTGACTTAAGCTACTAGGAAATTTCCCAGTTGTTTCTCGGACCTGTTGCTCTTTCCTATTTGAGCTGATCTCGATTTACTGAAGTGAATCTGGACCCAGCTATTTTGGGTCAGAAATAGTCAGAACTGGTCAGGGAAAGCTCTTGCACAGTATTCTCGCTAGTTTTCATAGAAGAGCAAAAAACCAACCTTTTTCTTTTTCTCAGTTTTTTAAAAATTACAATAGTACTTTTTGTATAAATAGACATTTAAATAAAGGGCTATTTTCAGTGAAAAGGATGGGGGAAAAAAAAAGAGAAAAAGGTGTCAGCCAGAAATGTTTGATCAGGGCAGTTTTGATTATGCAAAATGCCATACAGTCAATATTAGTAATTATAATGGCAATCTGTGAGGCTTGAAATTATTGTCAGACCTAAGAAGAGAACATATTTATTTTCAAGGTTTTGCTCTTTCAGTGGCTGCAGAAAAAACCTCCTGGGATAAGTATTTCACTTTATACCTTACAAAATATAAATAAATCAGCTAAAACTAAGGAAGTTGTTATCAAGAATCTTGTCAGAGCTTCGGCAAATGAAAATAATAAATTAGCTGTAAAAAATTCTACTCTGGAAATAATCTACAGGGAAAATACCTTATTTAGTTACTTTCATACTTACATTCAAATCCATGTCCCCATTTTACACATGACATACTGTGAAAAGCTGTCACAAGAATTGCGTGTATGGGGACACTGATGGGACTTTGTTCATGTTGTGCTGTATTTCCATCTTGGAGTGACATAATTCTGATGCACCAAGTGAATTCACATACATGTCTGACAGACTAGTTGGCTGAACTAACAGACTAAAACAGCTGTTTTTCTCCTTGCAATCCCTTCCTATATGCATAATTCTGTATTTTTACATGCTAGAAATACCTTTACAATTATTAAGAATACTGTCTGATATAATCAACAATATTCCCCTGAATATTTAAAATTTTCAACTCTTCCTTCTCAAAAAAACAGCTTATTGAGCCCTTATGCCAAAATCAACTAATCCTGACATTTTCAAACAAGAGTAACCAGAGGTACAGGGCCAAATACAAGCTTCTAAAATGTCCTTGGTTACCCTAAGTAATATCAGATAGGTGTTTGTGTGCCTGCTATTCTGCATTTTCCATGGGAGATGGGAAGTGGGAGATGCAAGACCCACAATGTTTTCCATGTACAGAATACACAAATTAAGGGAAGAGACTAATCTTGTTTTCTCCTTTCATGTCCCTTGCCACCAAAAGTCTACCATTTATTTGTTCTTGTACTTGCTATTGTAAAGTACTGGTTTTGAAGCTGGTTTGAAAGTAAGGTTTTCAAATTAACACTGACTTTTTAGTAAGCGGTAGAAAGCTATGGATTACAAGCTCATTATGCAGAACCATTTATTTAATATGACTTTATTTTCAGCAGGAGGAAAAAAAATAAAACCTTTTGTTTAGCGAACAGTTTCAATTTCACTATTCTGTGAGCAGTCGCAGCTGATACAGACTTTCTCTGTTCTTAATTACCTGTCACCTCGAAAAGCCGCTTCTTGAATGAACTGACAACATTCCCATCCTTCCTCCTGAGTAAGGGACTGCTTCTCCTTTCTGTCACCTTCTGTTTTAATCGTGAACGTACCTTCAAATTGGGCTCTGAAGCTGGAAATGAAGAGAAGGAAATAAATTATTACAAATCAAATTACTGCTTTGTCAGACACCACTGACCTTCCCTGTAGGACCTCATCTGATCCAAGGAGATCTGTCTGGAGGCAGAGATTTTACTGCCCAATCCTTCCCACCCATCCTGATGCTTTTCACACAACTCCAATTCAGATTGGAGTCTAGGAAAGAGTGGAAGAGAGATGAAAAGCTTTGGATCCCAGTATTTTTCTCATCCTATTTCAACTCTGAAGATACCCATTAATTTTTCTTACTGTCATAAGTATTAATTAGAGATGAATGCAACTTTTATTCTACATCATTTTTATCTCTCTTGTAGGTGAATACTTGGATGGAAACACTGCGTGGAACTTGGAAACTTATAATTGGATTATGGTCTGATGACAGAAATAGAGAGAAGCCTCCACTGGTGCCTTTTGATTTCTCTTAGAAATATAAATTACGACAAGCCTTGCTGGCAGAACATTTCTTGGTCAGCAATTTTAGGCCCAGAACTTCAATGTTTTCTGAGTAACACACCAAACAACTAGATTTATGACAGTGTCCTAGGAACATTTACACAGAAAAATATATGCTCTGAAAACGAAGAAGTAGGATTGATTCCCAGAAAACCTAGGATTATATTTAATGCACCTTGGGCAAGTTCCACCTTTGTTTCCTAAATGGACACGGTCTTTTCATATGAAGGCCAGAAATGAAGCTCTGCTGTGCTTTTATTTTTTTGATTTTTTTTAGCATGATAAAATGTTTCATGTACTCATTTATCTGTTCTTCTAAGTAAACCCTCTATCATGGAGACTGCTAAGAGCTAGTGAAAGATAATTGTGGAATAGAATTTGTTTATATTTCCCTTTCTGGAACTGAGGCTTGGCTGAGCAATATCTCAAAATAGAGAGCTGGAAACTGGGATCGGTTCTCTCTCCTATGCAGAGACCTAAGTCCAGTCCCAATGAAGGAGCAAGTCAGCAGAAAAACAAAATAAATGAAATCTTCATTCAATTCAGCATTATACCCTTTGTCACTTTGGGGCAGGAACTCAATCCTACACTTCTAATTCCAGTCCCTGCACTGCATGTAACATGGCACATCTCTTTCCTGCTGTCCCACTGGTTCCCTCGGGGATGGGGACGTTGGAAACGCTCACATGGGAGTGAAGGAGCTTCACCTTGGCCAGAGAGCTGTGACCTGCAGCGCCTTGAGCGCATCTCAGATCAAGATACAGTCTAGGAAAACAACGGAAATCCTTAACAATAATAATACTAACAAGAAATTTACTTTTTAGCAGTTACTACTATTATTAAGACCAATGGTTTTAGTGAAAATATAAAAAAATAAGGCCTGAAAATAACAAAAATAACAATGGGCTAAGATTACTTTCACCTCAGATCTCACCCAGGTACGATGACATATGGAAGAAAAGGTGCTCACACTCCTTTTGCACTTATGATTATTTCGATGTTTACTATTCCATACTCTTAAAAAATTTAGGAGAGCATTTCCAAACCCGTGACAGACTAATGTGATACAAATCCTCAGCAACTCTCACTGGAGAAACACTCCACTTCAATGTGAATGTTTCATGCTCAGTCACAGCGATTGCCTTTCTATTTTTATCACATTCCCATCATATTTTGCACCTGAATCAATCACATAAGCAGAGAAAGCAGACTTTGATGTCAATGTCTGAATTTATGAGCCATCTGAGAAGATACCCCTTGCATGAAAGATGAAGATCATTTCTACATGGAAAAAATCAACTTTAAAATGAAAAGGCATGGAGAGGAGTGTTTCATAAATTATAAAATAAACTTCCCAGTAAAAAACAAAGCCAAGGTTTGAAGAATGTTTGCTTCAAATGCTGGCTTTCTTGAACATCTCCCATGAGAGGCTGCCAGCTCCTAGCATGGTACCAGCTAGGACTCGATGGCTGGCAATAAGAATTCCAGTTTCAGTGCACTAAATACACAACTTTAATCAATTTGAGGATGTTTGCTCCCATGGACAAAATGCAGAACTGTTAAGTGTTTTTTTGATACTCGTTTACGGCTGAGGCATTGACCTGGTGTGTGACTGTGAAGGTCACTGCATCATCCTGCCCCACTGAAGATGAAGCTGAATTACTGCTATCTGCAACAAGTATGGATCACAACAGCAATCCCATGTGCGTCAGTGCACTCCTACAGGAAGGCAGTAATAACACATCCACAATTGTCAACTCTCTCCTCATAGTTAAAAAGGCAAAATTAAGTACTTTAAGCTTCAAGGATAGAGCTGTGGATTAAAGTTATACATGTATATGTCTATATATATATACACACATGCAGACTGCCGCAATGAACATACATGAGATTATTTAGAAATTATTTTAGTTCTTTAAACTCTGAAATGCAAACAAGTGAGCTAAAAGTGGAAATAAGTTTTTCAAACTCTTTTTTATTTTATAAATTAAATTGTTGCCCTAGTATTTGCAAGCACTTGAAAAACCTTTATCTACCTTATGTTTCAAATGACGATTGGGTTCAATACTTTAAGTAGTGCTTCTTAGAAGTGGTCTATAGAGAGATAATGCTTAAAATAACTGTTTTGCATTAGCTGCCCTGGAAGCATTTCTGCTGCACGTTATTAGCACCGTTGCGCAGCTTAATTAATCTGCTGCTGAAGCTGACTATGCTCATCACCCAAAGGCTTCTCCATGTGGAAAAGAAGTGTCACATGGGGAGCCAGTGCCAAATAATATCTGAGGCTAAACATTCACTCACCAGCTTGCTGCAGTGTTGCTTGCTTGTGCAGATGCAAGCCCCTGAGAATTAACTTTTTTTTTTGCTCCAATTATACCACAAAATAATTGAAAAGACTTTCATGCAGTCTATTACTTTGTGACAATTCAACCACAACCAAGACACTGACTCAGCAAGATAAGTAATGCACGTGGGTAACTTTCTATACACCAAGCATCCCACTGGGGTCCAGGACTCCACACCAGATCAATTCTACCCCATACAGGACCCATCCTGTATCTCACCTTCCTCTCTAAAGCCACGGAGCTGCTGAACGAGGTGGGCTTAGATGCCCGCACCTACAGTGGGCAGAATCATCTCATCAAGGAGCCAGAATACCAGAGACAAGAGAAAAACAAGAACACGTGGCCAGGAGTGTGGTAGATGAGGAAAAGAGGACAGCATGTTTTCATGGCAGCCAGCTGGTAGGTTGGGCTATTCATCTAAAACCCTGCTAAGAACCAGTATACATCTGATACTGGTCTAATTGGTAACTAACAGCCTTTTTGCTCCACAAATCTTTGCATTTCTACTACATCTAGCACTTTGGAATGAGTAGCAATCAGTTCCCAGTTGGAGAAAGGGAAAATATATTACTTGAGAGTGTTTTGTTGCAAAGAAAACAAAAAGACACAGCTATTTTCTCTGAAGGCCATCAAAGCCCACCTCATTGATCTTGATGGGAATCAGTTGATACCAATTTGAGCAATTCACTTGAGTGGATTTCAGGAAAGACTAGCCTGAAGATGACTTTGTTTATGTAACTGCAGCATAATTGGGAATAATGAGATGTTACAGTAATACGGCTTGTTCAGTCTCATTGCTATTACTTGCCTTATTCTTTTATCATTTTTAACGCTGGTAAGAGTGAACTGGTATTACTTTTTAAATGATTCTAAGTGGGAAACAGGTATGAAAGATATAGAAAGGGTTAGTTTAAACAACAGAAGATATCACAGGCAGCCCAAGGACTGGTTACCTAATTCCTTGGGATGACTTGTAATTATCTCTACAGAACTGAGAATTTTGGTTCTAGGTGAAGAAAAAAGACAGCATCTCAATGATTTTTCTCATATTTTATGGTGGCTTCATATAGCAGAAAAGTAAGTAACTGTACTGCTAAAAATGGAAAACACGCAGGCTCCTATAGACACATTAATTTAATCACAACAACCATCATTGCTCACATGAAAGAAAACTATTCTGTCCTGAAAAACACAACACTGAAGAACAAGCACGAGAGATAGGAAAATGATTGGGTGAATTCATTATGTCCTATACTCCACTTTGCTTAATATTAGCAATTTGCAGATACTAGCATTAAAGAATACAGCCTGGGGCCAGATTGCTCCCAAATGAGCTGAGCGGTTTTTGACAGGGCTTTGCTTCACTGTTTCTTTTTATTAAACACATAGAGGTATTTAAGAAGGGATAAAAATCCCTTCTACGCATGGGGACAGGACATATATATGAAGGGAATGTAAAAGATAATAATGCACTACTTTCTGATGGGTCCTGGAACACAGTACTACTTTTGTATCAGAAGAGCGTGTGCCAACTCCAAATCAGCATTTAATGAACCCAGGCAGGAAATGGGGGATGGGAGATGGTGCACAGCGAGCAGGTCCTCATCTCGGGGCTAAAGCCATATAGAGGAAACCTGAAGAACAGAAAGTGAGCTTTTGTCCAGACTTCGAAAGGCTCTGAAGTGAAAGCATTTCCTTTTCCTCCCTGTCAGGCTGGCTCAGAAAAGCTGTGGGGCAGTCGAGGTAAATGATGCTAAATTTGGCTACAAGGATTCCAAACAACAGCATGAGCAACTGCAGCAAAATTCACATCTTACTTGAGAAAGATAAATTGTTCCCTATTGCCCAGGCACCAGCTCTTATCACTAAGATCATTTCGGAACAATAACTTGGACTTCTCTAGCAGATTTAAGTCAACAGAGACAATTAAAAACAACAACTTCATGATCTTCAAGTAAATGTTCACTGGTACTCTCTATTTCGTTTGCTGTCATATTTTTTTTAGGCTGTGAAGGGTCGTGTATTATACAAATTTGAATATATTCTATGCTGTACTCTGTACAGGAGTTATTAACTGGTTTTCTCCTGCCTTATATCTGACAAGTATCAATAAAGGCACAAATAGCCATGGAATTGTTGTGGGTTTTTTTTCACCCCACGTAGGTTGTTAATTTTTACACTATTGTACTAGAGACCCGTGCAGAGATAAGCATCATGTGCTTTACAACACACAACCACGACAGTCCAGGCCTGTCATAGCTTAAAGTCAGTGTTGTAGGACAAAATTATGATGTACAGGTAGCAGTCAGCGTGACAGCAGTATTGTCAGCGTACCAGGGGCTCGTCCTTTGACAAGGTTCTTTCTAGGACTGTGGGAACTGAGCATTTTCAAGAAGATATTCAATGCGGATCACGAGGTATCTTTGAGATCTCTGAGGGGATTTCCCCCAAAGGAGGAAAAGCAGAATGGGAGGAAGCACACTGTGAAGAGATCCTCATTTGGTTGCGTTCACTCCATAGTGCAACAGGTTCCTCCTGGTCCGTGCCATGGGCTCCCAGTCACCATGGTAATACAGATAAGGAACAAAACTGCCTGTCTGTGCCTTGCTGGGACCTGGAGGTAAAGGAGGAAATCAAATCCAGTCTTACTACTGCACCATTGAAAACAGCCAAAAGAGATACACCTAAGGTTCCTAGGAAGCTAGTCTGAGGGTAGTGGGCTAGGGAGAAACTTCCCAGTTTCCCTCTCAGTGATGTAGGCAGAATGAAAGGCACAAGATACCCCTTTGTTACCCCCATCAGAAAGGATACATGAGAAGATAATCTGGGCTTCCTCTCCAAAACTATGAACACAACCAAAGCCAGGCAGAAAGCTAGAGAGGCTGAGAACACATCAGGGACCAAAACTGCTTCCTGAGCCTCTTTGTGGAGAAGGGAAAGAGTCTGTCCTTCTGAGAAACCTGATGGTCTCACAGCCTTTCCTCTGCCACACGTGGTTCTTGCAGACATGTAAATAGGCTGTGCTCTGCATGGAGTTTCTGACTTCTGCTCTGGCTTCCTGTAGGCAGCCACAGACTGTTTCAGCCACCTTCATGCAGCTGAATCTATCGGGCACAGGCAAGAGGAGCAAATACAAGACTGACTGACATTTGCTGTAGAAGCCCACATCCTGATAGGAGACAATGGTGGACAATGAACACGTGGACATCCTCCCCAATGGCTGACAGACAGGGAGACACCAGGACGTAGTAGAATTGTGTAGGTTCAATGACCTCTAAATCCTGGTCATTTAAAATGCCATTTCTGAAAGAGTTTTAAATTAGATTCATGAGACTGAAAGCTATTTACGCATGCCCTCTAAAGCTCTTCCAAGAACTACATGGACCTGTCCAATGGGTGGTCCCACCGAGGCGGGAGCACCAGATACAGAGGTACAGGATGGAGACACTTTGTTTTTCTGGCTTGCATCACCTAATGTGTTTTCAGCATATACTGAAACTGTTTCCTGTACGATCGTTCGCTTCGGGGGCAGTGCTGGTCATATGTGAAACCCTTTAGTCCTTTGCTTTATTTTACTTCTGTAAAAGGTAGAATGCTTTATTTATTCAGACTAAGGTAAATATCCGTTCCCTAAATAAAAAAACAGGTTTAGTGAAACACATGGTAAAAGAGCTAATTAGATTAGGGGGGGATCTCTCAGCCCTTCAGCTCTCTTCAGGCTAAGGAAGCCAATTTAACAAGATTAGCAATTTTTCATTGATTTCCTGAAGATGGTTAAAAAATGAAATATTCCCTGAAGACATTTTGAATAACTAACTTTTCCTTATTATTCACTGCAGCCCGTATGAAACATAAAATTTCTGGTTTATTATCCACACAAACAAGTATTATCTTTCTAGGAATGATTTATTGAGTTAGGTGTAGGAATTACTTAGTGTACTGCCTGCGTTTAGCCAGAATTAGAGATCGTGATATTTTTCACTAAAGGATAACCAATGTGATATATTTCTTGTTATTATCTGTTCTGCATGTGACCTGTGAGCCAAAAGAACAGGTCTCTTGATAGAAACAACATCTCCTCACATTTGCACCAACTGGGATATATGGAGGTTACAATGAGGAGGGCATGGTTTCACTGGGCTTCTTGGGTCCTCATTACCAACTCTGTTGAAACCATGACATATTATTGCTACATCATCTTAATCTTCTTCCATGTAAATTAATATTCTTTTGCAATAATAAATAGGGGATTAAAAAGCAAATAATATGATATTGTCATAAAACATAGAACAAAAGAAAAAGGATATTTTTAAATTAATTCTCCTCTTCACTGTACATTTTTAAATTCTGTAAGTTTTTTCCACTCACGGAAGCCAAATCGCATCTGAGTTCTCAGGAGGGGCAGAGGAGAAAGAAGAAGTTGAAATGGGCCATTTAATAGAGGACATCCCTCATTTGAATGTTAATAACCAAATTTAGATATGCATGACTGACAGGCCTTCTGGTTAGGTCTCCACTGGTTATTCTCACCCCCACTTCTGACCACATACACCAGTCTACATGGGAAGAAATAACGGAAATAGAATACCATACTTTCTGCAAATATAGCTAATCCCACTCTTCAGCCTAAATCCTCCTCCAACATCCATTGAATCACTACTTTTGCACAGGAAAAATTATGTTCCTCAGTGAAGAAGTGCCAGAGATAATCCCCTAGCCCCAAAAGTCAAGGCTTTTGCAGGGTCACAACTTGACCCCTAGACACATGATTTACGTTTCATAGAATAATCATGCTCTCGATTATGTTGTTGCCCAAGCCACATACAAGAAGGAATTAGTTAATAGGGTGATTAAATCCCACAGATTTCAATCTAGGAAGATATCCAGCAGTGATAACTCACTGATGGCAGGCAAAAAGTATAATCTAATATTTCATCGACCTGCAGAAATTCATGATGAAAGACCATCACCTTCCCCCCCCTCCCAGTTTAACAGCACATCAATGTCATCGGTCGATGAGAGTTGGGCAGGTCTAGATTGCTGAAACGTACTCCTTAGAGTTGTCCAAAGGCCACACAGACTACAGGATGCCAAGGAAACAAAAGCAACCAAAACACAGCACATCTTGTTTTCCTAGCAGTTGGGAACTACGGGCCAAATTCAGCCCTAGAGTAGGAAGGCATTTCAGCTCCACTGAAGACAAATGAAGATAAAATTGGCCCACAAATTGTTTGGACTTCCAAAACCTAACTTCTTGTCTAACTTCTGTAGGCAAGGCTGACTTTGTGAAAGAATCTCTCCATGTTAAGTGAAGCGAGGAGAAAACCCCCACCTGTTTAAAGTCTTAATTAGACATTGCCACTGCACCTTCACAACAAAACTGAATTAAGCCAAGTTTACTTTTAGATAGGCTCTTTATGCTCTGGGATATAATTCCAGTCCCCTACAACTTAATTAGCTAAATATACAATGTAAGATTCCATCTGGTAGAGTAATTTAACAGGAATAATTGTGCACCACCATAACTCAACGAGACACTGAGGAAAAGCATTGAAATGCTATTTCCTTTCCTTTGGAAGAGAATTATGTACAATTTCAGCATGCTTTGCATTTCTAACAGTTAAAGCCAACAGGGAGGTATCACTCTCATTTATATTACTTTCCCATGAGAAAATCAAAAGCAAAGTACAAAGCTTCTGCCGTTGTTCATGAATGGCTCTGTAATGCTTACTTGGCTTTAGCCAGAACATGTTATTTGGCAGCTAAAACCCTTAATTAGAGTTGCGGGTTTGAACAGATTTTTCAGTGAAACTATGTTTTGCAGGAGTTTGGAGAAGTGCAATCTTTACTAACCAACATCTTCTATTTTGGATGATTTGATACCATGTGATTTCCACTTTTCACTTCTCTCTTGGTTTCTCTCTTTTTACCATCTTTTAGATGTTCTTGTTTACTTTTCTAAAAGTTTTCAACTCTCCCTGCCCTAGATACAGTGGAAGAAAAATCCCAGTCCCACTGAAATCAAACAGGACAGTTTCTAACGACTTCAAAGAGTCTCAGATTTTATATGCAATATTTTCTGACTTATTTATCCAGAGGGAATAGGCTTTGAAATGCCCATTAAAACCATTCAACTTCATTTTCAATGGACATTATGCTCTTAAAGTGCTTTAGATTTTAGGACTAGTTATTATTTAAGCTGTTTTCTTTAGGTTCAAAAGTCAAAAAGGTGCCTAGTATCTGATTACCAGCTTATCAAAAACTTACACAACTCCTTGTTAATGCTAATTTATAAAATGTTTCTGAAAACATACACAGTTTGTGTAAAAAAAAACTTTATGCAACCACATGAAACAGAACTTCCTAATTCAATTTTGGCTATGGGCATTGGGCAGTAAAAGGAGAACTAAAATAGTATTTAGACCAAGACTGTGTAATTAGTCTAGCCATCAAGAAGGTTCTGTATCAAGCACAACAGAGTAATTACTGGTAAGAGACAAAGCGGTCTACACAAGAAGTAGGATTTTTGCTAAAACAGAAGACAGTAAAAAACCTTTATCCAGGTCATCTTGAAACTGAGCAAGAATCACCCACACATAACACCTTTGCTTCCTGCAATTAAATATAAGTGTTAAATAAAATATATTAGAGGAACAATCTTGCAGTGATGGAAAGACTACGATGGTCTTTATGGGATTCATCCTGCTGATGACTCCTGTTGAATCCTGGTACAGGCCTTGGCAGCTTTCACAATTCCAAACCATACCTACACAAGTCCTTTTCTCTCTGACAGTGTCATTAAGCCTGCCTTAGCATTCATTTTTATTTAATTTTAAGCTATCTCATAAACATCTCCCACTCTAACAAGAGTTAAATTAGAGTGACAGGGCATCTCCTCAGCCACAGCTTAGGAGGCTGCAGAACTCTGATGGAGATCGAGATGACTGCTGCCCAGCACAGTAACCCAGATGGGAATCAAGATATCCCTTTTTTTTGCCTCCTTTTATTTTTCTTTTCCCACTCTGTCATAAGCACCAGTGATTTCCTTTGGGCTAATCACCCAGTCCAAATTCATCAAGACCGTTCATTAGCCCAGAAAAACAAGGACTCTGAGGCAGGAATGCTTAGCATCCCTGAAAAATGTGATAAAATGAGAAAAATCATCTCATGTTTGCCTTGTTTTCCTGCTTTATTTAATAAATAAAGTGCTTGCTCATAAACTCAGAGAAAAACAATGCTTCTCTCCACTGGTTTGACTTCTTCGTTTTGGCAGACATGGTAATTGAGGGTTTGTGAGCCTTTTTAAAAAAACTGATATCCAAAAGAAATCCAGCTTTTTCATATACTGTTACTTCACAGGAGAGTGTTTTCCTAGAAAATGCAAACAGAAATGGAATTTGGTGGCATGAAAGGAAGAAAAACTTTCACACATGAAATGTTTTTCTTCTCAGTTTCAACTGCTCCAGTAAATTACTGAGTCACTATGTGCAGAAAGAATAAGGGAAAGGAAATATTCTAATTAATTCCTTTTTTTAAAAAAAAAGTTCCATCTGCTGAGTTCTCTTTCAGGAATCTTTCACTCTGCTTACACAAGAGCTATGCTGTTATTCTCCTGCATAATCTGGTTAAATTAATATGGTTTTTACGAAGTGATCTTCATGACCATGCAAGCACAGCCTTTTTTTTCTCCTTCATCATGATATTAAACAATCCTGCAGCTCCTTTTTTTTTTTTTCCTGTATGAAATTGCATAATTTCCCGCCTCCAAGCAAGAACCTTGCACTATTTGCTATTTAGAAAAAACACCCCTGTATTTCCATTGAGCATTTTTTTTTTTGGAAAGCAAGCTACAAACTTCTCATGTAGTACTATTATGAGTAATCTTCTGATCCGTAAGCAAAATGCAAGTCATAAGCTCACAATTGCATCAGGAAGGAAAGATTCAACTGGCATAAACCCAAAATAAATGGAAATACTGATGGACGTTCCCATTCTGCCACGATTGTGCTAAACTCAGGAAAGAAAAAAGAGTTTATACTTGATATGCTGGTGTCCCCAGGAATTTCTCCCAGCAAAAGCTAAAGTATGGGGGAAATGCAGAAATTCCATCTATAGCAACGTTTTTAAAAAGCATGCAGCTTTGCTTAGAGACCTAACCTTTATTGGAATTTACTGGCGTTTGCTGGTTTGCATCAACACTTGCACGTAGAAAATGAAATGTTACAGATTGAAGAAAATGCAAATGTTATGGCCACCTGCCAGAATTTCCACATTTATTTCAACAAGGTAAAAAAATTAAAAAAAAAATTTCTTTGCAAATAACTTCTATCCTACCAAACCCATGGGTTTTGCTATGTTTTTGTTAGTTTTACAGCAAACTCATGGAGCAGATAATACTTTCCCAGCTAGATAGCCATAGAATTACGGAGATCAGCAATCAAAAGTTCCCCATGTTAAATGATCGGGTTTTCAAAAGTGCACAGCTCCCATCAGAGCTCTTACACCAGTCGGTATGAATTTCAGAAGCGTTCGGTAACGGGGAGGAATTTTCAAACCTCTCTGGGTAATTTAGAGGCATTAGTCTCATTGAAAGTTAATGAGGCATGCGCTGCTCGGGCTTGTGGGTGCTTTGCAGGAAACACACGTTACGACTGGTATCCATGGTGAAAGTTGGGGGCATTTTTAAAATTCGATCTGTTTAGGCTAAATTCTACTCTCAGCTACAGATGCGTAGCTTCTCCTTACGGTATATTTATCCGTCCAGTGAAGGAATAGCTCCCCTTGCTCTGCTTCTTTGAAAGTCTGTCAACGCGGAGCATCTGAACACAGCTGTGCAAAGAGCTGCGCATCCCGGCCTCTGGCCCCTCGGACAGTCCCAATCCTCCATCCAGCCGAGCTGTGTGACCTGCTGCTGACAAGTTCTGCTGCTTCTTGTGAGGAAAGGAATAATCCACACGGCCAGGAGAGTTAGTAAGTAACCATAGCCATGTTATAGGGCCTTATCATAGGACTCTGGTACCCAACTGTAAACACCAGCAAGTGTTTCCCTGCTTATCTATATAGCCCATCATTCCAGATGCTAGAAGAGTAAAAGTTGCACAGTATATTTTCATCTTTACTGTAGTCTCTCTGAATTCATTTTTTAAAAGATGAAAAAGAGCTCATTTTAAGGAGGTGCCACTTCAGGACTAATGAAGCAAAGGTTAAATAGATTACTGAACAAGAAACTGAGCAAGCAAGACTCACGATTTACACTGCCCGTGTGACACTCGGTGTTCCCTTAGGATGGAAAACACATTAGGATGTCAGGAGAGAATCATTCAGCTTTGATGCCCATTAAATCTGATCTTAGAATAACCAATTCAAACAGAATTATCTTCCAGGAGTATTACACTAAGGCTGGAGAAAAGAAAGACACCTCAGTATTTATATTATGAAAATGGAAAATAAAATTGAGAAGCAAAACAAATCTGCGATTCAAGCCCACAACAGGTATTCCTTTCTTACGGCTGGGAGGAATGTGAGATTGGCTTTCATATGAATTGCTGGCTTCATGCAGGTTCAGCACCACAGAGGGTTTACCGGGAGCCAGTGGCAATAAGTGTTCGTAGCCCGAAGGAAAGGAAAAGAGGTTCACCCCTCATGGCAAAGGTCAGATTTCTGCAGGCTTACAGCCTATCCATATATATGAGTGTTCATGGGACATCTTTGTCTAGTAAGGTCCCATGAGGATGACACAGGCTCCACAATGTCCCCTCTGCCTGGAGGATGGCCCTATAACCACCCAGATCAGTTTGGGGTCATTTGACTTGTGTCGGTCTGGTTCCTGTTGCTTTTACTCTCAACCTGATGAACAATCATTGGAACCTTTGTGGGGATGTTGCTGAAGGCTGGAATTAAACAACTCCAGCATACAGAGAGACTGGATGGGTAAACACAGTATTTAACAGCTGCTATTTTCACGGATGTGGAGAGCTATCAAATATACTCCCTTGCTAACATACAACACGCTATACACTTCATTTATATTTGCTTATCAGAATCACTACGTAAATGTCATAGAAACAGCTATACTAATGATTATATTAGTATTTGTCTATTTATTCTATAGATATCTTTTCAGAGAGTCATCATGTCCTTTCTTCAATTTTGGAACTGATGCATTGCATGCCCAAATATTTGGAATAACATATAGAAAACATCTGGATTTAATTATATTATGGTCCTCTTATGCAGACAATGGGAATTGAATTAAGGAATATTTTGAAACCCCCACAGAGATATAAAAGTATTAGCAGCTGCACGAGAACTTTACTGTTACAATGTTTGAAAATGTTTTGTTTTACAGATCAACAGTCTGACACATCATAAATATCAATCATAACATTTAGGATATATAAACACGGAAGAAAAATTAAAACTTGCATTTCAAAAACATGTAGATGAATTCACAGCATTTAGAAGACGCGGAGTATATCCTTTTGTTTAAAAAATGAAATGTATATTCTGTTGGCACAGAAAATATACGTTGTACAGTGGTATTAAGAGAGAACCACATAAGGGCTTATTGTGACTGAATAGCCTAAACAAGATTTTATAGAATCTTGTTATATTGCCACCATATTGTACAAAGAGTAATTCAGCTAGAATAAATTAGCATTTTCCTTTTCATGCTTCCAGTCCTTTGAAAATATTTGGGGATATAATATGAGCTTAGAGAGTCTGCCTCAAAGTATTAGATACAGACTGGATTTTCTTTCTGAGAGTATTCTGGTTCCAAATGCCACTTCTTTTCAAGTCAGTACCAGTTTTGCAGTGAGTTTTCAATCTCCCAGTGGCTAAATCACATTCAAAGGCTGTTAAGCACAGTAGGGGGTCGGACTTTCTCTCTGAATGTAACTATATCACTCAACAGCAGACTCATGCAATAAGCCATCTAATGTTTTCTTTTCTTTCCCCCCCCCTCCTCTTAGCGTCTCCCTGCATTCCTGGATACCGGTCACTGCACCAAGGACCTGAGGCAACAGCCACATGGACTCCACCACCATCCTTCTAGCTTGCTTTATGGCGCAGAAAAAGTCAAGTCTACAGTTCACCTGCTGTCAAGACAAAAGATTCAGTGGCTAAATCCTCTGAAACATCCTAAATCCTTCAAATGAACTTTTTCTTGAACAGTATTACACATTCCTGTGTGTAAAAAGCGCAGACAAATGTGTGTGTGTGTGCATGTGTATTCACGTAAGTACACAAACTTTGGCAACCGATGACAGAAAAGATAATATTAATCCAATTCCTCCTCTTTCCATGAATTCCCCTCAAAATGTCCTGAAAAGCATTGTCTAAAGGCAGCACACCATCTGAAGACAAATACTGTATCTACCATGAAAAGCAAGCGAGCCATTAAACCCAGAAGTAATATTGAGACAAAGAAAATAATACCATAAAAGATCCCTGAAATGATGGTCTGTTTAGAAACTAAATTTACGGGGACTGAAGCTTGCACTGGCTGTTACCATTGGGAAACACTGCCTCTTGATACCATGTGGTCAGTCCCACCTTGTAAAGATGCTGTCAGGACCTTTGAACTTACCCAGAGTATTACCCTGAGCGGGCTTTGTGGATTGTGATATACGCCTTGCGGAGGGACAGCCTGGTTAAAATAAAGGGTGGGAGAATTGCTGGGTGAAAAGGGGTTCGAATAAACTCCGCTAACTCACCCGTTTTACGAAGTGGAAAATCATCCTTGGCATCCTGTGCTCCTGGTAAAGTGTATTTGTAGGGTGGCGAGGCCCCGCTCAGGGGTGGAGAGCTTTGATCCAGCGAGGTATGGTGGGCAGCCCTGCAGCAGACACAGAGAGGTCACAAATTAGCAGTCGCTGAGGTGACCAGCAGTAACTATCTACACATGTTGTACACATGTCTCAGCTGTGTTTATGTTCTTGTTCCTCTAAGTGTGCACAAACCACAGGCTCATGTAACCAATTTCACTTTTACAGTAAGTTATGGAACTCCTCGGGATTCCCCAGAATGCGCTTTTTTGCACTCATTATAAAAGTCACATAGGATAAGAGTCACGTTGACCTTCAGACAGGATCTGTCACCAGTTTGGGGAATCGACCACTTTAGACTGTTGCATTTTAATATGAACCAGCTGAGGCACAGCAAAAGCCATTTAAGTCTTGTTTATTACATACAAATAGATGTACATTGATCCAGCCTCTTCCATCAAAATGTGGGGGATGTTCAGGGCAGGGGAGCTGGTATAAAACTAACCAGAAATATCGAGTTGTTATTATCCATTGAAAAAAAAAAAACAACAAACAACGTAGTGGACAAGGCTGACAAACAGTTATGTTTAAGTTCAGTTTGTACATTCTGTGAGCACACAGAACCTCCCTGCAGCACGTAGTCCTTGCATCAGCAGAGAAGCTCCAAGCTGCAGAGGGCTTTCTGATAACTGCTGGATGAAAGAAATAGTGTGGGCAGATCTTTCTGAACACGGAAACTCCAAATTGCAAAGAAATTGCATCATTTGGCCCTGAGACAGGGGTGGTTTGTTGTTTTTTTAATTTGTTTCATTTTTCTATTTAAAGGAGGACAGAGGGAAAGGAGGAAAACTTTCAGACTTTGTGTTTATCTAAGCATAATTTTACATGGCCTTTTACGGAGTCTGTCCCTATGTAAGGTGGTTAATGAGTAATGCATCTCCCTCAAAAGGGGCACTACCATGACAGGAGGTACCACTTCCCCTGGTGCAGGAGAACACATCCCTCTGCAGAGTTCCCTCGTTCCCTTCCCTCCTTCATCCAAAGACTCAGAACTCAGCTCCGATTATTAGTCCAGAAATCTTACATACTCAAGAGAATTTTACACAGTATTTGGGAAAAAAAATAACAGTCTCCACCAGAAACAATGTAACTACATATTAAATCATGTTACCACAATGCTCTAATTAGCTCAGAATGGAAACACCAGGCCTTCAGTAATGCTTTTCAGTAAAAGAACAATCTAATGTATTACGTGCATTTCTGTTTGTCCTTTTGAAGGTCAAGTTGGGGATAACACTGAAATCTTTCAGATATTCATCCAGAGTTCATTTTGTTGGATTATGTGTCTCTTGTAATAAGGAAGTGAAAAAGGAATTCATTAGTAAAAAAAAAAAAACGGTAAAAACCATAAACTCTTAAAGCATTAGTACACTTAGTATATTATTTGACAAACTCAGTTGCGTCCAACGCCAAGTCACCATTAGAATATGCAGTTTGGGATACTGAAATCCATCAGGGTAAGAAAAGTTAAATGATCACTATCCTTCCCAAAATCCTTGCGAGTTACACCACCGAAACTTCGCTGGAAAATAGTATCTCTTCAAAAAGAAACAAGTTTTGTGATTGATTCAAAAACTAAGTAAATCAAACACAAAGATGTTCTTAGTGCAAGAATTGAAGACACTTGGAAATATGACAGGTGAAGCTGGAAAAGTTGTGACAGTACCAAGAGATGAAGCAGTTGAAATAAAGGTTTTATGGAAATGTCTGACACCACCTTGTTCTGTACAGGTCCCATCTCATCACTGACCATCAAATACTCTTCAATTTAAACAGAAATATTAAACTTCTTTTTTTTGCTAACTTCTTGGTTGAACTATCTTATTCTGGAGGGAGACTCCCAATGTCCCTGCTGGAGAAGCATTCTGGCAAGTTATAGCAAATACCTTGATGAGGCAAGGAAACAGCTTAATACTGAACATACGTGTACCAGAGCTTGGGGTGGCGGCTCATGGAATGATTCTTCCCATTTGCTGGAGAGTCTTTTGTTGCCGATTTACTCAACAGGAACTCTTGAAGTTTCTGCTTCACTTCTGTACTGGCCACTGCCCCTAAGACACACGGAAATAAACATATCTTATCTTCACTTCAAAAAAAAATTACATTTTTAAAGACAACGAAAACCAAAACACAAAGAAGAGCCTGTGTCTTGCTGCTGGAAGTGTTGCAAACCATAAAAAATATTGGTGGAAATCAGTCAAAATGAGATAACATTCAGATTAAATGTTTCTCTGTAGAAGTCTGAAGTTGGCCATAACCCAGAAATCCAGTGAAGTCATAAGGAATATTTCAACAGCAGATGAGGCCATTTATCCAGGGCCAGATGTATCTAAAGAATTTAAATTATTTCCTAATAATTCCCAAATACAAAACCAAGGATAGAACTAAAAAGACAGTGACAAAAGGTCACTTTGAGTTTGTGGTGAAGAATGTTTTTTCCTTTAGTAAAGTAATAGTAATAGCATAGTAAAACTGGCCTATGAGCACTGATTCTGCTCTTGGTTATGAGCAGAACATGGCAGAAAGAGCCAGCAATGAGTCTTTCTATTCAAGAGCCATTTAAGAGCCTGTATCTGTAAAGTCTGGAAGATGGACAACAGCCTGAAACATGAGTCGTAGTCGGTAACTCTAATCTCAAGACACAAAAATAATGGAAAGACCAAAAAACAAGACGACACAGTGCGTTTTGACCTCTCTCCATGGCTAGCTCAATAAAGTACCATAAGTAGGGCAAGTCAATGTCCAGTTAAACTGCTGGTTCCTACTTCCACCATGGGTCACGCTTTTTTACTCACAGCCATAATACTCTTCATTTAAAAAAAATAAAATCTTCTTTCATTTTTCCATAAACAATGATTAAAAAAAAAGAAGAAAAAACATTTCCTTGAAAGTAGCAGCACTAAGGCATACTGATACTCTTAAGTATTTGGTTACCCAACCATGACACGGCACAGCCAGCTGGTGAACATGTTTCCCTGTGAGACAATTCCCATAAAATACCTCTACTGCCCCTCAGCTTCAGACCCTAAATCCCCTCCCTCCTCTACTCATTCAGTAGACCTCCTCTACACCATCAGCAAATGCTGGGGCTGGGCACAGGGTGGGTCACCAGTCCTGCTTGGCTGGTTGCTACATACTGAACCAAGAAGGGAACCACTGAGTTCACATCGTGGTTCTTCCTTTGCTGGGAGCACTAGTAGAGCCCAGCTGTTTATATGGAGCCTGTTTTTTCATACCATTTATGGGAAACTTTTCTTCCCGCTGCTTCTGCCACCCTCCCACTGCTGGGTCAAATGGGCTGGTGATGCTTTCGTGGATTCATCATTCACCAAAGCACCATGGATACCTTAATTTCTAGAGTCTAGAATATGGTACGCCTACAACTGTTGAACTGATGGTTTTTTACACCAAGAAAAAAGGCAGGAGTGTATGATCCCCATGAGCACAAAGTACAGCTCTTTTGTCAGTTAATTCTTGCACTTATTTAACAGGGGCAAGTAACATCCCCTGCTTGTGGCAGCCTCATTTTGAGTACCTTCACCATGTACTTCTACAACCTCATTTTTAAACAGACCTCACTTAAGGAGAATTATTTGTATCTGTCTCCCTCTAGTGAGCACCAAATTCCAATTGTATCCTTTATTTGCCGCGTCATTTGCCTTAGAGCAATATATGAGATATAAGTAACTCTTGGTTGGGCCTCATGAAACGGCATCAAGAACAAACACAAGGCACTTTGAAAAAGTACTAGCAAAAATATTCAGAAGCCTCAGCCAAAGATATTCTTAAATATGTTGTTATATTTTCAATCTTGAAACAGTGCTCAAATTAGTTAATCAGCAAGTAATTTGATTTTTTGCTGTCCTGTAGTGCCTTCTGTGTTGGGAAATAAGCTCTTCAGAAAGAAGCGCTCAAGTGAAGCTTTAGGCTTTCATATTCTCTCCTTAATTTATAAAAGGAGCTACATTCTTGAAAGGTGTAGACACATTTCTGTCGAAATGTGCTTTCCTACAGCCTCCCAAGTCTGCACACAAACCAGCCCCGTGTTCCCGCGGGTGCAGCAGGTGCCCTGCCCTTCTGCAACCATGGTCCCCACTTCTCCAGTTGTGTATTTCACACAGTAATGGGCTTCTTTCAGGTTCCTGCTCATCGTCCGTTTTGGCTGGGAGAAGGCAAAGGGGAACAGATACGTTTCTTGTTAGGATTCATGGTACATTGGTTCTTACTTTCTCGGCCTCTTTCTTTGCCTCGGAGGGGAGGAAGCTGCTGTTCCCGGCGATGCCTCTCCAGCTCCTGCTCTTGTCTCTGCTGCTCCAGTTTCTGCTCTTTTTCAAGGAGTTCTTGCTGTTGTTTAATGGCTAGGAGTTCCTGTTGTAACTTGCACAGAACAAAAAGACATGAGAAAGTGCAGTTTGCACTGATTTTTAGGTCAGTCCTGGCTAAAACAACCCTCTTGAATAACTGAGTATCAGTGCTTTGTTTCGAGCTCACACTTCTTTTCATCTCTTCACCAGTTTTCCCCAGTCTTTAAGCAGGACTGTGCATTACTGGCTGTCATTAAAATGAACTCTAATGTCAGGTAGCAGCCTGCTGCTCTGGTTTCACTTCTTTTTTGGCAAAAAATGCCTGGAAACTGCAGAGGGTTCTTTGCCAGTGCATCACCCAGCACTGGCTGCTGTGCTCCACTGCGTTTGTCAGCTCCATCAAGTGGAAGCTTAGCACAGTAGCATAATGGCAAGTAGATCAGAAGGAAAAAATGAAAAGAAAGGCAAGATCATAAATTCCCGGTCAAAATCCATTATAGCAATCCTACCATAGTGCGTGTAATCCCATAAATCATTTTCTTTTTACATTACACGAGGCAGCCCAGAGAAGAGTGAAAACACAACACTCAGGGCCTGCCTCCGTTTTACAAATGCAAATATTATGCACTTGCCTATCAATTTGATTTGTGGGCACAAACTCAAACAGCTGACCCCCCCCAAAAAGCAGTCTTTTAATATACTCAAAACTGAATATACAGAAAAGACAGCCATACTGACGTCTGGCTGAAAATCCAGCTTTGTACCAGTGATAGCTTGGTTTTCTGTAGATGCTGTGGCTTCATAAGCCGATGATTCTCACAGTGCTGCCTTGGTCTGCTGGGAGCAGCACGCTGGGTAGGTGCTAGGAGTTTTGCTTGAAAAGGCTTTTATTACCCAAATGCAGAGAAATAAGCACTGAAATGCCATCTCTCAGTCACAGTGAATCCTTCAGGCACATTCCCTTTTCGTGTCTGCCTAAGCACACTTGGTTTGCAGGTAAAGCGAGGGATAAATGAAAAATGTTGCTACCTTTATGTGCTCCTGGAGCTGGGCCTGATGCTGGCGGGTCAGGTTTTCGTGCTGCTTCTGAAACTCTGCAATCAGCAGTTGTTTCTGAATTTGCTGCTGCTGCTGGATCAGAAGCAGTTCCTGCTGTAGCTGCTTTTCACGCATAATTGGGTCCACCATGGGAACCATCATCCTGAGATCAGTTCGCAAGTCTAATGGCGAGATAGGCTCTAATCCCACGGGAACCTCCGACTTTACATCCACTGTGGGAGGAAAACAACAAAAAGTATAGATATTAAATATAACCAGAGAAGGAGAATAGAGATCAGTCCTCTGGGGAAAAGACCAATTTCATTCAAAGACTGCTTCAATGTGCAGACTGAAAAAAACCACTAATGTGATCTACGCAGTATGGAAACTCCAGGCATTCCCACTAGCAACTGGAGATTTTACAGATTATTTTGTCACTTTCTTTCCATCCTCTGCAAAAATACTCCCAGATTAATATGGTGCTAAGTAGATGGGCAAGCAAGCCAGTTCTGAATCCGTGCCACAACCCTAACGGTGCAATATTTAGTGAGAATCTGCTGGGCATTATTAATGAGTAACCATAAACGCTCGGGGCGCTTCCACTGTGTAAGATGAAGGTCTTCCAGTTCTCACTGCATTGCAAGGGATTTTCCAAAGCCAGCGTGTAGATCTTCTGAGGATGGTGTTACACATGAACAGCTACCCAATGCTACACCCCGCAGACACGTAGGAGCAACACACGTAAAATTATAGGAGAAATAACGTGACACACAAAACGACAAGTTTTAATACAGCTTTTTGAAAAGTGACCACGGCGCTTGGAGTGGATTAGACATAAATAATATGTTATATATGACTCGTAAGAAAATGAAAAAATCTTGTTTTCTTCTAATTTGGTATATATTATTAAATCAGCACTAAAGTAGTTAATGAAGAGTCCTGTGTTTTTCCATCTCTCGATTTAAATTGGAAGGACTAAAAAGTAGAAGTGAGAGAGAGACAGAGATTTGCTGATTTTCACTACAATACTTGCAGAGCTCAGGTTTTCATATTAAGTGAAGAGACAGAATGTAACTTTATCTCTTCCAAAAGAACAAAAACCCAGCAAGTAACATTTCTTCAAGAGGGAAATGAGTAGAGGCAGAGGGTCTCTGCTCACGCTCAGCAGTTCTGATTCCATCCACGAGAGGACAGTGGAACACAAACACATTCACTCCTGTTCCTGCTGCTCCACTGTCTTCCCAGGAAAACAAGATTATTAACTGTAAACAAACAAGCTGTCCAAAATCAGTAGAGAACAAGATTTTAATTGTATTTTCCCCTTTTTCTCTGCAACAGATGTATTTGTTTTCAAGGAGAAAACCGAAGTGAAACAGAGAAATATTCTAGCAAGCAGGAGCGGTAAAGTTGAAGCAGCAGAAGTTGAAAGTGCAGCCAATGCACAGAACTCAATTCTAACTGTACAATAAAATCTATTAGCAAAACGTTTTATAAAAAGAAGAGACAAAGAAGGCATCAAATCTCTTCTACTGACCACATTCTTTTCTTCTCAAAATTCTGGAAACATACAATTTTCTAGGCTTTTTTTTTTTTTTTTAAATCCTAGTAACTGAGACTGTAAATCTCAGAGCATAATTTGCCTTTTTAACCGTCTATCCCAACAGAATGATTGTGTCCAAGTGCTTACTTTTGTTCTGAGGCTAATCACTAAATTATAAAAAATCACCTTTAACTTCCAAAAACTACTCTTGATTATAAATAATTGCCGCAGACCAAGAGAAACGGCCAGGCAAACACCACCCCCCCCCCCCCAAAGCCTTTCATCCCATTTATTCAGCAGCAATCCACATTCCATTTGTCTAGACTAAATATAGCTGCGTTTAGACAAGAAATCAATAGTGCTTGCAGAGAGCAGAGCAAAGACATGAATATTTCATCAAACTGGGAGAGAAATGGCAATCAGCAGAGTGACAGCCCCCCCCCGTGCAGGCTGACTGGCCCTCCAGATAAGTCCCCGGTATTTGGACAACGGCTCATTGCCTGCAAGTCACAATCTTATCATCGGCCCTCTTCTATTTTTAACATTAATTGCATTGTAGGTGACAAAGGCTTATCATGTTTAAAGTGGAGAGATGGATTTTCTTACATCTTCCGTGACAGGATAATAAGCCTTACTGGGAGCAATAATAGTAACCGGAGCCGGGCAAAGCCGGCAGGGTTTGCTTGGCAATAATGTTTGCAAACTGAACCCTGCAGGGTTTGGTTCACAACAGGGTTTGCAAACCCAACCCTGTCGTTTATCTTGCAGATGCTGGCTACAGACCAACCCCTACAGGTCTGCACGGCGATTCGGACCGATTAGGCTTCCTACCTCTGACGAGCATCCCGCTTCTTCACCTTCCCAGAGCTTCTGGTGATGGGAGGCCTCCAGGTTTTTCTAACAATGGAAATTCCCTTCCACTATTGGTAAAATGTACAACTGAAGTCAGGCTCGGTTTGATAAAACACACGTTTTTCTAGAACTTTCACACAGCCAAACAATAAATCTAGTGCTGGAATATCCACCTCATCAAGTTCAACTCTACCTCAGTCCTTAACGTGGGGGGAAATAAACGTTAAGGTAGTTCTTGAGACTTTGAATCCACAGGAAACAACACAAAAATCTTTCATGTCATTTAAAGGTCAATGTTTACTGACAAATAAAGACAAGTTTTTCCTTGCTGATGTAAATATTGCTAACAATAAGGTTACAGCCAATACTGCTATTAACTGTTGACAAAGCAAATGTCAACTTTTGCAGATAATGGCCATTAAAACTGTAATAGCTAATAGTTAGCTGGACAAGAGTCAACCTCATCAATGAAATAATTCTAAACAAGTAACTATGAAATCACCCAACTGAAGGGTTTGCTACTGTCTGTTAGGTGGTCCTCATGCCACAGGCCATGTACATTCTCCTTACTTGTTACCAGCTGACAAGAGAGAGACAAAGCAGCCCCGTGGAGCTACATCAGCGTTAAAAACGTGTAAGGGAGCAGAGAATCTGGATTGGGGTCTTTAAAATCTTTGACTTTTAGCTGAAGCATCTTCCCCCTCATCACCCCCACACAATTTTAAGTCTCCAAAGAGCAAAGGCAATGCAGGATGTTTATTCTCATCTGGGCTTTTTATGTTTTTTCACCCCCTCTACACAAGGATATATGGATTTTTCAGGTAGAAAAGGAGGGTCCTAATCAGCGCCTTCAACTTCCAAACATCACGAGAAGCACTGGGATGCAGGACTTTAACAAGAGGATTCTCCAAGGTATTAGCCAAAGAAGGAGAAGGATGGATAATGAAAGAAAATACTAATCAGAGCGTGATGAAGGCTAACTTCATTTTAAGGAGCATTGTTTTTTGCAGGATTTCCAGTATCACCAATGGGGGGATGCTGCAGCAGGCACGATTCAGAGGGGGACCCTGCCTGCACTCCCTCCACTGCGGGCTGGAGCCAGATTCTTCCCAGCAGCTCTGCCAACGGCAGGCCAAGCCTGGGATTCCTCTCTACCGTTAAATAAAGGCAGAGTCTCTGAGCACACATCAGCTGCGGTGAATACAACTACAGCCTGCAGAATATTAACTAAAAATGTTACTGAAATCTCAGTGATTCCAGGAAATATGCCAAAGTTTGAGTAGAAAAATATTTAATTTTCAGCTACAACACACTGCAAAAGGCATATGTATTTTTCCCATAAATACTGAATTGCATTTATCTTGAAACGTAACAGCAAAAAAAGTCTCAGAAGAGCGTCCATACCCATCATATTCCAGGGGTGGCACTTCCCACAGTGCTTTTGACATTTTGTGGAAATAAAATAAGATACTTGCAAAACAGTGTCCTTGTCAGGTAGAGTTAGATGCTTGGAGCATGTGTAGAAAGAGGTAAAAGAACCTGTTTAAAGTCTGAGGCTTTACTTTTCAAAATCACTTCTTAAAATGGAAATCACTGAAAAACTGCCTTTCACTAGGAAAAGGTATTTCAAGCTTTGTTTCTCATGACCAGTTTCAATTCTGGTGTACTAGAATAAACAAACCCTCCGAATCACAAGTGCTAAAGGAAAATATCAGAAAATAAACCAGCCAATTTTCTTACCATCCTCTCCCAAGAGGGGCAATCTTCTTTTTTTTTTGTTGGCAGCTCCCTTTCTTGGCAGATGTTTTTAGCGAAAGAACTTCAATGAGGTTGAAGCTGAACAGTAGCCACTCTTGGAGATGCAATGAAGAAGAATTCTAGTAGACTTGCTCACCAGAACATCTTGCCTAGTACATTTATGATCATTACATTAGAGGAACCATGTGAATTTGCCGGGGCTGAAGGGATTCAAGCTAACCCTTTCCCAAAGGAATTTCTTAGTTACACGGTTGGGCTGAGCCAGGAAGGAAGGCTGGGGAGGGGAACAGGGTATGAAGCCGGTGAGGCACTTTCTCCTGCTTTGGTCATTGAAGGCAGCCTTTTACTGGAGAAGCAGTTAAGGTTTATGAAGTGAGGAAGGAGGACTACAACAGTTGGAATGCTAAATTAAAATTACACGTGACAAAAGCCATACGACAAGCTCCTCCAACTAGCAATTTCAGTATCAGGCAATAAAAGCGTATTCCTGAAAACACACCAAAACAAGTAAAATTTAGAAAAATCATTCTCCAAAAAATGGCCACACCTTACCCCAGACATCCACTCGGTGAAGTATTACAAAGCAAAGAGAGAATGGGAGAGCTGTTTATACCAGTGGTACTCTTTTGAACTCTGCTCTACAAAACACAGCCCACCTAGAGTTATTATTAACTTACACAGTACTTTTCATGGTTTTCATATGCTTTTCATAAAATGAAACCAAACCAGAATGGTTTTGCACATTTTAGTGTAAAAGAAACTGCCTCCATTTGGCCTCTTCATTCAAAGAAAGTAAAAACCCTTCCCTTTTGCAGGATTAGCCATTGGTCAGTCATGGCACGATCAGGGCACGAAAGAATTTACAGGAAAGAGCTCTAAAACGTGGAAAGACTGGAAGATTCACACAAACACACACAACATAATACTTGAATTTACTCTCCACTTTAAAACTAGAATTCTGCAGATTTATGTGCCCCCTCATTCAGTACTGAAAAGCACCATAACAGTGTCTTTGAACACAGATTGAAGAGAATCTTGAAACGGCAGAAAAGAATTGTCTTTGAACACAGATTGAAAAGAACCTCTCACCTGGCAGGCAGGTGAGACACAAAGTAGTTGGTAGGAGATGGGGGCAAAAAAGCACTGACCAGGCAATAAGACACGAAGAGCCGACCAGAAACGGGGCACGGGAAAAGGAGTTAGAATTTCTGAGCTTTCTGCACTGATAAGGTGGCAGCCCTTGGCCTCGCTGCCAGTGGAAATACAGAGCTAACGAGGAGCAAGGTGTCCGTTGTGAGGGGGCTGGGAAATTAAGCGAGCAACACGGTTTTGAACAGCCACGACTAAAGAGGATGGAGTCTGGCAGGGAAAACTGCCACAGCAATTATTCAGTCTTCAAACTTGCAGAAAAATGTCCTAATCTGGAGCCCCTTCCCCAGAGAAGTGGCTTATGGCTTTTTGGAGGAAGACCTACAGAGCAGAATGTGGGAGTGAGAAGATGAGATTTTAAGAATAACTAGTGCCATCAGAAGCACAAGTCAGATGATCAATAAATTGTGAAAGGTTAGGTCACCTCCCATGGGATGCTTTTATCATCCCAGGTCTGGTGGCTAAAATCTCAATTCTCAGCTTGGCATAATCTGTCATTCCTCTGCTAACTTCAACATAAGCAAAGCGTCCTTGTGCCATCTGAGAAGCTTGATGCAGAATCTCTCTCATGAGTACAGGGGCGAAAGAAGGGAGCCTTGAGAACATCTCATCTTAATATGGGGACAAAAGCATCCAGATTTAGGATGACACTCATAAAACTTTTTTCCAATAGTTAAAATCAGCAGAATTTTTTCTCCATTCTCAAAAGTACTCCAAAGAATGCATCCAAGCTGCAAAAAGTTTCACTTAGATTTCACTGAATGTTATAAAAAACTTTTGATGAATTATATATTCTCAACCATATTCTGGATTTGGGTTTTCACAGGCAAGGAAAGCAGAAAGAAGACAGCAAATGCAAATGGAAAATTTTTTCAAAGGCAACATAACAACTTTTTATGGCAGTTAAAGACTGCAATTTGTACTTTTAAAAGTTCCTTGCTTAAAAAGGAAAATCACAAGAAATTAAGACATATTTCAGAGCAGAAAAAACACTTTCTAGTTATTTTCTTGGATTATCCTTCAAGAGTCAGTGATTATTTAAACTGTTCCATCACTGAATTAGAAGTACTAGTAAACTGTCAAATCTGATGAGGCAGTCAATTGAGTTTATAGTATTAAGGAGAAGTGTAATAAATTAGACTAGAAATGTATTCCCTTTTGTTCTATAAAAGGGATCTTACCATGATTATGCCTTTTCCCTATTTCTTTTAAGTGTTTGCATACATGTCATAATGAGAAGTAAAATAAATGCAAACAGCGATCTGGGCTTTGATTTACCATTCTCTTATTTCCCCAGGGCCTGGAAAGGAAGCTCAAGCAACCACAAACTTCTAAAATATCAGTGAGAGGCCTTGAAATACCAACACTGAAGTTACAGCTAGCTGGCTTTTGTAAAAAAATCAAAGGCTTTATTATATTGATTTACTAAAATCAGATTCCTTCTCTGCAAATAGGCTTTCGAGTCAAACAGTCATAACAAACACAAACATAAATGCCATCTAATTTGTTATAGCCAAGAAGTTTTTAAACATTATAGTGTTCGCTGTTTCTTCTCTACTGAACACAGGAGCCAAAGTCCCACTTATGAGCCTGCCAGAGTTCATGCAAATATCAGGCCAACCACTTCTACTGGAGGAATAAAGGCAAACGCTCCCAGTAAATCACGTCAGAACGCGAAACACATTTTAAAGTCAAGTCTGGGATAACCTGTTATCAAGAAATCCAAGCTGAGCTGTATTTGGGTTTCTGAGTTACTTTATTTCTATTTCAGCAAGGAGAACTCCTACACACACATTCTCTACACCCATCTGCTGATCAGACAATTGATCAGCACCCATCAATTTTTAATTTCCCTTTCCAGAAAGTACCTGTTTGATATAAGGAATTGAACTATGTTAAACTCCAGATACTGCTGCTGCAGGCAAGATAAAAACAGGACAAAGATAAATGTACATATAGTTAAAAACATAGAATTTCTATGTAACTTTCTTCTCAGTTCCAAAGTCTGACATATTGGTGGTACTATTAAATAACGATAATATATCAGTGTTAATTATGCTCTTGGTACACGGTATTGGGTTAGCCTATTTGGCCGTAACGTGCCCACCCCATGGCACAAGAAATGACAGGGAAAAACATAAAATAGCATTCTTTTGGCTGTGTCCCCTCTGTGCATGGATCAGTACCACTGTCGGCCAGATCACAGTGAAAAAGCCAAGCAAGGTTTGATTTGGTGGCAGCACCACTTAGTGGTCACAGAACTAAGTAGGTACAATGTCTCCAAACCAGTAGGTGCCAGCTTATCACTATCTGCTGGTCGCTTCGTTAAAGCCATGAAATCAATTAATTAAAATGAAAGCACGCGTGATATAAATGTGTGGGTGTGCACTTGCACGTATACATAATTCTGGCATCATATTCTCAAATGCTAAGAAAAAGCAAAGAGCAGACATGGTACAACGGATTCCTCTCACCTCCCTTTTTAAGATAGGTATAATGATAGACCCTACATACACATGAGAAAGGTAATATGCTTTTAACTGTGTCCACATTATTATACATTAAAAGACAGTGTACAAAGTCCCCTGGGTTGCTAAGGGTGCCATGAGGGGGTCTAGAGACCTGCTACCTAGTCTTTCCTCATCCCCCATCCAAAGACAACAGGAGGCTGCCACAAGTGGTATCAAATACATCCACGATATATGATTTTGTCTTTCTTTTCTTTCACCTCTTCTCCACCTATCAATGTGGCAGGCACATTGGTGGCAATGTCAAGTTTACACCTGCTGAATAATTCCCAACAGGGAGGACACCACTATTCTAATCCCAAGTGGATGACACAGGTAAAGAGGAGAGGGGGAAGAGCTCTTCCTTGAAGCGAGAATCCCAAAGGTAAGGAGCTGCCATTTGGGCATGCCAGCAGGTACACCCTCAAGTATCACAGGGCAGCAAGCTCCAGGCACATTAGACAGTGGGTGGAAGAGGTTTACTGAACAAGTATCCTGAAATAGCTTTGCTATTTCAGGGGTGTGACAGCCAGTGCTCCAAATGAAACCCTTGGAAGGCAAGATGCAGAGCAAATCTTTCAAGGAACTGTTAGCAACTTTGCATTTTAGGGAAAAAGAGGACTGATCCCAAAACTGCACTGAGAAGAATATTTTCCAGTTCTTAGGGTTATTTTTTTTTATAAATTTTTGTACCTGTATGTGCTCCCCAAGATGCTACAATATACAGGGTTTTCTTTTTCTTTTCATAGCAAAACCTACAATGTACATGGAACTTCCTAAGCTCACAACCTCCCTGTTATACCCAGGAAATCAAGAAAGACTTTCTATTACTCCAGTGTTTTTAGTACATGTTTATGGAACATCCTGATCTTTGACAAGCATGGTGCTAAAAATGGTTATGACCCCAAGCACAGAAAAATGGGAGGGCCAAATTGAAATCTCCCACAGTGGAGGGGAAAAATCCAACAGAAGGATAATAATACCTTTTAAAGAATCTTTCTAATGAGAGAGTAACTGAGATGCTCACGCAGGGGAGTCTGTCTTCCTGTGCTTACATCAAATGCCTAGTATATTTGCATAGTGACTGGATTAAAATGAATAAATAATGCTAGACACCTGACTTGCCATTTTTCAGAAGTCCACCTGATGGATTACTGGCACCGAGCAGCAGAAAAGATTACAGTTTGCATAGAGAAAACACTGTGGGTAAGGCAGGGAACATGTAAGGGAAAGATATGGTCCCAATGATGATGCAAAGCAAAGAAGGTAGAGTTTATTAGAATGCAGAACTGAATTAGGAGTGGCAGAATATGAAAAGGGACGAACAATGGCAATACAGCTGAGGGGCACATTGTGCAGCAGTCAAGCTCCACAGCTGGATGGATAATGACCTCAGCAGGCTGAGAAGAAAGTAAGGAGGAGTTTCTGAGGAAGAGCCCTCTCAGCTTGATGTAGGGATTGTAAAGATTTTAAAGGTCTTGATTTAATCTATTTTCTGCTGCAGACAGAGTATGTCTTTCAGGGAACAACCTTGACTACCATGCAGATGGCCTCATTCCCATTACTAAGATATTACATAAGGCAGGCACTCCAGTAAAAGAGATTACATAAAAGAGACAAAAAACAGTAATCTTCCAGGACGCTTTCTTACATTTTTGTCTCATTAACGTGAAGACAGTTATGGTTTTATAACATATAGATCCAAATCATAATCATTTGCAGTAAGTAATCACAAAAATTCTCTCTCCTATTATGCTATTTGGGATGTTGAGGAATTGCTTGATAAAACAGGAGACAAACAACTCAGGTTCACAGCTGTAATCTAAATATTGCAGAAATCTTCCATTCTATAAAAAAAAGGTGTCTTGGCACAGGGAAACTTTTAGATGCTTACTCCTAAAATTAAATAAAATTCTTGATCTGAAAAAAATTCCCAAACTAGGTATAGAACCACTTGTTTCATGTAATTCTGTGACATACTTAGCATCATCACCATTACACCACTTATCTAAATTCCCCCTTTCCTATTTTTTACTTTTCACCATAGTAAATTATTTCAATCCTACTGTGTCCATATCTGTGTTTACTTTATTTTGACTATTTACTTTGATTCCTTGAAAACATGTGCTGTAAATATCTGCCCTAAATTCAAAAGAATTCAGGCAGCAAAAGCAACTTACCACTAACTTTGCACTCTGTATCACAGAAAGAAAAGCCACTGCTATTTTTATAGTGATGTAACACTAAACTTAGAAAATATTATTCATGATTTGTGCTCTCGAGACTAAGGAGATCTCTGGAAGGCACTCTCAGGAATGCAGAGACATGATTTCAGCCACCAGAGGGAGTCAATCTAGTTTTTCAGGTCAACTGAAAAATTAGAATCATCAGAAAAAGAACTTAGAAGGGAAGAAATAACTAAGTAATTGCACAGTTTATATCCAGATATATGTGGACTTCAAACATAATAAAAGCAAAGCTTAATTGGGATTCTGTTCGTTGAGATAATAAAAAAACCCTTTTTTGTGTGTGACTTCATAAGATCTTAAGGAATTAAAAAATAATTTACATAATCAGAATGATATTCATATTTCTATCCAACTTACTATTTTTTCTTTATTTGAGTTCAAATCACTACCATACTCATAAGTCTCAGATATATGCTGGTTCAACTCAAAGCTGAGGTTTCTTCAAGTTATTTATCATTTAGTCACCTTAATTAGCAAGTACAGTTATGGACTTATGATGGTGCTCATAGGAAAAAACCTGGTATTTCTGCTCAGTCTGCCAAATATTTGTCTTTGCAATTTTTCAGCACTGAAAAAGCAAACTATAGGAATTATTAAGATGATCGCAACTTTCTCAGCACCTTATCTGTAGTTATTTTCCTTGATTATTATTCTAAATAAATCCTGAAAAATGGTTCTGCATTCATTAATATTTCAGGAACACTTCTAAGGAATTCATCTGTCAAAAGAAAAACAGCCATAGAAAAATTCTACACAATTCTGATGCTACTTAGCAAGCGTAGTTCAGAAAAACTTGAAATCTAAAAGTTTTTACCCATTCTTGGTTTTCCGCATTTCAGTAGGTCCATTTCTTACTAGTAGATTGGTTGTTTCTCTCTTCATCTCAACTCATCTGACATGCAGAAAGCCAGTCAAGCCAGTGGGCTTTTCTTCACTCTCAAATAAGAGATTCTTTCTCAAGCAGGTTTTTCCAGAAATTAAATTTCCTATCGAGACGTCTACAAAAATCAGTGGGAACTCTCCTGAAATTTCCAATGCAAGTTCTAGAAATCTGCAGATCTGGCCTGGGACACTCACACCAGACTGACTGCTGGAATAGAGTCAAGCACTCAAAATTACTCTTCAAGAAACCCTTTGGGCCCTTTGAGAATTTCAGCCTAATCATTTAAATAAAACCTAGTCATATTGAAACCCCCACCGCTGACTTAAAAAATTAATCATTCAGTTTAGAATTTCCTACTCATCAAGCCTACAATAAATAAATCTTAGCACTCTGCAATAAGAAGCACAGTTAGTCCTGTTGGCTGAGCTTTTGAACCTGTTGGGAAATGTCATTAAAAACTAAAATTCTGCAATACAAGAGGCAACACCAGAGTAAGTGCTCAGTTTCTGCATTTCAAGCAGAACTTTTTGTGATCAATGAGACAGCATTAGCAATATGTAGTTGCCCAGGCATTGCATATTAAGGACTGTGAGAAGAAGGCAGTGCAACTAATTTAAGGTTTGCCGCAGAAAGGCTGCAATACTGATTTTAAGGCAAAGCACCGAGAGCTTGGTACCACACAGAAGTCATTAACATGTTCATTTTAACAAGAGACAAACTGCAATCCAGCCTAAAACCTCCTCGCCAATGCCCTGCAGAAGGCTGGTTCTCGAGATTTTCAACAGAGTATCTTAGTTGCAGCAGTAGCATCCTTCACTAGGTTCTGCTGTTCATTATAATTTTTCTTTCTCAGAAATTTAAAAATTCTTCCTGACCACAGCAATCTGACTAATTTTGAGTTTTCCTCTTTCTTACTCAAAGTATCTCAAAAGCTACCACAAAGGGATTTTCAATAGTTTTAGTTTATTGAAAATATTATACTGAAGAGCATTAAAGGAATTAAGAACAAAATGCAAATAATTTCTGATGTGTCCAGAAAGTCCATGCATATTTATATTTCTTAGAGTTATGCTGCTAAGAAACAGGAATTTATTTGGGCTGATGAGGTTATTTACACTAATTTCTAGATATGCTTGTGTTTGGTTTTCTCCCCTTAATGAGGATCTGATAGTGAATATGTGAACTGAAATTTCTACGTTGGTATGGATTTCCCTGTAGCCAGCCTTGGCCCAGCACACTCTCTGTTGGCTATAAAGTTTAATTAATGAAATGATCACTGAAACCATGATAGTATAGCATGTTTCATGCAATGTCTTAGGAACTGAAGGTGATGAATATACCGTATGAAGCTGACTTCCCCCTACTCACCATCATAAAACACCGTTTCCTTGAACTACCACCAAAATCTACACAACCACTAGCTACTCATTTCTGTGGACAGAAGTACTCTGCAGAAAGTACAGGAATAATAGGGTCTGGACATAGCATAAACATGGAGAGAATGACCAAGAGTCAATCCACCTGAAGGAAAGGAGGTCTGGAAATAGAGACAATGGAGATGTCATTGTTTTCACACGGTCCAACTATGCGAGTGCTGTTCTGTCAGCTGAGAGCTGTGCACCTGATGAAATACCACAAAGCAAAGCTCATACCCAGTACTATTACTTTTCACTTTCTCCATAACTCAGACTCCCAAAGTGACAAACTGACTAGCTCTTGGTGCAGAATAAGCTCGCTTATGCACTCATAAAATTCCATTTCATTTCCAATCACACCTACATCTGCCAAAGCAAAAGAGAAAAATTCACTTGATGGTCAATACACACGCAAAAGGCCTTCTCAAGGATTTACCTTAAATGCCTTTTCAATATAGGTAAAAGGAATGGCTCACCTTCCGTACCAGAGATGATAAAAAACTAGCATTTCATCTTCCTTAAAAAATGGATAGAGCATCCATTAAGAGGATAGTCTCAATTCACCCATTTCCAGAACTTTCACCATCTTTTTTCCAGCTTGTTTCACCTTATCTGAGAGAACATTCTGATAAAGAGAAGACTAGTTTCAGACTGGGATGAGGTTGCTGAGATCTCACCACTAATTACAAGGAGGCTGACTTCAGACAGTGCCATGCTATATTTATCACCCGCATCTAAAAAGGTATGGAAACCAAATGCCATAAAGCTGCATGACTTGGGGTCACAAGGCTGAACAACTGTAGGCCCTGCACTCCCTGGAACAAGAAGATCCAGGATTCTTTGTTAGTCAACAATGACATAGAATTTTGTGCAAATACATTTATACTGATGGCATGCTATTGTGGCATAAAGTCAAGATCTCACCAACGCTACTGGGTGGGATCACTCTTTCTCTTGACAGGGACAAATTATTAGAGCAAACAGTTAACAATAAAAGTCTTAGGGATCATTTAAAATCCCTTTTTGAACCATCTACCATAATTTTTACTGCCACACGCTTGAAATTTAACTTACTGAAAAGTGTAATTTTTGACTGGAAATTGTGTCCAACAACAGGACATTCAGCTTTTGATTCCCATAGCTGAATTCTCCTGCCACAGGAGACAACATACATATCCAGACACACAGTTCAATATCACAGTAAACAAAATAAATAAATAGGTAAAGTTCATCTTTTCTGCCATTCAAACCTTCAATAAAACCCATTGAAACAGCACCTGACAACTTTCATCCAATATTGGCCTTCCATAGCAATCTGGAGACACACAAAACATCTCGCCAATCACTCAAATCTGGCTAAAGGCTCCAAACTCCCAGAAGCGAGTGGAAGTCCTGTAGCTCAATACACCATTATCTGCTACAGCCCAAATGTCCTAAGAAAGCACTTGTGTGAAAGCTACACAAATGCTCTTCAGAATTTGGTTCCTGAAAGATGGTTACCCACGTGGAACCACTCCAGAGCACGGCAGGTAGAGAAACTTGTGCTCACTTCAATTATTTCTGCGATCTCAGAGCGACATTAACCCTCTTCGGAGCCATCTTCTGCCATTCCGGTGTGGACCTGCTGATCATCTTTCCCTCAAATGAAAGAGGGAGAGTAGATGGAAAAATTACCCACCAAACTTTCCAACCCTTTAAATAAAGCTCTCTGCTGAGGCCTCCCAGGGTATGTTTTCCCCATGTGTGTGTTCAGTTCCACATGTTCCCAAGTTCCAAACACTGCTACAGCCATGAGATTATCCTGATAACGCCAGGCAAGCTCACATGACACAAGCTTCAATGCAGTGCCCACCCAGGCTTAAAACCCTGCCGGCTTTTCCAATTTTGCTATCAAGCTGGTGGACACACTCAAATAGCTACCTTCTGCAACCTCCCATCTGCAGAAACTGCCACCACAAACTTCCCTGTTACCATTATTGTGAAAAGAGAGAAAAAGTAACTTACTTGTAAAGCAAAAGCCATTCTGACCTCAGAAAAATGTCTTTTTTCTGAAATAAATGTTACTCGGTTCTAAGAATTTGCACAATTCACTTCCTTTGCTCTTCCTTGACAATGTCTATTTAGAAGAGATCTATTTATTCCCCAGTACATTTCACAGTTCCTGTTTCTAAATGAGAATCACATTAACAAAGGGTAGAAAGACACAAACATTTCTCAAGAAAGCAAGACTGATATCTATAATGTATCTGAAGTGTTGTTTCCAAAGGGGACAAAAAGAACCCTAAACCTTCAAAGACGGGCATCAATGCAGTTAGCCTTTCAAGATCTAGTGGTCCTACCATGAGCTTGCTGGAGAGAAGAAAGGAAAAAGCTGTTTAAGACAAAATGAATAAATGGAGATAATTATATTACACTATAAACAGTTTCCAATTTACCGTTCATAAATAAATGTCAAAACTGACCTTCTTCCAAGAAACAGATCTGAAACTATTTCATGATAAATGATTGTCTGTTCAGCTATTATTGTCACATCGGATTACAAGCAATTCTTCCTTCCCATAATACAGTTGACTCCATGTTAAAGTAATTTCAAGATGATATATTGTACTTTAAAAAAAAAAAAAAAAGAAAGGCAGAGTGAAGGGAATCCACTCCCGACAAATTCACCCTGCGAATAGTTATTACACATCTTATTGTGAAAATTTTTCTGCTCAAACTAAACCACCTGTGTCCTATTTCATACTGCAATATTTACAGGAAAAAAAAAATAAGTTCAAGTTAATATAAACCTCCTGAAAGAATACAGAGAACCACAGCACAGACAGCAAAAAGAGCAAAGGAAGTGCAGCAGAAGAAAACCAAACACAGCCATATTTCAGGAGATCATGTAGTGAAACACAGCGGGGTTTTTTGTGTGTTTTGAACAGACACTGTGGGTTCTGCTTCCCTCCCGTGATCTTTATAAGCTCTTCACCATCACCTCCAGGTACTACTCTTGACTACATTACCTTCGCTGGCACCTCCCACTGTGACACTGCACTGGTAGGGTCACTGAACCAGTGGTGTATGTTGGCATGGGCACGCAGAGCTGTTTTCATCCCTTCCCTGCGGTTTCCTTTTCCACAGTAGGCTACCCAATATTCCAAGGCACAGCCTGAACCAGTATAAACTTCCTGCTAAATGACTGTGGTTCCAGTCCTCAGCCCGACCTTGGGCACCAGGGACTGACCACAGTCTCCTGAGTACAGCAGTATCAACACGCTACCGGAGCTGCTGAGTAAAATGATTAATGCATCCAAATACCTGTATTTGCTAGAGTAGTAGGTTCTTAACCGCTTTCTTGGTCTTTTGGGGAATCTGTAGCTTGCACCGCCACAAAGAATAAAATAAAAACACAAACCTATGAAGGTTTCTTCTCAAAACACTTCTTTTGCCATGACATAAAACTCTACCACGCCTCTGTATGCCATTAAAACGAACAATCGACTTGAAAGTAGTATCATTCGGAAAGTATCCTTAAAAGTGAAATTCTTGAAACGTTGTTACATTTGTATTTGAATTTTATGTACCTACATGTAATTTTCTACTTAGGTTAATTTTAATTCTTTTTATTTTCTTTCACTATTAAAACATGCCACAAACAGACACAATTCAGTCAAAAGCTGCAGAAGCACTGAGGTCTGCTATCGTAAAACAAGCAAGTTCAAAAGGAAGAGCAACCAAGAAAAAAGAAACATCAATCTTATTTGAACTTTATATTTACATAAAGGAGCTGGATTAAGAAACCGACACTGTAAGGCCACACTAAGAGCTGCAAAACAAAGAACCCTTTGATCATATTAAGAAAAAAAAAAGAGAGTATCTCTCCTTATACAATGTTTTAGTTAATGGTTAGTATGGAAAGCTGGAGATAAATGGCTCCAGCATAACCATTACTCCTAAATCTGAGAAGAGCTTACCGTTACACCTCGGGGAGCTAAGCTGCTTCCCACTGTGCCTCAAGCCGCACATCTCCTCTCCTGGGGGTTCCTGCCAGCCCCCCCAAGCAGGACACAGACCATAACAGATCTGCTGTCACAGTCCTCTACCCGGTGGAAAGGAGGAGCTCCCTGCTCTTCTTTCAGAGAAGGTCACTCTGAGCACGTGCGGAGTGAGTCTTAATGACAATCGCATGGGATACACTTAGTGATAGCCCCGACTGCATTAATAAACCAAAATGTATTATCAGAGCCCATAGGATGGAACGAGCAGGAGCTGTGTAAGCAGCAAGCGCAAGGAATTATTTCTTCAAGGATGACCATGAGTCCTACGTCCCCCACTTAGCTAGTAAATCGTAAACCTGTATTTAATACAATTAAGCCAATTAATACCACATGAATACTATTTTAAAATAGTAAATAGTAAAGTTGAGTAGCCCAGTGCCTTGGGAACAGCCTTCACTCAGCAATGATAAAACCGCTCTTACACTAGGCAAAATTCTTACAGCACAGGAACACCACCTGAGATCAAAAAGTAGCCCAAGATAACTGATGTTGACAACTCCTGGTAGCAACCTCCCAGCAATTTCAGTGGCCACTCTTACAGCCCGTCTAAGACAGAGCCACCAATATGAAGCTAATGGTCTTTAGCTAGTTTCAGTCTAAGTAAAGAAAATCATCTGGCAAGAAATCTCAGCCAGCCACAGGGCTGCTAAACTGCTTTGCTAAGGCAGGCTGCCACTGGGGTTGCGTACTGGGGGCAACGGGGTGAGGAGGTGGGGTCTGCAAACATGTTGTTGCCTCATTGCTAGACAAACCTCTGCTCCCCCCCACACTGCAAACACCAGTTTCCCTGCTGTGCTCTCTTTTCTGCTGTTCCCCTCTGGAGTAGCTGGCACAGTACGGAACAGGAGCAGTCAGGTAAGGACAGAGCAGTATAAATCATGCTCTTGGTCTTTATAACACTCTGGTTGGGGTCCTCTCCCAGTACTTTCCTGCTCACAGCTGGCTTCATGGCACCAGCACGCACGGTAAAACAGGGGTATAACTGAAATTATTTCTTCCTTTGAGATCCGTAAGGGGCACACAGTGGAAGTGTCTCTAAGTAGGCTGGAGAAGAAGGGACAGAGCATGAGAACTTCCCAGAATTCGTTAAGACAGTGCAACGGAACAGGACTACAAACTGCTGGTGTAAGGCTAATGGCTTTAATGAATCACAACAGTAGACTCTGAAGATTGGGTAAACTGCACTAAATAATCCATGTCTGCCAGCTGTTTCTCTAGACTGATGTGCCAGTTGCATGTACCACAGAACGGTTTGGGTTGGAAGGGACTTTAAAGATCATCCAGTCCCAACTCCCCTGCCATAGGCAGGGACACCTCCCACCAGACCAGGTTGCTCAAAGCCCCATCCAGCCTGGCCTTGAACCCCTCCAGGGATGGGGCACCCACAGCTTCTCTGGGCAACCTCTTCCAGTGCCTCACCTGATGTGATAGTTAAATGTCATAAAGAACAATGAGTTTTAAGTCTCTCTTCAACCTAAAGATCGCCGAAGGATCACAAGTAAATACACATTCCTTTCACTCAAAATCCCTACAGATTTTGCTCCCACCTTTTGGCTGACTTCAGCTGTCTATTAACCCTTACCAGAGTACTCACTAGCACAACACCCCTCTTAGTCCAGTAGCCATTTCACACTATTTTGCTGATCTGTGATTCTACCGTGAGAAGCATATTCTCATAAGGCAGATGATTTATTCGGAAAGAAAAGCTTAAATGGGTGAAAAGGCACAGAGTGAAGTCATGCGTTTAACCCCATCTCGTGTAAAAATGGGGCAGGCCTTCAGTCAAACAGATGTGCAAAGATCTGCAATTTTTTATAGTATTTAAAGAGATAAAAGGCATTTGAAGAAAATCTGTGCCTTTTATGTTAATTCCTAATCTTTCTCCTGCCCCCTTTGGCCCATGCTCTCAAAAGATTCCTGCTTGGAGCCAGTCTGCCGGTACTTTGAGGCTACGGCAGTTGCCTGAAAGCAACTCAACTCTGCAGGCTGAGCAAAGGACTGGGGTCTATCGCGTGGCCAAGCCTCTCTTCTGCTCTCCCTCTCTCTGCAGGGAGGGAGCAGAGCAACGGCAGTGAACAAGCAGACTGGCAGACGCCGTAGTTATTCACCCCGAGAGCGCAACCTCCCTCATGTGGACATTGTGCAACCTCTGTCTTATACCGGCGTATCTATTTGTGCATTGTACAAACTAAAAACTGATTGAAAACACTGGAGATTTCACGGCTACTTTATTTGGCTTGATAAGAATTTGTAGCCTTTGGAAACAGGGTTTTAAACGGCACCTTTCAATTATCAGTTTAGTCTACTAATGCGATAATAGGGCTGGAGCACCTCCCGTATGAGCACAGGCTGAGAGAGCTGGAGCCTCAAGAAGAGAAGGCTCCAGGGAGACCTTACAATGGCCTTTCAATATCTGAAGGGAGCTACAGAAGAGTCAGAGGAACTCTTTGTCAGGGAGTGCAGTGACAGGACAAGGGGCAACAGTTTTAAATTGGAAGAGGGGAGATTTAGATTAGATACCAGAAAGAAATTCTTTCCGGTGAGGGTGGTGAGAGACTGGAACAGGTTGCCCAGAGAAGCTGTGGTTGCCCCATCCCTGGAGGGGTTCAAGGCCAGGCTGGAAGGGGCTTTGAGCAACCTGGTCTGGTGGGAGGTTGGAACTAGATGATCTCTAAGGTCCCTTCCAACCCAAAGCATTCTATGATTCTATGATACCTCAGCAGTTTTTGTGACGATTGCATAATTTGTTGGTCAGAAACGCTACAGTGCAGCATTATACATATGCAAGTCTTCTCTACTGCCAGTCTCCCTTCTGAAAACCACCATATCTCTTGGTTTTCAAATGATACCAATTAATTCCTCATTGGATTTAACTGCTGTGGTTTAATATTTGCTATGCTGTTACTTCAGCGAACTTCAGCCTAGCTTTCTGTGCAACTTAATATCACCTCCATCACGAAACCCTCTTAAAGCTTAAAAAAAATGGTCCGTAATCTGAATGTCCTTTGCATGACATGTTTAATTTATAAGCACTTTCAGCTGTAGACAGCATTTTCCCACCACATAGATTGTAGTAAAGATGGAAGTAAAGACAAGCAGCAGGTATCATCTGCTCAGACAGGTATGCAAAAGACAGTAGAAGCCATATACAATTCAGAGCACAACAGCTATTTGTGAAGAAATGCTGAAAGATATGATTTCCTCCAGGGAGTAGCAAGTATGCACAACAAATAGCTGTTCCACTGGTTATTTCAAGAATATACCATAAAATGGGGAGAGCTACGCGGCTGTTATCTTCACTTCTCTTACTGACCATTTCAGTGGTGTTTCTATAAATACCACACATAAGCAGCTATAAAGACAAAGATTTAAAAATAGGTCATAGGCATTTGGAGCAGATTATACTGTACAGGTGGGAAACAATGATTTCTGGCACAAGCACAGATTATGGCTGTGTTCAACATGTGGGAAGTCTCCAGCAGCACAAATCAGCTGCCACCAGCGCTGAACGAACCCATGTCACTGCAGAGCAACAGCAGGAATCTTTTGACACAGCTCTGTTGCTTTCCGTAAGATATTTCTGTATTTCAAGGTAGTAAAAAATCAGAAACCACAAACATTTTTAATGTGGGCTGCGTGAATGGTCCTGTGATCTGTGCCTATAATAAAATAAGATTGTATGTTCCCGACAGTTGCTGGTAAAAGGGTGAGAGACAACAGAAAACTACACAGAAAGCTAGAAAAACACAGAAAATTCCTAGAAAACACTGTCACAGCTAAGACAATTCAGGTATAACAATGCCTGTAAGGCTAATTTCCCCAGGGAAACCTTGTTTATGTATGGCAAAGAGCGCCATATGGTTGGTTGCTCTTGAAAACCCTAGTTGCACAGCTTTTTCTCATCTATCTGGAGGGGGACTGGCACCAGATAGGTTCTGGCCACCTCACTGTCCACCAGAGGATCCTAATGGCTTTCCTCAAAGGCACAAAATGAGAAGCATCCTGGCTGGCTGCCTCCTCCTGAGATGCATCTTTTGGACATGTCATTCTTCCGCCCTTGTCTTGCCAGTTCTCTTTAAAGGAAACATAAGAAAGGAGACCACGGCCCTACAAGAGATCAGTCACATACTCATCACGCTTCTTAGAGGTGCCACTTTCTTTAATACTTTTATAAATCTTAACCATCTTATAAAACATATTTATTATCATGGAAAATATGCCATATATCTAACCCTTGCTCCTCTCAGTTGTATAGTTTCAAAATAACAGTTTTCCCTTGTGACTAGCAATTTATTCGTCATTCCATCTGCTTTTGCTTTCCATCCTGTCAATAAGGCAGAAAGAAAGGGGGAACAGTGGAAAACCTGTCCAAACAGCACTTGTCCCCATTGTAATATGCCCAGTGTGAGCATCCATAAACAGAATTACGGAGAAGAAACTGAAGCTCAAATTAGGACTCAAAGTATAACATAACTTAATTCCCCTCTGTTTTCTGTCAGGAAGAAAATACAGAGAGAATATGCAGAACATCAAGAAATTAGTGCTCTGTGGAAAACTAAATCTCACAGACTTCTAATTTACAGCCAAAATTGTTAATGAACAGTTGAAATCAGTTCAAGATGGATTGCTATCCCTACAGATTCATACGCATTCACAGAAAAGTCCCCAGTAGACAAACCTCTTAAATAAGTAAAAAGATTCCGCAAGCGATTTTCTGAACTGGCCAGAAGGCCACATTCTTCAGCAAGAAACCATGCAGGGCAATGCAGAAATCATAAATATTACCAGCAATCAACTGCCAGTTGAAAACTGTTGCAGAGGCAATCTACTCCCTCAAAACTGTTTGTTCATTCAGGCAGGATCTTAACTGATGACCTTTAAAAGACTCTTCTTCAACAGAATTCTGAGGCATCTGTAATAATTTCATATAATGCGATACATTGGCCTTTTTGGCTATTGCTACTAAGTACTCAACTCTAATTGTCTTAATTTTTTATTTCGTAAGAATTTAACTGGTCCACAGAATTTAGGAAAAAATGTTAATCGACTGCATAAATGTATATTTAAATAGAATACGGTTATTCAATTAGGTTTTAAATTGGCACTAACTTCAAGTAGACAGTCAAGAATAGGAAAAGGGAGTTTTCCTAAAAGGCTGTTAGTCTACATCAAACATTGAACCACAAATGCTTGTTTTTTCCAAAGTGCTTTTTCCTCTCATCTGTTCTCCAGCTCCCCACCACATTCCCCACATTCAGCTTCTAATTCTCAATTCCTGGCCATCAACACAAGCTTGGCATTTATCCCGTCAGGTTTTTCTCTTTCCCGCCCAGGGAAAGCAGGAAGAGTAACTGAGCGCAGGAATGACAGATGTCCCCTCGGTTCTTGGATGCAGGTTCAGATTCAGCCCACGGCAGCCAAGAACGAAACCAGCTGAGCTCTGAAATGGAGCACATTCACCATAGATGGAACCTGCAGGTTATCTCCACAGCTCTACAACTCATCACACAGAGACTGTGGTTTTACCAAAGGCCAGATGTTTACAAAACACTACTAAATAAACTGCATTTTTCTAGTATGGCAGTACTTTTCCCTGCCATAATAAATTCCAAAACTTTTGCTCCTAAATATGTATAGACCACAAGTGTCTCCACTGATGGTGGGTCTGTGTTTCCATCAACTATCATCATTTTTTCTTCCCAAGACCTGGGGACCAACAGCACTGGTAAAGACAGACGTGACAGAGAATCTTTGACTAAGCAGATGATCTGAAATCAAGGAACAAAGGAAAGATAATCGAGCAGAGACTATAATTCAGATGTCACAGAGATGTCAGTTTGGCAAGGATGAGTTTGTAAAACTCATATTTCACCTAATTCAGTGAAACCCCTTCACTGGGGGAAATAAAATGTGTAGTAGGGTGAGACAAGATCACCCAAGAAGTATATTTGAAGGTCTTTTTCAGAATTTATTATTTCTTATATGGAGTTAGATGTGCTTAATCTAGATGAAAATCTAATTTACGTGATTCTTGAAAGTGTATTGAAATACACATTAATTTATTCCTGTGGGCAAATCTTTGACATTGGTTAAAAATAATAATAATTCCTATGTGATACAGAGAAACACAACCCAATATTTTTAAAATCTCAGTGTACACTCTCCCTTAATGTTATTATATATTCTGGAACTAATTTAGAATGTAATTAAATCCTTCCAATATTCTCAGCTGAAAAACTAAGGGTTTTTTTTCCTAAAGCAAACATTAATACTAAAAAAAAAACTAAATCACAGGAGATGGATGCTACTGGTAACACAACTGAAGCAATGCTGCTTTTATAAAACATTTATAGGATCTCTGTGGATACAACAGTTGATACACAGAATTAAGTTATGAAATGTTCTCACACTCAGTCTTGTTTCTAAGAATGAAATGTCTGGCAGTGTATGATGCCAAAGTTCTTGTTTTTTCTAGTGAGAATTTAGCTGGCGAGTATCAGTAGAATTAGTCTCTATCAGATGAAATTTTAAAGTTCACAGCATCAGTGCTTTCTATCTCAAGATGTTAACAGTAAGAGGTTGCATTTTCAACAGATAGAGGTAATCCCCTACTACTCCTATTGAAACTCCTGCACTTTTGAAAAACAGAGATCTAATGAAAACCAGAATTTGGGAGAAGTCCTTTTCTCCTGAATCCAGTAAAATGCACTGAAGATTATTGTTTTAGTTGGAATGAGTAAGCATCTTCTATGGACAAAATATACATGAGGGAGTTTCCCTACCAAGGAGACAGACCATGCTAGTTTTCCTTTGTGATACTATGCTTGGAATATACTCCCAAAATTTGTCCTATACAAAATTATTTTAAATGTAGTCATATTAATCTGTTTCAACGGAAATTCTAAGTAGTTTACCTTTCCTGATAGAGAGTTGATATGATCTTGGCTCATTCTTTCTTGGAGTGAAACCCTACCTAACTCAGTTACTGGATACACAGAAAATTTACTGCAAATTTATCATGTGTCTGAACTAATGACATCAGTGAATATCTAGTTGCCTAGAGCCAGATGACAGGGTAGCTCCACTGGCTGAAATGGAAACTTTGACAATCTGTGCCACCTTTAACATGGATAAAGCAAAACAGACTGTAATCCACAATCCTTCCACTTTTTGGCACTATTGAATGGATTTTATTAACTTTATTAAATGAAACCATTAGTGCTGGTGTGTGATTTCCTAACAATATGAAACAAATTCAAAGCTTGGGATCTACAGTCTCCTTTTTCACTTTAACTACATGACAGCCTTTCCTCTGCTTTCTGAATCAAGAGTTCTCCTTGTTATTTGGACCTTCTGAGGTCTAGTGACCAAGGAAAATAAATTTCTTTCCGTGTCTTCCAAATCTAGATTTACCAGCAGCAAACATCATTAAAAAAATTACTTCTTCCACATTCTTAAGAAAGCTGGATGACAGTACTATAAAAGTACTATATACTTAGTACACTAAGTATTAACACCACTTGAAGCCAAGGAACCTTGTTTTAATATCACTCTTAATATGAAAAGGGAGAGAGTCCCCGAGTCCCCCAGAGTGTCAAACTCAGAGATGCTTTCAAGGCGATTTTGTAAAGTCACTGAAAGCCAAATCCAACCACTGTAGGAAAGGTGGTTCCACTGCTTCTCTGAGCATATCATCTTTGGGTTTTTTTGAGTAGGATAATTCATTAACTCTCCTCACGTCTACTGCCTACAGGGAGTAAATAACAGTGAATGTAGATGGGATAGGCAGATGGATTGCTATAAACAGACCTGGGGAAATAATGTAGCTGGGATGCTGAAGCTGTCCTTTCAATCTCATGGAAGCATAACCCAGCCATTTCATTCTTCAGGAATTTGGCCTTTTAAGATAGCACATCCTGAGACGATCAAAACCACTGTATAGAGAAAGGCAGTGAGGTTTCACACTTCTTGATGACTCCAGATATTTTAACAATGACAAAATATACCAGCCACTCCTTTCCTTCATTTCCCTTTTTCTTTTATTGAGAGCTCAATAGTTATTTCACTGCCACGTTACAACTTGAAGACCTATGCTAGTTGAGAGAGGCAAGGAACATGATATTCCCCATGCTCTCTACCAGAAGCCCAGCTGAGTCAGTCTGCAGAGGGTAAATAGTAAGTTAATCACCATGCTCATTCAATTCTTTTATGCCAATTATTTTTATGTCAAATTCTTTTATCTCATTTTTTTTTAATGTGCCAACTGCAGGTTCTGGATTTTCTTCCAAGGATATTGGAAAGTCAGTTCTCAGAGATCAATAGCAAGGACAATGTATTTTGATTGGCAGCAACAACCAGGTTAAATTCAAACTGGTGCTCTAGAGATGAAGATCTCAAGATTATTACCAATCCCCTGAGCTAACCATGCATTCCTCTAAAATGAACTTGCTAATTCTGCCTAAAACTTATTTGCTCGCTTTTCCACTGTTTTCAGCACAGGCCTTTACATTATGAGCAACCTCTTCTACAGAAATTCTTCCTGGATGTCTTGTTGACTAGACAGCACAGCCGTATAAATGCGATACAAGTCTTTGCACAAGCTATGATCTTAAACTGCTGACTGGCAGCGATCCCATTGCTATCCTTTGAGAGTGCTATATGCAGGGTACCTCTTTAAGTTCTATTTAGCCTCCTTTCTTTTAAGCTATGTAGGCCGTTCATATCCTTTGTACTACAAATAGAACAGATACAGTTAATTGAAGGCATCCCTGCTGCTGAATTTAGCCTGCTAGTCTGGTAGTCTGAAACTTCAGAGGAAGTTCCTATAACACAGAATGAAAGGCTACTTTAATTTCATCTGACCCCGTTACAGACCAAAACTTTCTGATAGAAAGGATTTTTTTGATACAGTAGGAAGACGCAGTTTTACCCTTCTGGCAATATGCTTCTAGTGCTCACATCGAGCAGAAGTTACTTATTTTACTGGTATAAACACCAGCATACAGGAATCCTGTCAGGATACAAAAAACTAGGAGGAAAAGTTGGATTCTCCAAAGTCAGACTTTTCACTCACTCACAACACCACAGAGATAATATATTAGAATTTGGGGAAGGTTTTAAAAACATTTAGTCCCTTAAGAAAGACCTTGGATGCCCAGTGTCAGGTCTCAGCAGCCACTGGCCTTCCAAGTGCTTTTGAGAATCTGAAGTTCCTTCTCACACCAGTTCCTTCATGCCCAAGTAATTCTGAAATGTGGATCTTAAGTAATGGAGAAACTACAGAGTTTATATGCCATTTTACCTCAACAAGATCACTTGCCTGTACATCTACAGGAGGAATTTTTACAATCTTCCATTTCCAGAGGGACCTTTGAAAGATGGTATAAGGTACAGCTCTTCTGTGAGTGCTCAGATCACGCTGGGAACGTGCCAGCAGAACGCTAGTTCTGAAACTGGAAAAACATCAGCGGTTTCTTTGCTACTGCTTCATTTATGTGTAGTCATTATTTACCAGATTGAACTATACTACAGTATACAGTTTACTCTTGCCTGAGGAAGCAGGAGTTAGCGCTCGTGAACCTGCTCCTAGACATAATCCATCAAATAACTTAAAACCCTGCAGAAGTAGAAGAAATTTACCATATGAAGCTTGATATTACTTTTCTTGAAAAGTGTACTTTAGTACTACTTTTAAGTACTTCAGTGCATCTTTAAAGAGGAGGACATTCAGAAGCCTGTGATTTTGATAACACTGTTTCCATTTTAAACTCTACCCTATTTAGAATTTCCATTGCTGTAACGTTTAGCTCTTAAATAAGACTGAGTTTGGAGGTCTTGACCCCATTTTCTCAATTGCTTTTGCTAATTTAACAGAAAAGGTTTTGAGGTTGGGACTAGAAATACCTAGCTGGTTTATGATTCTGTATTATTTCCTTTTGCTTCTATCATTTAATATGGCTGTGCTTCCAGAAATATTTTTTTCCAGGTCATTAAACTGTAAATTGCAGTGGAGGCTTTCAAGAACTGGGGGACATGACAGGACAAATTATAAATGACCAAGTCATTTAATTTAGAAATACACTTTCTCTGAATGACCAATAATTGCTTCCGACATAAATATCCTAATAAATATATATACACATCATCTGTATGACTGAGTCTGAGGAAGGTTGATGAATTTGAGGCGATTTATTTAAACAGACCTCAAAAAGGCTTAATACTAAACACTGCACTGTCTTTTCCAATGCCAACTTGCCTCTGCAGTGGCGAGTTGTGTCAAGAAGAGAAGAGTGAGGAGAGAGAAAAATCCAACTATCTACAGCACACCAGAAGCAAATGACAACAGAGCAGTCCCCATATACTACCTGCTTTTCCTGTTGGTACCATACAAAGTTGGGTCCCAGTTCGAGGACTTAAAAGTCTCTACTCAGCTATCTTACTCCACCCAGCAATGTACAGGGGAGGTGGGGTTTAATTAAGGGGTCTAAAGCACAATTTCTTCATTTCAGAAGAAATAAATACATATTTCTGTGCGTTCTTTCTTTATGGATAACCAGATACAGGTAGCTGCGTAACACCTTGAACAAAGGCTGGGGGGGAATTGGTTGTCTCTTGTCCTCCAGCAGCACCACGGTGTCAGCTTTGGATGTCTCGGGGAAGGCAGCCCCAGAAACCCACCGAAGCGAACCCAACCAACACACTCCAGAAAATTTCCAACTGTGCCGTGACACTGGGATGAGGTGGGGGTGGGTATGTTTTCTTTAATGAGGGCTGAATATTAGTCACATCTTTGCATGTTGTTCAACACTGCGGATAATGTTGATAAAACAGGATGATTGCTGCACTAAAAGGACATTTATAGAAAAATTAGCACAGATGGGTTGAAACTATAAATATGTTGTCTGGACATCTGTGTCATTTATGCAGAAAAACCTAAAATGAGTGATAATTATCCACATTTAGTGGAGTAAATGAGGAAAGCTTATTCACTGTGTAAATAATACAGTATGCCTTTGGCCCCCCTCCAGCAAAACTGTATTGCCAACAAGCCTTTAGACCAACGCTGGATGCTCTCTGACTCTTATACAGGCACAAAGTGGCACCAGCTTTCTCTCACGGTGAACCTATAAGATTAGTATCGATTGACCAGTTCATTGGCTTGTTTCTCTGTAGTACATACACTCATATATAAGCTCAATATGCTAAACGACAAAGCCTTTAAATACCACTAGTAATTTATAAAGATTCACCAGAATTGTAGCACGCAAAAAGAAACCCCAGAGAAGAGCTGAAGAACCTTTAATAACATTAGCTAACTTAAACTGTCCTAATTGCAAATTATACACTTTTTTTTCAGTTCACTAGTGGTGTTCTCAAATCTGTATTTTTTTATGAGGATGGCCATGTTTTCTGCTGGTGTTATTTAAGTGTTTTCTGCTGCTGTAAAGTTACATAATACTCAGAAGATGACAGAAAGACTTCCCTAGGACTTTAAAATTACTATCATGGATTGGGTTTGAATGTACTTTCAGTCACAAGTGTTTTATTTATTCTTTAGGGTGATGTGTCCTTTGAGCACAATTGTTTATTTCAGAAATGGCAATAAGAAAAACGAGAGGTGGAGTCCATTTCAAACATAGCTCTCATAGCTCTCTCACGAGACATCATTTTTCCTACGGATGCTGTGTGGTATCCATTATATTGAGAATGGCTTGTTCCCCTCTAATTGGATTCCAGATGATTATTTTTGCCAAAAACAAAGGTTTTCTATGTTCTTAAAATAATTAGGCCTGATTGCAAATCAAATTATCCAATTTCAAAGGCTTGTTTCCCTCTCCGAAATGCCCGTTACAGACAGACTACAGATGACTAAGCCTTGTGTCATCCCGTGGCTTTATTAGGAGAATGTTCTAAGTCCTTCACTTTCTCCGTAATCAGAACTATAATTTCTTCAGGTTATTTTAAGACCAAGCTACAGCTAAAGCAGGAAACTCAATTTTATTCTGAGCTCCAGACATGTCGACACAGCAAAGCAGGACTCCAGTTTTATAGGCTATCTTCTTACAGAAAGCCTAACACTGGTATTAAATTCAAGTTCCCTACGAGATGCACCATGCTGACTACTATCAGATAGCTCTCTATTCGTGGAATGAAGAGTGGCACAAATGTTTGTTTTGATAATCTGTTTATAAGCTACCCTTGTAGAAACAATACAGGCTCAGTGTGGCCACTTCCTTCTTGCTCTCATTCATTTTTAAACGAATAAGGAAAACAAACCTGTACCCAAATAAAAGCAGAGAGATAATCTAACAGCACAGTTATGCCCTCAAACTACCTAACAGCAAGCTCAGAGCATGTGTTTCCATTTTAGCTTTTCAGCTTTGTTACCTGCATTTGTTTCAGTAAAATTCTAGTAATTTATAGAATTAATTCTACAGAGGCAGATTATTTCCTCCTAATTCTGCTAAAACACTTAATCATGATATAAGCTGTTAGACTAATATAATAAAGAAGTTGCAATCATCCTTCACAAATATCTACCTTTAAAATGTAAAGAACATGTAACAAAAGCTTTGAGAAAACATACAAAGAACTTTATAAAACGAACGTGTGATGAAATGTAAAAGCAAATTAGCAGCGACACTGCAGCCATGAGGTTTTCTTGAGGCTGTGGAAAAAATAGAACATGGTTAGTACTCCACTACTTTTCAACAGCCTAAAGTGGGCCTCACAGCCAAAATGTCATCTCACATTTGATTTTCTATTGTTGGGATGTAACTTAATTAACTCTTTTTTGCCCATTTGCTGTTTGTAACTCAACAGAATATAATTTCTGCTTTTCTTTAATGTCTTCTCATCCCTCTCAAAAGAGGTTGAGGTTGCTCAACCAGTTATCTCTACCAACCTCCACCACATCACTTTCTGCACTCTTCCTTTCTCTCCACTCCCCCTGTCTCATTTTCCCCTGCTAACGAAACCTAACTCCTGTCTTATCTTTTTGCCTTTAATGGCTTTCCATTCTGCAGTGTGTAACAAGACGTACACAAACAGGTACTGATGCTAACGAAAGGACTGCTTACTGCTCCGGGAATAAACCACTGCTCCGAAGCAAGACTTCCCAGTCACAATCCACCCACACTTTTCTCCTGTCCTCTCATCTAGCTTTCTTACCTGTGGCTTATTCAACTGGGAACAAGTAATAAAGTCCAAATTTATTATTACTTCTATTACATTTGCAGTTGTTATGATTACTATTAATAAATAGTTGCATATTCCTAAAGCTTTATAAACTAATAATTAGATTATGTGCCTAGTAGGAGTTACCTCCTACTCTACTCCTACTAGGAGAAAGGGAGGAAAAGAACAAAATGGAGCTTCCTCCTCTCCAGATCGCTTGCACTTCCTTTGCAGCTCAGAAGCTGTAGGTATCATAAGGAATCATGACTGTAGTTCATATCATGAATTTGAATTGGCGCTGACATTTTACATACTTCCTTTAAAAATACAAAAACCAGGGACTTGCAAAAATGAAAGATATTAAATCTAATGAGATGGCGTATAAAGGTATGAATGTATTCCCCTGAGTCATTAATGATTCCGGTTCCATCTTACAAAAAAGATCTATACCAGTATGACAGCTTTACTTGAAAAGACCAGCACGCCCCATAAATGAAGCTGACCTACGTAAGGTTACAAGATACCTTGCAAAAGACAGTCCAAGGGTTGGGAAGATGCTTCAGTATATGGACTGCAAAATTGCTTAAGTCAGATGTAGATTTCCATACTATATTGATTCCAGGCTCGTTATCTGGAATAGCCATTCTTATGTCACTCCCGTTACGGGAATCCCTGTGTCAATGCAAATGTTTTAAGGATGAGCAAGCGCAAAGAGTGAGCCAAGGCTCTTTCACTAATCAGCAAATGATATACTTGGTTAATTTTATTTTCACCACATTTGGTTAATGCTTTTAGTAGGTGAGCAGGGAGTTTACAGGGGTGAACTTAATCCGGTAACTTCACTGCATGGCTCGTTTTAATTCAGAAAGCAAAGCAGCTCTGAACAGTGACCGCAACAGAGAAACTGCGGGTATAAAGCAAATGGATTTGTCACCCCTGACCCAAGCATTAAGAAACACTTCACTGAACTTCCACTGACTCAAGCCCATTGAAATGGGTATATTCCTGGCTCTAGGTAAGCCAAGTATAAACCCAAAGCTTCAGTGTTCTGCATGAGAAGATAATTGCTGAAGGCAGTGAGAAACTGGTCAGTTCTAATTCCTAGACAGAAACCAAGGAGGCAGAGCAGAAGTTTTTAAAAAGAAACAGCCAAGCAGAATCGGGATGCGCCTCTCTCTATCCTTAGCCCTCCTTAACACATTAACATTTATACATGCGAGACAAAATGTACCCAGTGTTTTGGCTGTGAGAAAGCCTGATCTTGCCACAGCACTCGGGGAGAGATGCACAGCGAGGTGTCAGCCTGGCGCGTTCCAGAGGAGCACTGGAGCACTCCCAGTTCCTCCACTCCGTCTTGCTGCAAGTGACTGCAGAGCGGCAGGGGAAGATCACAAAAGGGAAAGCTTCCACTAATTAGGGATTCTAACTAAGATGTACGAATGGTATCTACATTTTTATAACGCAGACAACTTCCGATGAATTTACTAAAGAAAAATACTCTTCTACCTGTCAGAATTGCACTTAGAGTGAAGCACCGTATCTCAGTTTTCATGACTCTGTGACTACGAACACTATGAGTGACATGAACTGTGTATGGTTACGAACACAACCAGGCTTGCATTGAAAACCGAGCTGATTAACTGGAGAGAGGCTGACAGTAAATCACTTCCTCATGACTCTCTGGAAGTTTTCACCAAAGACTCCCAGGGGAAACATTACAGCTCCCTCCTCCTCTCCTCCCTCCCTCATCCATCCCATCTCAGCATTACCCTGTTCATTACAGCGCTGTCCAGGCGGTTATTGGAGTCAGCTGGCAAGATGCTATACTTAAACTGTTGCTTCTCTTTCTTGTCCTAACTTAAGAAGCCACCAAGAAGTGCCACTGAGAGACTGGACTTCTGTAATTCCCAGACTTTTGCAGAAAAACTGAGAGACAGAGTGGTCACCCCAAAACCACAGGAAAGGGCAGCTTTTGTTATCCTGAGGGAGCAGGTTTGGGATAAGCCCGTGGTCATTGTAATCAAAATGCAAAGTTTTCCCCAAACCACATGGCACAATAAATGCTTCCTCTCCTTATACAAGCTCTAGATGTTCTCTAGAACAAGAGTATGATTGGTAACCACCTGCACAAGTAGCTTAATTCTGACATACCCCGAGTTCCCAATTTTGCCCCATCTTCATGAGCTCAAAGAACACTTTCAAGGTCTTTTTATTGCTATTGCCAGCTAATTATAGCTTATCAGGTAAAATACCCATAGACATTTTGATAATATATCCAAAGTTAATCTAAAACATATGCTAATGAACACAGAAGGGTATTATTTGTTTCCAGGGTTTTTCTGAAATCCTAACAGTGAATCAGCAAAATAACAGCTTGCGTGTTATAAAAAAGCCACTGGAAACAAAGAGCCACCACTAAAAATAGCTCACAAGAACCGACAGCGTTTCTTAGAATAATTATATTATGGCCTTATTTTGTATCAGTCACTCATGCAGCAATTCTTACCTAAACAGGCTTTAGCAAAATTCAGACCTATGATATGTTGGGAGAAAATATTACGACTCTGAGAAATCATATGCAACATTTTCATGAAGGAGGGCAGAAGGCTCAGATAATTATTCCTTGCCTGTAGTAAAGCTCACTTCACCCTGGTTAAAGATAAATCAACTACTGCCTCACAAAAATGTTTGTTTTTTTAAAGATCAATAAGATGAATTAAACATTTTTTATATTAACTGATTATGTTACTAGAACTCTATTCAGACTGCAACATTAAGCCCCCAAACTCTGCCATAAATAACAGTACTATATAAAGTAAGCATGCTGAAACCTTAAGCCCTTATCTGTTTAATGAGGGCACTGTGAATTCACAGATATTTGGTACGTTGGTATTCTAAATGTTCTGTGCTTTAGTTCCCATCCATAACACAGCAACAACAGCCGCCTACATTTCACAAAAGGTGTTGTGTGGATTTATTAATACTTAGGAAAGTTGCAAAAGGTGAGCTCATCAATAAAATAATAAATTTTGCATATAGAGTAAGGTACAAATGGGGTGAAGTTATTAATGCCTGCAGCCAGGCACAGAACAATGAAGTTATAGAAACACTTCATCTTTCATGCACTCTGGACATAGACAAGGCAGAGGTCCTACAGGAAGAAAGTGCGATGTGATAACACAGTTCCTGTTCCTACGGGTTTCTTGCACTTTTTTTCCTTCTCAGGTTCTTTATTTGTTCTTTGTCATTTCCATCCAGGCTGCTCCCGGCTCTTACCATTCACCCAGTCCCAACCCTCCCACTATGCTCGGGCTCCTCAGAAGTCAAACAGACCCAGTCTCCTTGACCATCCAGTGGGTCGCCCCCTCCAATCAGATTTATTTTATCCCTTCTTTTCCTTATGCTTCCAGTTCCCAACTGGTCTTTCATCAAAGCCTAATCCTTACCATGCCTGGAGATGGAGGTGGAGGGGTCTACAAGACAGATGAGGATACAACAGGCTCCTGCCTTCAATCCAGTCACCTGGAATTGCACCAGGGCTACTTTCAGCTGCCCTGCCTTGAGAAACAAGACTGCTAAAAAGGACAAGAATACAACAAGCCAGTTGAAGACAGAATACCTTGACATTCTATCAGCAACACAATGGTAAAACCTGATCTGCAATTTAAATTTGGCCAATAAAAATAGATCTGCACAGAGAAAGTAAGAAGTTGCCTTTCAGCCACAAATATCACACGTCAAGTTCCTGATCTAAAGCACAGAAAGCACCAGAGTTCCGCGCTCTAGAATAAGGCAGACTGATGGAACTTTTCAAGGACAGAATAGTTTATTTTTGTCTAGCTCCTTTCTCAAAAATGGTTGGATTGTTTTGGCCAAAAATAACGTGAAGAAAAAAAAAAGAAGCCACATTTTAGCAGACAGCTGAATGGCACCTTCGCAAGCCTCACAAATATTTAGTGTCATTTCCTTCTGAACCATAAATGTTAGTAGCACATCGCACCAGCTGGAAAATCTCAAAGATAAACTTGTTTACAAGTAAGCCTCATTATTTTTGACCACTGCTACAATGAAAATTCTGTTCTAATCTGGTACCAAAATGTCACTTTAACAGACAAGAAGAACCAATACACTGATAAAAGGAGTGACAAGAATGAAACAGTTATTGACAATGAAAGAAAAGACTAAATAGTTCTTTCCTCTTAGCAGATGGTTGAAAAGAAAGGGTAACATATAATTTATGGGACTTTATAGACAATTAGTCTATCCAAGGTAAGACCTCATACAAACTTGTGAGTCCTGCTGTCTCCTAAACTCTCAAATAGTTTCACCAAGTTCTTTGTAAGCATGAAACCAGAAATTAATTTCCCCTCCTACCAAAGGTACTTCCTCAAAACATTTGCCTCAGCTTTAAGGAACGTAACTTTTAAAACCACTTTCGAGGGCTGTAATCAAGTTCATGGTGATGATGAACATCCAACCGAGTTAGCAACGCCACTGGAAAAAGTCCTTATTAATTTGAAGTCTTGAATACTTATGAGCACAGAAAACTTTTCAGTCTTTTGAGTCAAAGATCTGGTGACATTTATTACGATAGCAAAAAGCGTAGGACATCATCATTTTACCATAGTAACTGTAAATGTTCTTAGAAAGTAATCATTAAAAAATTATTATACAGTCTTTTAATTACAACTAACTCTTTAAAAATAAGGACCTTTTCTTGACCTTACGTTCTAAGAATCTGTCAACAAAAGTTTTTCTGTATAATAGGTTTATGGAGTGAGGTCCAGGCATAATACATACTATTTCAGATTGATGAAGAATTTATGGGTCTCTAAACATCAGGGCTTTAAACACTGGGTACTTGCCTTCTTGGATCAGAACCGGAATATTCAACAGCTTTCAGGAGAAAGTCCATACAGCGATAAATATGCATAACACATTATTTTATTTGTAACTTCATTCAGAAAAGTGAATAAGCTATGACACAATGACCTCTGCACATGTCCTGGGGCTCTCACCAACAGCGTGATCACTGTGCAGTAATAAAATAGGGACACCACCTTTCATTTCCTCCTCAGCTTACTTGCTTCAGCAGTAGGGAGCTCAGCAGAGCCTAACCACCTATATAATTTTCTCACTTCTCAAGCAACACCAATGGCAGCGTAGGCACAGGTGCCAGAAAAAAATGAGTAAGAATATGTAGTTTTGCAGAGGCTTCAGGCTCAGCTGTGCACAGCAGCCCCGGGACCTCCATTCTAAGGATAAAAGATTTCCTGAAAGACTGAAGAACATCAGCACATGATTTCGTTCTTTCAATAGTAAGGAAGAAAAATACTTAATTTCAGGCTGCCCTTTTCAAGTTTGTAAACCTACGTAAGCTTTCACACATGCACAGCCTTTGCTTTTTGGCCTAAGTACAATCAAATGAAATTTTAACTCAGAGGGTAACTTATTCTGAATAGTTTTCTATACATAAAAAGCAATTGAAAGCAAATGGGTATTTGATCCCAGACTTTGCCAGCTGGCATCAGACAGAAATTAAGAACATTAATTTTGGAACAGCAATAAATTTTTAGATTTTGGACAAATTGGATATCTAGTCATATCATTGTGAATAACTGATCAACATTTTGTATTATTTAGGAGACAAAGTTACAACATGAAGTGTACAGGAACTGGCACTCACCTATAGACATACAGTTTTTCTATATGTTTTATCAATAAAGCAAACACGCCATAAGAAACACTGTAATAAAGTGACTGTTACCAGTATAACAGAGAGCTGCTCCTATTTTGTGGCAATTAATCCAAGTAATTTGGATGAATTCTAAAATCTGCATAGACAAAATACAATTTTTTTTTCAAATTAGAAATTTTCTAAAGTCTTTGGATTTTCTTATTTAGTGATTTCTTCCCTTACAACTACAGGTTTCACTACACCAAGGAAGAATCCAAGAATTCCAAAAGTGTTAAGTTTAAATGCATAGTTTTGCGTGAATTGAGAAAGAACAAGGGGAAAATGCCAACAGAACTAAAAATTCATAAAAAAGTTGACTAACTCTATTTTAGTTTTGGGAAAGGTCGATATGAAACAAGTATACTGTCAGTCAAGAAGGTGAAACAGATAAAGTGATAAGGACTTTTACAGTGTAAGACAGATGCCTCTCGGCAGAAAAATATATTAAAGTATTTACGGACAGCTCATTCAAAATGGAACAAACATTAAACACTGAAATGTGCCACTATGCATGCCAAATAGCTAGACTTTTCGTCTTAGTGCCATTTTCTCTCATTTGAAATCTGATGGGCAGCAGATTAGGTTTTTTTATTCTAAGAAGTCATAGCAAAATGCAAGTTCCATCTTAATAATCTTGGGAAATTAGCAGTTATTTATTGTTAATTAAATTTTGCCAATTCTAACTTTCAGCATGCCCCAAGGTTTTTTATTCTTTTAATGCACAGGGGCCTTATAACTAACATAAACAAGTCTTACACACATAATACATCCTTCTGGCCAAAGAATTCCAAACCGTCCAGATTATAAACAGTTTCACCTTACTTCCTTTGTGATGGGAGCACATTTGTGTGTAAAAGGGCCACTGTGTGGCTACTACGATGTCCCAACACCCTTAAGTTTTTCTGCCAGTGTAAGGCAGCACAATTCAGGAAAGTCCACAAAAGGCATCAGAAAGCTTTGCTGTAAACTGTGTGGGTCACCCCAAAAAGAAAACCCTGAGAAACCCCTTTCATGGCACATGAGATACAACCTTCCCAGCTTAGAGGAAAATAGACTCACATGTGACAGAGTAAAAGATCACGGCAAGCCCTTTCCTAAAGGAAAATTAAGAAACACTATGCTTTACACAGGCTGCAAACACACAGCTCTATGATAAAGTTTCCATAAGTTAAACCACATCTCTTATTTCCTAGCAGTCGAATCACTTAAAGGCCGGAGCCTTCCCAAAGCGCTTTTGTTTCACGTGAGCGAGATTATCAGTACCCACAAAATTTTCAGTATTGGGACACCAACATGTAAGATCTGAAGATTGTGGAGTGAAACAAACCAAATTACTCTACTCTAGGAGGTGACTGCTCAGCAGAGAGAGACGACAGGCCATTACCGCTGATTTCCAAGGCTATGACCAGCACTGTCTCAAAACCTCATCTCAAATACAGGAGGACCAGAGGTATTCAGCCTCTGTAACAGCACCGTACCATCAGAGTCACCTTGCACGGGACACAGTCCATAATCCAAAGGGTGGCCACTGAGTGCAGCCAAGAAGGGATAAGAAAAAGAGGTGGTGAATCAGCTTCCTGCCACAGCTGCCCTCTGCCATACAGGATTTTAATGTTTTCTCTGTTATCCATGTGGAATAGTATTATCTACTATGTTGTTAAGACAGAAGTTTTTGAAAGCTGAGAAATTTAACAGCTATGAGGTATAGACGAAAGGTTGGGAAAAGAGCTTAATATTAACTAAAAGCCTGAGAGACTAAAGGTCCATGTTCTGAGCTATTACACTGTGCATCCAGTCCAGTACTGGTTAAAAATCTCAGGTTCAGGTGTTTCCAAAAGCCTTGAATTCAAGAGCAGACCCTGACTGATTTAACAGCATTAGAGATACCTGATGGTGCTAACAACTCAAGCGTACAAGGCTACTGAGCATGAAATTTTGGGCAGAAATGAGCAGGAATTATATTCCTCTCCTTGTACAAATACACATACTTCCTGAAGCTAGGCAAGCCGAGCGCTTCTGCATGATTTGATCAATGTTAACTCAAACAATATTTGAGATGGATATTGCATGTAACAACTAAAGCCATAAATCCCTCAAAAGTATTATTGCCTAATGGATTACCTGTTAGATAAGCAAAGACAAAAAGATTTATCATGTTAATTTAATATTGCACCATTTGCACTGTCGTATTGCAATATTTTGTCGCTTTGCTTTCATGATGTATAAAGAGCCCATAAGTACTAGAAAAGTTATACATCTGCTGAATGACCAAGTGGTAATAACTCTGGGGTTTGTGCCCTTTCTCCCCCCTTTTCCTTCTCTTATGGTGGTATCAGGGTTCACTTTGAAGCAAGTCAGCACCCAACCTACACAAGTCTTTTCATTCTAGTGAATTCAGCAGTACCCACTGAAAGGCCAGTGCTCTGAAATCACCACGTACAGTTCACACGAGTTATTTTGCTTACCAGCAACCTAAGGTTACGGTGTCTCAAAAGGCACCAATCTCATCTAGGATCTGATGAGAACAGAGGGCTTCTTCCTTCTCACCAGAACAAATAATAGCAGGAGACTCCATCACTTTGATTAAAATAATACCATTTTATAATCCCACTACTAAATGAGGGTATAATTGAATAATAATATTAGTTTTTACCCTTAATCTGGTTAAAGTTACACAATAATCCTGGAAGGAATGTTGTATACACGTAGTCTTTGTGGGAAATTAATGCATACCATGAAATGTGGGCATTACAAAATACAACACATAAGAAAATAACAAAAAATGTTTTGATCACTTAGTCTAGCCCTGTGAATTTTGTAACACAACTCCATCTATGAGTAATTTTAAATACCTGTTGGGTGCTTTAGGTACTGCTTCAGCCTCCTACCTTAGTTATTTATGTCTCTGCTCTCCACAGCTCTTATTGCTAGAAAAAAGTTCTAACATCTAACCTAAACTTTTCTTTTCTTTGCTTCAGGCTATTATTCCATGCTTCACCATCTTTTGAGAACAAATAATTCCCTTCCTTCATTTATATTGTTACCTTGAAGTTATTTATAGCTTGTGCCCATGTCCCTCGAGCTCTCTGTGTTACAGACTATAAATATAGCTCCCTTAATCCCTCTTCATATGTTTTATCCTCTAGTATTTATATCAGATTTGCAATCTTTATATTTTCTTTTCATTTTAAACTCTTTGGACCACAACCACAGACAGCATTGCAAATGAGTGGTGGAGCAAAAATACTTTGTTCATTTTAAATACGATCTGCTTATGCCACTATAATTGTGAACACGCTAGTCAAGGTTGAAATAAACTACTGTAACTGTAATTTAATCTCCTGCTATTTTAAAAACAAGTTGTTTTGAATTTACAATTTCTAATGTTTTGTCTGAGCGTACAGATTAATCTCACAAAAGACTTAGCAAAAATTATTTTAGCCAAACGAGCCATCTATGTAATTTTAAAAGAAGAAAGGAAAAGAGATACTCTTTCCCCATATGTTCTCTCAGAAACTATATCCTCTGTTAACAGCCACGACGGAGCCAATTTTGTTTAAATTTGACTTGTTTTAATCTCACGACATTTAGGGAACAAATAGAGTTTGATGCAAACTGACTTTGTAGGATACAGTCATGAGCTTTGAGTTATAGTTGCATGCATATTTCGAGACAGGAAAGCATAACAAATTCTTTCAAAGGGCTAAAAAAATGGTGACTAAAAAAGGGTCTGGATTTCAGCGGGGCTGTGACACTTGGTGACCATTAAGGATCCAGCCCAGAGAGTTATCTGGACTTGCAGAATGTCCTTCCCAAGGTGTCTCACTGGAGTTTGTGTCCTGCTCTGGCCTTCACGTGAAGTGACAAGAACTCCACTGCTGATCAGAAACGGTTTTAAAGACAAAAAGCAGAAGGGAAATAAATATTCTTTTTGAATTTAAGAAAAGGTTGATAGTGCAATGAGGCAACAGTAATTGCTATTTTAATAGAGGTCTGGAAAGAAGAATAATGGAAAAAAGATTGATTGGGTTAAAACCACAGATGAAACAAATCTCTTCAGGATATTTCATGGAAGGCTCTGAGGAATGCCAGAGGTCCTCATAAAGCAAAATAGAAGAGTTCACTCATTTTTTGTATGTGCACGGTAATTTCTACTGGGAGGAATGAGTGGAATATACCTCACTGTACTTCATTAACCTTAATATAACCTTAAAAACAGATGGCTGTCATTGTAGACAGCTCAGTGACAACATGTGGTCAATGTACAGCAAGATCCAAAAATGAAAACAGGAAGTACAGAAAGCAGGATAAAAGGAAGTTTTCATATTCATCAACGAGGCTTTGTCATGAGGAATACTCCAGTTTGGTTATCCTATCTCAAAGGGAGGCATGTCAGAAACAGGAAAGGGCTAATTGGATTTAAGATGATTAAGAGCTTGGAAAGACTTTCATAAGTAGAAAGAATCTGATTTTAATTTGCACCACTACCGTTTTTTTTGTATGCAACACATACTACTTGTATCCTCCTAAGCATCCATCCATCCATATTGGAAGAGGAAAACCAAATTATAAATGAGAATTATTTGCATAACTACGGGCCTTCTGAGGAGTGCAAGTAAGGGTTACATAAAGTAGATTTAGTGCAAAAGTGTAAGATTAATTTATATGGCCTTTCTCTTTTGGAGAAAGCAACTACTGTCTTCTGGGCAGACTTTAAAATTGCATTCAGAATCACGAAGTTCAAACATCTGATTTTCCTTCTCTCTACCGAGGGTTTGGACAATTAGTCAAATACCAAGTCCTGAAAGCTAGACACAACCCATTACTTCCTATATAAATGGTACTAACTAATACTTCTGCTTTTCCAGTCTGTCCCACTGGGGACACAGACTGAGGCTGCCCCCAGTTCAGACGTGCGAACTTTCACAACAAAGGAACAGCAATGAAAATTCCTCTCCTTTCAGAGCTGGCATCTTTTGCTTGGGGTGTTCCTGTGGTGAGCACCATCATTTTGAAGGGTTCTGATCCAAAAAAAAAAAAAGTGTCTGCACTTCATGTCACCAGGCTCAGCACGGCCCAGTGCCAGACCCAGGAGTCACACTTACCTTCAACCTGAAACTGCACTCAGTAAGACCTGAACAGCGACAGCCGTGACAACTGCATGGTCCTTTTGACCTGCGCTTGCCAGCACGTAAGCATCAGTTAGGGTTATCTGGTGGGTTTGGGTTACATTGGGAAGTATTTGATTCCAGCACCTAAGTAGCAATCAGGGGAAAGCATCACACGATGGAAAATTTCCCTCCCATAACTTGAATTCTACTGGTTTCTGGATTACCTAGGAAGGGTAAGGGTATACCGGAGCACTCCAAGGTTACAAAAATAAAGCAGGACAGGAGGGATTACAGTAGGAGAATGACTGACAAAACACGTTCACCACAAAGAAGGATTTGAAAAAGAATGAAGCAGAAATTGAACACGAGAGCCATGAAAGCTTTCCTGGAGCAGACTCTTCACATGGCATCACACCAGGACCGATATGGCTCAGGGATGCAGACAGCTACTGCTTCCAGCACGTTCAATTTTGGGTCATTTTGGTCAAACCAACACAGATAGAATTTTCTATTTAATACCAAACAAAATATGTTTGTAGGGTATTTTCCTTTTGTACTAACAGATGATATGTGCCCTGTGGATGACAAAAGGTAATTATTGACAGCTTCACAGGGACAGTACTAGCACAAATTCTACTTCAGGGTGAAGTGCTATGTAGTTAACTGGAGTTTAACAAGGTGCTAATTGGGTGTGAAATTTTAGGCTCCGTCCTTTAACTGTTGAGAAGAGCAAAGAAAAAAATCTTTCAGGACGTGAAAGATTTCCCAGGCAGCAGTTTGACATGGATTTGGGGCCACCATATGCCACAGCTGAAGCTGAGAGAAACAGTCATGCCTCCCCTCCTGGTTGTGTCCCCCGAGACCCCAAGGATGATGCTCTGCTTCCCCTCACACCTGCAGTGGCACGAGGAACCGGGGGGGAGCATGTTTGATCCGGGGTCAGCTATTCACTCTGTCACTCTCAATGGACACGTGAATGCCTGTGTCCACACAAGGGATGTTCAGCAGAGGAATGAGAGCCCAGGACCAGGGAGAGGATGAGACAACTCCTCTTCCTTCCCAGAAACACCAGCTGCCACCTCTACAGACCTCCCTCGCTCCTATGTACTAAGGCCTTATGTCTGTATAACCACATACACAGTGTTTACAGATAAAAAAAAAATATAAAAAAGGGGAAAAGAGGAAAATGAAGAAAGAAATAGTCCAGATTTCTATACTCACGTCTTTCTGAATCTACTGGAAAACACTAAAGCCCATTTGTTTGCTAAATGTTTTATAACCTGGAGCTCCTGGTCTCTACAAGAACAGACCTAGCAATAGCATTCCCTATACGCAATAACAAAAACAGGTCCTTAAGAATGAGTTTTTGAGGTCTTCAGGAATAAACGTGTGCTGCTGCAGACCTTGGGATATCTGCCGATGAAGAATGGCAGCCAGAGGGGGAGGTTTACAGGACATACGTTCACCTCCTGAGAGCTGCTTGTCCTGCCCGAGGAGGAAAAGCACATTGCCGTAGGCACTCATTCGAGCTTACCTAAACTACCTTGTGAAACCTGAAATTTTTGACAGATTTTAATAGCCGTACGAAAATCTCCGCGTTGATGGGGGACGGAGCAAGATTGTTGCTAAGTCTCCACATATACATCCTCTGTAACCGTATATGCATACCAGTGACAAGTATAGATGCACGACCAGTGACCAGAGAGAGGCATTCCCTCTTACACGAGGTTTGAGAATTTTAGCCCAAGGGCAAGTTTTTCTAAACATTCCCATTTCTAACCATTTGTTTTCTAAACAAAATAGCTGTGTCAGTATTAGTATCCTTAATCATCCAGAGCATCACCATTATTTAATTCAGTTGCATTAGCATTCCTTATTTCTTTGCCCATAGCCCTTTGATGTTGCCATTTGTAATTTCCATTCTTTCTCCAGTAAGTTTTCCAGCTGCCCCGTTATCACTCTGTACGCATTGGCGTGAGAGGGGGATAAAAAACACCAAACAAACCCAGAAAATAAGCACAGAGCTCAGAAAAACTTCCTACTAGGCCAAGCAGAAAAGGCAAGGCAGGGATGGTGCAGATGGCACAGTGATGGGAATTTATGGCAAAGCACTGGTGACATTACTCCGCAGGTTCTCCAGGAAAGCAGAGCTACATTTGAGAGGGAGAGTTGAGGATGGTGAGATGCAGCAGAATTTGTAGTTTCTGCATAAACAGACTCAGTGTCCTACACCTCACCCTCTCCCAAACAAATTACTCCTTCTTGGACAAAAAAAACCCAGAAAAATAGTCTGCACAACAGCGAGGGAAATCCCTGGATACTGGCTTACTCTGTGATTACAAGAGTAACACAGCCATGAGTTGTTAGTTTTTAACAACTTTTGTTAAAAGTCTAAAATATTCCTGCTTCCTCATGTTTTCTTCATTATGGCTTTTTTGACAAAAACTTCTCTCATCTCAGCTGAAGCTGATTGTTCTCATAACTGCTTTCACCTGCATTTTCCCTCTGTTCATGGACAGTGAGAACTGTACTTCAAACAAACTCCCCTGGTTTCCACTTCTCACATAGTTCTTTTGCATCTTCAGTGCCTTGCCCACCCTCCCTCACAACAGCATTTTAACATAGGAAGTGCTTGTACAGCTCATCTCTGCACTACTACTCCCATTTATAAAATCCTCTCATATTTTCTTCAAACCTCTTTCCCTCCTGCCAGTCCTTCCCTCATACTCCTCGAAGAAGCCCAGGTAAGAACTACCATTTCCTATGGAATTCCTTCTAGGATAACTACTTCCAATTCTTAAAAGAAACAATAGAGTAAAACATTCTTCTTCTTCTGAAACAGATCCTACATGAAAAACAGTGACAGCAAATAAAATGATGCCAACTTCTTGACGTGTGTGTGGGAACAAGTGGCTCTGTCTTTGGAGCCTGGAACAGTTTTGAGCATATGTACGACACAGGCTGGAAAGTATCTAAACGATTCCCAAGGTAAAGAGCTCTCCTGAACTTAGGTCCCACTAGATTTCAGCAGCTGCTGTGCAAGGATTTTTAAGACGAGCATTTTGAGGCAACTATGAAGTCCTTCAAAAGTATCTTGCATGTGCTTTGAGCAACCTGGATGGGGCTTTGAGCAACCTGGTCTAGAGGGAGGTGTTCCTGCCCATGGCAGGAGAGTTGGAACTTGATGACCTTTAAGGTCCCTTACAACTCGAACCATTCTGTGATTCTATGAATACGTATCTACATGTAAAAGTAGATATGTTAATTTAAAGACTCATACTGATGATTTTCCTTTAGCTATTTCTTACACCATTCTGTGCCTCATAATAATGCCATCGCTACTCATGTCAGCATGAAATCTCAAAAAATCTAGGAATTTTACTTTATGTTTCTTGGTGATATTGTAATATGTGTATTCTTTTCTGCATTTTAAAACTTCAAGGTCAGATTCAAATTAGAATATAAACAACTTGAACAGTCCTGGAGTTTTACTTCTTTTGTTTCCACGGGAAAAAATATTCACAAGACTTAGAAAAAAATACATGTCTTTTAACAGCCATGTTGATCTAGGAATCAAACAAGTAGATGAAGAAAACTAAGAATGTACTGTCTGCACAGGAAAAGGAGTTGTGAACAGGTAAATAAAAGGCCATCACTAACATTTTGCTAAACATAAACAGGAGTTAGTACTTAATCTCTATGTAAGATTAAGTACTAACAGTTTGTTTTCCCTACTCCCTCTCATACTGTTCTTGCAGAACACCAACAGGGTGGTGGCCTTGGGCACCGAGAAAGAAAAAGGAAACTTGGATTAAGAACAGAACAATTGGGGGAAATTATTAAATTAACATTAAGCTTCCCCATTATTCCATTGCAGACTTCACTGAAATTGAATAGCTGCTGTTCCTCCCTGTGGCATGAATACCTTCAACCACAGGGATCATGAAAGAGAACAATAGTCTTTGATTGTAAAAACATGATTTATATATTTGGCATTTTCAAAGAATTCATTCCTTTCCTTCTCTTGTCTCCCTTTGATGATACTCAGTTTCATTACTAGAAGGAATATGTTATCATCAGAATAAAGCATCCGGCATTTCATGCACATTCATCCACAAAGGGCTTGAATTCTTGGAGCTCTTGTCGTGTTTGTGTACTCCACAAGCTGGAAGGAGTTTACAAGCAGGAGACACAAAACAAACAAAACAGATGTGTTGGCTATTCCCAGATTATACAAAATGCCAAAGTACCTTTACAGTCATGCACAGAACTGCCAGTCTGACAAAAAAAAAAGATAGATGAGCTGCTTATTATAGAATGGGAGTTAAACCAGCACCATATCATTCAACCGTGCAAAGGCTTCCACCGATCTTGCAGACCTTTATTACACTGGTAAAATTTTAAAGTAGAACAAATCAGGTGCCCCCTGATTATACCAGAATGTGCACAAAGATAGAAACAAGCCATTTATTTAGAGGAAAAAAAATGTTAAAAAAAAAAAAAAGAAAAGATTCAACACATAATTATAAACCATTAATATTTCACTATTTTATAAATTGCCAGCTTCCTGAGCAACACCTACAGTCAGAGGCTGCTCTGACACCCAGCTGAAGATCTGCCACTTGACTATATTTGTTGCTCTTTACTAAACTGTCACTAAAAGCTTGCTCCTAGTTAAACACATGGGAGCACAAAGATCCCGGTGAACTTCCTTAGGGGAGAACTTGCCTGACTGTGTTTCTGAATGACAATTCTTTAGGGATGGCAAGCTTTTCTAGTGAGCAGAAATGTTTGCGAAGCAGCCATAAAGACCAGTTTGCTAAAAATGTGTCAATTTACTGAAGCTTCCTGTGAAAAGCACCGAGAGGGCTAATTGAACAGCAGACATTACTTTTATATAACAAAACGAGACGGGTCCATTTTGGAGAAGCTGTGTGCATATGTGACATGTTCACGCTGAACATGGAGGTTGACAGTGCCAGCCCCTAAAAATAGCACCTGGATATCCTTGTTCTCATCAGCAACCACAGCTCCGTCTTCTCCATCGCTGGGTGCATCCATCTGGCAGCCCTCTGCCTCCACCGGAGGAGATGGGAGCAGTGGTACCCAGAGGTACCTGGTTTTATTCGAAGTGGGGGGGATAAAGAGGATGTTTGCATCTGCTGCAAGCACACGTTTTTAAACAATATCCCTGCCCCTCCGCAGGCAGTTATCGTGTTGTTTTGGCAGCAGGAAGGAATCTGTGGTTTTTCTTCAATGTTGCTCTTCTTTATTTAAACTACCAGAAATAAAGCAAAAATGACAGAATGCTCTGGCTATAAATAATCATTCCGGTGTACAGTTATATTAGGAGGTAACTCAGATGGCATGATAACGCCTAACAGGCTAATCTTAGACCTGTAATGCCATAAGATGAAAATAACTTGGCTAAGAATAACTGACCCAGAGGAGTCAGCCTGTTAAAGAGATCCACAGAACAGGGCATTTTAGATTCTCATGTGTTTAACAACAATATCTGCCAACTAGTTTCTCTCCAATATTTTGGATTGCACCCACCATATAAAAAAAAACACCCACAAAAGGAGTTGGAAGGTTAAAATGCAACAAAACCTGCAACCTTCTCCACCATCTGTACCAAAACCTGAAATTAATGTGTGTATGTGGATCTGTTTGCAGGCTGTGTACCTATTCTCCTCTCTCACAGCTTTTGTTTTCTCTGCAAAGACTGTGCAGAGGAAAGGGGACAAGTAGTCGGTCCAGAAACAGACGTCTGATGGAAGCTCTGGTAGTAGGAAGAGTTACAAGTGTTCCTCATACCCAACACAAACCTTAATGAATTAATGGACTCTATCACACAGTTTTACAGGAGGGAGGGCTCTGGCTGAAACCATGTGCGTTTCAGTGCAGCACAAACTAACGGGTGGTATAAAGGCAATCAGCTAAAATAATAAATAGCAGAAATAAAAATGTCTTTTCCAATAAAGTGATTTAGCTCAACACACCAAAGAGAGGGTAGCTAGTGTCCTAGCGCCAGTGCTAGTGAACCTCTGTTTTAAATGCAGCCTTTAATGGTATCAGGGAAGATGCTTAAAGAGGTTTTGAAACTATATTCTGCGTTCTTTTTTATTTACTTTCCAGCTTTTGTAGCTTGCTATAATTGTACTTTGAAATTCTTATTCCAGGCTTTTGCCACAACCTGTAAATATATATTCTAATACAAAGTAACACTGTCAGGTAATCACATGGCTCCAGAAGTTGGGACATAAATAAAAAGAAAGAAAGAAAAGCAAGGTTACAGCATTAGAGGACACAGGAAGCAGGCAACATTGGTCTGTACTCAATGTCTTCTCAATAATGTAAAAGAGAAAAAGCAGCTTCAGTCCATTTTACCCCATTTTTGTTGAACTGAATTTATAACCACTGTCTTGTCCAGGATACATTACTGGGCAAAGGCTCTACTCAAAGTCAGTGATATTTTAACTAGGTAAGACCTGGAGGTCTGTGTCGCACGTCTCCTCTCATTGCATTAATTGTTAAGGTTAAGACCTTACTCTTCTATAACAATTAATTCAAATACTTCAGCTACTACTATGAAGCATTAGATTATTTTTGTTCTTTACGGCAGGCATTGAGAAAGCCTCTCCGGCTGTTACCCATAACTTCCCTGAACTGAATTTTCACACTCTACTTTTTTTCATTACTCTGAAGAGAATCACAAAGTAAAAGCTCAGCATATCTATTCTTGCTCTCTCTGAAGAGCTACTGCTTGAGACAGAGACACAAAATGTTGCATATGTGGTAAGAAGTTCATGTTAGCTGATTCAGATATGCAAATACGTCAAGTTTTTAATGAATATAAGCGCAAACTTTAAATGATTTTTCCCTTCTGCCATCTCTCCACGGGAACAGTTGAGCAGGTGAAAGCTTTGTTTGGCCAGAAAGAAAACAGGAGAGCAAACACCAAAAGAATTTTCCCTGAAGGCAAAGTAAATGTACAAACATGTACAGGTGGTCACATGGCCACACGACAGATACAACCTAGGAGATAAATTTCGTACATGGGGGTTTACTGAGGGAAGATGGCTCGTGAGGACCCGTCAACCCACGGACAGCATGATGCCTGTAGCACTGATTCTGTCACTTATAGTCAAGTGACACAGCTTGAATTTCCTGCCTGGTGCAGAGAACAAAGCACTGTGACTACATTCTCTTACTACATTTGTGAAATTGCAGGTGTTTTGCAAGCCTGTAGGTAGATGAAGTCAATCAAGTTAATGGCTCTGAATCATTATACTCCCTTTGGAATAGTTTTGCTCTATAGACTCCCAGGCCTGACAGGAATCACTTCCCGTGTTTCACAGAAGGGGTAGCTGACATACAGAGGGTTGCGTAACTTGCTCAGGTCACCTGCCAACGCGATGATGACCACGGCTTTAAGCTCAAGATCTCCTTGAACACCTGATATTTCAACAGCTTTGGGCAGGAAGCAGAAGATGCCTTATCCAATAAAAGCCAAGGTCTAATTTAGGCAGGCCAGCACAAGGGTATACGTCGAAGTACGGCCAGTGAAGCAGATGTGGCAAAAGTATCCTTTGGAAAAACAGCAGAGTATACTAAACCACCAGAAGTTAATGAACTCGGCATTACCTCTTAAAGTCCCACATCTACAGATACCACGGCTGAGAAGGTTCTTTCTTCTCTTTCACTCAACTGACATTTATTTGAGTAACGTAGCCCTGCATTAGTTATTTATTGACTACATTTTCATGAGTGTTCTTTCTATGGGCTGTGCTGCACCAAATGCTTCTTTTCAAGGACATCTAGTTTATTACTCGTATTCTGCTAATGTAAGAGTCCAGCTGAGGGCTAGGGTCCACTGTGGCATTGCACTCACATGGAAGTTGAGACTTCTGGGGTAAAATGAAAGTAACAGCATAGTTAAATAGCGCTTCCATCTAAAAAAGAGTCTTTAGACTCCAGATCTATTTTGTAAACTAAGATAATTATGGTATCAAATAAGAATGCATCAGCATTGTTTTCTTAAATAGAGATGCACAGCACTCACTGCTGCATTTCATAGCAACTGTACCATATGGCAGAATCTAGTTCAGTCTTCTCAAGATAGCTGAAACTGCTCTCTGCAGTAAGGTGTAGGTGTCTGCAAATTACACAGCTTCTTGAGTCAGTGCCGATCTAGATTGCTCCATTCATAATTAGACTTTTGATTGGTACCTATCCAGATCATCTCATTCATAGTATGATTTACAAGCAGGGATGGAGACAGACAGGCAAAGCAGTAATAGAGGGAATACCAGAAGAACTGCTTCCCGTGAAGCAGTATTTCCTAGGCCTGCTATTGTCAGAAATTCCTTAGACAGTTTGCTTTGCAAATACATATCCACTGGCCACTGAATCTGTCCTCTTTGGGGATGGCTCCAGCCCAGTTTAAAATCAGACTTGCATAATACATGCCTGCTCCACCTGGAAACAGGCAGACCTAAAAATCCATTGAGTGTTTAAGTTGTGCTTGCTTCAAAGACTTCAAGAATATCAAGGGTACAGACTGTAAATTTTCAGGGATCTGCTCTTTTCTGAAACATGTGCATCTTTTTAACCTGAGCAGAAGTCACATACATGTAAGTGAAGATAGCTTTGAGTAAGGACACTGCGATAAGCAAAATTCAAATGACTGATTCCAGCTGCTTCAAACACCAGAGCACATCGTCATGTTCTGGTTAGTTTTTTCTCCCCTATATGCATCATAAAGGGAGACAACACCTGAAAAGTTACCAGGCTTGATCCTGCAAGAGCCTGAACTCGAGGAAACCGAAGGTCATCAACGGGAGCACCAGGCTTTGTGGTTTCAGGTGACACGAATTAAACTGCAGACTGTGTGCAATGTCAACTACTTGCAGTCTAGTCGTGTATTTTAAAGGCAAACAAGAAACACTGAGGAATACTTTTTGTTCTACAGAATATACACTTAAACATCTTTTACCTGGATAATGTTCTTGACTAATGTTTGGGGTTTGTTTAAAGTTCAAAACCCCATCTATTCTACTTGGCACTACAGGGGAAACTGTACATGTTACATAGGCCTCATGTAACATCAGATAAAAATCAACTGCTACATGATATTCTTGTCTCCAGTGAAGGAAAGCAGAGCTATAAACTTACAGAAAATTACCTCCCTTTCTTCTGTTTCAAATGAGAAAATTGCTATTACTTAAGCAATGTTGGTTGGCAGTTACAAAGTATCATAAGTCAGCTAAAAACCCCAAGATTTTTACTTGCGTACAGATAACTTCAACTTGACATAGTACTAAAAATAAGCAACAGGAGGGAGGGGGAGCAGTCAATCTTAACTCTTTGACCAATACAAAAACACTGGACACCTGCTGAGCTTCTTCAGGAAAACCAAAGAAAAGCAATAATTCGTCAACAAGAGGTCGACACTCTTATGGTAGATGGTTCTGCAGAACTATAAGCTCTCAGAAAAACTTCTGCTTTTACCCACTGTCTTTACTAGAGCTTTGTTGTTCATATTCATAAAGAAGTGTTTCACCTGATTTCTGTCCTTGAAAAATGAACTGTTATTGGTGAACATCTCTTCTAAGTTAAAGAAATAAATTCTTTGAGAGACCCCAAAAAGAAACAAACCAATCCAGCAGCTTTATAAAGGAATGGAAAAATTGCCAATCTTAAACATTACCAATTGGAAGTCTCCATTCTCTTTAGGTATTCTCATCATTTTAACCTGCCCATAATAACTTTTCAATCTCTCGTTCCCTCTTTCAGCGTATAATCATTTCTATATTGAAAAACACTAATCATGAGGTTAAAATATATCTGTTTTTTCTAACAGTAAAGGTATTACCATTTGACACAATCTCTCAAAATTTATTTTCATATCTGAAACTAAAAATCTGCTCTAAAATTGTAAGAAAGAAATGCAAGTAAAACTTTAAGTTCTTTTTCTATAAAGCAGAAAAAGAAACAGTTTTGTAAAAACAAACAAATAAAGAAACAAACATGAGCTCAACAGGTGTACCAAAACAGGCACTATCTGCAGCTGTGGTCTACACACATAATTAATCTTCAAAACTGACAAGCACTTCCAAGTTTTGTGAAAGGGAAAAGGAAAGGGAAAAAAAAAAAAAGAAAAAAAGAAAAGAGAAAAAAGAGAAGGAAGAAAAAAGTAGGTAAACTAAGACTAAAGTACATGTAAACAATTCATTCTACATTCTACATATAGGTCCTCTATGAAGCTAACTTTATGAAAAAAAAAGTCAGAAACCTAGGATTAAAAAGATATAAAACATGTAACATTGTGCCCCAAAAGACAGAGTTTCAGCCCAATAAAAACAGAACTAGAATTCACAGAGCTTAAGAGAGAATGGGCAAGAGTCACCTGAAATTTTTACTTTTTTAGCCCCTCTAAATTGACATTTTATCTGAATGGCAACAATTCTTCCAACTTAATTCATCCTCAGTGCATCATTTGCAGGTCTCAAACTCAGCTAGCAAAACAACTGGAAAATACAAGGGTAGCTTCAAATACGTGAGGAAACATCCACTGATCTTTCAGAGCAGTGCTGAAATACATTAATTAAAAACACATCCAATTTACATCTCAGTGAGTCATTAGGTATGACTACCATTGCCAGGTTCCCAGATATTTTTAAAGTAACAAAACAAGCCGTGCACATTAAAGACATTTTAAAGTAACTCTGTAACTAAAAGAGAAAGGGATTAGCGTTGAACTCCCTTTGTTTGCAAACTGCAAGGAACAGAAAACTCCCAGAAAGCCCAAATCCTCCTTTACAACAGATCTATGACCAGAATTGCCTCCTGCCAGGGGCTGTGTGAGGAAGCCTCTCTGCCTGTGAATAAGGCAGCACCACCAGCCCCATTTTGCAGCCACGCAACAAAAACAAAACACGGGATCCCAAAACTGGCTTTTGGGTCGGGAGCGTTTTGCTCCGGCTGGGAAGCAGCAGGAGACAAACTCCCCGCGGGAGCAGCAGCTGCCATCTAACCTACTACCGCAGGGACAACGATTTAACAACAACTTACGTAAAGCCCACAAAAATCAAGTCCCTTCTTGAAGGGAAGGGTGTTTTCTGGCGGTGCCGGGCTATTATTTCCCCCCCACCGAAGCCCGGGGCAGGGAGCCGTCTCTTACCTGAGCTGATCATACTGTGCATTCTCTGCTGAGCCAAGAGCTGTTCGCGTCCAGAAACCCCATCTGAGGAAAAACACGATTCACTCTCGTAAATTGTCTGCAGCATATTCCAACCAGTCTGCACTTCAGCGACACGAGAGATTCATCGCTGCACTTGCCCAGGGGCGTCGGGCACGACCCTCTGCCGTCCTACCTCCTCCGGCCAGGGTTGGAAGTAGAACACGCTTCGGCAATTAGCAACGTTTAAGCATTTGCAACGAGAATCTACGGGGAGAAGGCGAGCGGGGAGGGGGGGGAGGAGGGAACAAACCACCCCAAATCCCTTCCGGGCAGCCCCCCGCCTGATGGAAGGGAGCCGTCGGGGTGCGGGGGGGCTGCGTGCCGCCCGGTGGGAGCAGTTGCCTTGGGGCAGCCCACGGCAGGTGGAAGAAGGAAGGAAGAAATATCTGGCTGCGCTTCGGGGCTCTCTGGCAGGGCTTGGAAAGGGGGGGGTGGGGGGTGGAGTGGGCGGGTGGGAAACACACAAGTCTCTCAAAAACTATCCCAAACCACCCGTGTGAGCCCCCCCCCGGCCTTGCGCAGGGGACGGGGAGGGTGACAGAGCCCGGCCCGGTGTGGGTGTCCCGTCCCTCTCCTCTCCCGGCCGGCAGAAGTTGGCGGGAGCGGCGGCGACGGCGATAACTCATTTGCATTTGAATCGACACCCGCCCGGCCCAGCGGCGGCAGAAATAGAACAATGGCCGGCCTGAGCCAAAAATAGGTCAAGCATGGCCGGGTGATTGGAGCCTGCCTTAATGCGTTTAAAAATACCCCAGCAAACACAGCTGTCCAGTCGCTGTCTCTCAAACCCCCCCCCCCCCCCCCAGCGCCATTAACCCCTTCCCCCTGGGGAGAAGCCAGGGAGGGAGGGAGAGCAGAGGGACAGACCCTCACCCAGACCACCCCCCCCCCCCCCCCCCC